>CM053783.1:895554295-896754295 GCA_028749045.1 Cupressus sempervirens | reverse complement strand
CGATTGGAAATATGAAAACGTTGGATCAAAGGTGAAAAGGTTTTATTAATATTATTATAATTCGACAATTTATTAAAATCTTATAAGTATTTTAAAACATCAATCTATTAATTTATTAACATATAAAGATGCCAAAATATTTTTATATTCAAATACACATGTATAAACTATTATTAAAAATAATACAACGAAAGATTCTTAAAATCTTTTAAGAATACGTTTTATATTTAAACTTAATTAATTAAATTTAATTAATTATTAACAACTCATGCAGTTCCAGAGATGAGTCCTGTTACAAATCGCTTGGTTCTCTACCTGTCTATCCAATGATGGTGATGCCCTGCCTAATTCTTTTCTGACAATGCTTCCACCCCCTTCGACAAGCTCCCTGCAAGGAATTTCTCTGTAATTAAATTATAAATTATAAATAATCATATTAGTTAACCTTTCGTCTTAATTCCATGAATTCGCAATTAACGAATAACTAGCATGTCATCTTCACTTGAAATCATAACGACTAACTATCTTACCATTTTGCTAGATTATATCAAATTAAACTACCGACTTCATGTGAACTTCAACGTCTATATTTCAAGCTAGGTCAAAAATTGGGATGTAACATAGTGTCACATATTTCTTTTAGAACATCTCTTAATTGAAAAGCCCGGTGGGCTCATGATGACTGGTTGTATTTCACGGGAAAGAAAGCGTGATGCACATTTTTATTTATTTATTTTGTAAACTCAAAATGAATGTAACTCCCACATACCCATACAGTTCAAGGTTTGAGTATTTTATGTAAGAAAGGAGTATCGGGAGTGCCTCTATTTAATCATGTGTTTATCAGATTACCACATCATCGCTGGTCGATGCTTCATGTTCTCACAACAGCCCTGTCTTCAAAGATCTTTGCAACAACATGTTATGAATTGTCTCTAAGCAGTTGATCTCTGACTTGGACCATGTTGACTGGTCCAAAGTTTGTGTCACCAATCATCTTGAATATATATACTGTTGCCTCTCCAAAATACAGAGCTTTGTCATCTATGGCCTCCTTCGATCTCACTGCATAACTATGTCTTGAATAGCAGGGAGATATCCAGCCAATCTTATAGCAATCTGATATTTCTTCCAAAAATATGCACACGACAAGGCATGAACTAATGTTACTGGACCTTTGGATAACAGGTTGTTTGAGATTCAACATGACTGACTAACCTTTTCATGTCTTCTTTTTAAGATTTATTTATATGTAACTGATACTTTACCCTGTTCTTCAGTTATTTCTTTCCTCGGCATGAATCTTCATTTGCTGTGTGATTTCTTCAGTCTCTACACATGTATTGTCTTCATCTGATTTTTGTATCAAATATTCGCTGTTCAATATACCTGTTGTTCCTTATTCATATTACAAATGCTTCCAAATTTGTAATATCTGGTGCACCTCAGCATAATAGAATCATGGTACAGATATATATCAAATGAAATCTTCATATTCTTACTATGAATAAGAATAGATGAAGTAAATGTTGTATATAATATCTTCAACTGTAGCTATTTTGAACCTGATAAATGAGACTCTGATTGGTATGCTGGTTGATCTGTACAACTGTAATTTAATGCTGTTCCATACAACTTCTCAAAACAATATCATTGCCTTTTGGCTGTTCATGAAAATGCCGATCATTATCATCCAGCTCTGTTTTGTACTAAATTAATACAACAGTGGATATCGATGACCTCTTTATACATGACATGTGCTTTAATAGAACTTGATAATATGCTGACATGTTGTCTCTCCATTCACTAATCCCCTTTTTTTCCGACATTAATGCTGATAGTAACAGTAACTTTTCCACTTTAGCATTTCATAACATGACCATAGATGATGATGCTACCTTCATGCTATTTACTTAATCACAATATGACTCATGAATGTTTTCTCCGTTTTGAAATATGACTATGCAATTCATGCATGTGCTTTCATCTCCTTCATCTTCTTCATGGAGGCCCTAATGGAGGTCAAAATATTTTTTTGGGCTCCATCAAGTTGAGTGCCTTGAAGGCAAATTGTTAAGCTAAAGTCAACTAATGCTTGTTAGCTAACCTAACTTCACTTATAAACTGAAAGAAATGTTATATATAAAAGGTTTATTCTGGATTCATCAGGCTCAAATGATTTGTCTCAGTTTAGCTCTGAGGTTGAGTTTTTTGGACTACCCACTTCATGAAGTATTATCCTGTCATTACTGTACTTCGTCTAGAAAATGCCTTGAAAATGAAATCACATTCAAATAGGCAATAACTAGTCATCATGATCAAGGCTTATTTTCAGGAGTGGGGGTACTATTTTTGGTTGCCCCATATGTTTTAAAGTACACTTTGCAGTTTTTATATTTCTTGATAAAGTATTTCCAGACTAATAAGGGAACAGGATGAAGCAAAAAAGTAATTGTCACTATCCTTGCAATTTAAACTTTGTAGTATTCTGGGCCTGAAAATACTCAAAATCGTGGTTCCCCACATCTCTTTAAATGCACAATGCCAGGTGTCACGCTCCCATTATTTTGTTTAAAAATTCCGTTTTACAAAGATTGTGTCATTTACATGCATATACAAATATATAATGCAATTTTCTATAAGAATCACAATCCAATAAAATGCTGTGATTATATAACTGACTTGCGAAACTTGTTATTTCCAGTTTCCTATTGGGTATGTATGTTTTCTTTCCTGAATTTGACATTTCTGTTTGTGTGAACAGTTGAAGAGACAACCAAGTAATGGCAACTCTGAAAACTATTAAAATCAAGACAGGTAGCTGTAAACGTATCCTCAAAGAGCTTCATTCATATGAAAAGGAGATTGACAGGGAAGCTGCTAAGACTGCAGCCATGAAAGAGAGGGGTGCTGATCCATATGACCTTAAACAACAGGTATGAGTGCTTGTTTAAAAGATGTAAAGAAGAATATGGAATTTTATGGTCAGATATTGGCTATACAATTTGAGTATCTGTTCGATTTTGATTTCAGCAAGCTTCTCATTCATAATGCCACTTATGAGTATCTGCATTATTGGGTTTAATGTAAATATCAGGATCTATGAAGACATTGTGAATGTAGGTGATTGTAAATCAATAAGGCAACAGAAAATCACTTGTTCTTAAATAACAGACAAAGTTTCTAGAGCGAATTAGTTATATTTGAAATGGAACATCAACAAACAGTGGGTGTCACTCACATTTTTTATGCCAACATGAAACCATTTCATACATTTGCTTACAATGCCTTTTTACATAATTGCATGGGTACTCGTACCCATACCTCTGGGATGCATACTAGGTGCTGGTACACGTACCAAAGAACAGGATACTTGGTAGGCACTGAGTGGAGGGCATCATAGCTGAGGATTTTGATTATGATTTCTGATTTTTGTTTGTGTATCAGCTTGCTGTTTATCAGGCTTCTTTCAATATGTAATCAGTAATCAGTTTGAAACTTTGATATAATGATTGTATGACATTTCAATTTGTGGACTTTATCCTTAATGTTCGATAGTAAACTTTATCATTGTTCCTGTTTTGAAAACTCAATGTCATTATGTTTTCAGATTTTTTATAAAACATTAAATTGTATAGATAAAAAAATTGACATACCCAGAGTAGCTCCATCTCATATCTTGAAAAAATAACTGTACCTGTCTTTAAAGTACCCAAGTACCTCCCTCTCCATGCAACCTTGCTTTTTTATTAATCTGTTTGAAGTAAATATTGCCTATTCTCTACATGACAATTGAGTAGGATTTGTGATGTGTTTTAGGAGAATGTTTTGGCAGAATCAAGGATGATGCTTCCTGATTGTAGAAAGCGTCTTGAAGCTGCCATTGGTGATCTGCAGGGAATGCTGGTTAGTTTCAGTCTCTTTTTCCAAAGTAAACATGATAGAGATGTTGAATGATATCCTTCGATTTTTAACTGAATTCAAGAGATCTATTTGTTCAAACTTGTATTTTTTCATAATAGACTACCTGGTTGTGTTGATTCAGGCTGGGCTAGAGCAGCCACATGAGGACGCTGAGGAAATTATTGATTCAAAAAATATAGTAAAGGAAGCGGAAGCTTTCTTTGAGACATCCTCATCATGAGATTCCTCAATCATTCTCTTGAGAGGACTGCCAACTGGTGCCTTGAATATTTTCACATAAAACCTTGGCGGCTTTGAGATCTATGCTTTGCCTTTCTTGTATGTAGGATGATTTTTTTGTGTAAATGCCATTTCAAAATTTTTAATACCCCGATAAAACTAACATCTGGAAGTTCTAGTGATTGTAGCAATTGCTTTGAGAATGATGGATATGTTTTTCTGTTTCCATTTTTCTTTAAATTTATTTGCTGTGTCATCTTTATCACCCTTTTAAGGACAAACATAGGCTTTCTGTGCTGCACTAGAAACGATTTATACCTTAATTGTGTTTTAAAAGAACAAACATTACTGTGTTAGGAATACTGGATCTGCCTTTGAATGATCAAGATGACTACTACTCTTTAGAAATGGAGATTGAAACATAAGCTATTCAATTAAAATTATATTGGTAACTGCATACTTTGTTGCCAACCTTGTAGGGAAAATCAATCCAGAATAGAGAATATGAACGTATTGCAGCAAATGCTTTAGTCTGATAACATCCCAATTGTGTAACAGAGATTACATATACCATGAACCATATGGGGAGAGGAAGGGGAAGCAGGTAAGGTCCAAAGAGAAGCCTGACTAGATCAACTAAGATGATTGATAATCTATGAACTCATTTTTACCCTGCGCAGTATGGAATGTCCAAAAGTTGCCTAGAACTTGTATTAAACCCTATCTTTTTGTTTCATGTCTTTTAGAGTAGGGTAGATTGCAGTTGGAATAGAATTATGTTGGACTACATAAATTTTGCTACCCTTGGTCTTATAAGTGCCCCAGTCTGAATGCACATGCATGGCAAGTCCAATGGTGATTTGCTGGTCCAGCTTATGACTTTCATGAAATATGTAAATTTAGTCTTGAATCGATATCTCTAAGGTAAAAGCATGCTGCCAACCTCTTAGGATTTTCCATGTGTCTTTTTAGCTGTCCTCTCCCATCTACCAAATATCTTATATTTGTTTTGTAGAAGAAAAAATAATTTTCTTTTGTAATTGACAAATTCACTGCTACTTTCTTGGCGGCATTCACTGCATTGAATTGAGTGTCCACCCCAGCTAACATTTGACCACCGAAGTGGAGAACAATTTAACCACCAAAGTGGAGAACGATTTATGAATTAGTGAATGTGTCAAATTTGTTTGTACATTTCATTCTCTTAATCTTCATTTTGGTAATTTTGTTTTCAGTTCCTTGTTTTGTTTGCCTGCTTTTCATTAGGTGTGTGGATAGTAAGTTAGATTTTAGTTTACAATAATAGTTCATTTTATTTGAGATCTTCTCTATTGTGTCTCTAGTTTGGAAAGATTTCTATTCACCACCACCACCCCCCCCCCCCCCCCCCCCCCCCCCGAAATTGTAAAAGCACGCTGCCAACCTCTTAGGATTTTCCATGTGTCTTTTTAGCTGTCCTCTCACATCTACCAAATATCTTATATTTGTTTTGTACAAGAAAAAAGAATTTTCTTTTGTAATTGACAAATTCACTGCTACTTTCTTGGTGGCATTCACTGCATTGAATTGAGTGTCCACCCCAACTAACATTTAACCACCAAAGTGGAGAACAATTTATGGATTAGTGAACGTGTCAAATTTGTTTGTACATTTCATTCTCTTAATCTTAATTTTGGTAATTTTGTTTTTAGTTCCTTGTTGTGTTTGCCTGCTTTTCATTAGGTGTGTGGATAGTAAGTTAGATTTTAGTTTACAATCATAGTTCATTTTATTTGAGATCTTCTCTATTGTGTCTCTAGTTTGGAAAGATTTATATTCACCCCCCCCGAAATTGCTATCTTTCATTAAAAACAAAGAGAATTACATAGTCATGTACACAAAGAATGAAATAAGGTTTGGATTGGCTCAATCACTTTTGTTGCAGACCTCTCAATATGGTCATGTGGGAATAAAATTCCATTGACATCCATGATCAAAGTATAAGTCCATGTTTCTTTTCACTCCATCTCTTAGAACCTTCACTCTATACTCCTGATGGCCTTTTCTGTTGCCTTGAAGTCTGTTGAGGTATGAACCACCATATAAATGAACTTCTCCACAAGAGCAACATTATGGTGATGTGGCACCTCCAACATCTACTACCTCAATATCTTTCTTACTACATCCTCCACATCATCAGTGATAAAAAATATCACAGAGATGCTTTCCCACTAGGAAACCACATTTATAGTGACAACCCTTCATCTCAATGAACTTAGTTTTCTCCATTGCATCCTACACATTTTCTATTTTGCGCTTGGTTAAATAGATCATTGGGAGTCGTGATAGTTCTAGTCTGTACTATCCCCACTTTGTCTAGCTCTATCTTCTGTAGTAATCCTTTCTATGCTTTATGCATATTTCTTCTTCGATGTGGTCGATCATACGAGTTTTCTATTGCCTTGAAGTCTGTTTGCTAAGGTATGAGCCACCATATAAATGAACTTCTCCACAAGAGCAACACTATGGTAATGTGGAACCTCCAACATCTACCGCCTCGATATCTTTCTTACTACATCTTCCACATCATTAGTGATAAAAAATATCATAGATTTTTTTTTTGACTAGGAAACCACATTTATAGTGACAACCCTTCAACAAATTTGGTTTTCTCCATTGCATCCTACACATGTTCTATTCTACCCTTGGTTAAATAGAACATTGGGAGTCATGATAGTTCTAGTTTGTACCATCCCTACTTTGTTTAGCTCTATCTCTAGTAGTGATCCTTTCCATGGTTTCATATTCTCTATACATATTTCTTCTTCAATGTGGTTGATCATACGAGTTGATAGGGAGTTTGTAGCTCTGTTCCACTCCCTAAAGATGTGTGATAATGAGTAGCTATGAAACTTGCCCAGTATGTCCTTGATGCCATTGAGCCACATCTAGTACTTCCATCTTGGTGTTTTGCCATTGGAAATGGCTTCGAATGACATTGAGAGAACCCCCTCAATGTCCAAATCCAGTAGTCCTTGTTAATATTTGAAATCGATCTCGTGAATCAATTATATGCTTTAAATAAGTTTTATCAACTTTAGCAAATCTAAAACAATACTTAAAAGTATATAGCAACCACAAGATAGTCATACAATGTGACTCAAGATATATTAATTAGGGAAACCTTTGATCAATGCAAGATCCTATTCAAATTCTTATTCAGATTGGTGAACCTAGAGAGCAGACCAAGAAGATCAAAGAAACATCCTATGTACGCAATAAGTATGGACACATTAAGAAAGATTGCAAAGGTAATATTGATACTATGCCTTCTTTTGGTTATTGTTTCAATTGGTGGCTTTATGGACTTAAGTCATGTGAATGAAAAGTTGAATTAAATCCAAAGAAAAATGGAATATCTAATCATATATCTAATGTTAGATGACCTATTGGAAATAAAAATGTCATATCTTCTACAGAGGGTGAACAGTGTCATGGTGAAAGCAAATATATTCTCGGCGACAACTTCCAATAGAGGGTGAACAGTGTTGCTGGCGAACAGTGCCATGGTGAACAATGTTGTGTGAACAGTGCCATGTTGAACAGTGTCATGTGAACAGTGTCATGGGTGAACAGTGCACGGGTGAACAATGTCGCGGGTGAACAGTGTCACGGGGTGTACAGTGTGGGTAGCTAGGGTTTGTATGCCAACTGTTTGACAAAATGAATCCCCCACTTGATCTTGTCGCATTTCAACAGATTCTTGATCATTTGGCAAAAATTGAGAAGGATAATATAGCATTGAAAGATACAGTTGCCTTGTTAGCCAACCTCTCTCAAAAATTAGTCACTCAGATGCTTCAACTTGAAGAAACATAGACTGATTTGAAGAAACAATTCAACTGCTAGCCGGATATAGTTTTTACTTCACAAATCATGGAGCTCTCAAAGGAAATGGACATGTACATGTGCCAACTGTTTGATTTTGAGTCACAGTCATCTGATATCCACACACTAAAGGAGCAACAATCTGAACTTGATAGGAAACATTATTCCCTCAAGACTGAAACATAACAACAGCTGAAATCTTGGGCATTTATTTGCAACAACCCCAACCCAATGTCTCTCTTCGGGGTGGAGAAGTTGGCCCAAACCAAGATGGCTGATGAAAGGATTAGGTGTGCTCGTGAACTAAACTTGAGGGTCCATGGTCTCCCTCTTCCTTCTTTTTATCCTCTTGCAACGAGCTATTCCTTCCTTAAAGACCAACTAGATATCACTGTTATTTCACTAGATTGTGCTTGGGTCGGGTTTGACAATACCCTCTTTATCCGGTTCCTCTCACTTGCTGACTGCCTTTGGGCTCCTAAGGCAAAGAGGAAGCTCTTCTCTCTCCCCACCAAGATTTATCTTGATGAGGATCTTACTAGATCGTAGGTGACCGAACTTAAGCAGGCTCGGGCTCTTGTTGTGGCTGCCTGACAGGAGGGTAAATGGGTAGTGATTAGAAACCTTAAGGCGGTGATTCGAGACACTTTCCCTGCTGGTTGGGAGTCGAGGTCGACCTCTATGACCAATTCGAGCAGGTCCTAAAGGTTGCATTCTAGGACACGTACTTGGTGCCAATTCTTATGGAGGCTCAAGTTCTTACCTTGGTTGCTTGACTGGATGAGTACCTCTTTGTTAGGGACACTCCTCTTGTTACACTCATCAACATTGCAGTACCCCTAGTTGTCCCTGCCCATTTCATTGTTGGACCTTTTCTTTCTTTTTTTCTTTCTCTTTCTCTCTTCTTGGAGAAAGGATCCTTCTTCGTCTTTTTCTTTTGTTCTTGTCTTGGGCCCTCTTCCTTCTGTGTGGGACTTCTATGTACTAAGAAAAGATTGTTGATCCTTCTCTCTTTTGTGTTGCTTATTTTCTTTCTTTGCTTTCCTATTCGCTCTTTTTCGGACACCATTTGGTGCTCCTGTTGGGTTGCTCTTCTTCCCTGTTGTATCTTTCAGTCCCGTAGACCCTTTTGTTGATCTCTTGTTGGACATTAATATATTTATCATATCTTATCTACAGTTACATGTTATAAGTGAAATAACTTTGGACATATCGCAAGATATCGTAGATTGCAAGTGAATTAAGGAGGACTAATGTATGGAAATTCAATTGTTACATGTTTAAAATGTAATAATGTAGGGCATATAGTTAGATATTATATATTTAATAATTTTTTAAACAATAGAAGAGTACCTAATGTTAGAAGAAATAGTAACAATGGAAGAAAGAACCATGGATCAAATAAGGTAAATAATGAGAACACCAATAATACATTTGTGAGTGACAACAAGAATGGCAATGAGAAGCTATGTAAAGAGAAGAATAAAAATGATTCATTTGATAAAGTAGAGCCTTTATGTATAACTCTTCCAATGTCATGCATTGAAGCTTTTTTGTCAACTTGAGCTAGTTGAGCATGGTTTTAGGGGGAGTAGTTGAGCATAAAATATATTGCCCCCAAAATCATAGAATTGGGAGATCCGAGAATGGGTTGAGGTGTATCAAGTTTGGGAGACATGATATCTCCGATTGCAGGCCTTGATGAATAGTTGATCTAAGACATAACTATGTATTTTCATGGCTATTGTCTTTGTAGTAGCTTTTCTAGTATATATGCAACCAAATGCATTAATTACATAATGAATCTGGATGATTTAATGGCTAAGTTTTAATAATATGTAACCATTTGTGAATCCAAAGCTTGGAAAGAGTAAAGTGAATATGATTGAATCATTTGAGAAAAGGTTTTCAAAGATTTCTTGTAAACCCTAGTTCACAGAAAAAAGGTATTTGATCTTGTCTTGCGAGTTGTATTTGTGATCATTTTTATTTTGCTAATTATGGACACCACAAGTATATGATATTAAAGAGGGTAATAGGCATCACTTTAAGAAACACTTCTTTAAGTCTATGGAAGATAATTGGGATGGTGCATTTCCAAAACTCTTGGTGGAGTATTGCACGTTGAATACATAAGAGCCTACACTCACTACAAGTATGCAACTATAGGTAATGCTAACATAAGCTGTGATAACCTTTAAGTCAAAATTAAAACATCTCAAAACCATCAACGTAGTATAGATTATGGATTTTGAACTTGAGGAGTTGGAGTGGATAAATATTTTTCTCATGGTTGAGAGATCATCCTATCAAGATAACCAAAAACATTATTGACCTTGTGACTGGATTTGATAATTCCTATTATGATTAAGCTAGTCAAGAATTAAGTTTAGAAAAACACTAGATCAAAGTGGGATAAGTGAGCTATGGCCCTCACAAACATTAAACAAAAGGATGTAAGGTTAATATATAAGGTAATAGGGTACAAAATGAATTATAGAAATATATACAATTCAATTTTAGTTGGTATCATTCAGACAACTTATAAGATGGTTGTTGAGCATGAACAATTTGATGTTTGTGATATTATCAAACCCCACTTATTTACGAACCACAAGGAGAATCAAGCATGATAAGTATCAGGTATTTAGGTTTGGTTCTCCCATCTTACACATGTTCTATCATTCATAGATTCCCTAGTATGCATCCTACTCCATGGTAGAAATACATACCTACTACCTTCACATCACAGAGTATTATAGAATGTAGGATGGAAACCAAATTGTTAGTGGTTTATTTGGATTATTCAAGTAATTTTAGAAAGAAATGATATAGCTAGAGTAAGAATTCCAATCAAAATTATTGAGAAGTATACGAATTCTAATCAAAACTATTAAGTATGTAGACACTGTGCTTCATGGTGGAAAAGAAAAGACATGTATGGAAGTAGTTGAACCAAGAGTTCAATGCATCTCACTTATGGGTTACGAAGTAGATCCTTTTATAGTTGTTTATCATGTAGATGCTATTCTTGTATCTTAGGACATAAAATGTAGAGCGCTCGGGAATATATGAAGAAAATTGTAGTAAAGTGAGAGAAGAGCTCACTAGAGGAACAAGGAAGAGGATAATAGAGAAGCTAGTTGACAAGATAGTAGAGAAGGAGGGTAATACGAAGGAACAAATTATAACTTTGAAAAAAGACAGAAAAGTTACTAAGAAAGCTAAGATTGAATCCTTAATTCGTAAGAGGCCAAAGGAAGAAGAGAGAGTTGATGTGAAACCACTGAGGTGTCTAATGCACCATGAGAAGTGGTCATGAAGTCTAAGGTTACCCCTACACCTTAGTGAGATACAAAGAAATGTACAAGGATAACTCCACCTATGAAGGTTAAACAAGATAAGGAAGAAGCAATGTCTATGAGGCCTTCTAGGATTCCATTATCCAAGGCTAACAATTCTACCTGTTAAAACAACAACCTTGTTCACAAACATTGCTACTAGTAATTTAACAAGTAAAACAACTATGAAAGCAATACTGTAGAACCATAAAATATCACACATAGAAGCATAAATCAATGACACATATTTTTACATGGAAATCCCTAGTGTGAGGGTGAAAACTTGTTAGCCCCAACTGATAATGTAATTGATAGTGAGAGATTGTAAATTGATAAAGCTATGAATGTATGAAAAAGAGTCATATCAGTTGTTATATTGTCATTGATGTCAAAGTCTTAGTTGGATATAAATTATGCTAACTCACCAGAGTACCATATCATTAGATAGATGAAGAGGATTTGATCAATGAAGAGGATTTGAAGAAAGTATAATGAAGACAAAAGTGATATTTAAGGTATTCAATGGGTACTTGAATGAGTTGGATAGTGATAATGTATTATTGGTTTGATTGTTTTACAATCATGTATTGCTAAAACGTATCGAAGAACACAAGCAAAGGAGGATCACAGTGTTTCCCATGAAAGTCAATATTAACGAAGTTCTATATTACCTAAGTAAATGTTATGTTTACTGAGTAACAACTAGATGAACAAGTTTGGAGAATTGGAATCTAAGGTCAACTTTTGATGGAAGTTTGGAAAGTTCAAGATGTTCTAAGGCACGAGTCAAAGTTTGTTACAAGATCTACGATTGGGAAAATTTAATAAAGATCTAATGATGGAGATCGAAGGAGGATAAGCATGTGCACAAAGTTCTATGCATGTTATACTTTTTGATTGTCTAGATTCATTGTATGAAGTTTATGAATCTAGAAATGTTATATGAACCTAAGATCGATGATTGTGATTTAATGAGAAAAGATGGAAAGGATTTGGAAGCTTGAATATGACTATTTAAGGAGACAAAGGTAGTTTTAGGTTGCTGGCTGATATTCTAAAGTATTTCATAGTAGGTGTATGTCCAAACCAAAGTTCATAGGGTGTCTTACCAATGTCTTGCCTTATCTGCACTCTATTCATTGTGTATAATGCAGTGTTTATTGCTCCTCTCCAAAAGATATGTGATACATTATTCCCAAACATCATTGCTCTAGTTGCTTCATTTACTCATCTGTTCCTCCTTTTTGTTCTATTGTGGTGTCTTAGGAGCTGACAATTGTCTCTTATTTCCACTATTCTCACAAAAGATGTTAAACTCATTTGAAATAAATTCTCATCCTCTATCTGATCTCGAACATTTAATCTTCAAACCATATACATTCTCTACTCTATTTTTAAATATCTTGAATTTCTCAAAAGCTTTAATTTATCTTTAAGAAATGCTACCCATATCATCCTTGTAAAATTATCAATAAGAAGCATGAAGTACCTTTCATCATGAAATGCTCTTGTTCTTGTAGGACCAGTTAAATATGTGTGCACAATCTCCAACTTCGTTCTTGTAGTAAAAATCTTGCTTGGAAATGAACTCTTCTTTTGCTTTCCATCACACATTCCTTACAAACCATATAAGAAGGCTTCACAATCTTATGTAAACCTATAACTGCATGTATAGTACTTATCTTCACAATGTCATCAAAGGAAATGTGACCATATTTCTTACGCCATAAATAACTATCATCAACCTTAGCTACCAAACATGTCATCTCAGTAGGATTCAATTGAAAAATGTTACCTCTTGTCGTTGTGCCTGTACCACAACTTACCATCTTTATCCTTGATAATACAAGTCATCTCTGTAAATTGAAATAGATATCCCTTGTTCACAAGCTATCCAATAGTCCAAAGATTATGTTTCAAACTACCAACAAAGTAAACATCCTCAGTGTTAGTCTTTCCATCAAGTGTAATAGATTCCTTTCCTTTAATTTGACAAGGTGCATTATTCCCAACTCTTACTACTCCATCATAACTATTAAACTCAAAAAACTTGTTCATATCTCCAGTCATATGATGAGAATAACCACTACCTATAATCCAATTAGATTTCTTGTTTTCAACATGTGATACTAAAACATATTTTCTTCTATTACGTCATCTTTTTTAGGAAATTTTTCTTTAGTAACAACACACCCCAATTCATCATCTTCATCATCACTTTCTAAGAAATTTAGCATCTTGAAATTGAATTCATCATCCTCATCAACATAGAAGCAATATTGTGTAAACTTTGACTTATAAGGCTTCGTAGGTTTTGCCTTCTTTACTCTTTAAGGGCATCCATATGAAAAATGACCCAAATCTTTACAAGTTCAACAAGAAAAGCTTTCCTACCTTTAGGTTCTCTCTTCATGATTAATGCAGGTCCTTCATCAATATTCTTATCTTCTTGCTTAGTTTCCCAATCTCTAGCATAATCTCCACTAGCGCTCGCACTCCTTGTAAGTTTAGCTCTGTCTTTCTGTACACTAAAAACTGATTCTATCCTTGTCACTCCTTGGTTTTGCTTCAAGGATTGTTCAAATGTATGCAACTTCCTAAGTAGGAGAGATCATACTTCCTAACATACATAATTGTCTTACAAATATAGGTTAGGACCAAAATCATATTGATCTCCCATAAATAGATAAAGTGTTGTACCTACCGACAATTTTCTTTTTAGTTGTTATTGCAATATTTGCTTAGGTCATTTTTCATGTGTGTGTTGGTAATTTTAGTGATATTTGAAGATTTCAATATACAACCTTATATAGTAAGTTTTTTAAATATATCACGAGTCATTGGATAGTGTGATATCTTGTGTTTACAGTTAGATGTTATGGGTACTTCCATGTTCAGATTATTTATATGTCATGATGCCAAGAAGATTTCAATATACAACCTTATATAGTAAGTTTTTAAAATATATCACGAGTCATTGGATAGTGTGATATCTTGTGTTTACAGTTAGATGTTATGGGTACTTCCATGTTCAGATTATTTATATGTCATGATGCCAATTATATATATTAATTTAGCATGAGATGATGTTATTTATGTTTATGATTTTCTGCTTGCCACATACTCATACTTGCATGTGTATGATTAGTGTGCATGTTTTATTTTTCTGCATGACATGCTTGATGTGGTCATTTGTTTCCTGAAGCTACATGATGTACCGATCCCTGTAATTGCTTATTTTACACATATACATGCTTGTCTTTTATGAAGTTTTTAAGGTACTAGACATCGACTTTCTTGAATTGCCTAGATGAGTGTGCTATATCACAATAACTCAATGGTAAGTGAGGGCAATAACATACAAGTCCACATCACAACCTAAGCTATCATTTGTTGTGAAATAGTGGACATGTATTTGATTGACTACCTATCTAAAGTTGTTAATGTGAAGTGAATTCATGAACTCTTTCTTTGAGCTTATTTTGAATTAATCAATTTTCTATTGTGGTTGTAGTCGTGTTTGATGTTGAGGCCTTAGATGGTTAAGTGAGTTATAAGTTTGATTATGTGATTTAATAATTAAATCTTATTAATGAAATATTTAATAAAAGAGTATTTAATTAATAAGAATCAGTTAAATATATTTGTCACTTTATTTAAAAGTCTATTATGGAGATTAATATTCTAATTAAAAATGAAAATTAAAAACTCAAATTAAATGCATGAATAATACAAATTGATATTAAATATCAAGCAACATATTATAGTGCAAATTTATTATTTATAATTTTGTATACTATATTGTGCTAAACATATTAGTTGGAAATTAAATATTAATATGTAATTAAAGTTGCATATTCAATTTAATAAAATTGAATTATAATTGAAGTTAAAAGTTGAGTGATTTGAGGCAAGAGCCTAAAACACAACATTAAATTGTGACTCCTAATTTGGGATGTATTGGGTTCGAGTCTACTTGAACTTAATTAATTTCAAGAAATAATAATAAAAAATTAATTACTATATAATCTAGGTTTTGCCCTATTACCTATAAAAAAGAGTGATTTGTATGGATGAAACTTATTAATTAAAGTAATCGCTTTATTCTATTTTAATAAGTAGATTAGAATATATCATTTAGGAAGTATATTAAATTGAAGATATCTATATGTTATTTTGCATATGAGTACGCACATATGGATTTGCGAGCATGATACTTTCATAGAATTGAAAAAATAGGAGAAAATTATGTATAGGAAAAATCATTAAGTTGGGGAATTTAGAAATATATTTGTTTGAAATGTGTGTGTATTTAATTTTTGATATTTTTAGAAAAATAAAAGGTGAAAAATGTTATAAAAATAAAATTAGATTATTTGACTTTTTTTAATAGAAAAAAAAAATATTTTTAATGTTGCGAGGGGTGGTTTTACCCTTCTAGCAGCCACAAAGTGGGTACAATGCAATGTATGGTATGGGCTCGCCTTGCCATACAATTTTATAATGTATAGCAGGGGCCACAAGGAGCTACTACTTGTTATGCCTAAGGGGGCCATGGGGAGCCTGTGAGGGCCATGACCAACAGTCGCCCAATTCATTAGGGTGGTGTTATTTTTATTTAAATAAATAAAAATTTAGTTTGATAAAATTTCAAATATAATTCATATTTAAAATATATTTATTAATTTAATAATCTTTTACTAGTAGTTTATATTGAATAAATACTAAATGATATTCAATATTAAATGAATTTTAATTTTTAATTTTTATTTTTTCAATAAGTATTGAATATATCAATTTGATTTGTATTTGACTTGTGATTTTTAGTTAATAAATATTAACAAAATTGATATTTATTTATAATTAAAGTTATTATTAAAAATATATTCTATTTATAGAAATGATGTTTAATTTTGACAATATTTAATATCATTAAGCACATGGTGGTTGTTTAAGATAGATATTATTTCAAATATGTATTATCAAACAAACAAACACACAAAATTTCATACAAGCATAATTATGATCAAACCAGATTTTAGTGAACAAATCAAATGTTTTATGCATTTAAGAATGAAATTGTGATTTGTATGTTGGGTGTTTCTATTGCTTTACTTGGTGATGTTCATATGTGAATTACATTGGCTTTATGAGTGGTATACTAGAGGCTTGGGAGATATTGTTGTCTAAGTGACATGTGTATCTTTAGTATCCTGTGATGTTGATTTGGTAACAACTATTTTACCTAGCCATATTTCTTTAGCTTGTTACTTTGTGAACTTGCCGAGAGTGTGTGCTTTATGATGTTATGGTTTGAGGACCATTATGTATTTATGAGGTTTTGGTTTGAGGACCAATATGAGTTCCAATTATCTTTTAATGGAACTAAATTTGACTCTCTCTCTCTCTCTCTCTCTCTCTCTCTCTCTCTCTCTCTCTCTCTCTCTCTCTCTCTCTCTCTCTCTCAAGATTTATGAGATCTATATGTGATCTGTGAGCTCAGGTGAGGTTATCAAGGTGCATCTTAATAGAGTGGTTTACAATAGGGTCCACGACACAATGAGCCTAGGTCCATGGTGACCTATCATAAGTTTATGATAAGTGATAATTTTAATAAATAAAATTTGTAGAGCACGTTAAATATAAAACTAGTGATATTGCTACCTTGAGTGCTTGTATTGGTTAAGGATTGGAGTGGAATGATACTTAGAGAGTAGGTATGATTGGAACACCTCATATTCATGAGAAGGTGTTGTTGTTCCACATGAATCATATTGATGGTCTAGGTTCCAAAATGACTAATCCATGAGAACCCAATATTTGAGGATTTAGGGTTCAGTATGACCAGTCTAGGGTAACTCAATGCTTAGAGTCTAGGGACTAGAGAGACCAGTCTAGGGTAACTCAAGTAGATGACATTTGATGACACTCTTGTTGCATGTGCCTAGGTCTCCTTTATAGGTTTGTATTTTCCTTTAGGTTTGTGTGTATCACCTTTGCAGTATGTGTAGTTCATATTGAGCTAGAGAGATATTTAAGATCCCATATTTAGTCTTATGTGATTTGAATTTGAGTGGGGTTTGTTGTTATCTTCTAAAAATGATGGGAGTAGACCTTTGGTTCCACATGGTCAGGTGGTAGTGATTCCATTACCATTGAGATATGATGTTTTTGATTGTGTGCTGGATAATTCTTGTAGTAGTTGCACTTTCTTGTTTAGACACCTAAATCTGATTACACCACTAAGTAATCTTATTTAGTCATCTTCTAAGACATTATTGATTAAATATTTATTTATTTATTTAATTAATCATCTTCACCTAGTTAATTAATTTATTTAATCAACTATAGTCCAATTGATAAAATCAAATGATCTGATCAAATGATATCAGAGCTGGCCACCAAAATAATCTATGAGATAGTAGATTAAGATGGAGTTATGTTCATAAATGACCAAGATTTTGGAAATTAGATGAAGTGTTAGGATATTGGTTCTTTGCAGCATAGGAAGGAATATGATACTAATGAAGTTATGTTATCAAATGATCTTGATATTGGAAATGCCATGAAATGTCAGGGTACTTGTAATTTACAGGATAGAAACGATTATGTTCTTAATGAAATGTTGAGGGTAGGTATTAATATTGAGGACTCTTAAGATATGGAAGATTATTGTAGAGATATTAATGGCTTAATTCAGGATTCTCAAAACTTTGGATTGGTTGTTGGTACCTTCATGGAGATAAGTGAACAAGAAGAATAATTGTAAAACAACAAGGAAAACTCTTCTAGATAGGATCCACAAATGGATATATTTTTAAGAAAGAATAAGAATTCATAGGCTACTAATAAACATGCTATCACTAATATGCATTATGAAAGGTCAGATTATTAATGATGACATGGACTCAGAAAATGGCTTTGATTCAAAGAACCCCGGTCAACACTCTAGTAAGAACATGCAAAAGGAAGTTCAATATGACTATAGAGGTGGATATGATCAAAATTTAGTGCTATCTATTGAGAAAACACATAGGTAGAACTACAAATCAAAATGACACCCAAGAAGAGGGGAAGAAAGCCTAAAGGAGTTAAGACAAAAGACGAAATTGCAGCGGGAATTCAATCAACATTGGATGGTAAATTTACACCATCTAAAAGTGTGACAAGGAGAACCAGGAATTCTCCTTGTCAGCAATGAAAATTGTGTCATGGAATGTCAAGGGCTTGAATTATCCTGAAAAAAGAAATAGATTCAAGAAGGAACTTGATTCTATGAATGCAATCACTATACTATTATAGGAAACCAAGATATCACAGGAAAATTTTGAGGAGACAATAACCAAATGGACTAAAATTTTTTTTGGCACATAGACAGGGGATTGGAGCTTGACTTGGTATTATTGTACTTTGGAACTTTGCTCATGTACAAGGGCAACTTTTAGACCAAAAAGATAACAAGCAGCTTTTGAAATTAAATAATTTTGAGCTCTCCTTCATTTTGATAAATATTTATGGTCCTACCTCAACTCAAGACAAACAAAAATTGTGGATAGACTTGACTCACATTATCCAGATGCATAGTGATCATCATATAATTCTGGTGGGTGATTTCAATGCTATCCATAAGATGAGGGAAAAGAATGGGGGTATTTGTCCAACATTAAAAACTATTAAAGATTTTTCGGGATTTGTAGAGGACAATAACTTGTTGGATGTGGAACATACTAATGGTATGTTCACATGGACTAATAAGAGAGAATTTTTTTCTTAGATTGCAATCATATTGGATAGGTTTATCATTTCACAAGAATAGAAATTAATGAACAACACCTCCCAATAAGATATTTTTCTATTATTAGGTTCATACCACTTCCCTATATCATTACTCATGGCACAACAAGACTTCAAGCATCAACCATCTTTTAAGTTTGAATGAATGTGGCTCTGTCATCCATAATTCCTCCACCTTATCAAGCAATGGTGGATAAGTGCCCCACTGGGAGAAGGATAAAAAATGCACCGTTTTGCTGCCAAACTAAATTATACCAAGAAATAGATTTAAAATTGGAATGAAGTGGTCCTTAAGAATATCTTCAAAGAGAAAGGGATAGTCAAATAACAATTAGTTCAAGCTTTCAACATAATCTTTAAACAAGGTATGGATGATGACACTTATGATAAACAATTAGCTTTACAAATAGAATGGGAAGAATTATGCAATAGAGAAGAGGAATATTGGCAACAAAAATCTAGAGAACTTTGGTTAAGAGATGGGGATAAAAACACTTTTTTTTTCCATGCATCGACAAACAAACAAAGGGTAGCAGGTTGTGTTCTCTCCATTAATAATGCTGATACTGGTATACAAATTTATGATAAGATTGGCATCCAAGAATAAGGGGCAAGATTATTTAAGAGCCTACTTGCATCACCCACTGTTCCAACACTTGGTGGACCTGCAGAGCAGGATTTTTTGAATAATATTCCATCTATTGTGTTAGATGTTGATAATATTGTTCTTATGGCTCCTTTGACCATACCAGAGCTTAGAAAAGTGGTTTTTTATCTTCCTTCGGACAAAGCCCCGAGGTCGGATGGCTATACAACTCTATTTTTTCAAGTTTGTTGGAATTTCATAGGGTGGGAACTTTTTGATGTCATTGAAGAGTTAAGAAAAAGAACAACTATGCTAAAATATTTTAACACTACCAATATAACCATCATCCCAAAGATTAAAAGGCCCAAAAATTTTGCAGATTTCTGACCAATCTCATTATGTAATACAATATACAAGATCATTACAAAGGAAATTTACTTGAGAATGCAATATCTCATTCCAAAATTGGTTTCTCAGGAACAAGGTGGTTTTGTTCCAAGCAAGAGACAATGGAAGGAGCACTTGCAACTCATGAGGTACTCCATTTGATTAATAGTCATAAGTCTTCAATCTTCATGGTCAAGTTTGACATGATGAAAGCATACAATAGAGTTAAATGGGATTTTCTCTTCAAAGTGTTGCAGAAATTTGGATTTGCAAAGGGCTAGTGTAAATAGATTAAAGCTTGCATAACGGGTGCTTGGTTTTTAGTTCTAATAAATAGAGTCCCAACGAGTTTCTTTTCATCCACACAAGGAATCTGGCAAGGGGATCCTTTGTCTCCAGTTCTATTCATTCTCATGGCAGAAGCCTTTAGCAAAACTATCCACAAACAACATACAATTGGTAATTGGAAAGGTGCTAAAATTAGGGGTACAAAATTTTTGGTAACACTATTTTTTTGAGGATGAAACTTTACTTTATGGGGAGTCTACTAATAATGAAGCCTTACAGATGAAGCAGACCTCGAATATCTACACTTCAGCTTCAGGACAAAAGGTCAATGCATATAAATCAAAAATCTTCTTGTTCCATACTAATTAGGCCATTTCAAATAGAATCACAAATATCTTGCGCTTCTCAATTGACACCTTGCCATTAGTATATCTTGGTATACCTCTATTCAGAGGCACTAATAAAATTAGCTACTGGTAGCCCATTATTGAAAGAATTAAATTTAGAGTTGTGGCCTGGAAGGATCGATGGGTTTCTCTTGTAGGCATAATTCTCCTTCTAAAATTACTATTGTTAGCTATTCCAAATTATTATTTAGCAGTACTCAAAGCACCTGCAACAACGATTCAAACAATTCAAAAGTTGCTTAGGGATTTCTTATGGATTGGGAATGTGAATGACACAAAGAAAATCCCACTTGTATCTTTGAAAGAAATGGCACAGGCAAAGGCATTGGGTGGTGCAAGGTTCATGACTTGGTAAATCGCAACAAAGCTTTTGGGGGGAAGATAGTGTGGGACATGTATTCCAAGCCACATACTAAATGGTGCTAGACTATGCAACAAAAATATCTTGACAACAATTTCCCATCAAGAGTGCTATCTATTTTGGACCTAGTTAAAGGTTTGAACCAGTTGGGATTTTATGATGTATTAAAGAGATGTTGTGGTCAAATATATTACATGGGAAGTAAACAACGGTTTGAAGGCTAAGTTTTGGAGAGATTCATGGAATGGAGCTCCTCTGTTCATTGAGATTGATTTATGCCAAGATTTGGTTACACATTCAGAAAGAGTGTGGGGATGCCATGTTACAGATTTTTTCTTAGCTGTATGTCTATTTACTAGGAAAGTGATATGGAAAGATCTAGATGAACTAGCTTTAATAGATCAAGACAAGCAAAGATTTTTGGAAAACAATATGCTTGTCTAACAAATAAGACAAATTACCATGGGTCCCAGGTAAAAATGGTAATTATTTAGTTAAGAAGGCCTATAGAATTTTATGACAACATGAGGTTAGGAAGGTTCCTTGCCAGGCATACTCTTTATGTTGGAATCGGGTCACTCTTCCGAAGGTAGGATGCTTTTCTTGGATATCTTTAAAGAAAAGGGCATTAACAAGTGATAGGTTAAAAAGCTTCATATCTCCCAACCCTTTAATTGTCGATTACGTAACTAAGAAATTGAAGATGTGGACCACCTATTCTTGAACTGTCCATTTGCACAAATTTGTTAGCTTTTTGTTCTTATAAAATTGTAGTACTCTACCCCACTGCCCAATAAATTATGGGACCTTTTTCAGTCATGGCCAGAGCTATATTCTTCTTCCCTCTTCTCTAGTTTATGGAAATGTATACCAACAATTATGTTATGACCAATTTGGTGGGAACGTAACAAGAGGATATTTCGACACAATCCTTCAGATATTGATGTGGTTCTTCAAAATTTAGAAAGATCTATTTCTAAGGTAGTTAATGCTAGTCATTCGAAGGTTCAATGTAACCTAGTAATATCTTAATGCGACAACGTAGTCATTCATTAGTGGAAAGGAATACATATTCCTATCAATTGGTCTCATAGCTCTTCAAATCAAGGCGTCCAAATCAGAGTTGCAATGCATTGGTATCCACCTAGCCCATGTTTTGTAAAATTAAATTTTGATGGTTATTCACGCGGTAATCCTGGTATATCTGGAATTGGGGTATGTATTAGAGACATTCATGGTGATGTATTAGCAAGAAAATCTTCTCTATTACAACATGGTACTAATAATATGGCTGAAGAGTAAGCATTATTTGTAGGATTAGTTCTAGCTAGAAAAGGCAATTTTCAACACATACATGTGGAAGGTGACTCAATGGTTATTATCAATGCATGTATTAAGTGGGAATCACATAATTGGAGACAAGCATATATATTACAACAAATTTGGCTACTATTAGACACCTTTCAAGAAATATGCATGTCACATACCCTTCGCGAAGGAAACATGGTGACATATTACATGACTAACTGAGGGTGTGATGGTCTAGACATTGAAACAGATAACTTAACAAGCTTCTTTTAGCATGACAAAGATCTGAAAAAGCTATTGAAATCAACAAACTATAGTCTCAACATATGTAAAGAGCTTTGTGTCAATACATGTAACATTTAGTGTAGATTAAGCTATATTTGAAATTTTGAGGTGTCTCAAGATGATAGTTGCACTAATTTTCTGACATTTATTTCTTGCAAATATCATATTGTAATGTCAGGTTTTCTTTATGGTTCTTTCTTGATTGAGTTTTTGAACATTTTATTATATAATAATATAAATAGTGGCACGTCCACTTTTGCTTAAAAAATCAAAATCAAATGATAACCCAAAATCAGTTTATCAATTAAATCCCCATTCCTCTACTAAATTAAATAAATGCACAAATCTATTTAACTTAATCTCACATCCTCTTTTTTTAAATAAATCATTCCAAATGCCTAACCATCTCTAAACCCTATCATTAGCTAAATCCAACCCATTCGCCCATGCTAACCTCACTTAGCCAGCTAATTAACCTACCTCATTAAGTCCCAACCCACTTGCCTCCTAATACCATCCTAATCCAAGCCTAATCCACCTCCTAAACATGTGCACAACTTTAAGCAAGGGTTAAGACTTTCTAACCCAAACCAAAGTCAAAAGTCTTCCCTCACCCTCTTACATTCCTATCCAAGAGAATTAATGGCTCTCACATGCAATAAATTTCCTTAAATGCCTCTTACATCCCTATTCCACACTCCTCCTCCATCATAACTCTCTTTGACCCTCCACTTTAATCATCCAATCCCCTTGTGACACTTGTCATAAGGCTAGAGCTTTGAAGAAGCAAAATTTGTGTGCTCCCCTCTCCTTTCATCGTAGCCTTCCTTCATCAAATCTCTATCCTCACATCTTGATCCTCCATCTCACTACCCCTTAGCCTATAAATTATACCCTTCCCCTCTCAAAAATCATCAACTCTTAATGCAAACTTATAATTCCCCATTAACCACTACAACATAGCCATTTACACCCTTACCATGTTAAAATCCATCCATACCTCCATTGCTAAATCCTTCATCCATCTCCATGCTTGACCACAAACCCACCACTTGAAGCTTGAGAACACATGAGCACACATCCCTCATCGTTAGACACATCAAAGTTATCATAGGTTACATTCGAGGAGCTTACCATTCTTGGTTTTCCTTCCCCCATAGTGTTTCCTTTCTTCTTATAATTTATGTATTGCTTGTTATTTAGTTGTGAATGTTAGATTAGATTTGATATTCTTAGCATACTAAATTTCATAGCTCTACACCTTTTTCATCATTATTGGTGACACATTCTTATTCTTTCATATATTGTATCATGTATCAATATATCGATTGTGACACTTTGCAGATTGTATTGTATTTTGAACTTCGTCATTATTTCATACCTTGCATCTCATGTGATGGATGCTAGTTCATTGTGTGTTTTTATGGTATCAATTGTAGCCATGCATTTACTTATGTGATGATGTATTTGATGTTCATCTATGGCTATGAGACTTTGTACTTAAGATTTATTTTAATCAGTAATAAACTTTTATATAATTCTATGGAACCTTAGATAATTGTAATTTATGTTTGAGTGTCATTTATGTGCACATGTTATTTTATGTTACTTTTCTTCCACATTGTTTTACATTGTTGTTTGTAAAATCTTAAGAAAAAATATTCTATAAACTTAGTAGCATGTTTTAGGTTAACTTATCTTGAGTTCCTATTGAACCTGATGTTATAGGAAACATGAAGTGTGATTCAAAATAAAGTTAAGCACATGTATAGAAACATCGAGAAGTGAGTCACAGAGCTTCACTGATCAAGCATATCCTTCATGAGATCGGAAAACACAAATTGGCCATAAAATATGAAGAATAACTAAGTCCTGCCAAGAATCCCCAATATCTCAAATGTGAAGTTGCAAACCTAGGGAAAGGTCTAACACAATGCTAGAAACATGCCAATATGTGCGCACAATTAGAAATTCAAACTGAGGGTATGCTGAGTCAAATACTATAAAAAAGAAACTAGAAAACAAACACTTCTTTTGGTTAATGCAAGATTGCCAAGAACCCAGGATGTTCTTGCATAAACTAGATCTGAAATTGAAGATAAATTTATGGAACTAGAGTGTGATGTCCTCTATTAAGACTTAACTTTCCCTAAAATTCTTAAATGAGGCCTAGATTAATACATTGATTTAGAGTTTGCAACCAAGTTAGTTAGCAATGGATAAATAAACATATATTTCAACAATGTTTCAAAGAGAATTCTAGTCATTATTGTAATTAACAAGCAAATAAATTTAATTCTAAAAGGAATTCTAAACACCACTAAATACAATATAGAACTTGGATTATCTTAATATCTTCCCCAATGTTCCATTCACATTATGAAGTACCTTGGGGGATCAGACAAGTAGGACCATGTGCATCAAGCTTGGGTACATGAAATGACACTCTCCATTCAGTATCCTGATCCCTCTTTTGTTGCCACTACTTGAATGGACCTTATCCTTCTTACATTCCTTGCATGTATTATATTCTCACTCCATAATAGGGCATTTGATTATTATAATACACACACACACGTGCACGTGCGTGCACACACACACACACACACACACACACACACACACACACACACACACCAAGAGATATGCGTTTAAGCATAAATATAACCTTTGTGGAAGGGTTTCTCATAGGGTCTCTACAAAACCTTTTTGATTTGTTTTGGAAGACCTAAAAGATGAAATAGGTTTGTGCTCAAAGTTAAATTTGTCGACACGTGCACGTGCGCGCACACACACACACACACACACACCAAGAGATATGAGTTTAAGCATAAATATAACCTTTGTGGAAGGGTTTCTCATAGGGTCTCTACAAAACCTTTTTGATTTGTTTTGGAAGACCTAAAAGATGAAATAGGTTTGTGCTCAAAGTTAAATTTGTCAAGTTGGAACCACATGCATATGCACTATTAAACTCCAAGACAATTTGGCTTCTTTACATTATTGAAGATTTTACTTGATTCTCTTAAAATAAGAAATTTGCTTTTGTCTTTCTACATTTGCATGCTTTTGCCAAAATAATAAAAAGAAGAAACTAAAAGTCTTTTACTATTATTTGCTATTATAGATTGCTTTAATTTGATAAAATATTCATAACTAAATTAACTTAGTTCAGTCTTTGATATTAGATTAATTAATTACATGGTTTAATAATAATTATGTGATTAATTTAATTGTCCAATTAACTAGTACATTTTAGTTGTTGATTGGTTAGATATTTTTATTTATTTATATTAATAAATAAACTATTAATTTTGAACTATTTTTATAAGCCAACGTTTTCATAATTAAGGGATATTTAATTATTGGATAAGTTAAAGAGGATACTTTTCTTGACTAGGTAAATTGATTATTTGATTATTATTAATAATTAATCTAGGTAGAATAATTAAAGTAATTTTAAAAGTAAAAAAGAACAAGTTAGGTTTATCTTCTTCAAAATTCAAAACTAGAAAAAAAGTCAATCAAATATAAACATTGAAATTGATAATGGAATCACACAACAAACTATTAATGTCTAATTGACAACTTTTTGAAGAAAAGACCTAATCATTAATATTAATATTGATGTTAGCTTTTCATTCTTTATTACATATATCCACTTGAACTCATGTACAATGACTATTCTTAAACATCACACATTAAAGAAAAAATTAAGCTTAGAAAAAAAAGCCAACTTTGACTATTTAACGCTTGTAAGCTTGGGATCACATGGAAGGGGTCTTCCAAAAAAATAGAGGAAGTGACTGTTGAGATATTTTTAGGATTTTTTAAAAGTGAGTAGTTCCATGAATTTTATAATATGTTTCATCTTAAAAAATTTAACTCCTAAATTTAAAGAAGTTAGTGGTCCCATGAAAGAATAACTTAATTTTTTAAAATTTATGGCATCATACGGATTCATATTTTTGTGTGGGAAAATAATGAACAAATTATTTGGTGATATGTGGTACAAAGTTCTACTAAGCTTGTGGGGTTGATTCTACTCGCACCCCATTTTCACCTACTCAAATTCAAAGGGCTAAAAAGTAGGAGCTCCTATTTTATAGGAAAAGATTCCAAATAAACTTTTAGCCCTAATGGGACCAAGTAAACAATGGGACATGCTAATCTCTAGACAAAATGCACTAAAGACAAAACAAATTCAAACTTTTTAATTTCCATATTCACAAAAATGTAAGGATCTTTTTCCCATTTTTTTGTTGTTGTTTTCGGCTACAAACTATGCAGATCATGAAGATCAAATGTTGAAATTTTTAGAAAAATCCATGATGTTTTCAATTTTTGAAAATTGGTGTGTACAGTTTATAGGGAGGATAGCCATGTTAAAAACAAGTGCCACATAGTGGCATGCATTTGTCATAATTTATAATAGCTAGATAGAGTAGTAAAGAAAATAATTGATAAAATTTAATATAATTTTATTAATATTTAAATAATATTAAAAAATTTAAAAAATTTAAAAAATATTTAAATGATACTTTTACATTAAAAATCTAATTTTTAATTTAGAAAGAATAAAAAATTATTATTTTATTTTGAATATTTAAATATTTGAAAAAATATATTTTTAATAAAATAATTTCTAATCAATAAAAATGTCATTGTAATATTATAACTAATTAAGTTGTATGATATAAAAACATATTATTAAAATAATTGTATGATATAATAACATATTATTCATTTAATAGTTTTACATAACTTTTTTTTTTACAATTTCATTTATTTATGTATATAGTTAATAGCCCTCTTTCATATTATAAAAGTTAATATGATTTATATTTCTCATTCTAAAATATCGAGTAGTGTTTCCTCAAAATCTGCTCCTATAAGACCCCAAATTTATAAGCCAATGAAATACAAATAAAATAAATTTTAAAATTTTAAAAACTAAAAATCTTACAAATAAACATTATAAAAAATAGAAGCTAGAATTAAAATGAAAAATTAAAGTTAAGTTTTAATTAAGTTTGGAAAAAGTAAGTTAACTTTAATTATTTTATACTTTTAGTCTAGGAGTCAGTTGTTAGTGTGTGATGTTTATAGTCGAGGTCTTTGTAGGGTTCCATAATAGATGAAGATAATCACACCATTGTTCCTCTCAAGGATACTATATCTGTTCTAAAGACTACCTATTCCATCACGAAGTACATCTGAATTGTCAACCTAGGGACGTAGGACTTGAAATGGGTCAGCACTGTATATGCACTAAGTTCCTTTAAGAGTCTTAACACCTCTGCTGCAAGAAGATAAAATGCATGAAAAGAATCTATACTATTGATACAGAATAATAAACTTACTTGGATTAACAATAGATGGCTGAAGAAAACTTTGGAAAATGAACCTAAACTTGTTAAAAACTCAAAACCTCCACCATGATCATTTTCTGCAAGCGCTGTAGGAACTTTCACAGTTACAATGTTGCAAGACTAATACAGTAAATCGATCTTGAAAATAGGAAATTGCAAGGAATGAATTAATTCTACCTAAATCTATTCCACCTCCCAAGTGGGCCCCCTTGGTTGGTTTCAACTAACTAAGAAGACAACAAGTATTCCAAAATCACTCTTTGATTAAAATCCTTCTTTGATTACATTGACTGAATAATTCATGAATAACAGAAAAGAGTAACTTTTGAATTCTTAAACCAACACTATCTATATTCTCCTTATTATCTAAGACTATCCAAATCCATTATATAGAGGATTGGATACTTATTAAAAACATAACATAAAATTTTTGAACAAACATTGCTAGAAAAGAAGGTGGAAGATCAACCATAACATAAGACATTCTTAACAAAATAACAACTTGCAGAAAATATAGCAAGTCGGGTCTTCCTGGATTTTTTAGAGCAATAACTCCTCTGCATGCACGACTTATCCATAGGAGCTGAACTTCACTTTCCTTGCCACGATCGGTCTTCATCTTCTTCCTTTAATGCAGTAATCACCACCCTTTTACATCGCTACTCCCTAAAAGTTAGAAACATCCGAAACACATATGCAAGATAAAATTCCTACTCTTATTCAAATATTAGAGCATAGCTTAAAATATTTATATGAAATGCTGCACTCTATGTATAATAATAGGCAAAGTATGTCATACATACTACCCATAGGTTTAGTAATTCCTAGCTATCTCTAACATACGTTCACAAGATATTTAAACAAATGTTTTGGAAATGTTTTTTTCTTAAAGCACAAAGAGTGAGTCCAAACTATAAAAACTATATCAAAATTAAGATATTAATATGCCTCATCACTGCCCCCACTATTCAAATGCTTGTCCTGAAGCATTGTACTTCTTTGCCATAGCTCTGAAGTCCCCTACTGTAGTAGCATCATTTTCGTAAAGAGGCCAGAGAAAAGTAGGAGGCTGAAAAGTTAATGGCATCCATAGCTCCTTTCTCATTTTCCTTCCCAGTTGTATATACTTGGCTACCTTTTTAAAAACTACATCATAATTGGTAGGACTATATGGTTCAACCTTTTTGAAAGCTTCTGGCAGTCAATTCCATTGGTTCCTAAGTTCTGCAATAGCTCTTTGCTGCATAAAATTTGGAAGTGTCTGATACTCTCTATAAACCTTTTCTCTTTCTACAAATACTTTCTCTTTGATTTCTAGTTTTGTTCTCCCACAGGTTGGTCTAAACCAGTTTCTTAAAAGGTCATCAAACTTACGTGATTCAACCTGCAATGGTAATGGTTCATATTTCTCAAGATCTCTATAGGCATTTAACTGCCTATCATAATTTGTCTCATTGTCCATCCAAGACATTAATGCTCTAAGGTGAACATCCCCTACATAAAGTAGAGGGTTCCACTCTGTCTCATGTGGAAGTATGAAATTATGCATATAAAAGTTCACACAATAAATTCTTTTGCCATGAAGGCAAAATTAGATACACATTATAGAAATATTGAGCATTTCTAAATTCACAATCAATATCCCTTATTGTCATCATTAATCGAAATAGCAAAAACTATTCTTTTAGACAAATGGAATATACCCTTGGTGGTGGCTTACAAGCCATTACCTGGTCAGCTAACTTTAGAGCCTTATTCATTTGTTGTTTTTGTTTCTCAAGTTGCTCTTTCAGTGACTCAATTTCTTCATCTTTATCAAATATTATTTTCCACATTTGGTTTCTTTTTTTCCTCCACAAGGTCTTTTGAAAAATGAAGTGATTATACAGACCAAATAATATAGATTGAATCGTAGATGAGGAAATTCTTGAGCCATAGATTTCTTCTTTTGTTCTTTAGCAATTTGCTAGAAGTAATGGGTATACTAGGAGGATCTATAAGGTATGATAGAAACATTAAAATTTATAGGGGCTGGTGGCAAAGTAGGTTGATAATTTTTACGACCTTTTTCTGAGACAACAGTAGGTTTTGACTCACACATTTCCTGATTTCCTTACGGTATCTCATTAATAGGCTCATTTGTTTCCATATCTTGGGATTCCAACTGTATAGGAGAGTCATCTGGATTATTCTCAACCACTGATTCTGTATGAGATTTTTGAATTGAAGCATTTATATTTTTAGTGGAAATTGGGGATACTCTACCTCATATATAAGGGCTTCAACACATATGAACCCCTTTAACTTCTACTATTTTGTGGACCCGCTTTGGTTTAGGTGTGACTGGGGTAGATGCTGCAAGAATAAACCTCTTTCTCTCTGTCACTTTAACAGAAGGGTTTTGGGATTCCTCTTCAAGATTAGGGCTCTCTTTTCCAACCTTACGCTTACCTTAGTCCTGGGAAGAACTAGGTACATTACCCTCTTAAATAGGGTCAATTGGTTTACTAGGAGAGGGTAATGTTACTTCTTTTTCTATTTCAACCAAATTTTGACTAGGCTCTGCAATTTTTCCTCATTCCCTAAATTTTGTGGAACAGGGTTGGCTTGAGGTTGCAAGGTCTTAAACTCTACAAATTCTACCCATGATGCAAGAGAGGAATCCCAGAGAGACCTTTCAATTCAAATTTTAATGAGGGCATGATGAGAAATAGAATCCGCATTTCCTGTCTGAGTTTCTTCAGTACTAATGCACAACATATTATAAAGGAAATTGGGGACATTAACTTGAATGTTATGTCTCATACAACTGAGAAGCTTAAAATGGTGAGCATGCAAGTTTGAAAACCTGCCTTCACAAGTCAAATACCTGATGATATGGGTTGCCAATTCTGGGTATGGAGTTGGAAGAGAGAGTCTCTTACACCCTTGCTTTAAAATGTCCAATGGAGGGTCACCTGGCCAAGTGAACTATGCCCATGATGACCTGGGATCATGTTCATTCAGATAATGCTCCCCATTGGTTGGTAGTCCTATGACTTCTTCTATCCTCTCCTTATAGAAATTACTTTTAATCCCCACATTGTGGCTTCCCCTTCATCAAATGTCCTCATAAACTCCATTCCTACTTCTTCATTGAGCTCAGTTAACTACAGGAAGTAGCCAAGCCATCTAGAAGCATGAAATCATCGGACTGCTTCAATGTCCACAAGTAAAATATTATGGATAATTGGTTCATTTCTCTACAACTGTCCTCCCATCTTCAAAATGCCTAGCCTCAGAAATAAGTTTTACACCTTTTACACTTCTGCAAATATCCTCTTCTCAATTTTCAAATTGATCTTTTTGAGAAATGCTTCTACTACATTCTCTTAATAGGAATCTATTGTATTTGACATGTAAAATAATGATGAAATTAATTATGAAGGGCATCAATATTTAAATGGAAGTGTTCTCATAATAAATTAGTCCTTTTCAATCACATCAAACATAGGAGATTTCTTCCCAAAATCGCATTGAAAAGGTACGATAGATACAAAAAGATTTAAAAAAAATTTAAAATTAGACCACCGCCAAAGTACAACCTATAATGTGAACATGACTAGGGTAACGTAGAAATGAAATTTGGAAATTAATTCACTTTCTTGGCCCCCCACTAAATTTTGACAAATGTCCACACTTAAAAATTTAGACATAGGAATGAGAAACTAGCGTAAGGCTTATACGATACATTTAATGCAGTATTAGATATAAATATTGAAACCTAAGCGCTAATAATGAATAAGGAGAAAAAATATTTTACCTAAAATTTTAAAGTAGATGTCTACATGCTAATTGATGAGGTGGAAAATTCTGGTGATCACAGAAAAGATGCCGATAGTAAGGTTTATTTAAAGCAGTAAAAATAGAATTTTTGGGTGACGTGGAGTGTGAGTGGATGATATATAAAGAAATGATATGATTTGATATCAAGAAAAAGAAAAATGAATCAAAGAATGGACCTCACATTGAATGAGGTTTTATTATGAATTCTCGTTGAAGGCTTGTCATGAAACTACTATAGGAAGAAGGTTTTCACCTTCTGCTGTAGCAACTTTATCCGTAGGAGCTAGTAAACTGTTTGGTTGGAACTACTATAGGAACTCATCTTTGGTCTGTGGTTTATAATAGAGGCACAACCTATGGCCATTTACAAGTAGTTTGAACTAAACAAGATCAATGATTGTCAGTTGGACCGCTCCATTCTCGAGTACATATTGAATTTCATAAGGCCCTAGCCATCGAGTTTGCAACTTTCTTGGATTCTCTTTAAAATGAGAATCGTATAGGAGAGTCCAATCTCCTACTTGAAATTTTTTACTATAGATATGTGCATCATGCCACTTCTTTTGTTGCTGCTGAATAATATCCATTCTTTCCAAAGCTGTCTTTCTCATTTCATCCAGTGAGTTCAAGTGGAGAAGTCTTTCTTCCTATTTTGTAGGAATATTGATGTTCAATTCCAAAGTAGCGTGCAATGTTTTATGTTCAAATTCAATAGGCAACATTGCTACTTTTCCATACACAAGTTCAAATGGAGTGAATCTAGTTGTTATTTTCCATGTAGTTTGGTATGCCCATACCACTTCAGTTAACCTACTGCTCCAATCCTTCCTATGTATTTGCTCTATCCTGGTCAGAATGGTCTCAATTTCTCTATTGGTGACCTCTACTTTCCCATTTTCCTAAGGGTGATAAGGAATGGATTTGCGATGCCTTATTTTGTATTCTTGCATAACTTTAGTGATCAAGTTTGATGTGAATTGGGTGCCTTGATCTGTGACAAGTTCCTTGGGAAATCCATAGCATGTGAATATTTCGTCATATAAGAATTTAGCTACTTTCTCATCTCTTGCATTTTCATTGCCCTAACTTTCACCCATTTAGTTAAATAATCCATGCATACTAAGATGTAGGGTTTTCCATTTGATGGTGGGTCAATTGGACCTATGAAATCCATACCCCACTTGTCAAAGGGTGTTACAATAATCTGTGGATTGAGTGGCATCTCATCTATCTTGGTTGGCCAACTCATCCTTTGGCATTTGTCACACTTGGTTGTATAATTTGCTACATTCTTATGTAATGTTGGCCAATAATATCTAGTTGTAAGTACCTTCAATGTTGTTCATCTTCCTACAAAATGGCCTCCACATGGTTCATCATGACAGGCATGTAGGATGTCATATATCTCATCTTCTCTGACACATCTCCTCATGACTTGATCTAGTCTAGTATAGAAGAGATTGTTATCTATCCATGAATAATGAAAAATTTTCTCTGCTAGCTTCCTCCTATCTTTGTGTGAGAAGTGTGGGGGCATTCTATTTGTAGCAAGATAGTTTTCTATGTCCGCATACCATGGTGTATGAGTTGCTATATGAAATAAGTGCTCGTCTAGAAAGGTATCTTCAATTGGAGTCACATCATCATCAGTAATGTGCAGTCTAGAAAAATAATCAACAACTATGTTGGACTTTCCTAGTTTATCTACAATGGTAATATCAAACTACTATAACAACAAGAGCCATCTTGCCAATCTACTAGTTACAACAGGTTTGTCCATTAAGTACCTTATAGCTGAGTGGTTAGTATGAATAAAAATAGGATATCTGGTTACATAATATATGAATTTTTTCAATGCATAAACTACAGCTAAAAGTTCTTTCTTAGTTATTGTAGTTTAGTTTAGGACCATGGAGGCTTTTACTAATATAGTAGATTGCATTCTCAAGGTTAGCAGGCTTTTGTCCTAATACAACACCTACAACATAATTTGATGCATCAATATGGATATGAAATGGACTAGACCAATTTGGTCCTTTTAGAACTGGTGCTGTGGTGAGGAGTTTCTTAAGCTACAGGAAGACTTCATTACATTCAGGTGTCCAAATGAATTCAACTTCCTTAGTCAAAAGTGTATATAGAGGACTAGCTATTTTACTAAAATCTTTTATGAAACGCCGATAATAGCTAGCATGTCCTAAAAAAGATCTTACATCCTTCAATTTTGTAGGTATGAGTAGTGTTAGAATTACCTCTATCTTAGTTGGGTCCACTTGTATTCCTGTAGCTGATATAAAATGACCAAGCACTACTCCTTCCTGCATGAGCATGAAACATTTCTCATTATTGAGTAATAGATTATGTTTTTTGCATCAGACAAGAAACTTTTCAAGATTCATCAAGGCTTCCTCAAAGGTAACTCCAAATGTTGTGAAGTCATCCATGTATATTTCCATGTAATCATGCGATATATCAGCAAAAATGCTGATTACAACTCTTTGAAATGTGGTAGGGGCATTACACAGGCCAAATGACAAGATAGAATATGCAAAAGTACTCCATGGGCATGTAAATTTGGTTTTATCCTGATCTTCTAGAGCTATACTTATCTGATTATAACCACTGTACCCATCAAGAAAAGTAAAATACTTCTTACCAACCAGAGTGTCCACAACTTGATCTATAAAGGGTAAAGGAAAGTGATCCTTCTTGGTTGCCTTATTCAATTCTCTGTAATCTAGACAAATCTACCACTTCCTTCCCTTTTTATGTACTATAACTAGAGGTGAGACCCATCTACTATTAGATATAGGGTATATAGAACCAACATCAAGAAAATTTTGCATTTCGATTTTAACTATTTCTCTAAGTGATGGATTAATCCTTCTCTGGGGTTGACAGAGTGGCAGGCACCCTTCATTGATATATATTCTATGAGTGCATAATGTAGGACTTAACCCTTTCATATCTCCATAGTCCCATGCAAAAGCTTTTTCATTTTTTTGAAGAAGCTCTATTAACTGTTGCATCTGTTTTGAGGCAATTTGTGACTGACATGGAGATTATGACCTTTTGATAACTCAATAGTAGTTGTGAGATAAACCATATCCACTTTAGGGATTGGACTTGTATCTAGTTGACATGGTAAAAGCTGATGGATAATGTTTGGTTCCTCGGGAAAAAAACAACTCTCATTACATTCCTCATATGTAATTAGTTTCAAAATAGAACTGTCAGATACACCCTTTTCTACCACACAAGTATTATTAAGAATACTCTGAATTACCAAATCCTCCTCCTACAACTTTAGAAAAGACTATCTATGTAACATCATGAGCTATGTGATAGAGTTCAAATCCTCCTCTCCATCCTCTAAATCTAGCCATACTGATGTGCTTAAATCTGGGTGGGGTTGTGTTGGAGGATACAAGTCAAATTTCTTGTTGCCTATCCATTAGATATGGTCATACTTCTTGATCTAAAATTTATATTTGCATCGCCTATAGCTAACCATGGTCATCCTAGAATGATAGGGTAACTAGATAATTTGACTTTTGGGGATAGGATCATGAAATCTGTAGGGTACTCTAGAGAGTCTAGGGTTACTACTATGTCTTCTATCATCCCATCAGAAGTGAGAGTAGAACTATCTGCAAGTTGCATAATTATTGGGGTAGCCCTTAATCCTTCTATATTCAACTTTTTCATAGTATCCTTAGTCATAATATTTATAGCAATGCCAAGATTACTCAAAGCATTCTTAATAGACTGACCATTTATAATCACATTCACAACTAGACTTCTTGGATCATAATATTTAGGAATAACCAATTTTCCTAACATAATATCAACCAATTGTCCTACAAACATGGATTGTAGTTGGGTCCATTTTCTTTCTCCCATGATTTTTCAGATAGGCTTCTCTAATGGCTTTTCCATAAATAGGAACATCTTTAATAGCTTGGAAAAAAGGAATTTGGATATGCATGTTCTTTAGCTGATTAGTGATATCAAAGGAGTGTTCCTCTATTTGTGCAAGTTTACTTTGTATGAGATTTTCTAGAGAAGGAGGTTCAACTATTGTTTAGGTTTGAGCTGAGCTAGTTATAGTGGTTGGGTCAACCATTTGTGGCTGAGAAGTTTCTGGTACTAATGCTACATGAGTATTTGGTATTTCAGTTATGAGAGGTGGTTTAGGCACTAGTAGGGTTATACTAGATCTCAAATGTATATATGCAACATTTAGAGCATAAGCAAGGTATTGTTGAGCATCAAAAAAATACATGGGTTGTTGTGGCTGTTGGTTTTTTGGATTTGGTTGAGGTTGTGTAGGCAACTGAGTCTGCTTTTGAGGTCCAAAACTTGTAGGTGGTGGCATTAGTGCAGGGCGATTTACTAGAGGTGGTAAAGGTGGTAAAGGTGGGTATCCAACATTATTAGTCCATTGCTAAGGTCCTCTCCATTGGTTTGTAGATTTCCAATTCCCTTGGTGTGGTTGCCATTAGTTTGGGAACTATGGATATTGAGGCTATTGTGGATTATTTTGCCAAGCATTATTTCAATTAGGTTGGCTATATTGTGGAGGACCCTGGACATTACAGTTCTACCATTGATTACCATATGGATTTGAATTTTGTAAAGGGTCTTGAGGCATACCTTGACATGGAGCCCATAGTCAACATTAAGAAAAAAAGAATACATGCTTATCCTCTCCTTCTATCTTGATGTACTCAGTTGAAAAATGATGGTTCTCTATGCTAGTGATCAATTTGCATTGATGATCTTTCTTCTGCTTCCGACACTGTAGATAGTACTCAGCTAGCTACACCTTAGCTTTTGTATGCTTCTTCTTTGCATTCATTATGTCAAGATGTGTAATGACATCATTTATGATATCCTACTTAAAATTTGAGAGTAGATTAGATATCTCGAGCTTTGAAATACCTTGATTGATCCCCTTAGTGACTATGGACCAATGTCCTCTTCCTTTCTTCATATTTGACCTTGAATAGTTAAGAAATTTTTTTTTGAGGTCATCCCAAGAGGATTGATATACATCACTTCTAGCCATCAAGTCTAATGCTTCCAAATAATTATCATTTACCCCTCTCATGAAGACTAGTTTCTGTGAATCCTTTGATAGTAAATGCTAAGGGTTCTTCTACAATGTATATAAGAAACGTGAAACATAGTCTTCCAATGTTTCATCCTCCTTTTGTGATATTCTAAAGATATCATCTCCTATTGAATCATTGGCCTTGCAATACTCTTTGTATTTGTCCATAAATAGAGTTTTCATTTCATTCCAGGTACCTCTTGCATTGGCTCCTAAGCCCATGAACCATCGTAAAGCTGATTCTTTTAGTGTTGCTAGAAACAGCTTGAGCTTATGAGCATTAACGTTATAGTCAAAGATATAATAGAGTATGTCAAATTCAAATAAGAAAGTATCAGGATCCTCGGTTGGGAGGCCATAGAACTTTGGAAGAGCAGTTGCAGGTATATTTTTGAGATTAGCATTGGTTATGAGGCTCGAGAGAGGAAATGGAAAAGTTGGGTATTTGATTATGGGATTGCTATTGAAAATGAGCATTGGCTATAGGATTATTAAAAATAGGTGGATTTTGATTATAACTATCAAGAAAGATGGCCAAAATTTCAGAAAAAGGCTAAAGGCCACTTGTGTCCAAAGGTTGCGCTCTAGAGGAAGATCTTACAAGAAAATCAAGGCTTGCGTCCTCAAAAGGCAAATCAACTTCTTCTTCAATTTCTTCATTCAAATTAATAGAATCTCATGGAAGAAATCTACCATATTCATCTCGTTGTCTTCCTCTTCGATGCATGCAATTAAATTGGTGACTTGTTAATCAAGCCCACAACTTTGCAGTTGATAACTAACAAACTAATCTAAAAATCAAGGACTCACGAAGGTTCCCAGTTTGACACCATCCTTGGCAATGACACCAAAAAATGTAGGGTTCCATAATAGATGAAGATAATCACACCATTGTTCCTCTTAAGGATACTATATCTATTCTGAAGACTACCTATTCCATCGTGAAATACATTTGAATTGTCAACCTAAGGACGTAGGACTTGAAATGAGTCAGCACTATATGTGGACTAAGTTCCTTTAAGAGTCTTAACACCTATATTGCAAGAAGATAAAATGCATGAAAATAATCTATACTACTGATACAAAACAATAAAATTACCTAGATTAACAACAGACGACTGAAGAAAACTTTGGAAAATGAACCTAAACTTGTTAACAACTCAAAACATCCACCATGATCATTTTCTGCAAGTGCTGCAAGAATTTTCATAGTAACAATGTTGCAAGACTAATACAGTAAATTGATCTTGAAAATAGGAAATTGAAAAGAATGAATCTATTCTACCTAAATCTATTCCACCTCCCAAGTGGGCCCCTTTGGTTGGTTTTAGCTAACTAAGAACACAATAAGTATTCCAAAATCACTCTTTGATTAAAATCCTTCTTTGATTACATTGACTGAATAATTCATGAATAACAGAAAAAAGTAACTTTTGAATTCTTAAACCAACACTATCTATATTCTCCTTATTATCTAAGATGATCCCAATCCATTATATAGAGGATTTGATACTTATTCAAAACATAACATAAAAGTTTTGAACAAAAATCGCCAGAAAAGAAGGCAGAAGATCAACCAAAACATATGATATTCTTAACAAAATAACAACTTGCAGGAAATATAGCAAGTCATGTCTTCCTAGATTTATTGGAGTACTAACTCCTCTGCATGCATGGCTTATCCATAGGAACTGAACTTCGCTTTCCTTTCCATGATCAATCTTCATCATCTTCTTCCTTTAATGCAATTGTCACCACCCTTCTATGTTGCTACTCCCTGAAAGTTAGAAACATCCATAACACATATGTAAGATAACATTCCTACTCTTATTCAAATATTAGAGCATAGCTTAAAATATTAATATGAAATACTACATTCTATGTATAATATTAGGAAAAGTATGTCATACATACTACCCATAGGTTTAGTAATTCCTAGTTGTCTTTAACATAAGTTGACAAGATATTTAAACAAATGTTTTGGATTTTTTTTTTCTTAAAACACAAAGAGTGAGTCCAAAAAAATTATATCAAAATTAAAACATTAATATGCCTCATCAGTCTTCTTGAAGAAGGGAGTTTCCATCTCACCCATCATGTTTTATATTAGTTTCTGCAAATTTTCTTTTTGGGTTAATGAGATGAGGTCAGTCATTCTAATTTACCATCCCATGTTGAGAAATAATTGAAATGCTTTTGGAGGACCTTAACATTTTGGTGTACACTTCAATCTTGATTCTATTCAAAATTATGTGTAGAGTTACTTCTTTATCCTTGAAGATATGGGTATTTATTTCTATTCAAATTATGTGCAAAGTCTCTTCTTTGGCCTTGAAAATATGGACATTTCTTTCATTCCAAATGTGCCAAATTATGGTAGTAGGAAGTTCCACCCAAATTTCCTCTCATAGGAACCCACAATAAAGCCTTGACCACAAGAAATCCCCAAAGGTCATTTTGTAGAGGGTTTGAACAACAGATCTTATGATAAAAGTATTTTCAACATACTTAGTCCATCTTATAGTGGACTAGGAGATGATTAAGTGAATCTTTAGGAAAATAGCTCACAAGTTCAAGGCTCAGTTAAATCCATTTCTTCGATTAATGTATTTTGGTGATACAAAGTAGACCACATCTAGTATGGAAGAGTTATAAGATAATGTATGAGATTGGATAATCTAGCTTACCTAATTGAATTACTTTAACAATATAATTTATTACTAATTTAGGGAAAACATCCAATGAATTAATTCTTGGATATCATGGTCCAATTTTGTATAGTAGTATTTGAGTGGACATGTTTTATGAAGTTCTGAGTAAGTTGACTGAATTAATTAATCATGAAAGGCTATAAAATAAAGTCTTATTTGGTATGTGAGGACTGCATATGTTTTTGAAAAAAAAAGCAACCAAAAAAAGGGGGCTAACCCTTACAATAGACAAATTGGCCTACAACCAGTAGATTACCACCAAAAAAAATTACCCCCTAATACTCTCAATCAAAGAAAAAACAACACCCGAAGGACCATTATTAAAAGTCTCACTAGGCATCTTACTACCAGTGCCTTAAACATAACTATTAAACTAAACAAGTTTATAAACAAAGGTGAAACCACCTTAGAACATACTAAGTTCAATAACCAACAAAGCATTAACACATAAAACCAAGGGGAGCAAGCCTTAATTGAGCTTCTTATCATCCTTCCCCTTAATGAGGATGTTGAGGACGATGTATGTTATGTATGAGCTAGATGATGTTATGTGTGAGCCTTGATGCTAGATCAGAGAAAATGCAAGCTATGTTGGAAATAATAAGATATTGTAATGTAATGTATAGTTTATTTTTGATGTAATATTTTCTTTGTATTTGGACAGTGAAACCAGAAGGTGGATGTAACCTTTACTCTCAAGAAAGTGTTTTTTTCTTCTTGTTCTCAACTCATAATAGGATTGCAAACCTCTAGCAAGGTCATGTCTCCTAACAAGGACTTATGTATTAAGTGTTATGTAATAACTCCCAATAGGGTCAAATATCCTAATAGTTACATTTTCATATTAGTGCATCATCTTGTAGGTTCAATCCCCACCAGGATTTTCTTGAGAACAAATGTTGGTCTTATTTGATATATTCTTCACTTTAATGCATTTTGATTTATAGTTGTATATTTTAAAGTCATAAAGTGGTGCAAAAATGATTCACCCCCCCCATCCTTGATCTTAACAATTGGTATCAAATCTTGGTGCCTTTAAAGAAGTCTCTTATCTTGAGAAGAACCTTGATGAATGCAAGAATCTTATAGAGTAATTTTGATGCAACACTCAAGTATTTGGATAAAGTAAATACAGATAAAGAAGATTGAAATTGAAGCTTAAAGATGCATAACATTACACCAGAAAATTCAAAGAACATATTAATATTTCAAGGGTGAAATAGAAGGAACTACTTGAGTAGATTAATGAGCCTAAGATTGATGAGGTACAATCAAATCCAATTCATAAACTTAAAAAAGAGAAAGAAGAATTTGTCATGAACTTGAGATTTCAACCATTCAGATGGCCAAAAAATAGGTAAGGGCTGCAACAAACCAGTGGGGAAGGTATGCTCTGACTTGATCCACTGAGAAGTCATACATTCATGGACATGTTTGAAGACATCATCTTTGAGACCCTTCCAAGAGAATCTCTCTTGAACTGCCTTGTAAGTCTTACCATACCCTGGGTGCCCTACTGTAGGAGTATCATGGAAAACATGCAGAATTTGTTCCTTTAGCTATGAACCAGGAACAAGATAAACCCTACCTTTGTAGTAGATGATGTCATCAACCACCCTATACTTATCATCTAGCACCAATCCATCCATGATCTCACAAGAATGCTGATTTTTGGAGTATTCAACTAAAAGTTGAGCCTTCCAATCGGCTGAAATCTTACTCAATGAACATAGGGCAGCAAGTGATGGTTTTCTAGAAAGTGTGTCAACAAAAATTTTCTTTCCCCCCTTAATAAATTCTATATCAAAATCATAGGCTTGCACCTTGCTTACCTGTTTTTGCTGACAATCATTGAGCTCTTTTTGTTCAAGGAAATATTTCAGATTATTGTGGTCTGTTCTCACTACAAATTTTCTGCCAACAAGATACTATTTGAATTTGGCTAAGGAATCCATAATAGCCAACATTTATTTATCATATGTAGAGTACAAACTCTCATTATTCCATAGCTTCCTACTCTCATAGGAAATGGGATGTCTGTTCTGCATCAGAACCACTCCAATGCCCTCACCTGAGGCATCACACTCAAGTACAAATGGCTATGAGAAATCAGTTAACAAGTGCTCATGACCCCCTTGAGCCTGTCAAAAATTTTTTGTGCTTGCTTTGTCCATATGAAAACCCCCTTCTATATGAGATCGATCAAAGGTGTTACTAATAATGAAAAACCCCTCATGAACCTGTAGACACTTAAAATTTTCCTAAACACTATACTAATTTTTTATTATTTATTGTGACATTATAATTATTTATTTATTAATTGATTATATTTGTCATATTTTTCTACTTATTTAATTAAATAAGTTCATTTCTCTAATGTATTTAAATTTAATTTAAATACTTCCCCCTAATGTATTAAATTTATTTAATACACAGTGCTTCATAAATCCCCTTTTAAATAAATTCAATTTATTTAATCCCCTCCACTTTATTAAATTCTTTAATCCTATGATTAAATCAAATCTTATTTAACTTAATCCTAATCCTATCCTAAAACCTAGTCTACACCCATCGCTCTCATCCTTCTAAGCCTACCTACTACTTAATCCCACTTATTTACCTTAAACACCTTTTAGCTCCTAAGTGTTTGCTCACACATGTGTGACAAACTCTTGATCTAATAAACCTTCCACTTCATTTATACTTCTTACACCTCTTAGACCTTTTTCCCCCACTCCTTCCTCCAAGGTTGCTCACACATGTGTGAGCAAACCTTGAACCTCTCAACCATAAAGGATTATGTTGAATTTTTCATGGCTTGTCCTTTATCCCATGTGTCTCCTTTGTGGCACCTATGTGGATGCCACATAGATGCCACCTCACCAAGGCCTCTCTCAAACCTATAAATAAAGCCCTTGTCTCAAGCATTTCTCCATCTCCTCCATATGCATTATCATCATGCTAGTATAGTTCTAGAGCTTTTTAGAGATTTTATGCTTAGAACTAACCTTTGGTAGTTGTTTGCATTACTTAGATTCCTAGTTTTTGCATTAGTTTCATGGTAGTATGATGTTGTAAGTTTCTTTCTTGCATTGTATTTCCATCTCACTTTTTAGAATCCTTTGAGGATTGGCTCACTCATAGCCATTTCTTGAAGGTATTCTCCATTCATCTTAACATAGACTCATTCATGTTGCATTTTCATTAATAAAGGATTCAATAGTTGTGTTTGGGAGAGCACATCTACATCCTTCACATTTGAGCACACCAACAAGGCCTCTTATGGGCGCCCTTATTTAGCTTCTTTGAGGTTGTGTAAGGACTCTAATTTTTGTTGCATAAGTTGTTAAACTCAAGTTAATTTTAGTTGAATTCCCATTTTTTTCCAATCTTTATATGCACATGTTACAATTAATGTTTGTTTGTTTATGCGTGCTCCCAATAGGTTAGGTTTTCACATATATATTTTGGCACGCTTGGTGGGACCCATGTCCCTATTTCACTTTCAAAAAATTGTCAAAAAACCATTAACTCACTATTGAAACTTGCGCACTGTTATCTTCGCTAGGACATAGTGTCATCTATGAATATGCTCTATCGTCTCTGCATATCAACGTCTATGTAGAACAATGTCTGCGCAGATTGGCATCTCTGCCACTGTTACTTTAAAATCAATCTTAACCTGCATTAAATCTAAGATTTGTCTTCTTTGCTTGAGTTTTAGCATCTCCAAAGTCTATTCTGTCGTCTCCATAGATTTGACATACTATCATCTGCGTTGTAGGTGGCCATAAACCTAACTGTTTAACTATATTATTGTCTGCAATTTTTACTGAGTTATGTCATCTCTGATCCATATATTATCGTCTGCATTGTGTATCACAAAAAATAATTTGTATTGTCAGTGCTTTTTCATTTGTGTATTCCTGCATCTCTAAGTTTTGGCATCTGTGAACCTATTCTATCATCAATGATTGACAACCTATTAGTGAAAAGTTAACCGTACATCCTAGTGTTTTTTTGTCTGCGCTTGTCTGCACAGTTCTATCATCTGCACTTGGTGTCTATCATCTCCACTTTTTGGCAGATTAAGTTAATTTTTAAATGTTTAACTCATTGATTGGTTGATTGACAGATATTTCTAATCAGTCTTGTTGCAGGAAACAAATGTTGGAAAAATTCTTTTTAGTGATTTTAATCATTTAAAAATTTGTAGTGATTTTAATCACTTAAAATTTTATAGTGATTTTAATGACTTGGGGAATTCATAGTAATTTTGATCACTTGTAGGATTAGATGGTGAATGAACTTGTATGAAATAATCATTTGTCTTTGGAATGTATGTTGCAAACTAATACCTAAAGGAAAAATACACTCTTGAATGCATTAAAGTAAAAATATTACACCCAATCTTGAGTTCCTTAAAGAAATTTACACACATTTCATTGGAATGAATGATGCTCAAATACACTTTTGAATGCCATTAATGAATGAACAAGTTTTTCATTGGAATGCATGTTTAGACTAGTCAAATACAATCTTGAATGCCTTAAGGAAATTGATATGCTTTCATTGGAATGAATGTTTAGATAGAAAATACACTCTTGAATACCTAAGGTGAATGAAGCTTGCTATGAAATATTTGGATTTGGTGCTTAAAATGAATTCACTCAATCTTGAATGACATAAAGAAATTGGTTTCATTTTTAGCAATTTGCTTATGTTCATGATCAATTTACTTTATGTTGACGAATCCTCGCTTTTTATTATGTTGACGATGCTGTCAAGTTGGAAAGAAAAATGCATGCTTAAAAACGAGTGTCTTCAAGAGTAGATTACAAAACCTAAAGCTCCATTGGGAAAGAACAAGTGTCTTTTAACCTTGAGGCCACTTATGTATTCTCTCCTCTCACACCTTCAGGTGATCTTGAGTGCACAAGAAATAAGTGGTCTTGTTTATATTTTTAGGAGGCATGCTTGGGAATTTCATCACCCCTTGGGATGACCTCAACTCCAGTGTTCTGGAAAAGTATAAGAATCAGGAGGTGAATCAAAAGACACCTCTCTTGGAAGTAAAATTTTGTCACTCTTGGCTAAGCCCCAAATAACTTTATACCTTTGGGAAGTGAAGGTAGAGATTTGGGTTACTGTCTCCCCCCGACTATGTGGCACTATTTTCTTTCATCTACAGATTTAGGCCTCACATACCTTGCATATATCAAAGACTCCCTTTAGATAATCTTTGTACATCCTAGTAGAAACCTTATTAGGATTGTTGATGTGTTCAACATGCTTGATTGTTTAAATATCCAAAACCAATACCAAACATCAAACAAGTTCAAAAATGAGTGAAATGGTGAGCTAAACTTTCAGTGAATGAAATAGTTGTAAGTGGGTCCTCTTGACCTACGGTTATTTTTCAAGAGTTCTTATATTTGGTCTACCATTTGGAAGTCACTGGGTCTTTTGGTATCAAGCTTATTTGTAAGAGTTTTTGAAACTGGGTTTGTTTTGTTCCTATCATGATTGACAAAGTCAAACCTAAGAAGGTGAACTGGTCCAAACCATTTTCCTACAAGGAAAGGAAAAACCTAGCACACGGTGATAAAAAATTCCAATACACTATCAAAGACATCAAGAAAGAAGAAGTTGGACAAGACTGTTATGATAAAATCAAATACAATGCAAAAGTTTGAAATTAGTATGCTTTCCCTGGAGTGAACCCAAGATATTTGTTCCCAGTGAGAGAAGATTGAGTTAATCGCATAGTGACCATAACAATTTCATTTTCCACATCCACCCCCTTTCCAAATTACTAGTCTTCCATTTGAAAAATTTCCTCTAAAGAGCTTGATCATTTGAACCTTAATCTTATGGGCATAAGGAAATCTTAGTTACAAAACTTTCAAGATTACAACACTAGACCTTTATCCATAAGCAAACATTTATAGTAGTTACAATCACTCATTTGGGATCACAAGTCCATCTCCAAATAGTGAGTAATCAATTCGGTGTCCTATCTTGCCTAAAGATCACTTGACCATGTTTGGTAGGAGAAAGATACTTTTATCCTATATCACACTTGGTTTGATAAATCAGCAAGGTCTTTTTCTTACATTTAGGTTGTTAGCCCTTTTATCACATAAGGTTTAGTTACTCTCCCACATGTTCTTCTCTTTCTTCCACAATCTTCCACCCATTGGTTTGGTCACTATTGTATGCTACATACATGATCCGATAGATTCACATTTAATCCCATGTCTCATTTGTTGGAATCATTAAGACAACAAGAGATGGATAATCCTTTTCCTCCACGAATCAGCCTCATTAGGGAGCACATTTCCCCCTAGAACGATTTTGGCATGCCTAGCTCAACATCCACATAAGAACTAGAGGATCCTTTTTGAAACACAACTCTGGGAAGTAATTCACATGATGATGAAGAAGTATACCAAGATGAAGATCCTATTAAAAAAAAAATATCCCTAGTGATGTTTGAACATTTCTTAAATATCCATACAATTTGGAAATGATGGAAAAGTCTATTAGGGCAAACACGACTGAGATCTTCCTAAACTTGGTTAAAGTTGGTGTTAATGTCCCTATGAGTTTTGATGAGAGCACTTTGTTTAGACAAATTACCAAGGGTGGTGCTCCCGTATTACCAACTTCAAACATAGCCCAAACATCTGGTAAAGAGAAGGAACATGTGGCAAGAACTAGTTCCATACTTACATCAAGTGTTTCAATACAACCAACATTCTAATTAAGTACAAAACATATCCAAAAAATAATTAGTGCTATTCCCAACACTAGTAATGCTAGTATTTCACAGTCAACCTTGATAGGTCCAATTGTAGGATGCTTAAACATTGGGCAAGTACCTACACAATAGATGACCTTCCAACACAATCGATATATTCCTCTTATTTGCAAATGCCAACAAGTATGGTGAAAACATTGTGCCAATTCCAATGATTGCCTATCAATACATTGGCCAAAGTGGAGCACTTCCACCACCTCATAATATGTTTGGTACTCCATACTACTTGGGAGATGGGTTTATCAATTCCCCACAATCACAAATACAACTAAACCAAGATTTAGCCCAACAGTTGCATGAACTTCAAAATTTGGTCCATACCATGAGCAACAAAGGGGTGAAGGATTTTTCTTTTGAGGAAATTTTCCCCTTTCCATTTGATAGATTCATTAACATGATACCATTTCCACCAAATTTTGAGATTCCTAAGTTTGACAAATACACGGGAGAAACATGTCTCATCACACATCTCAAGGAATTTTCTATTTTGTGTCAAGAAGTAGCCTACAGTGAGGATTATTTTAAGAGGCTCTTCACATGAAGTCTTGGAGGCCCCGCACTAGAGTGGCTAATGAACTTACCCAAGGGTTCCATTACTTCCTGCAATGATTTAACAGGGAAATTTGTAGCACAATACTCTTACAACATTGAAGATCATGCCTCATTAAGTGATTTAAGCAACACAAAACAACAAAATGGTGAAACATTTGCCAACTTTCTACAATGGTGGATGCATCTTGCTAATTGCATGCCATACAAAATTGAGGATTGCCACCTTGTAGATACATTTATCAAAAACTTGATACTAGAGATGTCTTTCCACATGAAGATGGCTAGTCTTGAAGACTTTTCCACCTTAGTCAAGAAAGGAAAGAACATTGAAAATGGACTCCTAGACAAGGGTTCCATTAAAAATTATAGCTCTTCATCCTCAAACAATGACACAAACAACAACAACAATACTTTGTGTAGAGCCAATTGCACATCAATCACTTGATTGTCAATAATCTTCCCAAGTTTGAAGACTTCCATCTTTAGATCTTTTTCTCCAAGTTGTTAGACTTCTTCTTGTGAGAACCTTGTAGCTCTGATACCAATTGTTGGAATATTCAAATAGGAATAATGCTTCTGAGAGGAAGGGGGGGTGAATCAGAAGTACTGTGTTTTGAAAAACACATCAAACAATTATGAAAAACACATAAGCATCACCACATAACACTTGAGATTTTGGTAACCCAGAAACCCTCTAGAAATAAGAAGGTAAAACTGGGGTGGGGATGATACCCACAAAAATTACTGCAGCAATAAGGTGTAACCACTTCTGATGGTCAGCCCTATTAAAGGCCTACCCTATTAAAAGCTTTACACTATATCAATAGTGACCTGGTTAAAGGATTTCAAACACTTTACAAGAATTGTTACCCTGCTAAAGGATTTTGTCACCTATTTATAGGATTTACAAAATAGCTGCTAAGCTAACCTATTACCATAGGATTTTCTTTCTAATATAATTACTGGAGAGTATTAGGTATAATAAACCTGATAGCTTACAATCCTTCGATTTTTGAATACAGGCACTTGATCTTCTTTTTTTGATCTTGATCCTCTGTGATTTGATACTCTTCACTCTGAGAATTCATTTTCCTTGCACACCTTCATCCATCCACCATAGGGTTCAATGTGATTTCATCTTCCTTATAAAAAAATTCGAAGACTTAGGGTTAGGTATGGATCTACGATCCATATTGAATCTCTATTTCCCGCTTATTCCTTGCACATTTACAATTGGCTGCATGCCTTCTCCATTTTTCTTATTAGCTGCATGTTGATTGCATGGGAAATACAAAATATTTGATCTTATCTTTTAATCCTTTGAGATTCATCATATGTCAGCCATAAAAATGATTTACATCTAAATTTGTAATGTTACAAACTCATATGTGCATTCTGTGTTGCTTGGCACTTACTGATCTCTGATGCTCGAAACTTATATTAAATTGGCTTACTCAACACTGGTTGTATTTCTATATTTCTTGGCATCGTCTATGACTCAACACTCAAATGTCACTCGGCACTTGTATCATGCTCGACACTTGATCTTTACTTAGCACCTGAAGGCTGCTCGGCACTTGAAGGCTGCTTGGCACCTGAAGATCACTCGACATCTGAAGGCTTCCCTGACTCGGCTCATGTTGTGGTTTGGCATACATGGTGTACTCATATCCAATGTAGAAAGTGATTAAGTGTGTTGGCACTCAAGTGTCAAAAACCATTTTGAGACTAACAATCTCCCCCTTTGACATGAGTGACAAAAACACTTAACTAACTTTATGAGTACATGTACTAATCTGCTTGGTATATACAGAGGTTTTAAAAACCTTAATCAAAATTTGTAATGTACAATATATATATATATATATACCTCAAAAGTATTGTAACTCCCCCTGAGTTGATTGTGCCATTATCAGTGCTATCTTGGTAACCAAATTTTTTGATGCTGTATATCATGCTCCGCCTTTTTATCTTGTCTCCCCCTTTTTTTTTATTATCTTATCTCCCCCTTTTTGACACTTATGGCAGAGGGTTTTTAAGGGTTAAGACCATATTTCGCCAAAAATGTGTTGTTTACCTCTGTAATCATCTTAAGAGCTGCATCCCAATTATGCAAAGCAATTTCCAATGATTTATGCTGGAGGGTAGTCTCTGCAGCAAGGTAAATAAGTCCTTCTGAAGTAGAAAGATTAGGGTCTTTCTTGAGAACAGTTTCAGCATAGACTTGTTCTTTATGGAGGATTTCCAAATGTGGGGTAATAGAAGATTGGAGCTATAATAGTTTGGCCTTGATAGTGGCCTCTTCTGCTATTAGAACAACTATTTCTTTTTGAGTGTGAAGCATCTGAGTAAAATGCTTCACACTTTGAGCTAGATCTTTGGGTAGCTGCATGCTAGAAATATTCAAATTTCTCTCCAGGCTCATTATCTTTTGGCTGGTCTCTTGTATGAAATATGAAAAGTCACACAACTATTTGTATAATGAGAATATATTCTCAAGTACCTTTTTGACTTTGTCTATGGCCTTTGCCAATTCAATCTGAGAAAGTGCTATTTCACTGGATATTTTCTCATTAACCTTTCCTTGAAATTTTCTTTCAGACCATTCCATGAGTTTTGAATTTGTCTCTAGGTCTGCATTTGTCACCTGTTCAACAATATCTGATAATTGTTCCATGATATGCTTTGACTCATCTAGTGACTGAATACTGAAAGCTTCCATAAATATATCTTTAATTTCATGCATTGTTTGCTTTTGTTGATACTCCTTTCTGAGTATCTCTTGCCTCTTTCTTCTATTTAGTGCTTCCTGCACCTTATTGATTTGATCAATGTTTATTGTTTTTGAGTCATAACTCGGTATGACTATCTCCTCATCTAGTTTAGGGTCTCCATAGTGAAGTACCATTGCAATATTTGTAGAGCTTGATCCTGGTGCTAATATTTGTAAAGGCTTTTGTGAAGGAGTCCCTGAGGTAGGCAAATTTATCAATGTTTGTATTGCCTCCTGCTCTTTAGGGGTTTCTTCTAATTTCTCCTCCTACTGTCTGTCTTGATCAGTTATTGTAATTGTAGGAAGTGCACCTTGAGTTTGTGCTATAGGATCAGATGTAATAGTCTGTCCTGTTTGTTCTATTTCTTTGTCTACTGCTGTACTCGGCTTCTAAACTGTGGTGTCAACTATGCCTATTGAAACAACTGTTGGCATTTGAAGTTGACCACTAGTAGTTGTAGAGATATTGGAAGGTGGTTCTTATGGATTCACCTTATCCCTAATTGTGTTTTCTACTAGTTTCTGTAATTCATCCATACTGACCAATACTGGATCTGCACATAATCTTGCTTGTTGCATAGATTGGTCAAGGTTCTTTTGAGATCCTCTGTAGTTAATGGATTGATGTTCTGAGTACAACTATCAAGAATATCCTGTACAGTTATTATTTCTGTAGGTGTGATGGGTACATGCGGAGGGCTTCGTGGTGGCAATTGTGTGTCTTGCACACTCTGATCTTTTTGCTGCTTTTCCTCAACTGTTCCCATTTCATCTTGCTTTTGTGTCTCTTCCTCTGTTTCTCTCTTTTATTCTACCTTCTTCTCTTCTTCTTGTTTCTTTTCTTCTTCCTTCTTTTCTCCTCTACCTTGCTCTACTTCTATCTTCTCTTCTTTCCTTTTTCTTCTTTCTTCTGGTGGAGCATAAGCTTTTCCTTGTATTCTTCTTCAAGAAAATCTTCAATCTTTTTGTACAAGTTCTTCCATGATTTGGTTGTTCTTTGTACAATCTCTTCCATTTTGTTTTGGAGAATGAAGAATGCCCTGTATTTAGGTGTAAACCTGGCATTGTGCCTTTTGACTGCTTTTTCTATTTTCTCCTTAGTCAAATCAGGTAGTATGCTTGCTGGGGTTGTTTCTCTCATCTCCTTTTCCATTCTTAAACAAAAATGCCATCTGTCTTCTACAATTTTTGGTAGTTCATCTTGTAATTGTCCATCTAGTTCAAGAGGGGTGTACTTGAACTGTGCCATCATTCCATAAATTGATTCGTCTATTCTGTTATGTTCTTCTTTAGTGAACTTATTGAAATCAACTTTATTTATATTTCTTAAATCTCCATTTCCAATCTTTTTATGTAATATATCAACTGAAGAATGACTTAACTTTTCAGATTGATCTTCTTCATCAGTATCAAGTTGAGCTACATATCTTCTTTTCCTAGGCTCATCCTGTGTCTTCTTGATTGGTTTCTTCTTTTTTGCTTTCTCTTTAGCTTTTTGAGTAGAGGCCCTTGTTGTAGCTCTAGTTGTTGGATTTTGGGGTGATGGCATGTAAGCTTTCTTTGGTTTGGGCTAAGCTAGAGGTTGATCTTTTGTCTTTATTTTCTTTGGCTTGGCCTGGGTCGGTGCTTCCTTGGTTTCTTCTTCCTCAACACCTTCCTCCTTGTCTTCACCTAGGCCTTGACTTAGTTCCATTGGGCCTTGCTCTTGTTCATCCTCTTCATCATCATTGTCATCATCATTGTCTTCAGCTTCAATCTCTACCCCTTCACCAAATTGCTTCTTAATTTTCTTCATCAATTTATCTTTCTTTTTCAATGTGGAGGCAATTTTTAATTCCATATTTATTTTTGATCTTACAACATCATAAGTGCTAAAATGTGGGGCACTCTTACCTGTTTCTTCTATCAACAATGCAGTTATTGCTGCAGATGCTTCATCAACGTTGATTTCATAACCAAATGGCCTTAGCCATCTTACCCTTGGAATTGCAGCTTGAATGTAGGTGAAGTCAATATCAACTAAGAAACATATATCATTAATATGTTTTTCTACTAAGGAACTTGGTATTCTCACCCTTTGCTTCATGGATTTCTTGAAATCCTCAAAATAGCTTGTCATCAGAGTATCAAAATTTTCTCCCATTTGTTCTATATACTCATTTATTTGGAATATGAGAGTCCTATCACTCCTCCATGTAACTTTTCCAAAAGAAGGAAATTCATTCTGAACATAATAGAATATACAAACCAAAATTGCTCCAAATTTACATTGAGCACCCTTTGTCCTTCTTATGGCTATTAGGTTTTCATTTATCTGCTGTACTTGCAGTTCAACAAGATCAGAAGTATGATCCTTTTTCACCAGTTTGTAACCTACATCTACTACTGTACATGGCACACTGTTGAGTCTACTGGATTGGTAGGATTTGTGGGCAATAACTCTAACAAAAAACTCAATTAGAGGATCTTGAATGGTATGAATAGTCATTCCTCTCTTGTTCCACTGAGCACCTGTATTCTTTTCAATGACCTCCTTGGATTCACTTCTCAAGGTCTTGTGCCGATCTAGGGTAGGATAACCAGTTACCCTATGAATTATTCTTTTTGTTAATTTGAGAGGGACATCTTCTAACCACAGACTACCATCATGAATTTTGCTCAATACAAGTCTGATCCACTCTGTCTTGAACATGGTGGGAAAAATCAAAACTTGTGTCAAACCCTTCCTTTCAACAAATTTGTATTCTTCTTTCAATACTCCATTGACACACAACTTTGCAAAGGCTTCTCTAATTTCCATGTCTCTTAGGGCTCCTATCTTGCAATTGTAGCATCTTCTTACATCCTGGACCATAACAACATTTGGGGGTATGCAAGAAAGGGCTTCAAATGGGTCATTTTTGTATGCCACTTTAGGAATAGGGAAAAAATTGGGCTGCCTGACTTCATTAGACACTAGCTAGACTTCAAACGATTCTTTTTCTAGGGTTTTCTTGGAACTCGAAGCCATTTATGTAAACTAGGGTTTCTTTTACACAAAAATACAAAATTGCATAGCTCGGCACAAATGAAAATGCCTCAAGATCGATGAAAATGCGTTGTAGGAGGTTGCAATTTTCTTGGAATACTGGATTCTCTATTGTGAAGTCGCTTTGTACTCTTTATCTCCTTTGCTTCTTGATCGCGATGAGGAAAAATGATTGAAATCGTGATAATATACCCTATTTCCATTGCATTAAATGTTCAACTGCAAACTCAGCTTATGAATAATTTTTAACATTACTCGGCTTGCACTACATTTCTATTTTACTCGACTTCCATAGGAGTTTCTTAACTCAGCATCAATCATCAACTCGGTCGCTGTTAGGAACTCGGCTTCCACTAGAATTTTACTCGACATCCAAAGAGAGCTCAACATCTTCGTTTAAAATTTTGTCTTGGCATCTTGTTTCATGCAAATTTGTACTTTGTATTACTTTTTCATGATTTAGGGCTGATGTATGATACTTCCTTATATGTATCAACCCTATAGACTCATCTTGAGATTAATTGGATGAGAAATGATCACTTGACCTTGTGGGTGAAGTGACCCTTTCATTGGATGTACCTGATTCATTCTTTTTCTGCCATGTCTTCTTCATGTTTTTTCTGATTTATTCCCCATCAATATTTTCTTTGCCCTTGTTTTATTCAATTTTTGGTGCTTTTGACCTTGTTGGACAGTTTCTACTAATGTGACTAATTTTCAGGCAACTAAAACATGTGGTTTGGCTTAGCCACCTGCTATAATTCCCTCTAAAATTTGTTCTTATGCAATTTTGGGGTATATGTCCACATTCCTGACAATAATGATAGCTATACCTGGTGTTGTAATCCCAATGGTACCGACTTTCATTTCCTTTTGTTTTTGTTTGTTGATTTGATGTCCACATAGGCTTTGATCTGCATTCAAATGCTCTGTGTCCAAACTTCTTACAATTATGACAATGTCCATCAAATCTTTGTGTCATTGTAACTCTGGATCTGCAATCTTGTGTCATATGTCCTTGCATGTTGCACTTGTGATAGTAACTTTTGTTTTTGGGTGTGTTTTTATGATTGATTCTTCTACTCCTGCAAACATTAGCAGTATGCCCCCTTTTATTACAGCAATGACAAGTAGGGTTAGAATTCTTACCTTTGTCACTTCTTTGTTCAACACTCTTTGATGATTCTCCAATTTTAGTGCTGTTGTATCCAAGTCCTGATGTATCATGGGCTGATCTTGGAAATTTCATCAATTGTTCAAAGTACTTGATGGCTTCACTTGATTTGTTGAGATTCTCTGCTGTCTCTTTTTCTCTGTTCAATTCATTCTGTAGTTGTTCATTCTGCATCTTCAAAGTAGAGATCTCAATATCTTTCATATTGAGTTCATGATGAAGATTCATCATTTGGGCAAGTGTATCCATTTGCATGTTTGAGATCCTTGTCAATTTAGTACATTTTTCTTCAAGTCTTTTTGCAAGATTTCTTTTGTCATCTTCCATCATGACTTTATCCTCAACTGCTCTTTTCTTTTGTTCAGTGATTTCACATAACATTATGGCCTGAGATTCATGTTCCATCTTGAGAGATCTTATCTCATCTGTTTGAACTTTGTTTTTCTCCATTAGTTCTGCTATTGCTGCATCAAAATCTTTAGTGTCTCCATTGGTACACATTTTTGTGGTATCAATCTCCTTATAGTTTATATCATTTTCAGCTATGGCTATATCCTTCCTTCTCTTCAAGGATTTTTTTAATTCCTCCCTTGCTTCTTCTACTTTGTGTAGAGCCAATTGCACATCAATCACTTGATTGTCAATAATCTTCCCAAGTTTGAAGACTTCCATTTTTAGATCTTTTTCTCCAAGTTGTTAGACTTCTTCTTGTGAGAACCTTGCAGCTCTGATACCAATTGTTGGAATATTCAAATAGGAATAATGCTTCTGAGGGGGGGGGGGGGGTGGGTGAATTAGAAGTACTGTGCTTTGACCATTAAAACTTTTTCTTAACTGAAAGTAAATTGCATGCATATAAACATATCAAACAATTATGAAAAACACATAAGCATCACCACATAACACTTGAGATTTTGGTAACCCAAAAACCCTCCAAAAATAAGAAACTAAAACTGGGGTGGGGATGATACCCACAAAAATTACTGCAGCAATAAGGTTTAACCACTTCTAATGGTCTGCCCTGTTAAAAGCTTTACACTGTATCAATAGTGACCTGGTTAAAGGATTTCAAACACTTTACAAGAAGTGTTTCCCTGCTAAAGGATTTTGTCACCTATTTATAGGATTTACAAAATAGCTGCTAAGCTAACCTATTACCATAGGATTTTCTTTCTACTACAATTTCTGGAGAGTATTAGGTATAATAAACCTGATAGCTTACAATCCTTTGATTGTTGAATACAGGCACTTGATTTGCTTTTTCTGATCTTGATCCTCTATGATCTGATTCTCTTCACTTTGAGAATTCATTTTCCTTGCACACCCTCGTCCACCACCATAGGGTTCAATGTGATTTCGTCTTCCTTATAAAGACATTCAAAGACTTAGGGTTAGGTATGGATCTACGACCCATATTGAATCTCTATTTCCTACTTATTCCTTGCACATTTATAATTGGCTGCATGCATTCTCCATTTTTCTTATTGGCTGCATGTTGATTGCATGGAAAATACAAAAGATTCAATCTTATCTTTTAATCCTTCAATATTCATCATATGTCGGCCATAAAAATGATTTACATCTGAATTTGTAATGTTACAAACTCATATGTGCATTCTGTGTTGCTCGACACTTACTGATCTCTGATGCTTGGCACTTATATTAAATTGGCTTACTCGGCACTTGTTGTATTTCTATATTGCTTGGCATCGTCTATGACTCGACACTCAAATGTCACTTAGCACTTGTATCATGCTCGACACCTGATCTTCACTCAGAACCTCAAGGCTGCTCGACACCTGAAGATCACTCAACATTTGAAGGCTTCCCTGACTCAGCTCATGTTGTGGCTCAACATACATGGTGTACTCGGCTCCAATGTAGAAAGTGATTAAGTGTGTTGGCACTCAAGTGTCAAAAACCATTTTGAGACTAATAGTTACCAATGATGGTGTCATTGATGTTAAAAGTGTACAAATCCTCCAAGATGGGAATAAAAACAACAACAACTATCGTAACCAAAACAACAACAATTCAAACCATGATAGTCAAAATCAAAACAATCAGCAATCTCGTAATCAAACACAATTTTTTCCTTGAAGCAAAAACAATACCAACAAAAATTACAACTGCGACTATGATCAAAATAGGAAGTTAACTAACTCTCGTGAACCCTTGGATGCCATATTCTAAAAACTAGTGGATCATAATTCGATGGTGTTTCCCAACACATGACCCTTTGATGAAAATCAACCGAAATCAAAGTGGTATAGGGAAAATGAATATTGCAAATACCATCACATCAAAGGACATGATAGAAAAAAGTGTATAAAGCTCAATGTTTTCATTCAAAATCTTGTTGATGATGGAGAAGTTGAGGTAGAAGGGGGACCACCCTCTAAAAATGTTAAACAAAAGATATTTCAAAAGCCATTTCCTGACCACAACAATGACAATAACAAAAATGGAAAAAACAATACAAACAATGTAAATTGAGCTTCCACATCAAATGCATGACACTATGACTATTCTACTAACCACATATCAAGATTTGACTCCTTATGTGGTAAAATAGAAACAAATGATATATGTGGTTTTGACTCCATGTGTGGTCACATTGAAGAGGTAGATACTCATGTGAATACCCTTGTCCTACAAGCAATTGATTGTTATGCAACTAGTCGATAGGGAAGAATCACTTTGCAAGCTGCCACTCCCAACCCCACTAATCCATCAGTTCCACATGTGCCTGTTGCGCCATCCACTTCACAAAGACCCACTTCTTGCTATGATGTATTATCCAAGTTAGGGAAAACTCCTACACAAATATCTATTTTAGATCTCCTCACTACCTCACCCATCCATAAAGAGATTTTGGAGACTGCTCTTTTAGAGTCTCGCGTTCTTGAAAACATTAATGCATCCTAATTCACTGCTATGATTGGAAATCTTGCTACACAATGACACCTTGTCTTCACAGACAAAGATTTCCAAGGTCCTAACCAACACCACAATTTTTTTCTTCACATTGAAGTCCTTATACAGTGACATAAGATAAAAAGAGTCCTTATAAATAATGGATTTGGTTTGAACCTTTGTACATTGAAGATGATCCATTTCTTGGGGCTTCCTGAAGACCTCCTAGATATCAATAAATGGATAACAATTAAAGCATATGATGAAAGAGAAAGATAATCAAAAGGAGCTATCATGCTACTGCTAAAGGTTGAGCCAATTTTTATAAACATTGAATGCCATGTCCTAGATTTGGATTTTCCATTTAATATCTTGCTTGGTCAACCTTGGATACACACACTCAATGCAATCCCATCTACATATCATCAATGCTTGAAATTTCCCTACCAAGGAAGAGAGATCACAATTTCAAGCGAAACTTTGCCTTTTGCTTTTTGTAAGAGATTGGAAGGTGCACCAACAAATTTTTGTCCAATTAGTGAGTTTGCTAAGGTCATACCTAAATCTATCACCATAATGGAATCACCTTCCACACCAATGCTAGAGTTATCCAATAATGATTCTAGTTATGACAAAGGAAAAGAGAAGGTCAAAGATACTAAGGTCAATACTATAGGGAAGAAGGTTACTTTTGCTGAACTAGGAATGGGAGAGTATAAGTTTGAAAATACCTTGTGTGTTGGACAACTACCACTCTCTCCCCATTACTTTAGAAAACCTTCACAAATACCACCTTCTACAAATAAGGATACTATGCATGTTAACAAGATAACATTTGAACATTGGGATTCACTTAGTGATGAACACATGGAATCTAATATCCTATATTGGCTATATTTTGATGGAAAAGATGAACCTATGGAATTCCCTAAAGATAAATATGTTAAGGCTCCTCCCATCATTAAAAACATGGGATATCATGGTACCAACCTTGGGCCTAAAGAAGATGGAATTAGACAACCCCTTGAGGCTAATAGCTATCCTAAAGGACATTGTTTGGTCTCCATTAAATCCAAGGTGTCCTTTGCTGACAACTATTGTATGATTGAACCTGATTTTGAGCCTGAAGAGGAGGAATTCTTTGAGGTACCCTTCCAATACATTGAGGATGACCTAGATAACCATGTTTGTGCCATTACCATAGCTGACCTTTCAGCCACCGACCTACCTGCCTTCAGGACACACCACCAACTCTCAATATCTATAACTTTGATGAAGTAGTGATGAAACTCTTTGGCCTTAAGAATCTCCAAGATTACAAACATGAAATCCAATACAATGAGGAAGCCTACTTTGGTAGCCAAGTCAACTCTCTTAGTTACAAAAGTGAAAAAGAAAAGAAAAATAAAAAAGAAGAAACATCCTCTAGTGAAAACTCTTTTGGAGCACTTTTGGATGAAGAAAAGGATAAAATAAAGGATGCATCTTCTAGTGACAACCTTCTAGAGGCACCAGAAGAGGGACAGGTTGACTTGCCATTCAGATCTTTACCACTAGAAAAGTCATCTATGCTGAATGAGGACACAATTCCAGTTAATTTGGACATGGTAGATAATCCACAAATCACCTACATTGCTGCCACCTTAAGTCCTGAAGAAAAAAAAGTGATGATTGAGTTCCTACAAAAAGGAAAAATCAATTTTGCATGGACATACAAAGACATGCCTAGTTTAGACACAGATTTGGTTGTGCATCACTTAGTAGTGGATCCAAAGATTAAACTTGTGAAAAAAAAGTTGCGCAAGATGCATCCCAAGGTAGCACTTTTAGTCAAAGCAGAACTGTAGAAAATGCTAGAGGAAAAGTTTATCTGCTCTATTGATTATCTTGAGTGGGTTTCCAACATTGTTCCTATAGGAAAATCATTTGGGCGCATCCACATTTGTTTAGATTTTCAAGATTTAAATCTCACATGTCCTAAGGATGATTTTCCACTTCCTAACATAGACATCATAGTCAATTTGACTGTTGGACATGAAATGTTGTCTTTAATGGATGGTTTCTTAGGTTAAAATCAAATCACAATTGCAGAAGATGATCAACATAAAATGACATTTACCACCCCATGGGGGGCCTTTTGTTACCAAGTCATGCCTTTTGGATTGAAGAATACCAGTGCCACCTATCAACGTGCAATGACTATAATCTTCCATGATCTTCTACATGTCATAATGGAGGACTATGTTGATGACATTCTAGGGAAATCTAAGACACGTGATTCCCACATTGATGTGCTCACCACTATTTTTGAAAGGTTGGAGAAATATAAAGTGCACCCTAATCCAAAGAAGTGTGTTTTTGGGGTCAAATCAGGAAAGTTGTTGGGCTACATAGTGTCAAGGAGAGGCATTGAGGTAGATCTTGCCAAAGTAAAAGCCATCATGGAAATGCCTCCACCTACCACATTGAAACAACTCTACAATTTTTAGGGAAAGTTACAGTCTATCAGATAGTTTGTGTCCCAGTTAGCAGATAAGGTCCATCCACTTCAAAATTTGCTTTGAAAAGACACTAAGTTTCAATGTGATTTCCTATGTTAGAAAACATTTGAACAAGTTAAGGTATACTTGGCTAATCCACCAGTTCTAGTCCCTCCAATTGTAGGACAACCATTGATTCTATAAATTCCAGCCACCTCAGTTGCCTTAGGTGCCCTTTTGGCACAACTAGGTGATGATGGTAATGAGCAAGCCATATACTATCTCAGTCAAACATTAGTTGGCTATGAGTTGAACTACACTGCTTTTGGGCAAGCTTGTTTGGCAGTAGTCTTTTGCAAACAGAAACTATGCCATTATATGCTTAATCACACTACACATCTCATTGCCAAGATAGATCCACTCAAATATTTGCTGTCAAAATCCTCCCTCATTGGTCGAGCTACAAAATGGGTCTTAATTTTAAGTGAATTCAACATTATCTATAAGGATTGCAAGGCCATTAAGGGAAAAGTAATTGCAGACCAGATTGCTGAAGCTCCTCTTCAAGAAGACCATCCCATTATAGCAAATTTTCTAGATGACACAATTATGACTGTTACCCCTAGTACACAATGGAAGATATTTTTTGATGGTTCCTTCACACAAAAGGGATTAGGGGCAGGAATTTTGTTTGTTACAACACAAGGAGACCTTATTCCTAAGTCTTATAAAATTTCATTCCCTTGCACAAACAATATAGCTGAGAATGAAGGATTAGTCATAAGGCTTCATCAAGCTATCAAATGGAATATCAAAATCCTTCTTGTCTTTGGAGATTCTTAATTGGTCATTAAACAAGTCACAACTGAATACCAAACAAAGGATGAAAAGTTGTTGCCATATCGCCAGATAGTTGAAGGTCTTAAACAACACTTCACTAAAATAGTTTTTCAACAAATACCAAGGGCCAATAACAAAGTAGTAAATTCCATGGCCACCATTGCCTCCATGATCACCATGCTTAAGTACAATCCTAATTGTGAGTTTCTTGTTGAGAATCTTTCCCTTCCTTCTTATGAGCAACCTGATTTAGAGCTAGTGTGTGAGATTGTCAGTCTTGAGTCTCCATGGTATGCTAAATTTTTTTCCTATCTTCATCACAAAATGATCCCCATCACCCTCTCCCAGAACAAAGAAAAGCCTTCATCCATTGCACTGTTCGATATACTATCCTAGGTGATACACTTTTTTGAAAACACTTCGATGGAACCCTCCTCCAATGTATTAGTTCATACAAAAAAAGAATGATGTTAGAAGAGGTCCACCAAGGAATTTGTGGTGTCCATTCTAGTGGCCTTACATTAGCAAAAAAGCTCCTTAGAATGGGTTATTATTGGCCTACACTGGAAGTGGATGCCTATCATTTTGTGAAAAGATGTGTTCCTTGTCAACAACATGGAAATTTGATACATGCTCCCACCCAAGGCCTTCAACCCACCATCATGCCATGGCCCTTTTCCTGCTGGGGATTCGATCTTGTTGGTCAAGTATATCCAAATTTTGCAAATGGCCACAAGTATATTATTTCCACCATTGAGTACTTCACAAAGTGGGTTGAGGGTATCCCATTAACCTACACCATCAGAAAATAGGTTTCAAAGTTCATCTTGAACTACATTATTTGTCATTTTGGTATACCTCAAGACATCATGACTGATAATGCAACTGCTTTCAAAAATTAGGAAGTTGCCACATTGTGTATGAAATTCAAAATCACCAAGCATTTTTCCACCAAATACTAACCCCACGGCAATGGCCAAGTTGTAGCTACCAATAAAACCATTTTTATAATCCTAAAGACAACTATTGATGCAACTGGCCCTGACTGGCACCTTCAAATTTCTCCCACCCTTTGGGCCTACCGCACCCCCATCCATAACCCCACAAGAGCCACTCCATTCTCCCTTGTTTATGGTTCTAAAGTTGTCTTACTCATCAAAATTGAGCTCCCTTCCCTTAGAATCTCTCCCAAGAATATGATATCTGAAGAAGATACTAAGTTGCCTACTTGCAAGAGCTACAACTCCTTGATGAGAGACACCTCAATGCCTTGAACTACATCTGCATGTATCAAAATCACCTTCAGCTTTAGTTTCAAAAAAAAGTTAGACCTCATGAATTTGAGGTGGGTGACTTAGTTTTGCAGCATAACGTGAAGAACCTCTAGAACCATGAGAAGAAAGGAAAATTTGAACCTAATTGGCTTGGTCCGTTTATCATTATGGCCAAATATGGATCTAAGGCATATTAGATTTCCACTTTAGAGGGAGATCCACTCCCTAAACTTGTAAATATCCAACACCTCAAGCAGTTCTATGCTTGAGTCTTGCAGTTCCTATACAGTGTTGTTATAGCTCCACAAAATACAAAAAAATCAAAAAATTAGAAAACTCCAAAAACATTCATAAAATGTTCCTGAAGAAATGACCAAAAAGAAGAAAAAGTTCCTGAAAAAATTATTTTGGTCCATTATCTATAAGGCTCATCTCACTTCACCACATTCCACCATTTCATCCTATCATTGTGTAGAAGTTCTATTTGACTTGCCCTTTTGATGCATCCAATAAAAGATCTCTTGTCTGTGAGGCATCCATTCACTTCCATCTTTCAAAAGACCTCTAGTTTGCGAGGCATTTTTCCTATCAAGTGTTGATCCTAAAACCCATTACACTGAGCTTTTTCCCACGACAATGACTACAACAAGAACCTAACCAAAATCACTGTTTGAGACTTCATGATTCAAGAAATTGTTCTTTTAACAGTCCTTGCCAAACCTTTGCAACAACATTCGACAAACACATAGATGAATCCTTCCTACACATGGTACAATAATTTTCACATTTTGAGACTTAATGTTCTTGGTAGGAATTGTGGACTGGTTGACTACTTGGTCATGAGGTCTCTTTTGGTTGATTTCATTTTGTGTGTTAGTGGTAGCCTTTTATGGTGTGCCTTGATCTTTCATATTTTGGGCATCACCTGAATAGTTTCAATTGACTACATGTGTCATTTGCAGTATGATCTATTTTTGATGCTTTAGTACATGTATGTTAGTTTCGAGTTATGATTATGCATTACTCACTAGGGGCAACAAGTTAGTACACTTTTCACCAAAGATCCCTAAAAGGACTTTGAGTGTGAATAGATCTCTCCAATGCGTATATGTCATTTGTTCCATCATAACTATGCAGACTACATCTATCATCCTAAAGTATCTATTGTGTTGAGAGTCTAGTCCACGCAAAGGAACCATGTCATTTATGCTTCTATAGCATATAATGCATAAATCCTTTTGCAAAATCAAAATAGGGTGTGGTCTCCCATATAAACACAACTGAATCCCTCGGTATCATGTGGTTAGGATTCATGTAGTCTAGGGTTTCATTGCACCCTACTTGAGACAAGGGTTCTATTTATTTCCCCTCTCCTGTGCTACGCTTCTTGTTTCTACAAGTGAGGAGTTTTTACACATGTCCATTCATTAGGTTCATTCATATTACATTTTCATATCTCATATTTACACTTCACTTTGCATTCATTAGTGTCTTTTTCTGTTACTGACATTTTCATTTAGGATATTCATTACATTAGGCATGTTATTCATTATTCGATTTCATCATTGGTTCATTACATTGATCCACCAGGTGCATACATTATAATCATTATATTTAGTGGCATATACATCATGATATATCTCACAAATCATATAGTACATCCATACATGTAATGTAAAAAAATGCATACATCTCATATATCGCCATCGAAGCTGCATCATTCACACATTAGTCATCATATATAAATCATAGGAAACGTAACATCACACACATCCTGCATCACAATGTTAGTAACCACATCATAGAAATCACATGCATAAGAAACAATCATCTATATACACTTAGGCTCATCAAATCATGTCATATATATATCAAAAGAATAACCAGTGTCTGTGTATAGTCCATATACAAAAAAGAATCATGTAGTATCATCGTGCATAAATGCATCATCAAAAGCTCACTGCATCTACACCTCTGTGTCAAAACTGCTCATTATAAGAATCATGTAGCTGGCTACAAGGGCCTTGCCCCTCCTATTTCCCATCCTTGTGGAGGCTTGTGCTATCCAACTAACTGCTCTGACCTCTTGCGGCCCCCTGTGGTCCATGAATTGGGCGCCTCACAAAAGTTTGGCTGTTGCTGATTGACAAGCACAACATCATGATATAAGGACTTATAGTAGGTCACCTCTCACACCACTTGTATCTCCTGTTGGTGAGCTGCCATGGCCTCCTACATCATAGCCATAACTGCCCCAGGCTGTACCATCTGTCAGGCTAGATAATGCTATTGACAATACTCATCCACCTGTCTTTGGTGCATCTCTCACTCTGCCCGTAAAGTGGCCACCTCCTGCCATAATGTGTCTATCTTGGCCAACTCCTCTACCTCAGCCTCCATCCCAAAATTTCTGAACTCTCCAACATCTATCCTCACTTGTAGGGCTACCAAAGCCTCCTAGGCACTATTTTCCTTCACTTGCTATGCCTGTACCTTAGCCTGTAGAGCTGCCAAGGCCTATTGGGCAGTATCAACTTGTATCTACTCCACTTGTGTCTCACCTTGTAGGTGGGAAACCTTTGTCCAGAGGCTATCTCGTTCTGCCTTGACTATATCTACATCCTCTGGCTGAGGTGTTCCCTATACCTGTGGCCCCTATGGTGGCCTTGCTAGTGCTGGTACCCACCTCTGGTAGGCTCTGTGCCCCTGAGGACTCTATGGTGCCCCCTATACTGGTGGTGGAACCACCACTTCCTGCCCACCATCCCCTACTCCATCCCCCTCACCCTATGCTTGTTCTATTGGTGGTTGTGCTCTGGGTACTTTTAGTCATACTAGCTGATGGGCCTCCCACCACTGTGTGTATGCAAGTGTCATCCTTGTGCCTCCCCGATCTTGTTTGTGCACCCAAGGCACTAGCTGCATCCCCTACTATGATATGCTAGCTAACTTTAGGATGGTCTCATGAGCCCATAACTTGCTATACTCTTAGGATACCACTAGATATACAAATCTGTCTAGTACCGCATCCTAGATCCTATCGAACTATTGCTACACCCTAGAGGGCATGTATCTCATCACTATGTGCATAGTCTACCTAATCAACCAATAGTCTGTCTATGTGTATCAGAGGTACAATTGATCCTCGCTATCGTCCTCTCCCCCTACTGGTACCACACTCCTCCATCACTCCACGTCATCATACAGTGTCTAGTCAAATATAATAATCTCATTTAGGCATCTTCTCCAAAATTTGACAAACTCGGTAGAGATGTACTAGATTGATGGCCTATATTGGCATGCAAATGGCTCGCCAGGCTATCAGGTCTTCTGTCTGGTGATGGGATGTGTGACACCTATGTGCTCCCATGACCACACAATTAGTAGTGTCAACCTTGGACCTATAGTCTGCTATATCCTATAGGTGCACATGTGTAAGTCATGGTATAGCTTGACCAAGATGGTCTGACCCTAGCAGAAGGCCACAACATCATCCTGTAGTAATGTGCTCAACACTTGTGTCCACTAAATTAGAAACCCATGCCCAACATAGTTTGATACCATCTACCATATGAGTGAGGCCAGGTAAAGTGCCACTTGTGGCAATCTCTGCTTTGATTGCCTCCCTCCATGTTAACCACAATCTCTATATGAGTAGCCTCTATCATTGATGCTCAAAGCACTCTTGAAGATAGGGATCGACACCCTCTAAAATGTACTTTGGGTACATCTTGCAGATTGACACTCAAAGAATCTACGTGCAATGTAATTGTCACCTCTCTAGTAGGTAGATGGAAGCTAGAGGTTGGTGTATCCCACCTCTCTATCAATGCTGATAGCTGTGCTGAATGAGCTCTCAAATCTGGCCACTCGTGGACATGCTCTAATCCACATAGCCTCACGTGTTCCTACTTTTCCTCTGCCAATGTATCCCCTAGCACCATAGTTGCTAGATAGTGCTCCCATGACCAAAATACCACCATCTCCATCTGCAACATAGTCATGCACATTGTCAGTATATCCTCTATCTTAAGCTCTTTATTGATTCCCTTAGCATGAGGAATCCTACTCTATTCCCCCCGATCATTCCAGCTCCCTCTTTCCCCTAATTTTTCCCAATCAACAAAGATGCAAATCGGTGCAGACGCCGATTCGTGGAGATGCCAATTAATAGAGACATTTTGATTTGCAAAGATGCTAGTTAGCAGAGACATGGATCCACAGAAATGATAAACCACAAAGATGTCAAAATCCCACTGGCAACTGCCAAACTGTCATTTGTGGAGACAACAACCTGGAGATCATCATCTCCACCCTGACTCTGCTCCCCCTTTTCCCCCTTTTGGTGTCTACACAGATGACAAGATGCATCCTGTCATCTTTGTGGAGCTCCCGGTCCCCCACTTTGTCATCTGCTCAAAAGTCAGGACCAAGTTCCCCCCCATAAATATGCAATAAATGCTAAATGTAAAGGTGTAATTAAAACTTTGATAAAGCAAGATAGTCAATTCACCAGTGGGCCCATCTCGACTAGTTTTTGGTGTTCCTGAACGTGTTCTCCAAGCTATAATCTGTCGATTAGATCCATCTTTTGCTTTGGTTCTTTGTTCTCTAGGTGCGCAAATGACTCTTCCTTAAGCCCCTTGGTGGCTTATATAGGCCCTCCAAGGCCCCTTTTCAAGCTTGTACACTTTTCTGGGCCATGTTGACCCCTGTTTATCCCCAAGTCATGCAAAATGTTCATCTATGCCTTTTTCCTATCCTTTTTTTTCTTCTAAAGACCTTTTCGCGAAAATTGCCCAAAATTTATTTTTTGTGCTATTTTTGTGAGGGGGCACTCTCCTCCCCTGTTGTCACTTTGACACCACTCCTAGGACTCCTATCCTTTTTGGGGCAATCTATATTTTCTTTTCTTTGATATAATGTCATCCCAACATCACATCAAAGAGGGGCAAAATGTAGACACTTAAAATTTTCCTAATCACTATATTAATTTATTTAATATTTCCTGTGACATTATAATTATATATTAATTAATTAATTATATTTTTCATATTCTTCTACTTATTTAATTAAATTTATTTAATTAAATAAGTTCATTTCCTTAATGTATTTAAATTTCATTTAAATACTTCCCCCTAATGTATTAAATTTATTTAATACATAGTACTCCATAAATCCCCTTTTAAATAAATTTAATTTATTTAATCCCCTCCACTTTATTAAATTCTTTAATCCTATGATTAAGTCAAATCTTATTTAACTTAATCTTAATCCTATCCTAAAACCTAGTCTACACCCATCACTCTCATCCTTCTAAGCTTACCCACTACTTAATCCCACTTATTTACCTTAAACACCTTTTAGCTCCTAAGTGTTTGCTCACACATGTGTGAGAAGCTCTTGATCCAATAAACCTTCCACTTCATTTATACCTCTTACACCTCTTACACCTTTGTCCCCCACTCTTTCCCCCAAGGTTGCTCACACATGTGTAAGAAAACCTTGAGCCTCTCAACCATAAAGGCTTATGTTGACTTTTGCATGGCTTGTTCTTTATCCCATGTGTCTCCTTTGTGGCACCTATGTGGATGCCACATAGATGCCACATCCCCAAGACCTCTCCCAAACCTATAAATAGAGCCCTTGTTTCAAGCATTTCTCCATCTCTTCCATATGCATTGTTATCATGCTAGTATAGTTCTAGAGCTTTTTAGAGATTTTATGCTTAGAATTAACCTTTGGTAGTTGTTTGCATTACTTAGATTTCTAATTTTTGCATTAGTTTCATGGTAGTATGATGTTGTAGGTTTCTTTCTTGCGTTGCATTTCCATCTCACTTCTTAGAATCCTTTGAGGATTGGCTCACTCATAGCCATTTCTTGAAGGTATTCTCCATTCATCTTAGCATAGAATCATTTCATGTTGCATTTTCATTAATAAGAGATTCAATAGTTGTGTTTGGGAGAGCACATCTACATCCCTCACACTTGAGCACACCAACAAGGCCTCTTATGGACACCCTTGTTGAGCTGCTTTGAGGTTGTGTGAGGACTTTAATTTGTGGTTGCATAAGTTGTTAAATTCAAGTTAATTTTAGTTGCATTCCCATTTGTTTCCAATCTTTCATATGCACATGTTACAACTAATGTTTTCTTGTTTACGTGTGCTCCTGACAAGTTAGGTTTTCACATATACAGAACCTCTTGTAATAAGCACATAAGCCTAGTAATCCATGTAACTCTATGATATTCCTGAGAGAGGGCCAATCTTAGATTGCCTGAATCTTCTCGTCATGCACTTTCACCCCATCAACACTAATCACATGTCCCAAATATAAGATCATTGGAAGTCCAAATTCACATTCGGACAACTTAGAAAATAGAGACTCACTCTCCATGATGTTAAGTACCTCCTCAAGGTGCTTGAGATGATCCTCCCATGTATGGTTGTAAATCAGTACATCATAAAAAACACTAGAACCGATTTCCAATTGCTAGTTGAAGATATGGTTCATGTATAACTGAAAAGTGGTAGGTGTATTAGTGAGGTTAAAAGGCATCACCCAGAACTCATAATGCCCATAATGACATCAGAAATGAATCTAGTGATAACCTGAACGAAGATCAATCTTAGAGAAGTAGATAGCTCTATGAAGCTCATCCAACAACTCATCAATGTGTGGAATGGGATATCTGTTTTTGATTTTTTTCTTGTTCAATGTCTTGTAGTCAATACACATCTGCAAAGTCCCATCCTTCTTCTTGACTAGCATCACAAAAGAAGCAAAAGGACTAGAATTGGGGCGAATAAATCCCATGTCCAATAACTCATGGATAGTATTCTCAATCTCATCCTTATATAATTTAGGATGACGATATGGAGTGGTGATCACTGGCTTAGCTCCATCGTTCGACTCTATCCTAGCTCAAATCCTCTATCCTAAGGTACACTAGGGGGTATGTCACCAAAAACTTGGCCATGCTAGTCCATTGCTGACTGAATAGGAACATGAAATGTCCTGCCATTATGAGGTGTAGGTGTCTTGGATTTCACATAATAGTGTGGGGCCCAAATCACATCATTATGCTTGATGATAGACTCCATCTTGCGAGAAGACATCACTTCTATAACCATTGCATGCCCAACACCACTTCATAATCCTCCAATAGTAGCATATAAAAGGCACTTGTTAGTGTATAATTCGCCATATGAATGCGAAGCTGTGGAATCTGCCTAATACAACCCAAAACTGCACTATTTGCAACCTTGACTCCAAAACCATCAAACACCTCATACTGTAACCCATCCTTCTCAACTAACTTCTAATCAATAAAGTTGTGGGTGGCACCTATATCTACCAAGCTAATGACTTATTGGCCCTGTAGTGCACCTTTCAACCAAAAGACATGAAATCTAGGATAACTGGAGAGGGTAGCCATAGTCACTTTGGCTATCGCCAAGGACTCAGGGGCATCTATCTCCAACTGTAGCTACTCCTGCTCAGCCTCCGTATTATCTTCAGTATCAGTGTTAGGTATCTCCTAATCCCCCAACTTGGATGTCACCTCAATCAAATGAACCTTGCCCTTACCCATACAATGATGCTTGGGCTCCCAAGGCTCCTCACATGAGAAGTATAGCTTTCTCCTTCTCAAATCATTCCTTGTCTTTTAGTCCATCATGGGAGGTCTAGCTGATGGTCCACCTCTACTCTATTAGGTATTGGCCTTCTATGGAGATTGTGAGTCCTTGAATGACTTCTTATCTATCTGATAAGTAGGGGTGGTGTCCAATCTCAATGTCACATCAATGGCATCCTTAAGAGTGGCTGGCTTGAAAGCACATATCAATCCCTTAAGCCTATTATGTAATCCCTCAATAAATAACATCACGCTATGCCTTTGAGGCATATCAGGTACCATACCTGCAATAAGCTAGAACTCATTAACATACACCTTCACATGTCTAGTTTGTCTAAGATGTGCCAACTCCTTATAGTAGAGTTTTGTGTCCTTTCAATCAAACTGGGTAATGAGACACTCAGTGAACTTTACATAGGATTGAAGCATGGCATGATCCTAGGTGACTAATCCATGGTGCCACCAGTCATAGGCAACCCCGTCTAAATGCAAGACCACAAACTAAATAGCATCACATTCAGGCATGGGCCTCAAAGATAGATATATGTCTAGCTTGTGCACCCAAGCTTGTGCACTCGTACCATTAGTACCATCATATGTCGCCAATGTGATCTTCCCAGTAGCTCTACTGAGGTCATTATTCTGTTGTGGCCTATGGCCCCTGTTTCCTTTGAACTTGGCAGCATCTCTCCATTGTGCACAATACTGGGGAAGAGGAAAAGCATCCCTAATCTCCAGAGGTAGGGCTCTCCACTCATCTGTGGCTGCCATAATTGAATCCTGGAATACCACCTTAGGTGGCTCTACCTGTGCTGACTGCTCACTTGATACAAACCGCTGAAGTAGGGCTCTATCCTTTATTGGTGTACGAGGGTGTGTCTACCTGGTGGAATGAAAGGAGCTCCCAACTAATGCATGGGATCTATGACTATGCTGACTTTCTATTATTGAAACTAATATTCTTGGCCCCTGCCTCTCATGCCTGCCTCTATGCCTATCCAACTCCATCTGTTCCAAGGTTTGAACTATCCTAGGCTGTGTAGTGATGAGAGTTTGCATCATCTCCTCTCTTCCTCCTCCCGTTGGTTCTGTATGGCACCTCTTTGTTCATCTGCCATAATGGGTTCCTATTTTGTAACAACTTCCAAATCATAATGAGTTTAATACTTGTATAAGTCTACTCTCCTTGGATGCATATAATATGTATTTATTCCACCAACTAGTGACTACCTAGTTGCTAATATGAATTATCAAAACTTTTGATCTAGTACCCAGATGCCAAAATGAATTATTAAAACTTTCTAGCTAGTACCTAGATGCCAAAATGAATTGTCAAAAATTTTCCCAAAATCTATCGTGACAATTTCTCACAAACCCTATAGGCTGGCAGGATGTAAGCTCTGATACCACTAAAAGATCCCCAAGTAGGTCTTGGAAATTGCTGTTTGTTTCACAATTTGAGCCTTTGGCTAGCGTTTGGCACCTCTGGAAGACTTTGCTCAATTCTAATTTTTTAAAATTTTCTTGCTGATTTTTCAATTGTTTTTGGATTTTTGAAGATATATGCAAAAATAAAAGATAACTAACAAACAAATCTGAACTACATATAATAAAAAACATTCATTATTGAAAATATTTGACAATTTGGAAATGCCTCAAACCATACTAGGCATAATAATCAGATTTTTGCATTCAAATAGAAAGATTGCCAATGTTGATTTCTATTGCCCACAAATGGAGTTGATGCCAATTGAGAAAGGAATTTACAATTGCAAATGATGATACTTTGTAGTTCTCAAACCCTTGTATGCACTTTCCAATCAATGACATGGCCTAATAATGTAGAATGATGCCCAAACACAAACCAACCTTCCTCAAATATAGACACTTCAGTGGAAAATAATGACTGCCCAGTTGAAAATGGGTATCCCAAAAATGCAAAGCTTCCTAGGAAGAAATCAATTTCTCCTTTGATCTCACTATTCCCAATATCTCAAAATTCAATCACCCAATGACTTGTTGAGGTTTGCGTCCCAAAAATCTAGACTCGAGGGTTTCATCCCAAGCCACAAAATCATTCTCCCAGAGCAATTCAAAATACTATAAGCTTCAAAATGTCAAAAGATGCTCCACAATTAAGCTCTTATCTCCTTATATCTCCTTTAAAATGCAAATCAAACCCTAGAGGAGAAATATACTTTGCACTTCATAATAAGATAATATTTTCCCAAATAAAGGCGTCTAGCTATAGGGAAAACATTACTTTATTAAAATATCATAACTCAAGGTGCCAAAAGGTCTCTGAATAGTGAAAATAGGTTATAATAATTCAAGACCTTTCCAACGAGCTATAACACATAGGCATACTTGACCAAATGAGGCAATTATCCCCTTATTACTCTGAAATGGCTATATAAATAACCTTATTATAATTTATGTAATAGCTAACTTAGGAAATATTTAACTATATTAAAATATTTCCCATATAGCCTTTGATAGCCCAAATTAAAACAACTAACCAAGTTTTTAATATTTTTCTTCTGGATTCACAACTAACCAAAAAACAAACACAATCGAATCCAGAAGCAAAATATTAAAAAGTCTAATGGATTGTGGAAACCTAATCAAATTAACTAACCAAGTGTAAAATTGACCCTGCCACATGTTTGTGACTGAAATCGGAGAAGATGAGTCAACTAACAATCCCATCTCTAAAATCTAGGGGTGCTCTTAGAAACTAGGGAACACACCCTACCCTCCTGAAACTGAAACCAAGGAATGGTCCCGTGGAGCCTCAAATCTAGAAAGTATCACAACCTCCTAAAAATTAGGGAATTCCCCTAAAATCAAGGAACTATTCCCAACTAGCCCACAAACTGCTTGAAACACCAAATCTAGTCATTGAATATCTAGTGTGAGTCTCTATCCACTACTGCTAAGAGGGAACATCACAAAAGGTCTCCAAAATTTATATTATCAACCCTGGATTATCAAGGACTTTAAATGAGATTTTGCTTACACACTAATAATGTGCCTCACCTACTTGCATGGAGGTTATGTGTTCGATCATATAGATCAATATAGTCCCAGAACATGTTAAAGAATAATTTTGTTTATTAGAATCCTTCCTCGTTGGTGTGGAGTAGTCATCTGCTGATACCAGTTGTGTATCCCATTTATACAGTTGCAGTTTCCTTCTATATGGCAATGTTCCTTTATTAATGAGTCGAACTCACATGTCACCCTTTTTTTATGTTTTCTTCACTGGCTCAGACTGTTGATTGGTTTGTCAATCAGCTTGTTACTAGACTTTTCTGCTTTTTACCCTGCAGGATGGCAGGATGAAGCTATGATAGCAATTGTAATGTAATTCCTCATACTGAACTTTTTGCAAGACTAATTCTATACATCTCATTTTCTCTTTCGTATCTTTTTGGGTGATTAATATTTCTTTATATACCTTGATATGAGAAAAGATGTGTCTTTTCATTTAATTAATTATTCTATTTATTAACAATAATATTGTTGTTATGTTATTATTTATTATTAATATTATTGCATAATATATTCACTTTATATATTATGATTATTAATCTAAATATAATATTTTATTGTTTAATATAATAATATTTAATTCTCTTTCTTTAATCTTAATACATTATGCAATATTATAATATGACTATAATAAATTATAACGATTATATTATTAATAATATAATCATTTTTTTAGTTATTTATAATTTATCTATTCATTTATATTTTAATTATATAGATTTTATTTTGATGGGGATATGACAGCTTACCAAAGACATAGGTTCTAAGTTTAGTGAATTGGAGAATTGTCTTGAAGATGAGTTGGATGAAGAGACTGAAAGGAATGAGAATGGTGAAGAGCCAGAAGAAATTTTCAAGGAAGAAGAAACCTCAGAAATTAATTTTGAAGAGAGGATGGAAAATAATGATGAATCACTTGGTTTTGACTTGCAGCCTACAAATGATCAGGGAAAAGATGAAAATTAGACAACATGTCTAGAAATTTAAACTTTTAGCCAAATATGTGGAAGCCTCAAGAATGATGAAGTCATGTTTACATGTTAATTAGCAATAGAAGGATATGGATGTGAGAAATATTAAATATTTCAATCACAAAAACAACCCTAAACCTAAAAATTTGTTCGGCAACAACTATTACCAAGTACCAAAGTTTTCTCGGTAACATAAAAAATCGAGTGGTAGGAGAGTTTATCGAGTGAGCTCGGTAAATGAAGGGCAAACAACTCGGTAGCCAAAAGATATTGAGTGAGCTCGATAAAGACACAACTCGGTAACCAAAGGATACCGAGTGAGCTCGGTAGTGTGATTACCGAGTGAATTTGGTAACCACAGGAAGGTGGAGCTTGGTAGAAGAAAGCACCGAGTGAGGTTGGTAGCCACTGCTAGGAGGAGCTCGGTAGAAGACATTACTGAGTGAGATCGGTTTGAACTGCAAATGACTTCTACCAAAGACAATACCGAGTGCAGACTTATGATGTGAATATGTTCACCATTAAAACCAGAGACCCAAAGCTTGAAATATTCAACAATAAACTTCACAAATACAATGAACAAGAAGCAATGGAATCACGTGTGCCTGCTTGCTTACTATTCAACTTAGATACAAACTATTAAAAAATCTAGGAGCATTCGGCTTCAACTAGAAAAACCCTAAACTGGTAAAACTTCAAACTGGAAAAAACTTCAAACTTACAGCTCTAATGGCTGCATACTACAATGCCTGGAGCAATCACTGCTTCAACAGGATGAATGAAACAATAAACTATGAACTTACAAGATGACACAAAAAGGACGTACAAATGCAGTCACAGAATAAGCTTCCTCTGTCTCTGCAACAACCGGACCTGCTGATCACTTCCTTTCCACTTTGTTCTACTTTGCAACTTCTCTGCTCTGCTGAACTCTTGTCTCTTTGTCTTCCTCTGACTGCTCGAATGAATGTGAACAATCCTTTTTTGTCTTCTGCCAAAAAATTTTTCCCCCTCATTTGCAAATTTGAAAAACTCACCTACCTGTAATAAATTTTTTGGTTGTTGTGCAATCCGTCAGGGGTGGTAGGTGGGCATTTGGCTCTAGGGAGAAATGACCATCTGCATTTAATATTCCAACAATGGATAAGCAAGAATCAACTGTCACATCAATAAGTGGAGAATACATAAGTGTTCATGGCAACCACACGGTTGAAGAAAATGCTTGTGAAACCAACATTGCTTGACCAGCTATGCGGAGATATGGATTCTACTGATGTTCCTTTCCGTGAATCAGCTCTGCATTTTATTTTTAAGAACTCAATTTATGATTTGGATAGTGATGATGTTCATACATATGAAAGCAATAGAAAAATTTTGGTCATATAGTGAGATAGATTTTCCTTGTTTCATACACACGATTCCATTGGAGGAATATTTGTTAAGATCATATGAGGCATATTGTTTTAGAGAGATAATTGTAGAGATTAAGATATTACCTAACAAGAAGGTCCTACAATTTGATAATGTTTGATTTGTTATGGATGCTTCACCATTGAGTGGGTTGGAGGCAAAAAAACTTAATAGTTAAGGAGGTGCAGGTATGGATCAGTTCAATGACAACTATGACAGCTAGAGAGAATGTGACTTTTAGCTCTAAACACCCCATAGACCAGCACTTATGAAGAAGCAATCTACTTGGGAAGAAGATGTAATAAAGGACAAAAAAGACATTTAAAAAAAGCATGAACATGATTCCAATTTTTTGAGTTTGACTGGCAGTCCTTTGTCATCACATGAGCCTTACGTTAAAGACAACCGAGAGTGGGTTGAAAAGTATATGGTAAAAGTTGAGAACTCAAATTGCTCACAGTTTCATTTGGTATCAATAGTTGAAGAATAGCACAAGGTACATGATTCTACTCATGGTTATGTTGTTAATCCTTTGATTGAGCACGATGTAACATCCACTTTTTCTAGGCCTTGGTTAGCAATTATTATTTCAATGAGCACAGTTACTTTTCCATATTCATAAGCATGTGAAAGCAGTTAAAACTGTTATCTTATATGTTCATGTGAAAGATATTAATGGTTACAATCAGTTTAATTGAACTATCATAACTAACAATTGAAGGCATCATTAATAATTTTAAATAAAGGATCTATCTTTTCCATATTGTAAATTCCAAAACTGGAAACTCCCTAGGGAAGCCTCTGCAAAATCTAGGTTAGTCCACATATACCACTTAAGACACAAATAGTTATACCACTATCGAAATGTCAATTACCATTTAGGGCATCAAATACCACTGTATCATCCTTTTCTTTTCATATTACTAATTATGGCAATAACATATAGTTAAAAGATACATTCATTTTCATTATTCACATAAAAGGGCTGATATAACATCCATCAAGTAGGCCTATCTCAAGCATACAAATATTTTTTATGCTCAATTGGAAGATCAATTGATCTAATCGGTTACCAATTACATTGATGAGAAAAGTTGATTTCATTGAAGAGAATAACTGATTCAACGATATAAATCAATCTAACATATCTTCAACTTGTAATTTCAAATATCATAAAATTGAAACACTTGTTACCAACAAATGTTTGAATGCATAATTTATCTCTGTCTTGTGAAGCATTGTTAGGGGCTTAACCTCCCAATTGTGGACCCTTAATTATCCCCACACAATCTCATCCAAAATAGACAGGGAACATCATATCCTACCACTGAGTATCCTAGTATTTAGAGTATCTTACTCATATCAGCATCACTTGACTAAAGAATTTTCTTTCTTTAAATATTCATGCATTTTAGACATTAATTAATAATTTATTCTTTTTGTAGGAATACCTCTCCTCTTCACCCATTTACACTTGGCTCTGCTAGTCTTTGGTGCATCCTAGGATATTATTGGTAATTATGAGATCCTTATCAATCAAATTTTGTGAATACCATTTTCATTATTATCACAGCTAGTATATGGCAAATTCCAGCGTATAAGTTAGAAAAATACTGTATGCCAATGATGGAATAGACCTTAAACAATGTACAATATTATGCATTAAACAATTATTGAGCATTCAGTCTTAAGAGAACTATATCAGTTTAGTGCCTATGGGTATGCACCTGATATGCATAGATAAGAAACTATTCATAAATAAAGAATGAGTAAGGCTTATGCTTCTCATATATTCTTACTATGTTTGAGCCTTGGTTACACCCCAGATATGTAACCAAGCTCGTGATCACGATGTTCCTTCACTCGACAGTGATATATAAAGAGAAATTTGCATTGAAAAAGGCATAGCATGGAATAAGAAAAGACTTGTGAAATGTTTCATGACCTGAGAAAAAAATTCAAGCATTGATGTTATCTTGAGGCAAGAACTCCATGCGATATTGCATCCATGAGTGTGGCCCAATAGTGTAGATCAAGTGTGGCCCAACAGTGTAGATCAAGTATGGTAATATGTTCTAGAATATAGGCGGAAAGAAGAGAAGATACTTTGGTTTAGAGTAATCACATGAAAAGAAGGAAGTGAATAAAAAGAATGATCCTTTAGTGACAGGGAAGGAAGATAAAGTCTCTTGTGCTTCCGGTTACAAGAAAGAGCTCGATACCGGTTACGAGAACTTCATAATTTGAAATTTAAAAGTTTGATGCTAATAAGGTGGCAATGCTCATCGATATGGAGTCATAATAAAACATAAAGATTATACTTTCTAATGGTTTAAAACATACATATACATATATGTGTGTGTGTGTACGTGTGTGTAAAGTTACAATCTTGGCCACTTCCATGGTCTCAAAATAAAAGAGAGGTAATAGTTCTTCTTATGATATTAAATGTTTTATGTTTCTCTTGTTCTAAAAATTGACCAAGTAGCTCATGGTATTGTCCAATGTACACGCTTGCTTTCTTAGCCGTTTACCCTTAGTAATGGTGGTTCAGGACTCATACCTATTTGCCTAGTGATGGTGGTGCCACACACACATATATATGTGTGTGCGTGTGTGTAAAGTTACAATCTTGGCCACTTCCACAGTCTCAAAATAAAAGAGAGGTAATAGTTCTTCTTATGATATTAAATGTTTTATATTTCTCTTATTCTAAAAATTGACCAAGTAGCTCATGGTATTGTCCAACGTACACGCTTGCTTGCTTAGCCGTTTACCCTTAGCCATGGTGGTTCAGGACTCATACCTATTTGCCTTGTGATGATGGTGCCCCTTGTGCCCAATTCATTTCTAGCAGTGCTTTCCCCCCTTTGACGGTCTCCTGCAAGGAAATTCTTCATGATTATATCTGTACACTCGAAAGTGTCCCACTCTAAACCCTTCTATCCAAACAATTCCATGAGTTTGGAATGCTTGGATGCCGACTTAGAGCTCCCTATCCATGGAGTGCAAGAGAGTATATTTCAAGAATAAGAAGGCTCTTAGATGAGCCTTAGAGATACTCTTCTTGGTAGTAAACCATGCAATGGGAGATCTCAAAGACAAGATGCAAGAATGCAAATGTCTCAAGGAGTTCCTCAAGGATGCAATGCCAATGAAGATTAAGCTAGAATGAAATGTAAAGTGTAGCTATGCTAAGCATGTATGAGAGTGTTGCAATCCAAATATTAGACTATGTGAGATTAAGCTACATGCAAAAATGAAAGCTAAGCTAAGCTAGAATGCCATGATGCCATGGATGAGAGAATGTAGACAAGAAATAGAAGTTCTTCACAAAGCTCCAAAGAAACCTGTTAGAAAACCTGCACCATAACAATATTCAAAATGAGGATTGATTGAGGGGGAAAGCTCTCTCCCTTTTAAAGATGTATGGATGGTAGAGATCAAGATGAAGATGGTGGATGATCAATGGTGAAATTCAAAAATAGGAGTGATCCATGTGCACACACAAGTCAACCAATAGAATATAAGTTGACTTGCCACATAAGACAAAAGTCTCACAATCCTTTTCTTTTAATTGTAAAATAGAAAAAGGACTTTATGTGTGCACTTTAAGTGGGTTAGAAGAATGGAGTGTTTTATTTAATTAAAAGGGGACATGTTCTTTTAATCAAATAATGAACTTAGGATAGCATAGTCAAACTATAGGTTATAATCAAATAAATTGATTATTAACAATTTGGCTTAGGTAAGTAATTAAATTAATTTAGCCAAAATGCTGAGAAGGGGGCTAATAGTCTAGATGACCATTTTTAGGTGATTACATTTGCCCCTCTTTGACTAATGTGTGATCGATCTAGGAACACATTATGTCAAAAAAAATAGAAAGCCGAGTAGGCGGTAATAGATATAGATATCTGATTTTGAAGAACAAAATGTAGAAAAAGATAGCAAGTCCTAAATGTACAGCCTGATAGTGGTAGTACTGAACACTAGGAAAAGATGATGTCAGAATTCAAGAAGAATGCTAACACTTAGCAAAGTAGATAGATCGAGAACAAGTGAGAAGATCAAACAAATGCTCCTAAGAAATAGATAGTTGTAGTAATCAGTGATAGAGTATTTCTGCCCCCTCGAGATCGAAAATGAAATGAGATAAGGGGATGCAAAAACTGGCTAGACATGAGAAAATTAGAATATAGCAATGTCCAAGATGAAAGATAGATGATTAGAACCCAAGAATGACTATAAAAAAATTAATAAAATGCCCCAGTTTGACTAGAGTTGACCTTGAAGGATATAGCATAAAAATTAGGTCGAAATGAGTAGAAAGGTGAATTTAGACATGAAACAGTGAATTGAAGTAGATATGAAGTATGAAAATGATGAAGACATGAAGAAATGAAGATGCCTCAATGATGATTCAGAGATTAGACCTCAAAATGTCAGCTAACTGCTCAGAAGAAAGTAGAATTTTAAAAGACAATTTTGACCATCAAGATGAACTCAAATTTGGATTTCGATCCCGAAAATGAATCTAGGACGTTGAAATTATTTAAGAGGTCAAAACTTTATATAATGTGATGATAAGATAGAAAAGAGATGAAGTGAAAGATTAAGAAGGTGAAAAGACATGAACAAGAAGAAAGTAAAGAAATATATGAAAGGAGTTAGCCGATATGTCTATGAAAAGATGAAGAGAGAGCTCTCCCCATATGCAAGAATGCAAGACTAAGCTAGAAAATGAACCTAAAATGCAAGTTAATATGCAAAGTGGTTTACTAGCAAGAAGCGCATAACATTTAGACTCTTAATTTCATCATTGAGCATTTATTAGGGACATCATGAGATCATACAACCATCACTAGTATAACTATGAGGATATGAATATGATTGATAATAGATAGGTATGTGAAAATCCAATCTAAGCATCAGAGACATGTAAGTCAAGATAACTACGCGATTAGATTCCCTAAATTTAATTTAGCAAGATTACACTTGTATCAAGGCATAAGCTCTAGGATAAACCCCGAGTGTGGTCCTGCGAAGCAGTCAAGGATGATACATTTGTAAGTCAACGTGTTGAATAGGACCAGCATAAATGCTTACAACACTATAGAAAAACAAAAGTATACCCACAAGGAGAAATCAAGAAAATATGTCTCATGCCCCCAGTCTTCTAGTCAATGACATCCTTGAAAGACTATTAGGGAGGGAACACCTGGCAAAGAAATTATCATAGATAGCACAAAAAGTAGATAAAGATCAGCATAGCTCAGTCGTTTAAGTGTTAAAGTGCGCGTGTGCAGGTCACTTGGCCATTTTTTCAAGACTTGATCCTGATAGTGAGAAATATCACGACATCGGAGACCGTAGGTAAACTATCTGTAAAGTGTTGAAAAATACTTGATGTCAAAGTGGGTAGGGGTAGTGTTGAGAAACATTGTTTTGTGAGTTGTCAAAGAAACCCAAATGTACAAGAATACCTCAATAGGCTAAGTAGCTATGCCCCCGAGACGAGGACAAGAATCAATTCCAAGCCAGGAAATGTGTAGCGAAGTGGATGATTGAGACTGATAGACATAGGTGTGAGGGTTTCAAGTAGCGCCTGTTTCCAGGTTTTCACCACTTGATAGATTTTTTTTTTAATTTTAATTTTAATTTTTTTTTGGTGATACATCAAAGTGCCTATTGCTAGGTTTTCACTAAGAAGATCTTTTTTTCAGGACATTTTTTGATTTTAAGGATTTTTTCAGCATCATATATGATTTTTTGGATTTTTTAGAAGGTTTTTAGAGATTACTAGTTCTCAAGCAAGATCACATCATTTTCTCCCAATGTCTAGCAAGGTATAGGATATGATGGAGCAACGAGCCAGTGGATAAGCAAAGATGGATGAAAAAGGAGTATGAAGCAAGTGAAAGTGATCCTCAAGGATTGACTCGTCAAGAGTACCCAAGCTAGGGAAAGAGCTGAAATAGTCATATGAAGCATGTTCTGGATAAGCAATGGAAGTAATGAGAAAGATAGCATGTAGGATAAGTGGTGAAGCCAACAAGTGCGATAGCATATAAGATAAGCGATGGAAGCTAATGAGTAAGATAGCATGAAAGCGTGCAGTCCAAAAGAGTAGCCATGTCAAGAGACCTATGAGAACCATGTTTCATTTATTATGATCAAGACCAAGGGGTCAACTAGATAGGATAGCGATGGGATAGAGCAATAAAAATAAAGCTCAAGATGGAGGCTATGAGGGAATGAGAAAGCACAAATAGAGAATCTCATGGATAAGATAGCCAATATGCAAAGATAGCTCAACATTGTCAAAATCAAAGAGAGAAGAGGGGATAGATGGATGGTGGAAGAACTACGCATGACACCTGTTTGCCAGGTTTTCATCATGGTACTTATCCAAGGTGTCACAAGAAGTAGTTTTCACCATAGGATGGATTTATTTCTCTTTACTTTTGCTACCAAGGTGCCACAAGAAGTGGTTTTCACAAAGACACATTTTCATTTTCATTTTTTTGAATTTTTAGAAAGAGCTAAAGCTGTTTGAATGTAGATAATGCTCCTATAGAAAAGATAAGTCATGATAAGCCAAGACCATAGAAAGGTATGCTCAAAGATGTTTATAGGGTGATGAAAGAGAAATGGTAGTAGGAAGAGTATATGGAAGATAATAGTTCATGTATAGAAAGTTAGTGTAAGCTTTAGAGGATTTCATGAGGGTAGTTGAAATATTGTACAAGATCAACATTGACACGCACCTTGAAGGGTATTGGAATGATAGAGGACTCATGGATGAAATAGCTTGAGATTTAGATGTATGAGGTGGTAGAAAAGATTTGGAAAAAAGTGGAGTGGAAGGCTTTGGAATATTTTTAGGAAGATTTTTGGAAGAAGATGGAATGGAAGCCTTTGGAAGCTTGAATGTCAACTTTGAAGTATTTTCAATATTCAAGTCTTTTAAAAGAGACTTGGGAATCCATATAGCTTTAGATTTTCCTTTGGATACTTCAAAACACATTTCTTCAATAATGGGTTTATGAACCCATATTTTCTTTGGTTTAGCTCTTTGAGTAGTGGACCTTTCGAGTCTCTTGAATTTTTGTCCTTCCTTAGCTTTCACATGTCTATTAGATGGGACATAGTGATCTTCATTTTTTAACGGATTCTTATGTCTATTCTCACTTCCAAAAGACTTGGGATTTATGGATGAATAAAGCTGATATGACTGGTTTAGGTGGATAGATGGGCGATAATTCATCAAGGATGAGCATCTTTGTTGATCTTGAGGTATGATAGGAGAGCTAGGAGTGGAACATGTAGGAGATGAAGGAACATAAGCTCCCAATATAGATGGAAGGTTTGAAGGCTTTAGCTTTGATGGATAAGGACCAACGATAGACTTAGGAGATGCAAATGGATAGTGAAAAGGGATATCAACATCTTTAGAGTGAGCAAAATGGTCAAAGCCATCAATAGACTCATGAGCACCTTTGATAGGAACACCATTTTTAATAGAAGCACTTGAAGCTTGAGCACAATTTTGAAGTGGATGTGGAGAACTAGAACATGAGGGGATGCTTTGATCTTGACAAGCAGCTTTGGATAGCATATGAAGAGAACTTTTCTCATAATTTTCAGTAAGCTCAAGGGAGATAATGGAAGTGGTATCTTCATCATACTAAGGAGGTGGACAAGATATAGGATATGGAGGGGAAAAATCTTGAAAGAGATGAAAGGGTGCTTGATCTTGATCTTTCTTGACATTTATAGCTTTTTCTTTTTGAGAGTCCTCTTGACATGGAGCCACTTCTAAGGAAAAGGGAGAATGAAGAGTGAATGGAGTAGTGCTTGGATTAGGCATAGTAGTGCATGAAGGTTGAAGATTTTTAGGATTAGTAACATGGAAAAGGTTTGTAGCCAAGTGAAGGTTAGCTTGAGTTTCTTTTAGAGGTAGCCCTTGAGGATACACGTAGTCAATGTGGAAAGCATTAGGTTCTTTATTTGATGGAGGCATGTTGGAAAGCTTTGAAGTGTTGGGAGATGCATGAGTGTTGGAAGAAGTGGAAGATGTAATGGAACTACTACTAGACATAGGTTCATCAACATAATCTTGCTCAAGCGAAGTATCCTTAGCACATGAGTCACTAGAGGTTCCAAGATCAACAATCTCATCATCAATGAGATCTTGGATTTTATGTTTAAGCTCTATACAATCAGAAGTAGCATGGTCATTAGATCGATGATAGGCACAATAGGTATCCAAGAATGGATTTCCATAGGATCTAGACTTAGGCAACATGATGAGCTTAGTTTCAAGAAGTGTTTGCAAAATTTCATCATAAGAATGTTCCAAGGGAGTAAAAGTCCTCTCAAAAATATGTCTAGGATCTTCTTGTTGTTTCTCAAGTGAATAGAATGCGTTCATGTCTTCATCATTATCTTTGTCAAAGATAGGTCCATCATGAAATTTTGGCATAGGCTCAAGTGCTTGTTCTCTACAAATGTCTTTAGATCTAGAAGATGAAGACATTTGATGTCTTGAAGTAGAGCATGTAGACCTAGAAGAAGAGGATGACCTCAAAGAAGGTGACTCACATACATGTAAAGACCTTAAGGAAGATTCATGTAGTGATGCAATCTTCTCCTCTAACCTTTTCTCAAGTTTGAACTTCATTTCTGTCATGCGCTTAGAGAGATGAAGGTAAGAAAGATCATTTGTCTCTTCTAGTTCTTTGTATTGCACATATATATCTTGAAACTCTTTAGTGACATGGAAGATATCATGATCATCTAGATTCAGTTGAAGTTTGGTAGCACAAGGTTTAGATCCCATAGTTTTAGATGCAAAGCCAAGCATAAAAGAGCTTATAAGATAACTTGATGTTGAAACTATAGGAGGTAGAGTGTTCACTTGCCAAGATAGTAGAGAGAGATTAAAGTGACTTGTCAAACAATATGTCCAAGAAACTTATGACATGAATGACTCAAGTCAATAGCTAGGAAAGATGCCCAAATAGCCAAATAGATAGAGCAAGTGTGGTGACAAGTGAACAACTCTCCAACCCAAGAGTGTAGTCAAGAAATCAAGGCAACCATTGCAGCAAAAATATAACTAGCAAGTGGAAATAGACCACAAAGATAGAAAGACCAAGAGCACCAAGACCAAATAGTCACTTTAAGCATGTTCAAGAACTAGAGACATAAAAAATAAAAATCAAATGATGAGACTCCCCTTACAAGCAACACAAGAAAATGTTTGCATTTGATGTTTTGACTTGGTTGAAAAAGTTTGACAATAGTTAATAGCATAGCAAGTTTTATGTTCAAAAATAATTTCTTTCCAAGCAAAATAGTGACACATGAAGTAGTCTTCAAACAATCAAGCAAGGGACAAAGCAACCTTGCATGATACAAGCATATGTGAAGTCTTAAAAGAAATCCTTAGAACTATTGTCATGTGTATGTTCAAAAGATTTTCACAGGTATACCACATTCAAGAACACATCAAGCAATATCTACCTAAATGTCGTGGTTCATTACTCAACAACTTAGCCCACACTTGATGCTCCTTTGCCTCACACCAAGTGGTTTTCCACAAGAGATATTGACTTTATCATGGAAGTGCCATAAGCACAACCAAGGGAACACAGATGGTGAGTGTAAAATCTTAGTGTGATCCGGGTAGTCCACTAGGATCGATCCTTGCACCAAGAAGTTGAGTGGCTAAAAAAGGTAGTTACTAACTTAGGGTGTTTATATAGGACTTCCGTTCATAGTGTTCCTCTTGCTCCCATTTACGGGACACCTCACCTTGCTATGAGTAACCGATCTTGCGACTACAAGAGTACCGTAATCATTCTTGCCTAGTGATCTCCCTATGGTCAAAATCCCATAAGCGATCACACTAGGCGAAGAAAATCACTATGTCTACCAAGGTTTTGTGTCCTTGGTAGTCTTGAGTTTATAGTGGGTTGGAAGAGTCAGGTAATTGTCTTGTCCCCACTTGGGTCGTTCCTCTTAGGTTGTCTGAGAGCAGGCCCTCTAAAGGATTCTAACTACACAAAGTGGATCAACTTTCGAAAGTCAAGATTTCTGGTTCACTACAAGGGTGAAGAGCATACTCTCCTATTTCAATCATTTTCTCCCAAACACGCCAAGAAGATTTAGTTACCCCTTGCTTTTGAAACCAAATGGCAAGTCAAGATTTCTGATTCACCACAAGGGTGAAGAGCATACTCTCCTATTACCAAAAGACTCCAATCACAAGTTTTATGTGCCTATGAAAAATGAACAATTAATCAATGCCACATATGAAAGAAAAAAATCAAGCAAGTTTGGGTTTTTATGCTTTGGGTAGCCCTGCAAACAATGTTAGTAGCCCTTGTGCATTTGAAGCTTTGACATGCATTTTTTTTATGCAATGTTTTAATTTTTTTCATAAGGATGGCAACCTGTAATCACAACTTGTTAGCACCACAAGTTAGTGTGAAATAACATAAAATAATGCAATAAAAATTGGTTAGTTGCTTCAAATATCCAAGTTATCTTCCAATCAAGTGTATGCAAAAAAAGTGCAAACTAATCACAAATGCTCTCATTTTTACTCTTTGCTTTTGACCTAGTCAACAAGATTGGACTTGTTTGCTATGATTTCGGATCCAAAAATAGAAATGAAAAGAAGAGACCCCTACTAAAAATTAGAGAACTTTCAAAAAATGTAAGAAATTCAAAAAAATCTCTTCATTTGCGCCCTAGAGACCAATTTTGTCAAAACAGGCCAGATTTATCAAATCGGGTTTTTTATCCCTAATATGACCTCAAAAGTCAAAACACAAAGATAATACCCCTCTTAAAATTCAAATTTTTTTTTGAAAATGTAATTTTTTTTGAAAAATGCACTGATTTGCGATTAGAAACAACTTTTTATGAAAAAAAAAGAAAAAATAATAACTCTCGCAAATCATGTCAAAATGCTTTGAAAATTAGACTAAGATATTTTGAACACATACACAACCTGTAAATAAAATTTTAGAACCAAAATCCAAGTGGTTTAAAAGATATGATTAAATCTTTAAACCAACTAGATTTTTGGCCTTCAAACCAATCTACTTATGGGTTGGCCTTAAAACCAAAGTGATAATTCTACAAAAGCACTTGATTAGATCCAATATGCTGCTGTAAAAAACCAGAGATAAGAAATGAAAGAAAATAGAGCTAAAAATTTGATTCAAGCCCCACGGTGGGCGCCAAAAATGTACACTCGAAAGTGTCCCACTCTAAACCCTTCTATCCAAACGATTCCATGAGTTTGGAATGCTTAGATGCCGGCTTAGAGCTCCCTATCCATAGAGTGCAAGAGAATATATTTCAAGAATAAGAAGGCTCTCAGATGAGCCTTAGAGATACTCTTCTTGCTAGTAAACCATGCAATGGGAGGTTCCAAAGACAAGATGCAAGAATGCAAATGTCTCAAGGAGTTCCTCAAGGATGCAATGCCAATGAAGATTAAGCTAGAATGAAATGTAAAGTGTAGCTATGCTAAGCATGTATGAGAGTGTTGCAATCCAACTATTAGACTATGTGAGATTAAGCTACATGTAAAAATGAAAGCTAAGCTAAGCATGAAAGCTAAGCTAAGCTAGAATGCCATGATGCCATGGATGAGAGAATGTAGACAAGAAATAGAAGTTCTTCACAAAGCTCCAAAGAAACCTATTAAAAAACCTGCAACATAACAATATTCAAAATGAGGATTGATTGAGGGGGAAAGCTCTCTCCCTTTTAAAGATGTATGGACGATAGAGATCAAGATGAAGATGGTGGATGATCAACGGTGGAATTCAAAAATAGGAGTGATCCATGTGCACACACAAGTCAACCAATAGAATATAAGTTGACTTGTCACATAAGACAAAAGTCTCACAAGCCTTTTCTTTTAATTGTAAAAGAGAAAAAGGACTTTATGTGTGCACTTTAAGTGGGTTAGAAGAATGGGGTGTTTTATTTAATTAAAAGGGGACATGTTCTTTTAATCAAATAATGAACTTAGGATAGCATAGTCAAACTATAGGTTATAATCAAATAAATTGATTATTAACAATTTGGCTTAGGTAAGTGATTAAATTAATTTAGCCAAAATGCTGAGAAGGGGGCTAATAATCTAGATGACCATTTTTAGGTTATTACAATATCATATTCCTCAATATAATAATAATTACTATAACAAGTTATTATTCATAAACCAACACAACGACTAACCGCCAAATGATTTTCCATGAATTCATAATGAATGACCATTTTTCATGTTTTCAAGATAATGATATAATAAAATCATAATGGTTAACTAACATGTCATCTTCACATAAATTGTATCTAATTTTACTTGTCAACTAACTTCACATGAAACCTTGGCAACTATATGAACAATTTTAAATCAAGTAAAAAATTGGGATGTAAGATACCTTTCCCCTTGTGTTTCATCGTCCTCAATGAACTTTGAAATTTTAATGAACACTAAAAAGGACATTTTAAAATTGGCCAAAAGTTGGGATGTAACACACGATGTTGGTGTAACCTCAAAACATGAGTTTTGTGGAACTGATGTTGTGAAGGGAGCTATTTTTGAATGGCATGATTATGAAGACATTTGAAGATGTTAGACCTCAAGAGTCACATTACTTGGAAGGTCAATTGAGGTTGAACAAAGACATGATTATTACAAGTCTAACTCACATTGATGATACTCGCAAGATGATGGTAGATTATTTTTGGTAGGCTCAAGGGAGACACAAAGGCCTTGAAGGAGAACTATTTCTTGATGTTGAGTCTGCCCTAATTCCAAAACTTGTGACACATGACATGAAGATTCTTGCCCTTGATTGGTATCCGCTTGGAGAAGTGGAGACTTAGCTGGTCTATGAAACAAAGTATGGAGAAGTTGTTGTACATGAGCATAAGGGCAGAAATGTTCCAACCCTGGGCTTGTTGTGACCTTTTGCACATTGCCCATTGCGAATGGGGACCCCCTCTTTTTGCTGAATAAGCCAAATCTTTTTATAGTCAATGTCATCTCCGAACCCTTAAAATACATTGGTGAGTTGTGCTAACTTTGGAATCAAGCATCGCATACCTTTAATGTTTTTGTCCTACAGACTCTACTAAGGGAAGTTTTTTAGGGGACAATGGAATTTGGTCAAGTATGAAAAGGGAATTGATCTTTCAAAGGAAATGTCGATGAAATTTTGAATATTTTGAGGAACTTACATTTTAAAGAAATTTGGCACCAATATACATCAAGCCAAAAAAGCTCATATCCATCACAAAGTCACATGGTTACAGTAGGAACCTTGGAGTCACCTCTGTAATCTTTTGTAATCTTATCATACAAGGGGTCTTTGTTCAAGAGAGGACAGACCTTGGAGTCACCTCTGTAGTCTTTTGCAATCTTAGTATACGAGGGGTCTTTGTTCAAGAGAGCATAGTGTGTCCATTGACACTTTATTTTGTGTTTGTGTGGCCATAAAACACCCATTAGTAGGTTCCTAACACGAGTTACTACCACATACCTTCTTGAGTAATACCTATTTACATTGCTGAGCAGGGATTTTCTTGGGAGCACTCCGAGGACAAACAACTATGTGGGTGTTTTAGAGAAACATGGATCAACTCTTTATTATTGGAGATTGGCATAGTGACACGACACTATCATCATTTGTCATTACAGGCTCTTCTTGCTGTCGTCGGCTACAATATAGAATTTACCTATAGCCTTGCCAGATTAATAAGCAGTAAATGAAAATGTAATATTGCGAGAATTTAAGTTTGGGCTGAATGTAGTCCAGTATTGTTCAGATTTTTCAGTAGTTCTTATTGCCTTTGTGAACCCTATTCTTTATTGCGTGTGAATGTCTCCTGTAAGCTGTAGATTTGTTGAAAAGGGATTTTAGTGTGCCTCAGAGTTCAGAGTGTGGTTGTGGAGACTGCAGATTTTGTTGACCATGATGACCTTTTTGAAATATGGCAAAATGCGTAAATAAAAGATGGCCAAATAAATATGTTGTTTGACAAAAAGAATAGGTGATAAGTAAGCCGTAATATATCACATGATATATTTATCACATGGCAATATTTCATCTGCAGTGTTGGCATAGAATAAAGTATCATCGTAGCACTTGCACAGTAATTAAGGTCTAGATGTACGCAGATATTTACGATGCACGTCACATTTTTTGTGACATTTGTCAGATTTGTATGGCGGACTTCAAAAATGTTTGCAAAAACCTTAAGGTGGTGGGCAGTTTGAAAATTATAGTAACTTCTCTATTCTTCCGTCAGTTTGTATTTTCACAGACGCAGAGGATGCTTTGTCAAGTTTAAAACAAGGTTCAGTTGACTTGCTTCTGAGTTTTTACTATGTGGTTATACATTCACTAAGGTTTATATTGATAACAGTTTTGTCATTTTTTGACCTCTCTTCTGTTGATCTTTTGATGAATTTTGTCGCTGCAAGCTATGTTGCTATATACAGAGCTTGGCCATTGTACAGATGCCTGAGAAATAAGCAAAGAACAAGAAGGCACGTTATGAAACAATATGCAAGATCAGGCAGAAACATAAAAGGAATATCACAGGTATTTTCATGAGCATGCCAGGTATGTTGTTTCCCAGACATAATCATTTTCTTGAAGAACAGTTGAATTCTTCATTTGAAAAGAATGCACAAAGTTCTTCATTTGAAACTCCAGCAGTAAGGGTTTTTGAAAGAAATTCTTTGACTCAGTTTGATGCACAAATATTTGTCCTAAAACAAATACATAGTCAGTTCAGGTTTAAAATGAAATGGCAATTTTTTTAAGGAACGATTTTTATTTTTTATAAAAAGATAGAAAAGTTTCATGAAATATTGAATGAAGTTTTCTCCAAAGTTTGTAATAGCAATGAAGGAATTTGGTCTGAGATAATGGAAACTATTTTCGAGTATCTAAAAAATAAAAATGAAACACTATTGATCAGTTTGGAAGTTTATAATGATTACCAGATTTGAGACAGGAACAAATCCGAAAACTAAAACTGTTTTGTTAGTCTCTCAAACAACATTTTTAAAAGGAAGTTTGTGTAACAACCCAAACTGGTTCAGTTGGGCTGATGTAACTGATTACATTCGAATTTTATCTCTATAAATATAGAGATCATTTGTAATTCAAATAGGATGAGTTAAAAAAAAAAAAAAGAAGAAAGAAAGAAGACTTATATTTCAGAACAGTTTGTAAAGACTAAAAGTCTTATTATAGACTTGTATGCATGTATAAATGTCTTACATACACATTTATATGTGTGTATAAGCTTGTAATTACAGCACTGATAAAAGGGTTAAATACCCTGAGCAGTAGAAGCTGCTGATTGTAAAAGAATTGGAACTCAATAAAGAATACAGGTTCATGGAGTGGTTTTTCTCCCTATGACGAAACCGTGAGGATTTTCGAGGGTTTCCCAGTTGGCACAAAATTGGTGTCTCTTCTTACTGTGAGTTGATATTATTCAGTATGTTTACATTTCAGTACAGTTTGATTTCTCCACTGCTGTAAATTATAAATTATAATTACTGAACTCAGATTTTGGGAGAATTTAATAGTGTTCTGATTCACCCCCCTCTCAGAACCCTGATACTTCCAACAGATTTCTCATTCGAACATGGAAGATAAGGAGGAGACTCTCTTGTGTGAAGCTCCACTTTTCTTGTTGTCGGTTTCTGTGTCAACAGAGTGAAAATTTTTTAATGGCAGTGGATGTTTAAGCATAGAATATTGGCAGTGAAGATCTTCATGGCAGCGTAAATTTTCAGCAAAATTGTGACTTTCAATGACCAGCAAAACATTGTATTGTTTGAACAATTACCAGTGCTAGATAATAATATTTCCGAGCATCAATAAATCCGATGGTTCAACATAAAATTCTAGAATCTTATGTTTGCTGTTAGGAAAGATCAGATGGCATATTTATTATTTATGAAAGTTTCATATTAGTACTTTTGTTTTATCATTATTATATTAATGCTATTTCTATGTCTAAGAATTAAGCAAACAAATATATGAGACCGGGGACAAACAGTAGTGCACGAAATATTCATCAAGGTCAATAATAAATACTTTTTGTGAGAAAATTATAGTACCAGATTGGTATCTTTTCAAGGGATTACAATCAATTCAACATTTAGTTATGAAAAATTACTGACAGTACTGGAATTTGAAGAAAATGGTGGCACTTTGTTGTGGTTGAACAAATAACAATGCACTCATACTATTTTATGCGTTGTCGATATCAATCTTGAATCAATCTGTAAAAACTGAAAAGGGTATCTTTAGTTAGTTGCAATTCATTTTGTCTTACCATAAAAGAAGTTACACAGCTGAATTTGTAAGGTCCATTCAGAGAGTGAGCAACTCCAGACTCACAGTCATGATCAGGGGATCAGATTTTCGACTAAGTTTAAATTTGTCACCATTTATGAATAATGCAGAAATTTGTTGGATGTGTGGCATAATTTTCAATGATATGTCAATGGAATGTGATAACTGAAGAGTATAGAAAGCTCATGCTCATCACCAAACGCAACAAATTAGTAAAATGTAGAACCATACATATGGTGCATGGACTGTTTAACGCAATGCATCCCCTAAATCTGGCAAAGAGGATCTGTAATGTCTTCTTTTTGAAATAGGATTTAATAAAAAAAAAAAAAAAAAAATTTAAAATACAAAGGAAATATAATATAATTCAAATTAAATTATAAAAGAATAAAGGAAATATAATATAATTCAAATTAAATTATAAAAGAATAAACTAAAAAATAATATAGTTAAGATATGAATGGTCAAAGGCATCATATGAAATTATAGAGTTCAGTATAAAGAAATAATCAGGTATATACATATTTATCAGGAGCTGCTCTCTGGAGTTGCTTATGCTGAAAATATATTATTCCATGATATTTATCCAGTATTCCAACACGATTTATTTGAGAACATTATATCCTATTTGCTGCAGTTTAATAGTGATGCATATGTTGATAAATGATATCAATTGGTATGTTACAGCTGTACACAAACGGACCCCATGTTAGAGAAGACAATAGCTGACATTGTCTCTGATGATAAATCAGGGAGTATTTCAAAGTGTTGATGCAAAAACATTCAACACAATCGAATCCAGAAGCTCTTGCATTTGACTGTCATAGATTGTGGAAGTCTCTTCACTTTGACAGTTATGTAAATATTTTTGTCTGCTTTCCTCTAACTGCCATACACTTTCTATAGGAAAATATGTTAAGCCTTGCAAAGTTAGTCCAGATTTTAACAGAAGTTTAATTAAGATATCATTGGCAAAACTAAAAAGCAGCGATTCCATAGATCCTCAGAGTAAACCTCCCTGGATATCTCATTTTGCACATGGTTGTTGTTTTCACTGTTTGCCATTGCTTTTGATTAAGTTTCCTGAAATATAGTTTGTTCATCCATCAGTTATATATATGCTTACCGTTCTTGAAAGAAAGAGAGAAAATAAAAGCGACTGGTTGATAAGAATTACCAAGAATGAGCAAGTACACAGTCTCGTTAGTTCTCATCACTTTATTTATTAAATATCAAATAAGTAAGGCAATGGGTTTTCTGTTGCAACTGCAACTACGTTTATTTACAAAAAAAATATTTACCCACTGCTGTGAGTACATTTTTTTTTCTAACATGGCTCTTTTAAGGAAATCGGACACTGTATCCCTAGGCTCCCTGTCCGTTTCCTTCCTTGGGCTTATTATGCCCGATACAAGGTACATGATACATCATAAATGGATCAGTTGGTTTAGAATTCCAGATTTGGATGAATTTGTTCCTTATAATTACCTTCTTGGCAGGAGTCTATCTGACTATTTCCTTCCTGACTTTGTTTAAGGCATGGGCTAATGTTTCATCGTCTTTGGATATGGAGTAGTATGAGTAATCAAATTTGGGTATATTCTTAATTAAGAAGATATGAACTGGGTGATAGGGTTTCTTTTGAGGCGTCATTTGGGTTCTCATCCTATTCCCATTCAAACATTACATTTCAGTTTCAAAAACAATGGTGAGCCCAAGATTCAGTATCGAACCTAGAGCTCTAATACCATATTTAAAATCCTATTTTCTCAACCCTTAATTTCCTTATATTTTATCAATAATCTATCTACATAATCACATGCATGGGATTAACGGTTATAACAATTTAACTGTATTCACGTGAAATTACATGTAAGAGTGATCATTAACTAATTGAAACATTTAACTAACACTTCATATAACTGAAAAAAAGTAAATGTAACAGCATACATACATACATACCTATTTACATACACACAAACATACATACACACACACGCATACATACATACATACATAAAAACTTGAAGCAAAACATGAAAGGAAATGCAAATACCAGCTAAATTCGAATCACATCAAGCTAAGAAATGCAAACCTGTTTTGCCTTGTGCAAGTCTTGGTAGGACCTAGTGTATCCCCCACTCATTCTCAAATGAGAATGACCCTACCCTACATGGGGTAAGTCTCGTGTACATCTCGTCATGCCACATGAGTATTCTAGTGTTAGAGTGTTAACTATCAGATCACTAGACTGTGAAACCCTCCTAACGGTGTATCCATCTGACTGCGAGTTTTCTTGTCCTCTAGTGATCCTAGCAACATCATTTGCCACTAAAAACCTACCATGGTTGGGGATTTACATGGACACTGTCTTTTTGATCACCCACTGCTCGACTTGACAAACAAGGCATTACCCAAACTCCCCACCATGAGCTAACTAGATTACCATTTTCGATTTACAAATTTTCCAATATGATTCTGATAAAAATTTCTATTTTATGTGGAGAATTATTCAATCCATCTTACATAGATTACACCAATTCAATCCATCTTACATGTAGATTGCACCACACATCTTTGCCTTACATGGTCATCCTTGATGATTCTTGGAGCAATTCTCCAACACACATTAGGCTAGTTGAAAGATGCAAGAGAATATTAACAATCCTTTTGAGTGCTTTCTTAAATAATGCATGTAAACAAATGGTAACCCTTCTCAATCGCTTTCTATCCAGTGTAGTATACTTCCATGCTCTCAGCAGCATATGAAAGGATGTCGATGTAACATGAAGTGCTTGTGATCCCACACAATTTGTTTGCTCATTATCACACTAAAGGGAATTGTAAAACAATTTGAGCCGACAACTCTTCCCATGTTTGGCATGTTTGTACACAAGTTTCGAACTCTGCTATATGATCTTACTTGTCTAATGAGACCATTAAAATGAAGGAAAGAATCGATCTATTCATTCAGAGTAACATTGAATGACCCTAAGGATATTGAAAGATTAATAATTATGACCTGACAGAGCTACGTTGCAATATAAATGAGAATTTTTTTACTGCTCCAAGTCACGAGCTTCAATATTTGGGTTTATTGGCCACTGTTTGGTGTTACTAGAAGGATTTAACTTCCTTCGCAAGAGCTATAATGGAATGGCAATAATTTGCAGCAAGAATGGAGAGCAAGCTCCCAAGTGGCTATGATTTTCATCATTATAGAATAGTGCTCGACTACACAGGTTTTGAACCCAATCAAGCAGTTACGTGCATGAAAGATATGCAAGGTGGTGAGCATGAGTTTGAAGTTCTTGACAAAATATAAGTAGCAAAGGTGGATGAAACAGTAGAACAATATATGAGACCACTTGAATATGAGATAATATAATTCCGTAGCAATTGGCCTACACCCAACCTATTATAGATAATATTCATACTATCTAAGTATAGTTGTATGTGGTGTTACACACACACACATATATACACATATGCATTATATTATAAAATTGAGTACACATGTATGTACAAGCATATTAAGGTACAATTATGCACATATGTATTACTCCAAGTTATCTGCATACATACATATGTATGTATAATGAATGTGTACAATTATACGTAAGTACCATGGATATTATCTATAACATGGCATAATTCGCTAACAGATGGAGCAAACTTTCCAAGTGGTGTGCAATGGTAACATTTTTACTTGTCTTTTATTTGTGTATGTGAAATATAATTATGTATATGCATTTAGTGACCTTGTTAGCTCATGGTGGACACTTGGCATTGTCTAGTTTGTCCCAGCCTGCTTTCCTCTGACCATGGTGGTTTAAACTTTAGACTAATACCTAATAGTTTGGTGGTAGGTTGGTGCACATGTGCCCTATTCCCTCTCTGCCAATGCTTTCCCCCATTTGCCGTGCTTGTGCAAGAGAGAATAACATGGTGAAAGCATATTTCCACACCATTCAAAATACAATCTTGTTGCCATAGCTAATAACCATATTAATTAAGCATTTCCAAATTGTGTATTAGCATAACGATTAACCAATATCTTCAATTTCATATGGAACATAACGAAGAACCAATATTTCCATTTCACATGAAATCAAAATTTGTAACTAATTTAACCAACCATTTCTGATTTGCTTGAAGCCTCAATGGCTAAATAGAATATTTAAAATTAACAAAATAAGGGATGTAACAATTGATGGAACAAGTAGTACTGCAGCTAGATCATGGTTACAAAAACTTGATACTACTCATCAAACCCAATGATGGAGGGAGAAATCAAGAAGTTGCAACCTTAGTAGTAGCTTCTGATTGGTGGTACCATGGGCTAATGACTCAAGGGGCAAGACTCCATTTCAACCATAGAAGAATGCAGTCAAATTTTGATTGAGAAATTTGATAGGACAATTCCTTTGAAGCACATTTTAGGAATCTAGCCTAATTGAGGCAAGAAGACACGATGGAAGATTATGTAGCAAAGTTTGAAAATCCACTATAATGGTGCCTGATATAATGGATAGGAGGTTGATAGTGCTCTTTTTCGAATGTTTAGCTAATGCCTACAAAAAGCTTTAAATCCTACAACATTCAAAAGCCATCACATCAACTCTTGACTTGGAGGACTCAATGGCAAGGGACACTTCAGTAGTAAGAGCTCAACTCCACCTATGTAGACCAAAAAGCCTTTTCAAAGAAGCTCAATATTCATGAGTATGCTTACAACAATGGTGAAGCAAATTGATGTAAGTAGAAATGAATTGAGGAGAAGGAGGTTGTGTTATAAATGCAAGGAACTATGGCTGCTAGGACATCGATGCTTAGGAAAGGGGCAAATACATTATATTGAAGTCATCTTTGATGAAGATTCTTGAAGTGATGGGGCTTGTTTTGAAAATGAAGCAAATAATATTGAAGTATTAACAGTAGGCACTCTTGTTGCTCTCACAGCTACGTTATAGTGCAATCTGCATTAAAGGGGTCTTGAAAGGACAAAAGGTAATCATTCTTATTGCTGGTGGAGCCACTTCTAACTATATAAATGAGGAAGTAGGAAAGAAATTAGGTTTGAATACAATTCGAATTGTACGCTTTGACTAAAATTAGCTAGTGGAACAATTCTCTCATGTACTTAGAAGGTGTTTCAAATAGACTTGGTAATGGGATATTATAAATTACAAGATAATTTTTGTGATTGATATGGATATAGAGGTAGTCTTGGGGTGTCAATGGCTGTATGCAATTGGCAAATATGAGACTAGAAATTGAAAAATGGAAATCTCTTTTCAACAGTGGAAAAAGGGTAGTGTAACATGAAATACCCAACCAAGGAACAATGGAGATATCAATCAAAAGAATGGAAAGAGTTTTTTTGTAAGGGACAAGTAGTGTGGGCAGTGAAATGCCCTATCACCAACACAGACACAAGTGCTACTAGGAAAGGAGCTACTGATGAGAAGATCCAATCTATATTGGACAAACATGACAAAGTATTTAAAGGCATTGCCCTAGGATCACCCCTTAATAGAGGTTCCCAAGATATCATTGAGCATGAAGGAGGAGCAAAACTAGTAATGATTACTCAATATCGTCATCCAAAGGTATGCAGGAAGAAATTGAAAAGGCAATCAAATAATTGTTGGAAACTGGACATATCAGTGCTAGTTCTATCTCTTCTACATCTTCCGTAGTGTTGGTCATGAAGAAAGATGGAACTATGAGGATGTGTACTTATTATTGAGCTCTCAACAAGAGGACCATTAAGAGCCACTACATAATACAAAAAATTGATGAATTGATCAATGAGCTTCACGGAGCAAGGAATTTCTCTAGGATTGATTTGTGTTTAGGATATCACCAAATCAAACTCAGGGTTGAGGATATACACAAGACAATGTTTCAATGGCATTATGGGCACTATGAATTTTTGGTGATGCCTTTTGGTCTACCAAATGCTTCAACAACTTTCCAATGATCTCTGGATTAGGTATTTATTATACAACTGGGGAAATTTGTGTTGGTATTCTTTGATGACATCTTAGTTTATAGCAACACTTGGGAAGATCATCTAAAACATTTGGATAAGGTGTTGAGTATTTTAGAGATGTAGTTGTTTTATGTCAAAGCATCAAGTGTGAGTTTGAGCTGCAAGAAATCTTTGGATTCAAAATCAGTGAATAGGGAGGGAGTGTGGATAAGGAGAAAATCAAGGTCATTAGAGCTTGACCTAGGCCAAGCAATTTGATGCAACTGAGAGGCTTTGTTGGGCTATGCAGTTACTATAGAAGGTTTGTTAGTGGATTTTGAAAGCTGCTAGCCCTGTAACAAACTTAACAAGGGAGCATTTGCATGGACCCCATCAGCCCAACAGGGCTTTGATAAGCTCAAAGAAGTAATAAGTTCATGCTCACTCTTGACAATTCCAGATTTTTCACTTCCTTTTCTTTTGGAATGTGATGCTTCCGGCTAATGAATAAGGGTTGTTTTGATGCAAAATAAACATCGCAAAGCATATGAGAGTTGGAAGCTAAAAGAGGCCGACTGTAAGCTCTCAATTTATGACAGAGATGTTGGCCATATTGCACACTTTGACCAAGTTTAGGTCTTATCTGATTTGCAGAAAGTTCTTGGTTAAGGCTGATTATAACAGTTTGAAATGCTTCCCCAATCAAAGAGATTTCAATGATGGGAAAGAAATGTGGGCGAGTTAAATTGAGGCCTATGACTTTTGACATTTAATATTTTAAGGGGAATAATAATGTGATGGTTGATACTTTGTCTAGAGAGCCTCATTTACGTTCTATCTCTAATATATCTGCTGTTTGGAGGTCATTAATTATAGCTGAATATGTCAAAAATCCATTTGCTAATGATATTGTGAAAGGCAAGGTGCAAGATGATAGGTTTAAAATAGCTAATGAGCTGATTCTTTACAAAGGAGGAGTGTACATCACACTTGAATCTAAAATGAAGGAAAGGACTTCAAAAGTTGCCATGATACCCCACTTGCCGGTCATCTACGTTTCTACAATACTTATAAACAGGGGAATGTTTCTCTTGGGAAGGATTAAAAAGGGATGTAATGTTGCATGTAAGAGAGTGCAAAGCATATCAACAAAACAAGGAGCATGTTTTCCCAATAGGGTTATTGCAGGCTTTGCCCATTCCAAATAAAAAAAGGAGAGGAGATGTATAGATTTCATCACCGGATTACCAAGGGTCCAAGGTAATGATTGTTCATATGTATTGGTGGATAGACAAAGTATTCACATTTTCATGCGATATCATCAGATTATAGAGCATGACTAGTGGCGGATCCATTTTTGAAGGAGATTTTCAGACTTCATGTGTTACCAAAGACAATTGTAAGTGATAGGGATAGCAAGTTCTCTCAGTGTTTTTTGGAAAGAGCTACTTTGTTTTACAAGGACAAAATTGGCACCTAGCACCAACTACCATTCACAAACAGATGGGCAAACCGAAATAGTAAACAAGTGGATTGGGGGTTAATTTAGAAATTATGTTATAGGTCAGAAAAACAATGTGGATTAAGTGGTTGCATTTGTGTGACTATTGCTGTAAACCACTCATCATGTGTTCATTGATATGTAGCCCTTCAAGGCACTCTATGGTTACGATGGTACTTTTGTGGATTTTATTTTTATTGATAGTAGAGTTCCTAGTGATAAAGTTGTGGTCCAGAAAAGCAAGGTTATTATTGTAGCTCTCAAGAAGAACTTGCAACAGGCTCTGAACCAACAAAACCTATATGCTGACTGACACTGAACATAAAGGACATTTGAGGTAGGTGGCACGGTGTTTTTGAGGCTATAGCCCTATAGACAGTCACCCATTGAGGGAAGTGGAGCAGTAAAGTTGAAGCCACACTTCTATGGTCCTTATCGGGTGGTAAAAAGGTGAAACGGGTTGCTTATGAGTTGGAATTATGCCTTTAGAAGGCCTTGGGACAACAGATTGTGCCTTCAATGGAATTATCACCACCTTGTTATGAAGGCTAACAAATATTGGAACTTGAAACAGTACTGAATGTTATGGAGAAGAGAAGGAATCAGTTGATTCCAAAATACTTAGTGGAGTGGAAAGGGCTCTTATCGAAAGATGCTACATGGGAAGGGATAGAAATCTTTGAGCATCCCAACCTGAAATTGCTTGAGGTCAAGCAATTAGAGGTTGGGAGGACTGTGATGAACCCAATTTAAGAAGGGCTAGTCAGCCAGCTAGGCAGTGCACATTTACACCCTTTTTTGTGATCAATCTTAAATAAATAAAATAACAATAGATAAAGTCGGCCTTGGCTGACCTAGAAGTGTATTAATAATAATTAAATAAAATTTCTTTTTCATGACTAAGGTCAACTTTTGTGTAGCAGCTTTGAAGTTAGAATCTCTTCTGATATGGCTATACTATGCTATTAATCTTGTGGTATATCCTCAAAATCTTATTTGTCCTGTAAGTGTGATCGATGATCAATCCTTGCCACACACAAGAAGAAAGTCACTACGTATTTTTTAAAGGGGAAGATATTTCAGTTGACATCCAGTAACAAGGGAAGAATGTACTAATATATTTCAAATTAATATTTGGCATCTGCATTTTGGGCTACACAGAAGATGTTTCTTGTTCTTGTCCTTGATATTTTTATGTGGTTGTAGTTTGTAAAATACGTTTGGAGTTATTATTACAAAGCAGTTGCGAGGAGAGATTGACATTTCTCTTATTTTAAAGCAAATTTATGAAGCACAGAATACTAACTCCTTCAAGCAAACTTGCTTTGTTATTTGTGGCTTGCAATTACATAATCGAATCAGATTATCTTGGGTTGGGACTAATTATTTCGTTTTGCTGATTGCCTTCTATTCTTCCTCTTGTTTAAACTCAGGGGTATTTCCTACATAAGGTGTACTGGACAAGGATACAAAAGAGGAGCAAATCATTGATTTTAAAGCAAAGAATATGGATACAAAGCAAGGGGGTGCAGATCTATCTCCAGATCCATCTCTGTATGATCTCTTTCACAAGTTAAAATTCTCAACTCCGTAATAAATTTATATGGAAAATATAAATATCCATGTTGCTAGTTTGTTTTGGTTATATCTGTTTACACTCCTGTTCCATGCGTTAAATGCAAGCCTAATTGAATTTGTTCAACTTGTCTGAAACTCAACAGCTTTAGTAACAAATTTGTGTGTTTAAAACTTAAATGCTGAACTGTAAGTAAGAAAAATCTTGAGTTTTCAACAAATTATTCTGTTCGGTTGGATTCCAACAGTTTTTTATGGAAGGTTATTACAATTGAATTCTATTCCCACCAAAATGTACTGTTTGAAACCAAGATGCTCAAAACTGCAATGCACGTGGTTTGATGTGGGAAACATCGTGTGTTAAGTGAGAAATGTCGTTGGTTTTGAGGATGATATAAATTAGATGGATATAACAATAATTGATATTAGTTTTTTATGTATATGTGAATCAACAAGTAATCATGCAGGAGTGTTTTTGATTTGTGTAATCATAGGATTATTTAATTAATTTAAAGATGATATGTACAAGTGATTTGTATCAAGGTGAGTTTTCCACTTCTTGATTCGGTATATATAATAGGTAAAATTGGTCAAGTCTTTATAACAAATGATTTGACCTAAAGAAGTCCAAAGTGAAAATACAATAGAATGGAAGTGTTTATGTTAAAAATAGGCAATACTTAGGGAGGGGGGTTGGGCGATTCCAACACCTTTTTTTCAACTTTGGATTGCAACAATTAACCATAAACATGCGTAAACAAATAAATTGAATAACAATAAAGAGCATGTCACAAAGAAACTCAACACCATATTTTGTTCACTACCAAAACTTCGAGGGAAAATCTCGGTGGAGATGGTACCCACAAAATGATGCATCAATTAAAAATTACTCCTAAAGGAGTTTTGACTATGTTAGGAGTCCATTATATTCATTTAGTACATGTGTCTTTATTAGAGAACTTAACCTTGTTAGAGGCCTCAACCCTATTAGGAGTTGTATTACAAAAAGAGTTCACTGTTCATACAACAATTTACAATCTATATAACTAGTACAAGTGATATAGATATTGTATCAAAATTGATTATACTAATATCTCTAATGTCTGATTAGTCATCATGTGTTTTTCACATCTGTTCATACTCATATAATCTCTGATTTGGCTTGACCATCAAAAGATGCATATCTCAACATAAACAAAACTCACATAATGTAATCACACTATAGCAGAATCATGTATATCTTCACATATAAAAAATATCTCCTTATATATCGTTTTCCTTAACTTTGTCTACTCGGCTTGAATAACAAAGTGTGTTACACATTTCCAAATCTTTCTATCACAATCTGTTAAGTGAGGGTAAACATCTAGGATGTCATCCCTACATTATTGAATTCTTGAATTCAAGACAACTCGATTCCTTGTTTAATTATCCATTCTTTATCATCAATTTTGGTTTTGGGATAATAGTTTGGCTTCATGTTATTCATGTTTCCAAAATATCTCCTTATATGCCCTTTTCCTTCCACTTGACTTGATTAACAAAGTTTGTTACAAATCTCCAAATCTTTTAATCACAATATGCTAAGGGAGGGTCAACATCTAGGACGTCATCTCTACATTATTTAATTCTTGAATTATTAAGACAATTCAATTCCTTTTCTAATTATCTTTTCTTTACCATCAATTTTGGTTTTGGGATAATAGATTGGCCTCATGTTATTCACCGAAAACTTACTCCACTTGATACATTAACATTAGCGAACATAAACATATCATGTACACTCATTGTTGTATCACATATCAAAATTGTGGCCTTGTATCAACTTCCAGTGATGCTCGCTGACTTAAAGAGTGCGATTGTTGACATTTGTTTCCTGGTTAGACAAAATTTTCATCACAACATATCCAATACTTTATCCTTGGCATATGTGACCTTAACTGATAATAGTGTTGTCATTAATGACAACATTTTGCCATACATTAGCCAACTTGCCAACAACCTCCCTTTTTGACATTGATGGCAACACTTAGTGAAAATTTGTCTAACTATCAAAATTTTTAAAACTTCAAACTAACTCTAAAGCTTTAATACGTAAAAACTTGTGTCTTTTTTTATACATATCTACTATCCTTCCTCTAGGCCTAAATACATATCTACTTACTGCCCTTTTGCATATGTATTCCCTCCTTTATATATTTTTCACTATCTACCTACTCCCCCTTTGACATCAATGGTAAAGGTGAGTGATCTATATAAAATTCAAAATTGTAGAATTATATTGTCTTACTATACATACCTAGAAATATCAGCAAAATTCCTTCTCAGAGTATCATACTCTGTATTCCATGTCTTCTTCATAATCGCTGTCACTTGAATAGACACACTTTTAACATAGGTTGCCATCTTTGCTCTATTTAGGTCTAGTGGTTTGAAGGACTCATAGGTCTTCCTTGAAGACTCCAAAACTTCAAGTTCCTTCTGCAACATATCAAGTTTGGGGGTTAAAAAATTTTGCAACAAGGTAAATCTCCCCAGTACTCTTTCTCTTTCTTTCTAAAGTATACTGATGGCATCATAAGTTTTGTTGACTACCTTATCCATTTCAGTAATACTTAAATCCTTTTGTTCAAATTTAGTAGCCAACAGCCCTAGCTTCTCCTCATCCTCCTAGATGCATTTTGTTGCATCCTCTACATACTTAGTTGACTTGGTACATGCAATGTAGATTCAACTTTTTCTGCTGAATGCATCCTCTAATGTCCTTTATACATCCATCTATGACTTGAATGCCATTTGCTATGTTCACACATACTTTTTGGAACAATTTTGACTCAAATTCTCTCTTTGCTCTCACTCTAGATGATTTTGATAGTAATGAATAACGAGAGTCAAATTCTTGTATTACTTTGCTTAAATTCTTTGCAATGTTGTTACCTAGAAGTGGCATAGGAGCAGGTAGTGTCTGCTGTAATCTATCTAAAGCTTGCTCAAGAATCTTCATGTGCTTCTTTGATTTATTCTCAGTATGCTCTTTTGCTTTAGCAAAAGAAAATAATGATATTTGCATAAATGCATCTTCATCCATGTTTTTCTTGACTAGTTTGGTAATGCCTTGGCTTAAATTACTACTTGCCAACAATGCTTAGAATGATGTGCTATGCGTAATAGGTGCGGCAATTTCCTTTTCCTTCTCAACTGTACTAGCTTCTCGCATATCTGTCCTTTGCATTGGTGCAGTTGTTTGAGTCTTCAGTTTAAAATGTCATCTACTATGGGAAATGAAGACTTATCTTCATTTTCCATAGATGTCATATTGGTCTAGCGAACATTGATAGTCTTTAATCCTTGATCCTCGTGTTGATTCTTATCCTCATCATCAGTATTATCAATTTGATCTACCATGTCCATTGCTTCAGTCATAATGTCTTCAATGTCTGTTGTATTGGTTAAGTTATCGTCACGCGTATCATTCTCTTGCTCTTGTTCCTTTGGAGGAACAACTAATGTGACTTATATCCCACTAACAAAGAAATTTAGCTATTTTATTGTACTAAATTTGATTCACATATCTTGTCTCACGAGTAGTTTTGACTGCAGGTTCACTAACTAAAATACCCACTGATCTTCTCATAGTTGTGTGGCTTGTGAGCTCTTAAAACTAAGCTCATTTAGCACTTCTATATGTGCCTTTTCCATCTCCTCTACTACCTCATCATACATGCCAACCATAATCTTCACTAACCTCATCTTAGTTCTCATCAACGTTCTTACTTTCTCCGGTACATCATGCATTTCTTGATCAGTAATAAGTGTGCAAAGCTTGCACAATTTATCCTCTTAACAATAGTAGATTTCCACAATTCATATGTAAAATAGTGTTTTCTAGATTTGATTGTGTGTTTTTTTTCTTATCTTCTTCTAATTCCCTCAATCTCTTTTCATCCAACTTGTTAAATAAGGGCTCGTTTGGTTGTTGGAATATGATGGGAATGATCATTGAAAATTAGAATATATTTTTGAATTCTTTGTTTGGCGCGTGGAATGGGAATGGAGAATGGGATTACGTATTCCCATTTTAGCCCAACATGAGCATAAGTCCATTCCCAAAAATATCAGTTATTGGAATGGAGAATAGGATTTGGCTACAGGATTCTTCATTCATTTCGTAAATCAATCTAATGTGGAAGATAGACACAACACATCGAATTGATATGAATGATATTTAGGAATCAAAGTTTTTTTTATAAGTAATGTGTTATTCCTGAATGTGGTAATTTTTAATCGGCATAGGCCTATATTTCCATTTTGAAAAACAAGCCCTGTATAGGAAACTCTAGTCAAAATCTGCTGGAAATAAAAAATAAAAGCTCAAATGCACATCAAAACAAATTTACCCCTATGGCTAAACTAACGTGGATCATAGCAATGGCCAAAAAAATCCGTCGAATTGGACAATCAGCATCAGGCACCTCGAGTAAGCATCTCCTCGTACTACAACAAAGATATCTGCCATTGATATTACATTTGGTTGTGAAATCTTGCAATGAAATCCTCCGCTTCATGCAGCAGCAGCAAAAAAGCCCTAAGAAGCCATAGATCTAGAGGAGCTGTTGCTCACTGATTGTTGAGTAGGAAAGAAGAAATTTGTGTAGCATTGCAACAAAGAGAAGTCAGAGAAGCCATTGCTTGCCTGACGGATTTATAGAATAAACAGAAGCATTGTCAAACAAATTCTTAGATAGATTTTAGGTGAATATAACAGGAATAGGATTGTCATTTTCCATTCCCATTCCCTACTCTCCCATTCCTATTTCCTATTCTAATTTTCTATTCCTATGCTTGTCACCAAACGGGCCCTAAGGGATCAAAGATACTACCCTTTATCTCTACTAAGTTCCTGTTGAAATTCAATAGATACTTAATGATGGAGTTTTCAATCATGCCTTGTTCATTTTAATTGTATCTCCAATAATTCTTCTGAATCTAATGCACTTTTCCATCACGTTCACTCCTTGTTGTAATGGACTTCAAATCAAGTTTCCACTTTTTTCTGTCTGCCTCTATGTAATATCCTTCTAATAATGGAATCTAATAATAAAATTGAATAATTATTATTCCTATAATTATTTAATAAAAATAATTTATCGATTAATAAATACATAATTTGAATTATAAGTAAATATCAATTGATAAATAAATAATTAAATTGAATATTAAAATAAAGTAATAATTATTTTTCAATTTAAATATAAAATAACCATAGTAACTAAATAAATAAACACTACTAATTATATTGACTAAAAATTATGAGACCCGGGATCAATCACAAAAAGACCCAACCAATTAGAACTCACAGCATTATAAAATGTGAAAGGGGAATAGAAAAACGAAAGTAAAAAAAATGCATTTAAAGAGCAGCCAAAAGGGCCTCATAAATATTTAACTGAAAAAAGGTCAAAAGAAATAAATTTAATATAAACCGGAAAAGATGAAAAGAAATAAATTTAATATAAATGGGAAAATGGTCAAAAGAAATAAATTTAATATAAATGAAAAAAAGCAACCATTATGAAACACCACCTATTATTGAAAGCATGTAATTAAATTATTTGAATATATATTCCTAAATTTTTATCAAAGAAGGCAAAAACCATTTTAAACTTAATTTCCTACCAAGCACCCTAGGTTGGAATTAGAAATAAAATTAATAAACCTTGGAAAAGGAAAAGGCTAGGGTGTGAGGCAATGAATTAGAAATAAAATTAGTAAACCTTGGAAAAGGAAAAGGCTAGGGTGTGAGGCAATGTGAGATTTATAAGGTATGTGTATAATTTTGTTAGTAAGATAGAAACATATTAATATGATTTAATCTATTTTATTTATTTATTAATTTAAATACATGATAAATGTTCAATTATATGTAAATATAATAATATCAATTAATATTATAGTTGTAAACATGATTATAATGATGACTATATATACATAAATATATAAAATTATTTATTTATATTGAATATCTTATATCAAAATGAATGTATATTTATTTTAATAAATTATATATATAGATTTTCAAGTTATTAATTTAAATTGTTATCAAAAGATTATAATGTTATCAAGGAGGGGCTTGTCGAAGTACAAGCAATTAGATCTTTGTCCCAAGATATTGTAGGGGTCATCGATGTAATCTTTTAGGATGTAGACTTGGGCTTATAAACTTTGAGGGAATCCATTTGCACATTTAGCATCTAGGCAACTTGGATAACATATATAACTTTTAGTCCTAAATTCAAATAATACCATCACTTGATAGCTAAAATAACTATTATTAATATTATAACTCAATTAAATATCATTTATAATAATGGACCCAAAAAGGGACATTGCACTCTATATCAATCATAAATTCCTCAGGGGTAGTTGCAGTAGTAGGTTCCGCTTGTGCTTCTTCAATTTTTTCTGATTTCTTTCCTTTTCCTGTGTTCTTTCTTTTCGGAACCTTAGGCTTCTTAGGGCTAGGGCCATCTCTTAGGTTCACTGTAGTCTCAAATAGCTCAAATGATGATGAATAACTCAAATTTGTCCATTAAATCCTAAGGAAAACACTTTTCTATAAATGCATTTAGATATAGTAAATAAAGATGATATAATCATTGAATGTACTACAACTAGCAATGATCTTCCATTACTTGGAATAAACATATGCAAACTAAGATATAGGATCCATGATGTGTCACACACCCGTAGTTAACTTCACATACCTTAACTCATCGATTTAAGGGTCAGATGATTTTTTGGTAAAGCGCCCCCCTATATCTATAATAGCTATTCAGGTTCTACTAGAGGGTTTAGTGCTAGGCACTGTACCCACTTTGTTCTCTGTGCATACATGTTCCTTTTCTTTTGATACTCTCATGTTCACAATACTCTCACATGTGTCTTGTCAATGCTTTCATATTGTGTCCTTTTAGTATTTGCATTTCTTCTTCCACCATAATTGTTTGTTCTGACATTAGGTGCTCTTATTAGGTTCACAAATCCATTGAATCTACATAATCTAGCTGCATGTTCCAAATTGTTGCAAATATGACATACAATAACTGAATTTCCATACCTTGGTTCAGGTTGATTTACTTGCAATCTGCAATATTTGACCATGTATCCAAAGTTGTTGTATTTGTAGCATGTAACTCCATTGTTGATAACATTATTCATTCTCAAAGGTCTTCTAGCTACCATGCTAGATCTTTTATTTGCTCTCAAACTAGATCCCTAATTACACTTCTTGCATTTCTGTGATTTATGTCCATAAAGAAAGCAATTGAAACAATATCCAGTAAAGGGTTTTGTGTCCATGTTATCTTTGTAGTCCTTTTTCATGAGCCCATACTTTTTGCATGCATAAAATCCACCTTTGAATAATTTCCTATGTTCTCTAGATTGCTCATTTTGATACGGTATCTAATTAGGTTTCTATTCAAATTCTTGCTCATTCAATACCTCAAATCCTAAAGATTCTCCCTCAATATATCCAATGCCTGTCATATCCCCTTTAGGTTTCCATGCTATTAACTGCTCATCAAGTTTATCAATATCTAAATATAACTTATCAAGATGTAGTTTGGTATGAACAAGTTCAACTTTCACAATGCTATTGTACTTCTCAACTTCTTTAGATTTATGCTTTGAATCATCAAGTTCTAAATTCAGATTGGTAAGCTGAGAGTTTGATTTAGTAATCTTATCTTTCAGATCTGCTTCTGGTTTGTTCTCATATGATATCTTGATCATCTTTAATGATGTGACTTGGATTTCATGATTAAGGCTTTGATTCTTGATGAAGGTACACTCTGATACCATCGATGAAGGGCCACACCCCCCATATAAACTCACAACCAAAATCATAACAATACAAAGACAAATAGATGGGAAAATGCTTCACAAAGCATACTTTTATTATACTTGAAACTCCTTACAACAACAACAAGATGATATCATATATATGACTTCTTCCAAAAGAAGGTTACAAATGCTTTAACATAAGAGAACTCCCAAATAAGAGCTTCCACAAGAAGACTCTTCAAACCAAGAGCTTCACCAAGAAGAACTTTCCAACTAAGTTCTTGCACATTAAGATCCTTCACCTCCAAAGCTTCTATACAAGAAGAGATCACACCTTGAGAGCTTGATTACAAATGCTCATAAGCCTTGCTTAAATAGGCACTTACCACCCAAGATATTACAAACACAACCGATGTGGGATGAAAGGTAAACACAAGTACCTTAAAACAAATATTAAATGCATGATTTAAGGAACTTTCAACAAACTTCTAAAATGCCACGTACATACCTCGATAAATGAAATGACAACTTTTTTAAGTTTTTCTATGTATGCCACCTATGCACCTTGAAAATAGAAATTCCACTTTACCCTCTTTTTCTTTTAAATTTTTTTCCTCTAATTTTCATCACTCTCTCCTCTTGTTTTTTTTTTAAAAATTAAAAAATTATTTTGTTGCAAGATGCTCCTGCATCAGACACCCATGGTAGGAATTTTTTTGTGAATATTGATTCACAAAATAACGTAGCCACTACAAGCCCTTTTTTCCTGCTCTTTTAACACCTTGCTAGAACAAGTATCTGTTGCCGATATGTTTCCTTCTTTCTTATTTTCCAGCAATTAGCTGGAACAAGTGTCTGCTGCTGAAAATACTCCTCCGCAATGAACTTTGTCCAAGTATAACTCTCGTCCTCCACCAATCTTGTTGAATAAAATACACTTGTAATAAACTCAACACCATCATATCAATCTTCCTTTGCATACCACACATCACTAACAAGATCCCCATACAAAGCATCATCGTTATCTTTCAAACTCATTTCATATTCAACATCCCATGGTTCATAAACATTTACCTCTTTCACATCTTCATCTTCACTTGCTTCTTTCATGTCATCAACAATGCATGGAACTGCTTCACTTGCTTAATCTTCAACCAAGGCATTGTACTCTTCCTCAATTGTTGTAGTCTTCAAATAATCTTGATCTACTTTGGGTTGAAAAATCTTGTCACCTTCATGCTCTCCCTCTTCACTTTCATCTTCTTCAACTTCAGGTTCACAAATACTTTTATCTTCATCCTCTTGCTCTTCTTTTGTATTGTATGTGTGATACTCCACTAGATCTTCTTTATTTTCCACATCCAAAGAATTGTCAACATCTCTTTTCTGGTGATGCATTCTTCTCTTCCACAACTCTACTTCTAATTCATTCACTTTCTTCTACAAATCAAACAATGCAACTCGTAATGCCTCTTGATTTCTTGCTCCAATTTTCTCAAGTCTAGGAATCCTTAGAATCCATCCAATCACAAAAATCTTCTTCTTTCTCTTCTCCATAATCAAGTCTTTAGAAGAAAAATCTTGTACAACACAAGAACCTTATGTAAACTACCTCACAATTGGAAATCTATCTACACAATCAAGATCTCCTTACCAATCTTCACCCAACCCAAGGTCTTGGTGAAAACTGCCCCACGTTCGACGATTTGTCCACACACTCAGGAACTCCTGCTCTAATACCATTTGATGAAGGTATGCTCTGATACCACTGATGAAGGGCCACACCACCCTTACAAACTTACAACCAAAATCATAACAATATAGAGACAAATAGATGGCAAAATGCTTTAGAAAACATACTTTTATTATACTTGAAAATTCTCACAACACCAACAAGATGATATCATAGATATGACTTCTTCCAAAAGAAATTTACAAATGCTTTAACATAAGAGAACTCCCAAATAAGAGATTCCATAAGAAGAATCTTCAAACCAAGAGCTTCACCAAGAAGAACTTCCCAACTAAGTCCTTACACATTAAGATCCTTCACCTCCAAAGCTTCTATACAAGAAGAGATCACACCTTGAGAGCTTGATTACAAATGCTCATAAGCCTTGCTTAAATAGGCACTTACCACCCAAGATATTACAAACACAACCAATGTAGGATAAAAGGTAAATACAAGCAGCTTACAACAAATATTAAATGCATGATTTAAGGAACTTTCCACAAACTTCTAAAATGCCACCTACACACCTCGATAAATGAAATGACAACTATTTTTATTATTTTTCTACTTACGCCACCTATGCACCTTGAAAATAGAAATTCATCTTTCCCCTCTTTTTCCTTTAAATTTTTTTCCTCTAATTTTCGTCACTTTCTCTCTCCATTTTTTTTAAATAATAAATTTCAACACACCCCCTTTTAATTTTTCTCCTTCTATTTGGTAACCAAACCTAAATCCATGATTTGATCAACTAGCTCTTTCCTTTGAGCCTTTCATTTCTCAATCCAATCATTTCAGCTTCTTGATGTAATCTTTTGCATCCTTAAAATTGTTCTACAATCTTTCCTTTTCATCATTAGCTTGATCTGATTACTCAAGTGTAGCTTCATATTTCCTTTCTAAACCAACCAAATCAATTTTGGTCTCCCTCAAGCTATTTGAATTATTCTGAGTAATAGAGCTTTGATGCCATTTTTTAGAAATAGGGAATACTGAGAGGGAGGGGTGTGAATCACCACTCCAACACTTTTTCCCAACTTTGGATTTCAATAGTTAACCATAAACATGCATAAACAAATAAACCAAATAACAATAAAGAACATGCCACAAAGAAACTCATAACACCATAGTTTGTTAACTAGGGGAACCTTGGCCAAGGGAATTCCCAATGGGGATGACACCCACAAAATGATACACTAATCAAAAAATATTCTATAAGGAGTTTTGACTATGTTAGGAGCTTATTACACACATTTAGTATAGCTATCCTTGTTAGAGGACTTGACCTTGTTAAAGTTCTCAACCTTGTTAGGATTTATATTACAAAATGAGATCACTACTCATACAACAATATACAATCTATATAACAAGTACAAGTGATATAGATATTATACCAAAACTAACTATAGTGATATCTCGAATATTTGATTAGTCCTTATATGTTCTTTGCATCTAACAATGCTCATATAACCTCTATCTACTTTGACCTTCATAACATATATTTCCTAGCATAAACAAAACTTTCATAACATAATCATACTATAGCATAATCATGTATATCTATGCATATAAAACATATCTCTATATGCCCCCTTTTCCTTAGCTCTGTCCAATCAACCTGAATAAAAAAGTGTGTTACACAATTTCATATATTTTTATAATAATTTTCAAAGTGATGGTAAACATCTAGGATGTCGTTCCTACATTACCAAGTTCTTGAATTATCAAGACAATTCAATTCCTTAGTCTAATCATCCAATCTTTACCATCAATTTTATTTCTGCACTAATAGATTGGATTCATGTTATTCACCCAAAACATACTTCAAATAATAGATTAACATTAGAAAACATAAATATATCATATACACTCACTATTCAATCACATATCAAAATTGTGACCTTATATTTGCTTCTAGTGAAGCTTGATCATGACTTAATCTGTGCAACCATTGATGGTTCTTTTTAGTAATACTTAGACAATTTTTTCATGACAATATACCAAAATTTTATCCTTAGCATAGACGACCTAAACTGATAATAGAAATTCCATAAATAACAACATCTAACCATTCACATTAGCCAACTTGTCAATAGTTTAATCATCCTTAAACCATTTTCTCAAGAGCCACTCAAATGGTTCTTTACTAAAACAAGGAATACCAATAGAATTGTCTCAAACTATAGAACTTTCAATGCCCAATCTCTTTACTATATTACTATAGTTTGGTTATTACTATATTTTCTTCAATGAAGATTTTTTTAATTCAAAGAGTCTTTTTAGCTATTTGATATAGAGGACAAAACCTAGGATGAACTTGTTTGGCTAAGCACCAAAATCGAGGGGTATCTATCCTTCCAAATTTTCTCAGTGCTCAATTTGGTTATATCCCTTATGAAGTCAAAGCTTTGCACTTAGCAAGACTTATAGATCATGGGCTCGTTAAGAACTTTTCAATCTCATAAACAAAACACGAACCCCTTGACTATGCTATACTCTTAAGAGACTTAGGTTATCATCACCAAGCCTTTACAACCATTTCCTTTTCACTCTTAAAAGAGTTGGGTTATCATCACAATACCTTTAAAATCAATTTTCTTAAACAACAAGAGGAAATTTAATGCATGGAATGAGAATGTTTTTATAAAAATGAAGGGTTATAGTGTAGAAATTATCTTTTTAGTGTTAATTTTTGTTCGTGTAATGAAATATTCACCAATTATATTTTATTTAAGTTTCCTTGGAATAATGCATTGCATAGTAGTTTACAAATGAGACACATAGGATTTTGCATAAGAGACATATAGGAGTTTGCACCTATATTTTTACATGGTGTAAGAGAAATTCTACTTTAGGTGGTGATCTAGTTGTTATCACATTCCACTTTATGTGTGAAATTCTATTTTAGTGCTCTTATCACATGTTACACATATTTCATCGCATAATGAAGGATGATACACCTTTTGTGGGTATGTGCTTCCACCTTGTGTGAGTGATAATTTTTTTTCTTATCAGTCTCTTATTGCCTTGACAATATAAGCAATCACATCTATGTTGTAATCAACTGAGATTGGTTAACTCCTTCATTATTATAAATTTTGTTAATCATATTAGCGAGAATATAACTTATGCTTATCATACATTTTTCCATCTCTTGCACTATTCATTGGGCTTCTAGATCCTAATATAATTTCTTACGAAAATTCTTACATTGCTTCAAAGCAATTTTACATGGTACCAGAGCCATTACATAACCTATTTAGAGAGACCTTTGTTTGTTTGTTGAATTACTTGTATTGAGATCCAAAGAGTAGTATTTTTGTGGGGTATTTAAAGCAAGATTTGACCTCACCGCTATGTCTGATAAGTTGTTCTGACAAATTTTGACTGTAAACTTTCTTATTTGGTGCAGACATCAAACTAGAGGTAATTTTTTTCCCACAAATTGGATCATATGATGATTTGTGTAGGTGGTATGATTTTTTAGAAAATAAATATTTTTATTTCTGATGTTAAAATTTGTTTTTTGCAGTCAATTTTTTTGCATTTGATCTTTTTTTTGTAAAGTTGTGTTGGTTTTTCCATTTGTTAGATATTTCTCAAAGAGCTATAGATTCAATAGTACATGTAATACCCCTCCTTTACTGTCATTGTAGAGTCCATTGTTAAAGTTCTATCTAATTCTTTTGTGGACATGTTAGCCCTTAACCAATATTTGAAATACAATACGTTGTAATGTAGGGTAATTGATTATGTCATATAATAATGGTTACTTACTTGCAATGATGATTCTCTAATTGCTCTTAATTAGTGAATGTAACTATCTTCATAATGACATCATATGATGTGTCTTTGAATGATGTTTACCATATCTTCATGATGACGATTTGCTTATGTTAGAATATGATGATATTTATAGTCATGTTTTATTAAATTATACTTACCCCATACTTGTATGTGTATGGTGTGTGTGTCTGTATTACATTTTTGTTTGATGTGGTTGAGGGAGGGAGTCTTAGTCACTTATTAGTCGGGATCTACATGATCTACCACTCCCAACCATTGCGTGTTTAACTTAGACATATATGCACATGTATATGCTCATCTTTTATGTGGGTTCCAAGTACCAAGCATCAACTTGCCAAGATGAATGTTTATAACTTAATGGTAAGAATGGGGAGATAATGTTTAGGTCTAATCCTAGCCAAAGCTTAATTACTTGTCCTGAGAAGGAGGACATTTATTTGACTGCCTACTCTTTTTGTAACCTGTGAGTTTTTTCTTTGTATGTGTTGTTTGACTTTGACTTTGATAAGTTTTTCTTATGTTGCTTGGATTAATCTTATGATATTCAAATTATTAAATATTAATTGATTTAAAAAGGAAATTAATAAAATATATGCTTTAACTTAATTTAGAAATTTAACTAAGAGTCTAAATTGGAAAATTAAGGAAAAGAGGATTCAATATTAAATAGTAAATATTGATTTATTATAATTATTTTATTAATAATGATAAAATTGGAGTTGCACTTAAATAGTGGACTTTTTAAAATTATTATTAATCAAAATAATAAATTATGATTCTAAAAGTGTCATGCAAAATAAATAAAGTGGAGAAAAGAAAGAAAATAATATTTTTAAATTAAAAGTGCTTTGAGTGTGCATGAATTTTTTTAATAAATTAAGTTATCTAATATTTAATTAAAAGTAAGTGGCTTTTATTAATTAAAAATTAGGACACCCTAGTTAGGGTTAAGTCTCTTTATTAGAGGCTTTTTGGTATTTTAGACATAAATAGGTTTTAAGAGAGGAATGTGATGGACATATATAATTGTCAGGTTTACATAGAGCCTTTTGGAGCCTTCTTGGTGAGTCAACATTAACAGGTTTATGGAGATTTGACATTGGAGTCAAATACTAACTCTAAAGCTTAGGAGTATTTTGGATCACATCTTTTGACTTGCGTTGTCCCAAATTTTTTCTAGTAGATCTTAGAAATCTTGCAAATCTCTCATTTTGAAAAGATTGTCTTCTTTGTGTTTGTCAAGTTGTGCTTGATTTGACTTTTGAAAATTTATAAACAATTGTTTGAGAAATTTTTAAAAGAGAAATTAGTTTTGAGACTTTATTTTATTTTATTTTTGAGAAAATTGAGAAGAAGAGTTGTTGATTTTGGTGTTGTAAAGATTCTCAATAAGAACAGAAATCTTGAAACTTTAAAATTTATTTAAGTGAAAACTATGTTTGCATTAAAGATATTAAATTCTTAGGTCAACATTCAAGAAATTTTTGGATGCAAACAATTAAGAACTATGAAAATCTAACTAGCTTTTGAATAAAAATCACAATAAAGATCTTTAAGATTGAGTCAATTAAATATTACACATTGATTGAACATTATTATGCAATTAGAAATTGAATCCAATTAAAATACATTTCATGTAAAAATATGTATATATATGTATATATTTATATATATCTATGCATTAAATTTTTTTATGTAAGTATATATATATATATATATATATATATATATATATATATATAATAGTGAAAATAAAATAAAAATGTTTATCTAAAAGAAAAGTGCATGTTGTTTTATTCATTTGAAAAGGGAAAATAAATAAATAAACAAACTATATTTATTTATTTAAGAAAAAAAAAAAAAAATAAATAATATTTATGGACAATATATAAATAGATATGTTTGATTTAAAATAAAATAAAATAATTATAAATAGAATAAAAAATTTTGCTATACCCAACGCCTTACTAGCTAATTGCAATAATAAATGTATTCCCATTATATTATAAGTGGGACATCTTTTATTCACAACTCCCCCACTTTTTATGGATATGTAATGGTTTAGGTGGGGTCACATATCCACTCTTATTAGTCTCGACCTTCTAAAGGCGGGGACTATAGTTTTCACTTGACTCTTTCATATTAGTTATGCTTTGGAAATGGTGAAAATATAACAATAATCTTCTTAGAATATGATCTTTTCATTAGTGGTTATTAAAATCAAATTCAAAATTCAAAATTTAAAATTTCTCATTGGCTGGAGTTAATTTTCTGGGCAGTCTTTTCCGTAGATAATTCAAAAAGTCGATAGAAAAAAGAAGAAATTTGATATGTGCTGGCAAGAATTTAACATATGGAATTGAAAATTCTCTTCATGTGCATCGTTTAAGCTTGTCCACTTGGTATACATGCACCTCATCAGGGAGAATCTCTGCCATTTCACCAAGGAGTTCAACATTAGCTTCGAAATCAATGTCTTGGAGTCGGAGGAATTTAAAACCTTAACCATCCCCATGCTGCACATGCGAGGAGGAGAGGTTGTGGTAGTCAACATGGTCCTAGGCAAGCACCGCCTAATCTACTTAATTTTCATCCCAGGATTCCATCACTACAATTATGAAAGAGATTTCTCCTAAAGTCGGGGTAGTTCTTGATGACGAGATGTACCCCTCTTCCTCATCCTTCATCCAAAAGTTCCTGGAAGTGCTTCAGTTCTAATCATTTCTCTTTGATTCCCTGGAGGTCATCAACAACACGAACATGGAGGCTGTGCACAAGATTGAAAAGTTCCTTCTGGCGCCAAGATTGAGAACCTTGTGGTCTTGGGTTCGACTCCCGCTAAAGTAGCTCATGTTAAGATTCCACCTTGGCGGAGCATTTTCATGGTGGGGGGCCTAGCTCCTATAGCATTCAAAAATTTCATGGAGACCCAAGAAAAATATTTGATACGACGTCTCCCTGGCCACGACTTCGATGTTATCAAAGACTAGTTGCCACTAAGGGTTGCATGGTAAGGAAAAACCCTTAGTTATGCCTCTCTTTGGAGGTGTTGATCGCTATTTTTTTAATCATTATTAAACTAATTAAGGATTTTTTCATTAGCTTAGCTTAGATAGGTGTCACTGTCATCTTAGCAACAACCATGGCCACACGCACACATCAGGCTTAACTAGTAGAAAAATAATTGACAACTAGAAAAATGTGGCTGTGGTTTTTTTCCTTTAATTTATTTCCAATTTACTAATAGAGACGACTACTTCTTCTTATGGGAAATAGATAATATAAGTTCAAATCTTTTTCTTCTTCCATTATAATTTTTGGTATTGAAATTTCAAAAAAGACTATTTGTTGTTGCTAATATTATGATGCTATGAAGCTCTTGTTTCTTTGCTAGCTGTAAAATCCGATCCAAATGGAGTGAACTATATTGGTTTTCTTGGTGTAAAAAGAGTGTAAACAATTCTTTGAGTAAGTTTGTTGTTTCTACATACCATGCTAATCTATTCTGCATTTTGAATATAGCTATAGTTTTTGACTCGTTAGATTTAGGATGTCGAATCATCTTTTGTTTTAAAAAATAATTTCTCATATTCAAATGTTCTTTTAAATTAATTTCTCATATTCAAATGTTCTTTTAATCTGATTTCTTGAGTTATTTCTTGTTTTTGAAATTTTTGAAAGTTATTTCAGCAAATTAAAAAAGCAAGTACTTGTAATGGTGGCACACATCAAGCCTTCTTGACCACACATATTATTAAGTGCTTCAAACTTAAATAGCAGATTAAAACTGGGATAGCTTACTTTTGCAGATATCATAATTCTTGCAAATACAAGGTGCAAGCCAACCTTGCATTTGCATTTGTTTTCAAATTTAGAGGTACTAATTTATTGTTAATGTATTGTATTCATGTGTCTAATTTTCTTTTGAAGAACTATAATTACAAATTTGAGCTTTAAAATTGTATTTAAGGTTTAAGCCCTAAATTTTATATATTTCAATGAATTTTGTTAAATGCCTCAGATATTTAAAATTAGAAAATTTTATTGACATGTATGTGATAGAAAAATTGAGGTTTTCATGAAACTTTTAGTGCCTAGTGGCTTTCCAATGACACAATTTAAGGTAAGTAGCTTTTGGTTTCACCAGTTTCTATTTCTATTTTTTAAATATGATTTTAGCCTTTCATTTCATTTTCAACTAGTTCTGTTATTATTTTTAAATTATGGGAATGCACAGTTATATTGAAGAGGTTCTTATTGGAAATAGAGGAGCTCATTTTCATGGTCCTTGGTTGATATCATCTCCAACACACTACAAAACAAGTCAAGTCATCCTGACCGTTCAACATCATCCCACTGATCTGGGTTCAAATAGGTCAATTGTAGTGTTCAAATCGATGAACAGTTATGATAATTTAAAAGGAAGACATTAATTTGTGTTAGTCCCTCACTTTCTTTCGTATCATCTAGAAAATATTTCAGCATAGTAATAACATTTGCCAGAAAATGCATACATCAATTATTTTGAGGTGTTCAATTCACAACAACCACCCTTCATCACTTTTGTATGCCTTTCCACTTTCTTGGGATTGACTTAATAGGACATGCTCATATTTCTAAGCTAGTCACATTTGTTTTTAGGAATGTAATAAACTAATGGTACCATATATGGATCTTCTTCAAAAGAGAACATGATAATACCTATGGCAAAAATGTTTTTTTAACTCCCACTACCTTTTTGAAATAATAATAATAATTTAGATCTTTTAGATTATGCATTTCCATTAGAAAACATAAGATACTCCAATAGAAAAATAGAAAATAATAGAAAGGAACTCAAAAAGACTGAATGCATATCTGATGCTCACCAAGAATGTAGTTTTACTAATTACAAGGTTTGTTAAAATATAGTACAGAGGGAAGAAGTAGTTCCTGATAGATTTCTAAATTCCTAAATTTTATCTGAAGAGTGAGGACATCTAAGGGCTAGATTGTTTTTTAACAATTATAAACATTTTAAAATTTCTTTTTATTTTACTCTTTCTTTTTTCTTTTTGTTTTTTAATTAAGGATAGTTAAAATATTGAGGTTCATAATCTTTGGTTTTGTAAAACTAGTGTTCAAAGCATGTTAATGAGTACTTCATTAAGTCACTTAGCTAGACAATATCATTTGGCAGAATCTACATATAAACAATTCATGTGTGTCATTGCATAGAAGAAATTCATGCTTATTTTATTTATTGAGCATTTAATTATACTATTATGATTTTTTGGCATCTAATTTTGTATGAAAGGAAGTTAAAAAAACTTGGGACGTAGATGACAATGCTCAATCCATAATTGAAATATTATTATAAATTTATTCAATTTTGTAATTATAGAAAATAATAATATTTTATAGACAATTTTTATTATTATCATTGTTTATTCCTATAAGAATTTGCCTAAGGGAAAAATTGTTAGGAATAAGGTGTCTCAACCTTGGATAATTCCTATTCTTATTATTTGTTTTGTAAAATGTATTTCTTGCAAATAATGTTGATGTGTCGGCATCTTGAATTGTGTATAAGGAGATCATTGCTAAAATGGTTATGACAGATTCCTATGACACGTAAGAGCTATGTCAGGAAGATTCAATGATAGGTGAAGACATGTGGAAACTAATAAATTTGAGTACTGTACACTCTACCCTAATAGTGGGGTTCGAGGCATCACCCTAAAATTTTTTTGGAGTTCCTATTTTCTCAGAGAATGGTAAAACCCTAATACGGTTACCTTTGGGAGTAGCCCTAAAAGTGAAGCACATGTTATAAGCATTTTTAGGGTTGCGAAGTAAAGGGATGCGGGAAAGTGTATTGTTGGTATTGCAAGTTGCTACTGGTGTCTTCTGTTTTCGCTGTTGAACTTGCATTGCAAGTGTATTGTAACCTTGTGCTGAAGATAATACATTGTGCAGGTTCTAGAGGGGTGGGGTTGTTTTACCGAAAGGTTTTTCCCCACCGAAAAATCTTTATGTTATGTGTTTCTTTCTCTATCTATTTTCTTTATGCTTGGTTGGCTGAAATATTGTTGTTTACATAATAGTGAATCTATAAGTGTAAAATATTTTAATAGGATTTGCACCATACTTCTCTTAAGAGATTAGTGTAGGAAGTTGTTTCTGCACCTGAGTTTCCTTACAAAAATTCACCCAGGAACTAAGAATTCAAATACAAGCACACAGTAGACCAAAGAGAGAGAGTATGATCAGAATAACAATGTGTTCAATATGCCATGATTGAGGAGTGCTTGTATATCGCCTCTTAAGAAGCACCTAGAATGTCTCTAGAAACAACCAGAAGATAAGACAACTAAGCACCTTATCCAACATTCTAGATGAATAGATAAGAATGAAAAAGTGTCATATGTGTGTAGAAGATTCTTGTGTTGTAGATAACATGTGCTTAAAAGAGGTGTAGATCCCTGTGATGTCATCATAAAAACACACAAGAGTGCACAAACTCCTAAGTGTCTCAATAATAAAATAATGCAAAATAATAAACTAATGCATTAACCTAAGTAAACTTAAGTAAGTGTAATATGTAGATACTTGTTTACACCAACACCCCCCCTTAAGTGTAATTTAGGGGAATGCCCTTAAGCTTACGAACTAGGATGAAGTTGCATAATGGGTCCTAACAACTAGACCATGTTAGGTACCCATGTACATAATGAAGATGCAAATCTCTCATAAAGCAAGGAAAGAGGGAAAACCTCATGGGAAAAACCCTCCCCCAAAAAGAGAGATAAATAGGGATGCAACGATGGATGGAGTAATCAAGACACCCCCATTATGACATACATCTAGTATATACATAAGAGAATGAAAGAAGGAAGAGAGATAGAATAGGCTTCCCCCCCAAAAAAAGAATGCCGACAAGTGAAAGCCACTTTGATGAAGAAGCTAGTCCATGAATGTAGAATGGCGTTCCTCCCCTTAGGAAGAAAAAAAGGCAAAGGTACACTCCTGAAGATGTATACTGGCCCTGAAACCTATTCAAGTATCCATGTGCTGATGATGATGTTCACCCCTTCCAACTATGCTAAAAAGAATGAATGCAAATCTAGTAAGGATGTCTGTTGAGTCTGTTCCACCGAACCATCTATCTCCTTAACTGACAAAGAGACCTTCACTAATTTTTGTTCATAAGGATCCACAATCACGCCAACCTGTATAGATTGATCATGTACAGAATGGATGTGAGGGTTAGAGTGATCCCTCAAAACAACTATAGAAGGATCACCTTCATCAATGAGAAGATGTAAGTCATCAAGTCTATCTCCCAAATCAACTAAAGCTGGAGCTGGAAGACTAGATGTACCATGCTATGATGGACCTTTCACTATGGCAATGTAAGCATGTGGAATGGATTGATGTGACCTCTCACTACAACTATCAACAGAACCCCACGTGTTTGAACCCGTTGAAGCACTATCACTGGTGTCACTATCAGTTTCCACTGTATATGAAGTGCAGAGAGGAGTAGAGGACAAGCTAGAAGCACTTTCCTCAAAGTGAACATCATTCTCCACAAAAATCTCATGAGTCTCTGGATCCATCAGTTTGTAAGCCTTCACATTGTCTTCATAGCCGATGAAGGTACAAGGCATAGGTGCCAGTGCCTTGCAAGATAGGTTTGCCCATGCTGGACAACCAAAGACTCTAAGGTGACTCACAACTGGTTTTCTACTGCACCATGCCTCAAAAGGAGTCTTGCCACCTAAGGTTGGATGAGGAGACCTGTTAAGTATGTGAGTAGCACTACTAATGGCTTCAACTTCAAGTGTAGGATCAAGCGACTTGGTTTTTATCATGCAACTTGCCATGGTCTTGAGAGTCCTAATACTCATAGATACAACATTTGTCTTGTGTGGACTAAATGTTGGTGAGTTCTAAAGATCAATCCCCTCAATTCTGCAAAAGTTCTTAAGCGTTCTGTCTATATATCTATTCTCATTGTCCACCCTTAGTACTTTGATGGCTTTCCTTGATTTGTGTTCAACATGAGTCTTGAAATCTTGAAGCTTATGAACCAATTCATTCTTATGATAATGGAAGAAGACCCAAGTGAATTGTGAAAAGTTATCAACAAATGTGAGTATGTAGCAGCCTTGGCTGACTGAAGTCATTGCAAAGGGTCTTGCTAATACCATGTGAACTAGCTGAAGAACAACTGGAGCTCGAGCAGACTTCCCTTTATCATAATTCTCCTTGAGATTCATAACCACTGAAAAAGATGAACATTCTCCCTTAGAAAAGATGATATTAGGTAGACCTTTGACCATGTGTTTTGAGCAAAGTTGTTGAAGAGAGCGGAAGTCAAGGTGACCAAACCACTCATGCCATAGATTGATGTTTGAAGTAGAGTGAGTTAACAAGGCTTGAGAAGGACTCTTAGGCACAAAGTGGGAGAAGGAATATAGCCTCTTGTCATCATTGAATTTCCCCACTGCAACCAATGAATCATCTTTGAGACTTCACACCATCATTGAATTTGGAAGGAACTCAACCTTATGACCATCTAAAAGGTGAGTGATTTGGTAAACTGATAGGAGATTGGAGCTTAGATTTGGAATGTAGAGAACATCCCTAAATTCTCCATTTTCCATTTTTGCATGTCCTTTCCCTTCAACTTCCATCTTAGCATCATCTCCCACAAAGATGTGTGGCACCTTTGACTACTTCAATGAAGAAAAGTTGTCCTTTGAAGAACCCGTAGGGTAAGAGGCACTAGAGTCAAGTATCCATTCTAAAGAAGAACTTGTGTTTTCCATAAGTGCTTGACCTTTACCCTTCAAAGAGGCAGGAGTAGAATCCTTGGAAGTACCTGGCACTTGAATCTTGTTCTTCTTTAGTAAATTCTCTAACTCATCGATTCTTTTTGTCTTGCAATGATGCTCATCATGATTTGGATTTTTGCAGTATGCACAAAAGAGTTTGTCCTTCTTTTCATTACTTCCCTTCTTATTTGAAGAAGAACCACTTTGTTGAGAGGAGGATTGTTGTGTCTGAGATTGTGATTTCTGCTTCAACTGCTTCTTCTTCTTGTTGCTTTTCCCTCCTTGACTTGATTTGTGATCATCACTAGCCACCAAGGCTTTGGTCTTAGATGACTTGAGAAGTCCAAAATCCACCAAGTGAGATTGTTCAACAATCAACATGTCTGCAAATCCATCAAAGGAAGGCTTTTGGTAAGCAGATCCCATGGTCAACCTATGAGTATTAAAACTCAAAATAAAATTAGTGTACTCAAAAGGTAGCTTCTTTAGGATGTGATGAATCAACCTGTCATCCTTCATGGGATTTTCACAATCGTTAAGAAGTGCCCTATACTCATTGACTTTAATGATGTAATCCTAAATTGTGTCATAATTCTTAGGATCCAAGAGAAGTAGATCATCCTCAATTTGAAATCCCTTTTCTTCATCCACCTTACCATACAACTGCTCAAGTTTATCCCATGCTTCTTTAGAGTTTGAACAATTTTTAATGTGAAAGAGAAGATCCCCATGTACACAACTCCTAATTACTCCTAAAGCCTATTGGTCTTGAATTTGCCAATCAATGAGTTCTTTAGCATTAGTAGGTTTGGTAATTGTACCATCAACATACATACTATATCCTTTTTCCATTAATCTACTCCATGCAATATCTTTCCACGTAGAATAGTTACGTGAAGCTAGAGGAGGACTTTTAAAATGCATGATGCAAAAATGAAAAGAGCACAAAAGAGAGACACAAAAACACAGTACACCCCCCCCTTTTCACTCAATGAAAAGACCCCCCCAAAAAAGATGCTGTTGGCACTTGATAAGTAGTGCATTTACAATGGGCCACTTGTCAAAATGAACAAAGTGGACTTTCTAATTTTGATTTTACAACTGCCTTATGAGGCTTAAATCTGTCACTTAAGCACTGTAGCTTAGTTTTACAACAATTTTGAAAAAGAACCAAAGCTTTACAATGTCAAAGAAGGCCTAATTCTAAAAGTGAGAAATTCATCCACACAATCCTAGAATTTGACTTTAGATCTAGAAAGTAGACAAAAAAATACGCACTTAAAAAAAATAGAACCTGAAAAAGTGACCAGATGTGCCCGTACAGAGATTTTGAATTTGCAAAACATAGGATTATGCAAGTACAGTCACCAAAAAATGCAATTTTTGCAAAATTTGTGCACCAAAACCAAAAAACAACACCACCTCTAAAAAATTCAAGAAATTCTACCCAATTTCAAAAAAAATTGCACCTGAATCAGAGTCTGAATGTCCGAGATATGAGCTCGCACAATTAGGGTGCCAAATTGAAATGCAATCTTAATAGGGGTCTGGAAGAAAAATTTCTCTATTAAATTTGATGGTCAAATGATCGTCACTGTAGTTGTATAACACCTAGAAATGACAATCAAATGATCATCAATTTTAAGACATTGTGTAGCTAACATGAACAAAAAATAGTGCCTTGGGCTGATGTGGCACACTGAGTTGGCCGTCCATACTGTACAAATGATACACATGTCAAATTCTATTCGGTGACATGTCGAAAAAGCTGGCTATCCATGTGGGTGACATGGCAATATTAGTGTGCTTACTAGGGGACACCTTGGCAGGTTGTTGTCAGCGTGTGCTGATGTGTCAAATGTACACGTGTCAATGGCTTATGTGTGTGCATGGCACTGGTTGGAGGCAATTAGAAAATGCCGCATGTCTTGCCGTACACCTATGGCTACTATTGGAGGGTGGGAAAGAGCATTGCCAAAATCGCGTGAAGTTGCCAAAGAAACTGATAGATGTGCCAGAGATGGGGAAAGCGCTGTTGGAAAGTTTAAATAAACACTATCAAAGTTTAAAAAAATGTTGCTACTAAAATTGATTCACAGGCGAGGAGAGATCACCATGGGTAGTGGCCAAAAGTTCCTTTCGTGGCTGAAAAACTGCTATCACATACGTCGAAACTGATGAAACCCTGCCGAAAATGTGAAGCTTGATGCCAAAAATTTACTATTCATGCCACCGGAGGGGATAGTTCACAATCCCAAAATATTCCCATATGCTGTCGCCAAGTGTTGTCATAGCGTCGGGAAGTATTGTTTTGCGGGTTGCCAAGATTTATGGCCGGTGATGTTGGGAAATATCCCACATTTATGCTATGGAGTTTTTTATTTTGTTTAAAAAAAAAACTCACCAAAAACTAAGGTAAAGATGTGGCCGGTTGTAGAGGAACGAGTAGGTGGGCTTGGTCTACTAAAGCTTTTGATTAAACCGCTGCATGGCTGTGTTGTTAAGTCTGCGGGTGCGAGCTTCGCCAGTTGGAGGTGTTTAGTCTGACGGTTATGAATGTGCCCATGGATTTATGTTGTGATGTGCCCAAGTTATTGTACTACCTGCAATTAAACAAATATGCCTCCAAATAGTAGATCTGGGGTGTCACTGCTCGGGTCCGCTAAATTTTTTTCTCCGAACAACAAATCGAGGCCTCTGAGTTTCGATTTGCAAATTTTTTTTGCCACACGATCAAATTTGGGCCAAGGTAGCCAAGTTTATAGTCAATTTTTACTAGTTTAGTGTTTCAGACGCAATGGCGAGGTTAGATCTGGCTCTAGATGCTCTCAATTTCTACAATACTCTAGATTTGAGCTGAGGTGATGAAGCAAGCGTGGTCTCAAATGGCTATGTGATGAGAAAGTCCCCAAGTTGCTCTAATACCATGTAAGAATTTTCCTAAGGGAAAAATTCACCCAGGAACTAAGAACTCAAACAAAAGCACACAGTAGACCAAAGAGAGAGAGTCGATCAGAATGACAATGTATTCAATATGCCATGATTGAGAGTACACTAGGAGTGCTTGTATATAAAGGCCTCTCAAGAAGCACCTAGAATGTTTCTAGAAACAACCAGAAGATAAGACAACTAAGAACCTTATCCAACATTCTAGATGAATGGATAAGAATGACAAAGTGTCATATGCGTGTAGAAGATTCCTGTGTTGTAGACAACATGTGCTTAAAAGAGGTGCGGACCCCTGTGATGTCATCATGACAACACACAAGAGTACACAAACTCCTAAGTGTCTCAATAATAAAATAATGTAAAATAATAAACTAATGCATTAACCTAAGTAAACTTAAGTAAGTGTAATAAGTAAATACTTATTTACACCAAAAATTCCCATGATGCCCATGCATCTACCATGTTGAAACCCAAACTATTTTCAATAAAATTAATATTACACAATAATGTACTGCAAAACACCAAATACATAAAAATATCTCTTTCTTGGATTTTCCTTGCAATGTTTTGATTGACACTTCTCTATGCTAATATTTTATTCTATATTGTAGAGTCACCCTTCAAATTTCTTGCTATTGAAAAGTCTTTAGGGGCTACACGTAGTTTTCTAGATGCTTAGACCACATAATTAGAGACTCCTCCATATGCAACTTTAGAAGAACTCACATCTAAGGTAAGTTTGCATTTAAATGTGTCCTATTCTTTATTGGGTTCTTACTTATCATTATTCTCATTCTCTTGACATGCAAGTATTGTGAACCTTATTCAATATTGTTCATGACATTTAAAATTGGTCATTTTATTTAGTTGGGTCCATTAGGATTTGTGGCAGGTGAGGTTATCGAGTTCAATTTCTATAGGATATATATAAGTCATTTATGGGGATATAATAAATTATGTCAAATGCAAAAGAAAAAAGAGCTTTAACTAAAAAAAAACATAAATATAACCTAGGTAGTAGATGAGTGCATGATTTTGGAAGAAAGCTCATCTATAGTAGAATATAAATTGGGACCCTCAAATTAAATCCGAATAATAATATACAAAAATATATTCCACATTTTTCAATAGTATGAGGGTGGCTATTGGAGTTATATACAAAAATAATGTTTCAAAAATAAGATATAAAAGGTTATTAAAAATATCATAGACAAAGCTAATGAAAGCTTAAATTAAAGAACATTCATAACTGAGTTGTGAATGATATTAACACATTATAAAGGGATGAAAATTTAAAATTAAAATTTTCATCAGGTAAGACAATCTAATAATTTAGTTATTTTCATCTGGTAAGACAATCTAATAATTTAGTTATGTCAATGAATATCTGACATTGAAAGTAAATTGCAATAAATTGTTATTCATTAGTAAAGAGCAATTAGTTTAAGGTTATAAACTAAACATTAAAGATCAGTGCGTAACAACATTGAGAAGACCACCATGACTTCTTAATCATCAACATAAGTAATCCATTCAACCTCAACTTTCCCTAGGGTTCTCTATAAACTATTTGGGTTAGTTTTCATATACAACCATTTGTAGAAGGGCCTTAGATTACGATAACATCTATTGGATGATTGAGTGAGTTGTCATCATTAGATAATTCAAATGTGTAGTGCATATCATGAATTGTGGCCTTCATTAGGTTAACCATACTATCATTACACTTTAGATCCTGCCTTAGGAGTGTTAGTGTTCTCAAAATGAGATACAATGGACATATTATATGTCACATTGGACAAAAAAAATCTCTAACCACCATATTGTTCATTTGAAGAGACAATCTACTTAGTAGCATCTATGAAATAATGGACTAATTTTAAACATTTTTTGGGGAAATTTTTGCTCCCGATCCATGTTAAGTAAGAAACATTAAGAGAGACCATGTCAATAACTATTTTAGGTGTCATCATCTTTTTCAGATTGTTTCATCTTTGGTGAGATTAAAATTCTTAATCTTGAGTTGCATTTTGAGAAAAAAGTTCTATGGTGCCTCCTCTCTTCTTTGTTAATCAAATCAAATCAAAACTATCTACTCAAATTTTAACTAAAAAACTCTTATTTAAACCAGCCTCAATCTATGTTTCTAGTAATTTATTTTCTTGCAAAACATACCTTCCAATAATCACAGAAGGTAGGGACTGAAGCTTGAATAGAGCTCTTGTTTTATTAAAATATACCAAACAAATTCTTTATAAATATTCTAATTTAGTTTTCTTTGAAATTATGTTTCTTTGAATTTTTAAATTAATTATTATTTGTTCAATTTAAAATTTGAATTGTTTTATTTATTTATAAATAAATAAATAAATAAATAAATAAATAAATAAATAAATAAATATATAGTAAATTAACTATTAAATTATTTTATTATACTTTTGGTATTAAAGATGTACGTGTTGAATTTATAATAAATCTAATTTGTTTTATATAATGTTCATTGAATTTAGAATTTAAAGAAAAGTTGGGATATGATTAAATGAAATTAATTTAGAAGTTGATTTATTTCCAATTTAACAAGATTTAAATTATAAATAATTTAAATTATTTATTATTGAAGTATGGTCATAATTATTTTAGGTTATAGGTATATTACATAATCAAATGGAAGTTTCTATTTGGGTGTTGTTTATTATGTTTGATTAGCATTCACAAGTAGAGTATTGTCATACTTGGGACTTTGTCTTTGAAATTGCACTATTATTATGTTTTTTCTTTAAGTAGTTTTGTCGTATTTTATTTTGATGGTTATTTGGGAGTTTGAGGTTTACCCTTTAGGATTGTGATCGAGAGGCTATGGGGATTTTATTGTCTATGTGAACAAATATAACCATTTATATGTCTGGATTTGTCCATATATGCTTGGAGTGTAAGTGTGAGTAAACATTCTTGATTTTCATTACATCTTCTAACCAAAAAGGGTGACAACCATTACTTTATTAAATCTTATTTGCCTGGTCATTTTGTATTGTTTGTGTTGTTCTATATTATAGATGATTTTTTTATGGGTTATGTTACTTTATGTTCATTCTATTATCTGAATGGTCATCTTTATGTGTGATTTAATATATGATGAAGATGGATGATATTTATTGTTGGTATCTCTAACCATTGTTGTCTATTAGTGTCAAACACTTAGTTATTTACAAGGTAGAATCAGATGGTCATCATTGTGACCAAGTTACTCTATATAGGTCGAGTCATATACATAACAAAGTATGAACTGAGCTACTCTATAGGAGTCAAGTAAGTGTATGGTCACCGAGTATTTTCTATATGAGCTGAGCTCAACAATGATCAATCAAGTTCCAGGCATATAAGTACTGAGTTACATAGTATATGCCAAGCACTATATAGATCGAGTAACAACAATGCTGGGCATAAGAAAACAGTAAAGGCCAAGCAATATAGAGTTTACATAAAAGTTAAGAATGCAAGAAATTTTGAGGTAAAACATTTTCAAGCTGACATGGAAGGGACATTTAATATTTGTAGAGGTTGTTACAAAACATTTAATATATAAAGAGGTTGTTAATGACGTGGATCACAGATCTCTATGTGTTGTGATCAATGATTGAGATGAAGAGACTAATATGGAAGCATTAGGAAAACTCATTATGGAAATTTTTAAATAGAGGAGATCTTAACCTAGGTCATGTAATAGAGAATGTGTGGAAGAGTATGATGAGCATGATAAGACAATGTGAAATGAAGTGAAGGATTGAGATGAGATTAGAAGTCAGTGAAAGGTTTTGTTATCACTTAATAGAGAAAGTGACCTAATCATAATAGTGAAGGGGAAGCCAAGTATTATCAGATTAGAGGAGAGGATTAGTTACCAAGGAGAAGACTAGAAATCAACTTATAGAGCATACTAAGAGTCAGGTATTGAATCAGTTCTAATAGACTTGAATCAGGGTAAATCTCTTAACAGAGTGGTCATAATAGATCCTTGTAAACCTCCTAACAGAGTCCTTACTTTATTGTAAGTGTCAAATCTTCTAACAGTCTCTTAAGCTTTTAACATGGCATACCCCTCATAGGTAGATCATATTTTATGATCAAGCATTGTAACCATAACATATTAACTTTATTACTACAATAGTGAAGATTAGTGAGTGTCATCCCCACCCCAATTTTACCTTCACCTTGGAGGGTTTCTAGGTAAAAAATATTATGTTATGTGTTTATTTTCATGCATGTGATAGATCAAATTTACATATTACAACAAGTTATCATTATAAGTTTTAACATGCACAAGTTTATTGATATATATGAATGAATTGGTGAAAATTTTAAAGTGTTTAAGATTCTAATTCACCCCCCTCTCAATGTATTTTTTATACCTCCATTAGTCAACAATTGGTAGCAAAGAATTACTTCTCAAAGAGAAGCTTAATCTCTTGGAGATGAGATCTTGGAGATGGAGGCTTTCAAATTGGACAAGGTTATTGAAAATCAGGTGATTGACATGCAACTCATACTACAGAAACTTGAGAAAGAAAGACAAGATATGAAGGATTCCCTAAAAAGGACAAAGGGAATTTCTATCTAGATAAACCAATATTCCTATGAAGAAGTTGAGAATGAAGGACTATTTGAACTAATTAATCTAAATGAGAAGACATCTATAGATCTACTTTAAGAGAATAAACTTCTGAATGAAGAAATAAGAGGACTTAAAAGAGAACATGAAATCCAATTAGTAAGACTATGTGAAGTGTCTAAACAAAAGAAGAAAAATGAAGAAGATAAGACTATGAATGAGGAAGAAAAATGGGTAATGATTAACAAACTTGAAGAAAGGATATTAGATGTACAAAAGATCACAAACACACAACTGGACATGTTGAATTCAATTATTCTTGCAAGTCAGGAATTGAGTCACAAGGATGTGGAAATTGCAAATCTCAAATCATAGAGGGACATATTGAAGAATGAACTGAAAACTAAGAAATAATCCATGGAGAAATTCAACAAACCAAAAGAGGCAATGAAGTACTTTGAATAACTTATGAAGTCATCTAGCTATTCTAATGGGTTAGGACATATATGCACTAAACAAGGAAAATAATCCAGGATTGGAGAATTTAGGAATGCAAAGTCAAATGACAAACCAACATGCTATCATTGTGGAAAACTTGGTCATAATGAAAATATTTTTCAAAGAAAACATGGTATGCAAAATTCTAAACCTAAGTTTACTAGTTACTATTTTTACTGCAAGAAATAAGAACATCAAATACATGAGTGTAGGTCAAGACTTAGGAATACATCTACTACACCTAGATTTGAAGGATACTGCTATAATTGCTAGAAGTATGGGCATAGAGCATATGAATGCAGATCTCAAACAAAACCTTACTAGATAAATCAGAGGAAGAATTATGCACCTAACAATGCATGTTCCAAATATCACAAGTTCTAACAGCTAAGAAAAAATTGTAGGATTGAAATACATTCAACAAATCAGACAAAAGACAAAGGCAAAGGAAAAGTACACATTGAGAAAGGAAGGAAATGAATCAAAAATGGAAAAAAAAGAGAAGAAGATGGAAATAGTGGAGCAAATGGAGCTGGGGTCACCCAATCCAATCAAGAAGGTGATCATGTTATCTTGAACTAAGCAAGAAAGGTATGTATGGAACTGTATAATGAATTGATATATCATATATCAGTTCTTTACATGTAAATGTGTGAAAAGTTCATATTTGTATATATAAAGATGCTTAAGAATAGATTCATGAAAGGTTACCGAGTGTCAAAAAAATTGTTTATGTTGACTGAGCATTGCAACATAGACTAAGCATTTTAGGAATGAAATAGTAGAGATAGAATGAAATGGTAGAGACAGAGTGATATGGAAGAGACCAAGCTATAAAGTAAAGACCTAGCTAAAAGGCATCAATATTAGCCGAGACAAGTGGCTCCCACCTACCTAAGTACACAAAATTAATGGATACCCTAAATTGACAAAAAGAAGGTATATATAAAAATTTGAAGATATCATCTCATACCTTACATACATATTTCAAGAGCACAGAGCCATTTGGCAATTTGAGCAAATAAGCAAAAGATTTTAAGAGTGATTTGAATGAAAATCTTGAACAAGTGAAGATTAGAATAGTACTGAGAAATTTAGAGAAGAAAGAAACTTCAAACCCTAACAATGAACATGGAAACTTCATCATCCATTGGAATGCGTCATGAGGTTAGTAGAATTCAACTAGTGAAGAGTGACACTTGTCCTCCACCAAAGTTTCGTGCTATTCCAAAAATTGTGATGAAAGGAGACTAAATGGGTGTGCTATCCTCAATACCACCTAAAGTTATTATGATCCATGATGTTAGAAGGTGTTATATGTGTAAAATCAAAGAAGTGGCAGACTATGAGATTAGTGAATCTTATGAGAAGTTATGCAATGAAGGTATCTTGAAGGATAAATTCAAAGTTGTTGAAAGGAAAGGGTTAACACATGCCTTAGAATTCTCAAGAAAATTCAAGAGCGAATGGATTGAAGTTATCTTAAGTAGAATTCATGACATAAAGTATTTTCTATAGAATGGACCCATGGAGATCATGAAGAAAATGATTCATAGGGTTACAAGCTATCCAACCTTAGACAAGAAGAAAACCATGTGATGTCTAAGTCATGAAGAAATTGAAGAAAATATAGGAGCCAAGTAGAATGGACATGGTTTGTCCATCACAAATAGTTTTTATCCAATAATCAAATTCACAGTGAGAGTCATAGCTCACAAATTCTACCAATCAAGCAGATTGAATAGTGTGCCATGTATGGTTATGGATCAACCATGGAAGATAGTGATGAAAGATCATGAATATGATCTTGTCGAGCTGTATATACTACAACTAGTAGAGAATTTGTCATCTATAAGAAAACCAAAGAATTCAATGTGTAAGTTTGGTTCCCTCATTGTATGTATTTTTGTTAATATATAGAAGTATTTTCCTAGTGTTGGTAATGTTGTATGGGAACAAGAAAAATTAGTGACAAGATAGATTAATGAGTACATTACTCATTTGGGAGAAGATTTTGAGAATGTTATGGATGCTTATTTTGATGAATTAAAGCAAAGGATGAAAATAAGGATGAGGATACCTGAAGAATTGGTCACAAGATATTCTAGTGACATATGTTTTCTTATAGATGTAGACAACACATTTGTACAAGTAGTGAAGCCAAGAAAGGCTTGGTTACAAAGTTTTGAATATGAAATTGATAGTGATATAGTAAGTGCAAACATTAAAGCATCGTTGAATGAATAGTTAGATAGTGAGCTTGAGGCTTTTTGAAGATATGAGGAAGCAAAGGCTAGAATAACTATAAATATCAAGATAGCTTCAAAATAAAATAAAAGGAAGAGAATGATTGAAGACCTAGAAGCTAAATTGGGCACCCTAGGCAAGGGAAAAGAACCATTATAGTTGACACAATGTCTTGGGGAAGATGAAGAACAAGATAGTGGTAATGAGGAAGAGGGAGAAGTAGAAGGTGACATGGGTAAAGCCCTTGTCATTGTCACTCCACCAAGAAAGAAGGCTTAATGAACCAAGAGGAAGCCAATAGTGATACCCCTCTCTCCTCCACCACCAAAAAAGCCAAGGACCAAGACAACTACTAGTGCTGAGTAGTCTACAAAGAAAAAGGTAGTAGAAACTACAAAGCCTAGTGCCCCTAAAACAAAGAGAAGGAGATTGATAAGAGGACCACCCATAAAGAAAACAATTCTATTGAAGAGGTATGTGCAAACCTAAGAAGATTTGCAGGATTATCTAGTTTTAGATTTATAAAGTATGATACTTTGGATGATGATGATAGAAACAAAGTTGAGGAGACTATGGTGGATATGATTTCTAATCATAAGATTTCCCCTAGAAAAATTGAGAAGAAGATAACCAAAGATCTATTTGAGAGACTAGAGAGGAGATGGAAGCAAATAGAAGTAGAAGAGAAAAATATAAGAACTAACACATTAGTCATAGTTATTCCTAATCTGTCCCAAGATCATCTAGATACATTTTTGGAGAAGTATAGGAAAATATTTGTTCCTAAGTATAAAATGTTTTTGATCTTACAAAATAAAAGGGAAGTTGTAGCACAAAAGAATGAGTTGCTTTGGAAAAGCACTTTTGGATTATCTACAAAGGGAGTAGAGAAGGAGATATATACTGTAAACATCAAAGATGATTACAAAATGGGGAAAGCTTAGGAGTGCTGAGTCAGAAAGGTAGCATGTCACCAATACATTTCAAAAACCCTGACACTCCAGAGGCCGAGTAGTCAAGGCTCATGGGCATAAAGGTATAAGGTGAAGAGAAAGAAACTAGTGCATATAATAAGATTGTTTCAACACCTTGCATTGAGGAAAACATAGAGTCAAATAAAGTTGAACTGAGTGCGACTATTATTGTCTCAAGCACATATGCACAAGAATGACTGAGTGGTGAAACTCCTTCACCAAATCCTAAAGTAGTGCCAAGCAACAACACTCCTTCACAAAGAAAAAAGAGATCAACAAAGGAAACTTCACTAGATATTGAAGATAGTTTGGATGAAATAATTGAGATGCCACAATTAGACTTGGAAAATCTCACCTTGGAGCAAACAATTTTGCTACAAGAAGTTTTGGTAAAGAAGAAAAGGCAAGAAGAGCTAAATAGAGAGTTTAAGCAGAAACATGTACTTTATGATTCAAATCATATTTTTGTTGATGCTTTTGACATTTAAAATTTTGATTGAAGATGCACTAATCATCAAATTGCTTGTAAATATTGTTGAGCAAGTCAATGTTGGTACTACGGAGTCAAATGAGAAAATAATGGATTAGTCTATGAGAAGATTTGAAACTAAGGTTCTAGACAGAGTTTCCATAACCATTTTCAAGTAGAAAGTAAAATTACAAGAGAGAATACAGGTTATGATAGAACTAATACAGAAGGTAAACATTTGTACAACATTCTATTAGATGTGCCAAGAATTACAAATGATATTTAGGCACAAATAAACCAAATTCAAGCTGAGATGAAGAGATCCAATAATATTATTTTAGAGTTAGCATGATCAAGCGTTGATCATGACAATAATTTATTGAATTCTCAAGGAACATTGGCTGAGATTTAGATAGTTGACAACAAAATGAGATCTAAATTGATCTCTATTCAAGAAATGATGATATCTCATCTGGAGGTCATGCAAAGAGAGATGAAATTGACCTAGGATCTTATCCAAGGAGATCACAATCTTTCAATGCCTAATAGTTTAATTGATTTAGTTGCAAGATTATATTACAAAATCATATTTTAGAAGCAACAAGAACCACATGGGATCATGCAGTGTCCATGATCACCTGAGTTCATAAAGAATTCATTGACAAATATGGATTACTTCCACCCATTTAACCCCAAAAATAGTGACATAAGTTTTCTTTGAATAAAGGGGAAAATGAATATGTTATTGTTTATTCATTGACATAAGTCATAAGATTTAGGGGGAGAGCTCATTATTAGATTGTATTTTAAAGATGTATATATGACAAAGTGTTTTTTTCACTAATATCAAAGGGGTAGATTGTTGGTATCTCTAACCATTGTTGTCTATTAGTGTCAAACACTTACTCATTTACAAGGCAGAATTAGACAATCATCACTACAACCAAGCTACTTTAGATAGGCCAAGTATGGACTGAGCTACTCTATAGGAGCTACTAAGTGTATGGTCACTAAGTATTTTCTATATGAGTCGAGCTCAAAAATGATCAAGAAAGTTCCATGCATACAAGTTTCGAGTTACATAGTATATGCCAAGCACTATACAGATTGAGCAACAACATTGTCGAGCATTAGAAAATAGTAAAGACTAAGAAACACAAAGTTTACATAAAAGTCAAGAATGGAACAGATTTGAGGTAAAACATTTTCAAGCCGACATGGAAGGAACATTTAATATTTGTAGAGGTTGTTACAAAATATTTAATATATGAAGTGTTGGAAATGTATGGTGGGGCCCAGGTGACTAAGAGGGGGAGGTGGGTGGGTTGAATCAGGAACCAATAAAATTTTAATTTTAATTCACCAATTATTCTTTCATAATATAATATGATCTAATTGTATGCATGAAAGACTGAAAGAAATAAAACATTCACAATACTTGACACAATATTTGGTAACCCAAAAAAAATAGAAAATAGAAAGTAAAAATGGGGTGGGGATGATACTGACAATCTTTATGACTATAGTATAAAGTTATCTTGTTAAAGTTTATAGTTTGATCACTTCTGGTGATTTGCCCTACTAGGAGCAATAAGGACTATTAGGTCCACCTTGCAAAAGGATTTACAACATACAATGAAGTATGCACTCAGTTAGGAGATTTAGCATAAGACTGTTAAATCCACCTTGTTAGATGATTTGATTGATGCACCTGTTAGGATGAATCAATGGCTAATCTTTGATCTACAACTAGGTTTGTTGAATGCGATTCCTTTGATGTATAATGGTCACCTTGCTATGATAGATAAGACTCTATTTTTCCTTATACTACTTGTAGCTTTCTTGTAATTCATAGTCATACTGCTTCTTACCTGTTACATGTTCATGTTTGGATATGGAAAATGTATTACATATATACCAATCCAATTAATTACCTTTTTGGCTACAACACAAAATTCAAACAATCTTCACTAAGTTGGCTTACTACTAATACTTGGGTTCTAAAGAACACTTATGTGATACTCTGATACTTGACAACATTGTCAACTCGACAATCTCTGGCACTCGGTTGACACTGGTATACGGTCCACATTGATCACTCAAGAGTAGGTACTGTAGACACCTAAAAATCCTTTAGAAAATAAAATATTTTTATTTTCTGAAAAAAAGTCCCTGATGACATCATCATTTATTAATTAATTAATTTATTTTTATGCCATTAAATCCCTTTATCTTAATTAAAAATATTTAATTAAGGAATCCCTCCAAAAATGTTTAAATCTTATTTAAACATTATTTCTTTATTTATTAATTATTTAATTAATAAATTGACCAAAAAACCCAAAATAAATAAAAAATTTATTTTTTGCCCAAAACTTGGCCAATTTCCTTAAGACCACTAACCTCTTCCAAAATCTTCTAATCCTTCTTTAATTTTGATTAAAGGCTAATCCCATCATTTCCTACCCCTAATCCCAACTCAAAATATTTAATTAAGATTAAATATTAATGCTCATGTTTTTTTAAAAAGTTTTAATAAATATTCTCTCAACCCAAACCCTTGAAATAAATAAAACTTTATTTATTTCTTAAAAATCTAATTTATCCTCATCCTAAGAAGTTCTAGACTCTTCTAGAAAGTCTTCATCCTCATCCTAGGAAGTTCTAGACTATTCTAGAAAGTCTTTATCCTCATCCAAAGTCTAGACTCTTCTAGAAGATGTCTTTAAACCTAATCCTAATCCCCTCCTAACCTTGTCACATTCTCTAAACATGGGTTAAAACTTACTAACCCAAGCCAAAGTTAACAAATATCTCCTCCTTCACCCACCCTCATTAAATGCCATCCACTTGCCTATCCCTAAGCTAATCCTAAACCATCCTAATCCATCCTCTAATCATTTGCACAATCCTAAGCAAGCTTAAAACCTTCCTAATCAAGCCCAAGTCGAAATTCCTCTCATCTCTTTCAAAATATCCCAACCATAAAACTTTATGAAGCCCACTAGGCCATAAATGACTCTTCCAAGCCCTTTTATTTCTCTTACAAGCCATTATGAGGGTCTTTATGAAGATTTTATCCCTTGAGCCTCCTTTGTTGACTCATCCTTCCCCTTTCCTCCATCCTCTCACCCTGTGACATGTGTCACTCCCTGATTGGTTGTAAGGAAGCACAATCCATGTGCTCTCCTCTCATGAAATCTGAGCCCTCCATGAGCTTTTCCCCATCCTTGCATCCTAGCCCTTGATCCCTCAAGCCCTTTGCCTATTTAAGGAATCCTCTCCCAAGCCATTTTAACACAATCCATGAAGTAAAGTCATAATTCCATTTTAAAAAGCCATTTTACATCAAAACCATACACTCACACTCAAATTCCAACTCCATTTGAAGCCCTTTTTGAAGCATAAAGCTTGAGCATACATCCTATCTATTTAGACAAAGCTACTCAACAAGAGAGCTTCTCATTGAGAGAGCCCATTAATGGCTCATATTCTCAATTGAGAGCTCATCTTAGTCTATCTTGAATTTTATGAATTTTGTTTAGTTTGTAGAAGCTTTATTTAAATTTGGTTTCTATTAGCATACTAACATTGCTCATATACAGGTACAAACTTAGTTAGCACTTGGTGACTCGACGAACACTAGAGTACTCAGTAGATACTGAAGGAGTTAGTTGACACTATGGCTCAGTCAACATTATCTTCATTTTGCTTCATTAACACTACCAACTTGGTAGACACTGATAATAATTGGTTAACACTACAGAGCTCGGTTAACACTACTTCCTACATGGTTTACACTGATGGTCTTGGTAGATTTTGTAGAGCTCGGTAGCAATGCAATCAACCAATCTAATTAAGTATTTAATCACTATTGACAAAATATTTGACCATAATGTCAACATGAAGATAATGTTAATGATGCAGATCACAGATCTCTATGTGTTGTGATCAATGATTGAGATGGAGAGGCTAATATGGAAGCATTTGGAAAACTCTTTACAAAATACTTTAAATAGAGGATATCTTAACCTAGATCGTGCAACAAATAATGTGTGAAAGAGTATGATGAGCATGATAAGGCGATGTGAAATGAAGTGAAGGATTTAGATTAGATCAAAAGGCATTGAAAGGTTTTGTTATCACTTAGCAGAGCAAGTGATGTAATCATAATAGTGAAGGAGAAGACAAGTATTATCAGATTAGAGGAGATGATTAGTTAGCAAGGAGAAGACTCAAAATCAACATACAAAGCATATTGAGAGTCAGGTACTAAATCAATTCTAACAGACTTGAATCAGGGTAAATCTCTTAACAAAATGGTCTTAACAGATCTTTGTAAATCTCCTAACAGAGTCCTTACTTTATTGTAAGTGCTAAATCCTCTAACAAAGTGAGACCTAAGAGTCTCTTAAGATTTTAACAGTGCAAAACCCTCACAAGGTAGATCATATTTTATGATCAAACATTGTAACCATAATAGGTTAACTTTATTACTACAGTAGTCAAGATCTGTGGGTGTCATCCCTACCCTAGTTTTACCTTCACCTTAGAGGGTTTCTGGGTAACAAATATTGTGTTGTGTTTATTTTCATGCATGTGATAGATCAAATTTACATATTAAAACAAGTTATCATTAAAAGTTTACTCATAGATGTGAATGAATTGGTAAAAAGTGTTTAAGATTCCAACTCCCCCCCCTCCCCCCCCCAATATCTTGTTTATAGCTCCATCGGTCAATAATTGATATTGGTTTGTTATTGTTCTTGTGATTACGAGATTTTATGGATTGTTACTATGATTATGGGATGGATAATTCTTTGAGATGTTATACTGAGATGGATAGTGAATCCTTGTGTGGATGTGATGTTCTTTCCTATGCTCCATTAATTTACATTGGTGACTTTCATGATTTTGATTTATGATAATGTTTTTGGTATTATTTGGAATATTTTGAATGGAGCATTAGGGTTGGCTATCGAGGTGTATAGGGGGGAAGTGGCTTGCAATGGGGCAGAGGCCCTAAGTGGTTGCCAGGGTAACTCATTGTAAGCATCTTAATTAAGTGATATTACACATTAAATAAGGGGCTTTAAAATGAATTAAAAAGATTAAGTGTTCCTTTCCCATGCCTTGAGTGCTAGTACAAGCTACAATGTGAGTGGGAGAAGATGCTTGATTGTGATCTTGCATAGTTAGTTTCATTGTCTATACAAAAGGATTACTAATGTTGCATAGGGTCACTAGGGGGCCAAGGTGCAAAGAGACTATTAGGATAACGTTAGAGTTGAGTAATGTGATGAAACTTCCCCATATGCATCTTAGGCTTCCTATTTATATTTATATTTATGTTTTGTTTTGGGTTGCCTTTGGGATCATCTTTTTGAATGAGTAGTGCCACTTATTGTAAAGAACCTTTTGGATCCTTGCCTAGGATTTGTGTCATTTGTTGTGTGGTTTGATTAGCCATATGTGGATCATGCATTATCTCCCCTACTTGGTGGGGGTGTGATCCTAATTAGATGACCACAAAATTGGGAGGTAGTGACTTCTTACCATTTGGGTTCACCCCAGATTGGTACCGATGTTGGATATTCTATTGATGCATTTGTACCATTATTATTCCCATTCTTATCAAGGAAAATTCCCATTCAAATGTTGTATCTATGTATTCATGTATTTTGGTATCATGAGATCCTATTAGATGATCTATTGCTTATTGATGTACTTTTATTTGTTATTACATACCCTCCAACATGTGTAGTGGATGTGCTTTGTTGTATTAGTTGTACTTATGTATCTTCTTATGCGATTATGTATCAATTATTCCTTTATGATTATAGACATTGTACTTAAGATTAAAACTAATTAACAAAACTTTCTTAAATGTGATTGAATGTGGAGGAACCTTTTAGGAATGGAAACTATATTTGTAATTTTCTATGTGTATTTGATGTGTATTGTATTTTACTTCCTCATTGTTATCTTATGTTGTGTAAAGTTTAAAAAAAAAGCTTTAGTAAAACTTTGTAGCACAGTAGGTTAATTTCTCATGGGTTCCAAGCGGGTGTTACAATACACAATACTTCATAGGGTTTGAAAGCATTAGATCCATACAAATAGACATAGAAGTCCAAGCCAATTCTCTCTCATCCATGAGATCTTTATTTCCATAATGTGAAGTCTTCAATATATTTAGTGCAAAACTCACCAACTGCAAATGTGGGATATATAACTTGTGGTGATTCTTACATGACGATCACATATAATCTAGAGGTGTATGTCCTAACACTCAATCTTAGCACTACATCTAACAACCACTAAAAATTTTATGGCACATGTAACATTAAAATGCAATCATATAAATGCCACATACATTGACCACATTGTAGGGAGGTGTGATGTTATTTTGATCTCATTTTGTATTGTGAGAAGAGTGTCATGGATGCAATCTTGGGTATTGTAATACATTCCATTGTGATATTTTTTATTGGGATTAATTATGAATAATGGACATAAGGAATCATCACACATTATAGATGGCATAATCTCTTGCCTCATCTTTATGGATTTGTTAAACCAGAAGATTGATTTGTCATAATATGACTTCATTTATTTTCTATGAAATCTACCCAAACTTTAGCTATATTAAGTGTACACAAATTTTGGGCTATTATTTGGGGGTATTTCATAGATCCACATGTTCTTTCATTCCTAGATGATCCTATTGCAAATTTTCTCATAACACTTGATGATGCAAATAATGTTACATTTGATAATGACACCTTAGATTGGATTGGAGAATTAACAAAACTTGAGAATTATTATGATCTATTAACTCCACCTATAACTCCTTCTCCATTTGAGATCACACATTCATCTCTTGTTGGTGATTCTAGTGAGTGATTGCAAGAGATATCTATTTGTATTCTTAATTGGGATTCCTACTTTCTAGATACTAGTTATTTGTTTGTGGGTTTCAGATTTAGGAGATACACTCAAGTAAATTTCTCTTCCATTGGATGGTATTTTCACCACAATTAGAGAATGTTCTATATTATCTATGAAAATTGACATTCACAAGTCTCTTTATTCAGTTAATATGTCATATTTCTTGGTTTAGGTTGACAATGCTTATGTAGTGGAGGCTCCCATTTATTTTTTTGAGGAATCACTTATATGTGATTGTGATTGTAACCATAATGTTGTCACTTCATTTTTTCTTTGGAGTTTATTCTCAATCAGTACCTTTAGTTCTTTGTTTTCCACCTTCTAATATGATTTCTCATGATCTTGATTGGTTCTTGGCATCTTCATCATCCAAGGACATGGTGAGACATGAGTAGATTCAAAGACATCATCATCATACTAAATTTTGGTTATACTTTTTAATTCCTACATAGAATGGGAAGTGTTCCTTCATTTATCTTCTTCCCAAAGGGAGAAATATTGTTTGTAGGTATTGCATTATCTTTTTTCTTCAAACACTTGCCATTTTCCTAGGAGATTGTTTAGGATATATCTCTCCTTTCCTTCCAATGGATGGATAATTGTATATACACAATGTATGCACTCATTGGGAGGTCTTAGTCCTTCATTCATGCATCATGTGTTTTCATCTCTTTTTTTGTGTGGAATTTCTCATTTTCTACACTTGATAAGAGATTGCATTGCATTTGCATTTGTATATTATACATGTGTACCTAACACATGACCTAGTAGTTGGGACCCATTATACATTATCAACTATCATTATGAGCTTACACACATTCCCCTAAGTTGCACTAAAATGAGGGTGCTAGTGTAATTAAATATTCACTAATTACGCTTTAATTAAGCTTACTTAGAATATTACATTTTATAGTAGTTTTCATATGATATACTTAAGAGTTTGAATCTATATTTTCATATGGTGTATGAGAAATACCACTTTAGGTAGTTATCTAGTTGTTATCATATTCCACTTTATGTGTGAGATTCACCTTTAGTGGTCTCATCACATGTTGTACATACTTCATTGCATAATGAAGGATGAACCAACTTTGGTGGACATGTGATTCCACTTCATCTGGGTGATAACTTAACTTTTCCTCATCATAGTCTCCGATTGCCTTGCTTATATAAGCACACACACCTACATTGTAATCAATTGATTTCAATTACCTCATTCCTTATTGTTGATTCAATTAGTCATATTCATGAGATTACAATTTATTCTTATCATACCACTTTGTCTTTTTATTCATTGGAATTTTATATCTTGGATATTACCTTTGACAAATTCATATTTTGCATCAAAGTAATTTATTCAATTTGTATACAATCACCCTCATCTTCAAACCTAATAACATTTAATCATTAAAATAATTTATCCTAAATTTAATTAACTCAATTTATTAAATTAAATTAATTAAGCATTTATTATTATTATTATTTTTGATCGTACATGACTGAAGCCTTGTTCATTATATTAATTTAATAAAAAAACTTAGTATCTCTGTTCAAATGGGCATTGGTAGGAAAGAACTGAGAAGAAAACCTCCAGTCTTGCTTGACATTATAGTCCTTTATTAGTACATGATTAAAATGGGGCATACCCCAGTCTCAACATTTTAATTTTCTTTTGTTTTATATACAATATAATTGATAAGATTCCCATTTGAATATTTGCAAATATATTGATCTTAGTTACATATATCTTTTTCTTTTCAGTGGCTAGGGAGTGAGTGGTAAAGACATGCTGATCTTCATTTCTTTACACTAGAGTAATCGTCTACAACTCTAGATAATGTGATTACACCTTGCTAGCCTGTTGATATGCATTGGAACTCAAATATTATGTTAGTTTTGTTAGAAAATAATCATCAGAATTGATCTCCCTGATATCCTATCAAGAAAGCCTTATGATATACATTCCTATTATATATTTTTATTTAAATAAACCTACTATACCTCTATCATAATATCCATCTATTCTTAATACATATGCCTTTCAACCTTTTCAATTAGTGTTTTATACTTAGCCAGTTATTAAGAATTCCTCTTTAAGTAGAATTCATTGGTAGATTAATCCTTAAGATTCAATTTCCATTTCCTTTGATTTAACATGATAATTTTCTAATCAAAATTGAGCCCAATACTGAGAAGAAAATCCCTACTATAGCCTTTGTTTATAAAGAACATGACCAAAAAGATGATAATTCAGATAACAATTTTCTTATTTTTAATTTATGTCAAATCATTCCTCTACTTAAGTTAGGATGCATTTCACATGTTTCAGATTCCTAGTGAGCCCAAATATTATGGTTCAAAACTCGAAGGTTTAATTAAGAAAATACCACTCATTGCTGATCCAAGTGTTAGATATATACAATATATACATCTAACATTCTGATATATAAACTCTTACATCAATAAAATCAATCCTAAGAGATACAAAAATTGAATGCACCCAAATCATATACTATATTGATCTATGGAGAAATACATATGATCTTTCAAGGCTTACATAAAACATAACTATACAAATTGAATTAAAAAAATCTACTAAACCCAACACTAAAAAGAGGCAACAAGAAGTCCCATACATAAGGGAGAAACCATACCACCTACGATACACAAAAAGGTTAGACTCCACTTAAGGGATGGCAAAGGGATCCTAGAACAAACACAGAAGGGATCAAATGAAGAAGAATAGGGACAAAAGAGAAGAGTATCCCATTACTAAGAATAAATTTGACCTAAAGTTGAAAATAGCAAGGTTTCAAATAATGTTGCTATCAGTATAAGGCCTCCTGCCATATCATACAACCTAATCCTCCTCCTTCTTCACACATACCATAATGATTAAGTATTTATTACTATTTATTTAAGTTAAATATAATATTTTTTCACAAATATTCAAAATAAAATTTTACACTCCATGATAAAAAATAATACATATTATTCATAAAAAATAAATAGATCAAATCAGTTAATATTGTTAGAGTAAATAATTAATTACTAATTATTTATTCTATTTACTTAAGCTTACTTAGGTAAATGCATTTATTAATTAGTTGTAGTTTAGGAGTTTGTTATAAGTTGTTGACAATATGGGAGTTTGTTCTCTCCTAAGTCACATTTATCCTCTCACCTTGTTCAAGGACTTTCCACCTAATGTGAATGTATGCTTAGTTGTCACACTTATCTCCTAATGTCTTCTAGCTTGTTCTAGGAGATTCCATGAGGCCTTTATAAGTGGTCTCTCCCTCATTGTATTATACATCACATTCCATTGTAAATACATTTTTTCTTGTGTTTGCATATTTTCTCTCTCATGTCCGTTTAGGGTTTTTCCCTTGCTCCACGCTCTTCTCTCCTTGGCTTCTCTTTGATAGATTTTTGCTTGTAGGTGATCTTGGGCATCTTTGGAGTTGGATTTCATCAACTCCAACATGGTATCAGAGCCTCCCTGCTGCTGCTTCGTTGAAAGATTTTTGAAGCCGTAATTCAGATACACAAACCTTAGTTTGTTTGTGCTTTTTTCTTCAAATTAGGGGATCAGTGATTTTTTAGAGCACTTTCAGCCCAAAAAAATGCTACCATTGGATCTAGAAGGTACTTTTCAACTAGGATCCATATAAAACTTTACAATTTTTGAGACAGGGCTTCGGGAGGCAAATTTTTTTTTAGTTCGGGAGGCCGTACAAATGATTTTGGAGCATTTAATGCAATTTAAAAAAATAAAATTAAGCGCCACTATCGCAACACCCAGGCCCCACTACGAGGCCACTTGCATGCCACCCAAGCACTGCTACTACCGGTAGCGCAGCTGCAAGGCAGCCGCCGCTCCGTGGCCATCGTCACTTGGCTAGCTCGCCACCTATTTCGGCGGCACCTCTAGTGGCTCCTCCATTATACCACCCCGGGGCCACCCTCCTCTCTACTCTGACTATCAGCACCACCATACAACATAGCCTCTACTCTACTCTAGTCACCTTCTGACGCGTGGAGGTCCCTGCATAATTAGCGCCACACTGCACATGACACGTGGTAGGGTAGCCACGTGGCACTTTGCCACATGTCCCCTACCACATCAGCATTTTTCCACGTGGCATCCATGTGGCACTGTCACATGGCATTCTTTTTTGTGCCAATGGCTAACAAGTTGTCAAATTTAAGCTCGTAGAATGCTGACATCAACATGATGTTAGCACTGCATCATCAAGCCTTCTTCCTGCCTCTCCTTCAAGGTCATTTTTGACCTACCTTCAGTTTTTTGGCCATAACTTGAGCATACAGAGGTATCTTTCGATCCAAAAGAAGCACCAAAAAGCTGGTTCCGAGATGGAGACATTGGTACAAGTATTTTTAGGTTTTGATGCTTTTTTATTGCCTATTTTTTTAGTTGAAGTCCAAAGTTGTGTTTTTGACTCCGGCATGCATATCTTTTGTGTCCCATGTCAATTTTTTTGAAAACTTTATATTTTTGGAAAGCTGGTTTTGTCACCTTTTTAGAAATGTGGTCCTTTTTCTTAGTTTTTGGCCCATGCTCTTTCTATCATAGTTTTGGTATTTTTTCTATATGGTGGATATCTTGAGTGTTTTAGGCTCGAGGATCATTTTCATAGCATGGTTTCTCTTGTTTTGGGCTATACTATGTTTTGTATTAGCTTGTTTTTAGTTTTGATAATTGTAGCTATCATTTTGAAGCACTTTTGTATATTGTAATGTCCCCATTTTAGCAGTTGACCAAGTGTGTGTGCGTTAGCCTTGTTCTACATGGTCCCGAGGGCTAACAAAGGGTTTAATGGGATCTTGGAGTGTTTTGGCCTAGTCATTTCCAGTTTGGGCCAAAACAAAGTTGATTTACTCAGTTTCAGGCATACTTTCTATTTTTAGTAAGTCGACAGGACACAATGCAGGTCAATTTTGGTGATTGGATTCGATACTCCTCGGTGAGAGCTTTCTGATGAGCTATCACTCGCATTATTCGGAGTCCGATTGCTAATGCATTTTAATGCCTGAAGTTTTATTCAAGTAATGTCTAATTTAATTGTAAAATATTAAAGTGTTACTTTAATATTTATTTTATGGTGATGTGTACCCAAGGGAGACATAAGGGCTATTTTAATATATGTTTTATATTACACATCTTTTATCCCACATTGCCCATATGAGTTGAGCGGACCCGTGGGAATAGAATAAAAGGAAGCATCTGTGGCTTCATTAGACAGGTTGAATATGAGAAGAAATTGGTGTGTGAGTTGCAGCTTTGTTCTTGGCATTTGAGGACGTCTATCCTCTCTTGTAACATTCTAGATGTCATTCCCTTGGGGTTTGGCCTTTGGAATTCTTTCTTATTGGCTTCATTATTAGGCAGTTTAGTTGCATTTCCAGCTACAGGAAGATTTGATATTTTGCTCATATCTTCTTCACTACTTGTCCGACGCTTATGCCACTTGGAGGGAATGGTATTATGAAGGTAGTGGACTGATTGGAGGACAAAGTATTGTAGCAGCAAGTTCGTAAGCATGGGCTGGAGTATTATGACAATATTGCTGAAGTAATTAGTGAGTTGATAAATCTGCCATGTATTTGGTTTTATGAATTTTGAAAATAACATTTTATTAGCAACAGTTCATTTCCACTTTGCATATTATTGTAGTTTCTTTCTTGTTTATGTTGTATGATACCAATTCCATGCATGAAATACAACAAACAAATAAACGTTTGATTTTCGGAGTTATAAGGTGTTTTAAGAAGTTGAATGCAAACTGTTTGACATAATTCCTTTCAGCAATTTGGTTTAGTTTTTTGGGACATCCAAGGGTGTCCATTACATATATGCACTAAGATAAAGTGTCCCTTTTGCATTTTAGGTTCATGAACGTTATTTTGAGCCAGTTGTACATGCACTATTTTCATAAAGTACCATGGGGGGATAGTTGTTTGCTATTATAGGCATTCTCCCTTTGTCAAGTCAGTGTCCCTTCCATGACATTAGCTCCATGCAGAGTCATTGTGACCATGGCTTTATAGGTGTTTGTACCTCTTCCTCTCTCGTCATTCTTGGTTTGTCTGCAGGAGATTTTTGGCCCACCTTCTCAGTTGCTTGTCATCTCACCCCGTCTACATTAAGGGTGGGTTATGCTATTATTCTAATGCATCCATGGTTTGATGGTTTGATAGTGTGAACTATGTCTTTAGTGGTTAATCCTATATACAAGGCGATTGCAGTGGCTGGCTACCTATGCATTTCGGTGAGATGGATAATCTATCATATAGACACGCTCAGTTCATGCCATCTTCTTCCTTGGTGGTACTTTAGATCAACAGTTTGGTAGATTTGTGACTTCTTCGTGCTTTACTGATGCTCTTCATGATCACTCCTTGCTCTTATTTTAGGGGACATTTCCCTAGTTGGAGGCTTCTTCAGTTCTTCACTAGGTTCTTATCTCTTTTTGGAGAGGGGTTTTTCCCATTGGATTTTCTCCTTTACTTTGGTTACAGAGATTGCATTGTGCATGGGTGCCTAACATGGCCTCATTGCTGAGACCCATTCTTCATTTCATCTTAGTTTTGTGAGCTTAAGGCATTTCCCTAAGTTGCACTTAAGGGAGGGTGTTAGAGTAAATAATTAACTACTAATTATTTATTCTATTTACTTAAGCTTACTTAGGTAAATGCATTTATTAATTAGTTGTAGTCTAAGAGTTTGTTATAAGTTGTTGACAATATGGGAGTTTGTTCTCTCCTAAGTCATACTTATCCTCTCACCTTGTTCGAGGACTTTCCACCTAATGTGGATGTATGCTTAGTTGTCACACTTATCTCCTACTGTCTTCTAGCTTGTTCTAGGAGATTCCATGAGGCCTTTATAAGCGGTCTCTCCCTTTTGTATTATACATCACATTCCATTGTAAATACATTTTTTGTTGTGTTTTCATATTTTCTCTCTCATGTCCATTTAGGGTTTTTCCCTTGCTCCACGCTCTTCTCTCCTTGGCTTCTCTTTGATAGGTTTTCGCATGCAAGTTGTCTTGGGTGTCTTTGGAGTTGGATTTCATCAACTCCAAAAAATATATTGATGAAAATAGTTATTTTAAAAATAAATGATAAAATTAATTAAAAAATCAAAATCTAAACAAATCAATTGTCCTTTGAATAATATAATTATATAAAGCTATTAAATGAATAAATGAAATATTATTTCCCTATCTTCTAATTGTTGTAACTTGATAAGAAATCCTTCGCTTCAAATCATCATGATCTTTTTTAGCAAATAAATATTCAAATGGATGATATACATTCAATTATTGAAATCAAGAGCATTTGTAGGTTTGCATTGAATTTGAATGACAAGTCTTTAATTTTATTTTAAAATCTTATTATTCCCTATGGTAAAGGTAGGAGACTAATATTTTTGATTATATAAAAATAGGTTTTGACAAAAGAAACAAAAGATTTAACACATTAAAGCCCAAACTATACAACAAGACCACAACAAAACATACCAACAAAGAACAAAAATCTAGTCAAGAAATACACAAAAACAAAAACCTAGAACCTGAAAGACAACCCACCTAGGATAGAAACCAACCAAGCCCACACAATAGAACACAATTAATCCAGACACTTCAGAAGCTCTACAGCCTCCAGCTTGAGCTTGTCAATCTTTTCTGCTACTTTCTTGATCTCCTTAACCTTGATGCTGGAGCATCCTAGGTGTAAGGGAAATCTTGCATCACCCAAAAAAATTTCTATTTCTAGTTTTGTGCTTTCAAGGTTGTCTATTCTAGTGCAGAGTTGTTATTTGTGGAAGCTTGCTAATTTTAGTAAGTTGGTTTTTTATGCTCAAATTATTCTATCTCATATGTGGAGGTTCATCTTAGACATATCTTCCTACTAGATGAGTTAATTTGTCATATTATTTGAATTAGTTTAGTTATTGCAGATTTTCAGTATGAATTTTGGCTATCCAAACTTTAGGCTCAATGATGAAGGCCTAATGGCTTTGAAATGAGGTCAAACCTCACCTAATGTATGCTTGTCCTAACAACCACTGTAGAACTTTGTTCAAAGATTCCTGATTGGGATTGTAACAGTCCATTGGGTCAATGGTTTTCTAGTTATGGTCTCCATAAGTGGGCCATCCAAATATATAATTTAGAAATTGTCTTGAGTCAGTTCTATGTAGTAAATTATAATAAAATAATATAATGTAAAGCTAGTTAGCCTCAAGGGTTAGGGCTTAGTGTCTAGAACCTTCTTGGGTGGTGAAAAATGCCTAAATAAGGAAGGCCCATAGGTTGTCTAGGGCAGTGATTGGAGATAATCACAACTCTATCTTATAGACTATTGTAAGGAAGACGCTCATGTGCATTTGCATATTGTAATTTTGAATTCTATAATTCTACATTTGTGGAGATAATAAGAAGGCCATATTTTGTTCTCTCAATTTTTTTTTGTTTCTTTATTTTTGTTGTGTGTTGTGGTATTAAGGGGAGCACCCTCCATCAAGTGGTATCAGAGTGGGAGTTCTTGAGTGTGTAAATAGATTGCCAACTGAGGCATTTTGCACCAAGTTTGTGGTTGGATTGAGCATGTAAACATATCACCAATTGTGAGGCAATCTACACTAGGGTTTCAGTGGAAGCATAAAAATGCCACCATGAAGAGAGCATGGTGTAGGAGGTGTTACACTTGAGGGGTTTAGAGCCCTCCATAGAAAAATGAAATCATTGCAAGAATAAATGCGTAGAGGTTTGAATCTTTTCATAAGAGATGAGAGTGAGGATGTGTAATGCCCACAAATATTTTTCTTTTCAAATCTGATTGCCAAACTCTTTTAGGCCTATTTCATGCACATGTTAATCTCAAAGATATTATATTTATAGTTATATGACATTATTTCATCACTTGGATTACATATATACATTGGTGATGATTACATAGTTGATTATATTTCACAAGTTATATTTGATGATTATGATTACTTATGTATTAATGATGCTTTAATTATCCCTAGTTAGTAACAGTGTTTTCTTTCATGATGATTTCATATGGTTGGTCTCTAAATGATTATTATTTTAAATTCATTATGATGAATTGTTATATCTAAGAATTCAATGATTTGTACTCATAATTTACTACAATACTTACTCCATACTTGCATGTGTATGATGTATGTGTGTCTATTTTACTTTTTTGTCTAATGTGGTCGAGGGAGAGATTCATAGCCACCTACTATTTAGGATTTACAGGATGTACCACTCTCTACCATTGCATGTTTATCTTATATATGTGTATGTACATGTTCATCATTTTTGTAGGTTGCAAGTACCAAAAATTGACCTTCCCAAATTTTTAGGATAAGCATGACCTATCACAATAACTCAATGGTAAGAATGTGAATAATAAAATCCAATCCTAGCCATAGCCTAAACACTTGTCTTTCTGTGCGTATGTTGTTTGGCTTTCACTTTGATTGGTTTTCCTTATGCATTTTATGTGGCTTTTACTCTGTGATTGGTTTGGTAGAATGCTTATTTATGATTTTTGGAGTAATCATTCATATTTGGATTATTACATATTATTTGATTGAAAAGGGAAAATATTAAAATAAGATGATATTTAAGGCATTGGAATTATTTGAATATATGGCTAATTTAAAGGATTTAGTTTAAAGTTCTAAATTAGAAAATTAAATTAAAAGAATTTAAACTATTAAAGATTAAACATTATTTTATTATAAGTATTTACTTAATATTGATTAAATTTGTCTTGCATTTAAATAATGCACTTTAATTATCATTATTGATTAAAATAATAAATATTACTTTTAAAGTGCTTGCATTAAATAATAGTTAGGAAAATAAAATAAAAGAATATTTTAATTAAAGATTGAGTTAAATGTGCATTAAAGGATTGATTAGTTAAAGTAATTATGTTTTAGGGTCTTTTAGAGACAAAAACCCTAAGGAGAAGTTAGGGCTCTACATTAGGAGATTTTTGATTTATTATTAGACACACAGGTTTGGGGAGCAAATCTGGAATTGGAGCAAAAGAATTATGGAAGCTTCGAAGGGTTTTGGAATAACAAGGGTTTCACTAAATCATCTAGGTTATTAGTGTATGCCTAAAATGTGGGCACACTTCTATGAGTCATTATATCCAAGATTTCTCAAAAATGAGGTCTCGAATGGCGACTCATAGCTCTCTATTCATGTAGTGCAAGGGTTTGTAATGGAGGCCCTCAGTTTGACCTAGTTTGTGCCCATGAAAGTACACCATGAAACAAGAGATTCAAGGATCCAAAATGCATGCAAATGGAGATGAAAACTAATCTATATGATGACAATGCAGGCAATGTAAGAAAAGAAACCTAATCTATCAAAGGAAATAACAACACAATATTAATCTATGAAAACAAATATGGATCTAAACTAATATGAAAATGCAAGGATGGATAATGATGATGGAAGCCATGGATGCATGAGAGAAGAATACAAGAAGATAGAAGTTCTCCACAAAAAGATTTAATATTCAAACTCCTTCAAAAATTTCTCTCCAAACTTGTAGCATAACAATAGCATAATAATGGATGTGAAAAATGAGGAGAGGGCTCTCCCTTATAAAGGAAAATATGGTGGTGGAAGGCTTCTCACAACCAATATGGGATAATAGAGTTTGATCTATGTGAGAAAAAAATCCACCTATTAGAAAAGAAGAGAAGAATTAAATGAGGGAAGGAAAAAGGAATTTATTTAATTTTTATTTATTTCATTTCCTTTTTCACATGGGATTTATTTAATTAAAAGGGAGAAAGTTCTTTTTTTTTAATATTGGTAAATGATCAATGACCATGATAATTTTATTAATAAAAATAAATAATAAGTACAATAGTGATCCACCATTCAAACAGGTACTGGTAGGAAAGAACGGGGAAAGAAAACCTCCAGTCTAGCCCGGGCCATGGTCCTTTATTATTACATCATAAAAGGGGCATACCCCAGTCAAATTAATATCTCAGATATTACATCAAATTTAAACAAGAATTTGAGCATAAGCTCCTTGGTACAAAGCAAGGTCTCTTTGAAGTTTTCATCACTTTCTTTACGATCTTTAATAGCAATCAGGTGTGAACATCCTTGTCTAACTTCTTGCCAAAAAAATGGTTAATTATAAGATTAGTGAAATTCTTTAAAATACCTACTATCAACATCTAAATTTAATAGCTAGACTCATATTAGAACGAAGCTTAAAACTAAATCAAGAGAAGACTAATACACTATCATAAGATAAACTAGACAAAAAATAAGATTCCTATTAGAGAGATAACAAAAAAGAAAAACTAAACCCATTACTTGACCATCATCAAATTATTCTATCTTTCAGAGCAAGGCTCTTTCATGATGATAGGACGATAGAACCCAAACAACCCCTGAAAGAAATCTCTCATACTTAAAATACCATTTCATTAAACTAAGAATGTTGGTCTAAATCTTCAAAAGGAAATAGCTAACCCTAAATCCTCTAAGCATTTATGAGAAAAATAGATAGATAATATGAAACTACAGATTTCGATTTTGAGCAAAACCATCGGAAAAATATATGGAACAACATCTGATTCAAATCTCCATTGGACTGAAATCAGGGATTCTTAAATCAAATCTCTCAAAATTAAATCTACTATCAATCATATAACAAAATCGAAAACCAATAACTAATCTTCATTTTCCTCTGTTAAGGGAGTCAAACCAAATTACTAACAATAAAATCTAATTTTAGCACCGCATAGAAATATCTTTATTTGAAACCCTAAATGCAACTAATTAATACACAAAATAAAAATATGCAACATATAGCCAAAAGAGCTAGATACATATTAGTACAATCAAGCCCATAATCATAAGAACATGTCAAAATATAAAGTCTATATTATATTAATAGAGTAGCATATTTACAATTATGATCCGATCATTGCTATATGCTTCAATCCAAAAATTTACAAAAATTGGGAACTAGAGGACCAAAATCCAATAGACCTACATAATTTTATTATAAAACTGGATGATAATAACTGAATCCTAAATATGAGGTGGATAGTTTTAATGCAAACCCTAGATATAAGTCTAAGCAAAAGGACTTTCCCTTGGATCGACCAATAAACCATTTACTTCCAATATCCCATGATTACCTCTAGGATATCATTCAGATTATCAACCAAAAAATTAGTAAGAATTCAAAGTAATATTTTACCCTACTTGTTTTTTTAGAATTTGATGTATAGAAATTGAGGGCATTAAGGCTGTCAAATACCACTCCAAGTTGTATATACACATTAAAAAAATTAAGATAGTTTATGATCCAATCTTTACTCTCATCTACTACAATCCTTCTCCAATGTAGCAGAAACTTGATACTCGCCTCCATCCTAGGCCATTTGTGGTAGAAAGCTAGATTCTCTTTGATAATCAAGGTCGGGCACCAAAGTGCAGTCTCTAGATTTGGAAATCCCAATAGAAGACTCATATATTTCTTTGGGAGTGGTATGTGAAGTTTATTACCTATTTTGTATATAGCCTACTCCAACCCCTTTCTCCATACTGGATTGAAGATATCATAGCATAGAATGACCATGTCCCCAGGTTCGACTTTCGCTCTCACAAAACACATAATGAATGAATTGATTATGTCATTGTTTGTCTGCCAGGAAGCCCTGTAGTCAAATTGCCCTCCCTAATATCCCTACTGATAGCAATCCTAGTCATATCATCAACTAGATTGAGCAATCAGTTCCACCTCTCTAGTTTTACATTACCAAGGAAGGCCACTGTGCAACTTTTGGAGGAGTGTAAAAAATACACGTTGGTATCCATTTGTAGAGAAACATGGGATCAAGTGAAAATGATAGATGGCAGCTCAAAATGAAGATAGGGATACACAAAAAATCTAGAAGACTATTATGATGATAGCTAATAGCATCATTGTAAACCTGGACATGACAAAGATGTAAAATCCATAATGATAAAAATGTTGGTATACAATTGTTCAATTGTGTGTTGTTTTTGATGTTACACAAATGTCATATAAGTTATTAGACAGAGTCTACCAAGCTCAGTTGGTTAGAAAAAAAACTTACAGAGTCTATCAAGCTTAGTTGGTTAGCAAAGCAAATTACAGAGTCTACTGAGCTCAGTTGGTTAGAAAAGAAAATTTTAGAGTCTATTGAGCATTCCTAGAAATTACACTGTGGAAATAGTGTCTATCGAGCTCACTCAAGTGTCGAAGGATTCTGTGGCAAAAGTCAGTGGTAACCAAGCTCATAAGGTTAGCAAAGGAAAGTCAGTGTTTATCGAGTTCACTCAATCTCCAAAGGATTTTGCAGAGTTCGCAGTGTTCACTGAGCTTCAGTTGGTTAACACTAGAAATAATTTTTGGAGTAGTGTTTATTGAGCAAGGTCAGCTAATGAAGGATTTTATTGTTTTGAGAAATAAATTTTAATTGTTTTATGTAATGATTTTAGCCGACTGATGTAATTATTATTGGTAATTGTAACTTATAAATGAGCTAACTTGACATTTTGTAAGGTATAAATTAAAGGTCAAGTTGTGAATTCTGAAGTGCAATGAGTGATCATGCAAGTGTATTGATTGAAGAGGAAAGTGTTAGCAAACTTTGAAGGATGGTCAGTTATCCTTGAGGAGAAACAAAGTTGTATTTGATCAAGAGAGGATCTAGTAAAGTAGAACAAAGATGTATCAACAATTTAGTTGCATCTCATTCAGGTCAAGTCATTGTTACTTTCTCACCATTGTAGCAGTGATTTCTAAATCTCTTAATAGAGTTGGTCTAATAGCCATTTTGTAAATCCTCTGACAAGGTGACAGTTCTTTTGAATTGTTCTAAAGTCCTCTAGCAAGGCCACTCCTAACAGGGTGATTAAATCCTCTAACAAGGTCACACCTAACAGTGTATTTTGTAACCTTTAATAGGGTTGGCTCCTAACAGGGCTCACTTTAGAAGAGTGAAAATTAGTAGCTAGTTATGTGGTGGTTTTTCCAATATTGGGTTTCCACATTAAATCTGGTGTCTCATGTGTTCATGTTATTTCTTTTATGCATGCATGTTAATCACTATGAATGTTTAAGATTTGTTAAAGATAACACACACTGCATCTACTGAGCTACAACATTTTTGTGTGGTTACCAAGTAACAACAATAAGTAGTTTTATAAGACATCTAAGGGATCTATGGATTTGTTTTTGTGGTAACTGATTCCCCCCACTCTCAGTTACTCCATCTAAATTTCCAACAAAAAAATGGGGGAAATCAATATCATGAGAATACCTAAGGAGATTAAAAACCATCCTAAAAAATGATGACCAAAGATTGTTATGGGAACTAAGATAAACAATAAGATGATGAAAAAAGAAAAAATCGTGTCATATAGGTCAAAAAGTAAAATACGCTTATGCCAACAGTAGCTAAACTAACATAAAAAGAAGAAGATAGAAATACAACAAAAATGTATTATATATATATATATATATATAGATTGTTATGGGAACTGAGATAAACAATAAGATGATGAAAAAAGAAAAAATCGTGTCATATAGGTCAAAAGTTAAAATACGCTTATGCCAACAGTAGCTAAACAAACATAAAAAGAAGAAGATAGAAATACAACAAAAATGTATTATATATATATATATATAAAAGAAAGAACAACAGATAAAAGAAATAATAAGAAAGGATGAAACTACTGAGTATATATGATACATACATACATACATACATACATACATACATACATACATACATACATACATACATACATACATACATACATACATACATACATACATACATACATACATACATACATACATACATACATACATACATACATACATACATACATACATACATACATACATACATACATACATATATATATATATATATATATATATATATATATATATATATATATATATATATATATATTGGTATCAGAGAATACTAACATATTAAAAAACTAGCAAGATACAAATGCATATAACAAAAAACAAAAATTAAAAGAAATAAAGGATCAAGGACTCTAAGAAGAAAGAAGAATCTAAAACCTAAAAGAAGAGGCGACCACATTAAAAACTAAGAAGTTGACACCATTGGCCCCCACATTCGCTAAATAATTCACCTTTTGGTTTCCTTCTTGAAAAAATGACACATCCTATTGTCTTCAAGTTTATCAAGCAAAGCAAGCACTTCTTCTAGTTTTAAGTTTAAGACCTAGTTCAGGGTGGAATGTTTCCTAATTACATTCAAAATAATTTGAGAGTTGCCTTCAATTATTACTTTGGAGAGTCCTAACTAATGACACAGCTGCAGACCATGATACAATGCTTTTAATTCAGCTAGATTGTTGGATGTCAGATGAATTGGCATGGCTTTTTTGGCTATCCAATGACCAATGTCATCATTGATAATGCAGCCAATACCTACCAAACTTGGGTTGCCTCTAGCCGCACCATCAAAATTGAGTTTCGCCCAACCCTTCAAAGGCAGGGACCATTTGCAATTTTTCCTAGCCTCCTTGCTTTTTATGACATAGAGCAAAAGAGGGTTGATCAGTTTTGGCCAATTCTTCTTAATTAGACCATCCCAAAAGGAAAAGGATCCTTCTTCAAACTGTGCATTTCTAACATACGAGTTTTCCATCTCCACAATGCTAGCTTCTATCTTTAAGATTAACTCTTCTAGTTGCATTTCTAAATTTCAAAAAATGTGAAGATTCCTTTCTTTCCAAATCATCACCCATGCCATTATGGAGGGACAAATATTCCATAGTTTACTATATATTCCTTTAATCAAGTTAGAAGGCCATCTTTTGAGTAGATCCAAGAAAGTTTTTGGAAGAGGGGAAGACCAACCTAACATCATTCTAAGCCATTCCCAACATCTTTGTGAGAATGGAAAACTAAATAAAAGGTGACCAGTGTCTTCACAACTTTGTTTGCATAACTCACATCTAGAGGGACCTAGAAAACCAATTTTCCTTATTCTATCTGCAGTAAGAATTCTTTTTAAAAAAGCCAGCCATAGAAAGAATCTAGCCTTCGATAAGCAAATCGCATCCCAATAAAGCTTAAGAGGAATATCCACTTTGTCCCATTTTTTAGAATGAATCAGGGCCTTATATCCATTTTTCACACTGTACTTCATGTCATTTGATGCTGCCCATATAATCTCATCCTTCCTCTCTATTTTCTTAATCCTCTTGTCAGCTAAGATCTCTTCGAAAGCTTTTGTCACGGATGAGTCCAAGCCCAATCCATCCAAGGATTTCCATATCCATCTAGATTTATTATCTGAAATAGCTTCCATCTTGTAATCACAAACTTTGCTGCCCCATAAGTTGACTAATTTATCTCTTATTTCCTTAGGAAAGATGTCGTTGATAAGAGGGGGATGCCCGTCCCAAGAATCTTCCCAAAATAAAGCTTCCTCACCTTTACTTGTATCCCATTTTAAATATTTGCAAACTAGATGATGACATTTTATCATAAAATTCCAACTCTCAGATCCTTTAGGTAAGGTTTTCATCCTGAAGATCGATAGAGGATCATTCACATTAAGATATTTATTGCAAAGAATCTTTGCCCACTTCTGATCTCTTTCCTTGAAAAGATGTTAGATTAATTTGGCACCTAAGGCTTCATTTTGCCATTGTAAATTCTTGATCCCCAGCCCTCCCATTTCTTTAGGTTTACAAATGTTCTCCCATTTGATGAGTGCCAATTTTTTATCTTCTTTGCAATCATTCCTAAAAAAATTCTTGAGTTTAGATTCAAATCTATGAAGATGCTACATGGGAAGAGGAAGACATGAAAGAGGATATGTTGGAATAGCCAATAAAATTGATCTGATCTTTACACTTTTTTTGGCCTTGGTCATCCATTTTTCGTTCTAGCTCCCAAGCTTTGAATTTATCTTATCCAGGGTGTTGCACCAAACCTTACTAGATTTTAAACCTTTCTCTAATGCAATGCCCAAGTACTTACAGAGAAATTTCCCTTTTTTGTAGCCAATGATTTTGCATATCTGCATTTCTATTTTAGGTCTAGTATTAATGAAACAAATCTTAGGTTTAGATTTATTCACTTTTTAACATGAAGCTTCCATATGGGAGTCAATAATGTTTCTAAGATCAATGGCCTTAGTCATAGTACTTTTTCCTAGCAAAATAGTATTGTCAGCATATTATTGATGCATTATATTGGGCATATTACTTGTAACTGTGATGCCTAAAATCTTTTGATTCTTATGAGCATCCACCACCACTCTCCCAAAGGCTTCAACCATGATAATGTAGAGAAATGGAGATAGAGGATCTCCTTGTCTAATACCTCTAGGAATATGAAAAAAACTTCAAGAGTTCCATTAATAAGGATCAAGATTTTGGGGGGTAGATATGAATTTGAATATAAGATTGATCCATTGATGGGAGAATCCAAAATATTTAAGAACCTTGCATAAGAACTGCTAATCAATCATATTGTAAGCCTTTTGGATATCAAGTTTCATGAACATGCTTGCTTCTTTATTTTTGCAAGCTGAGTGGATCGTTTCTTGAATGGTAATGATGCCATCCATAATGGATCTACCTAGGACAAAACCTATTTGTTCTTCCAAGATTAACTTAGGAAGATTAACCTTAAGTCTATTTGCTAAAAGCTTTGAATAAACTTTGTAGACAGTGTTACAAAGTGCGATCAGTCAAAAATCTCCTAGGGTCTCTGGATTTGACTTTTTAGGAATCAAAGTTAGAAAAGAGTGATTGATCTCTGATAGAAGAGCCCCACCATTCCTAGAGGCTTTAATCACTTTCCAAACATCAAAACCAATGATATCCTAGAAATTTTGAAAGAAAAATCCTAAAATCCATATGAGCCAGGAGATTTATTAGGATTCATGTTGAAAACAACTGACTTAACCTCCTCTAGAGTAATGGGTTGGTTTAGGACCTTATTATCCTTAGAAGTTACTATTCTCAGGATAACTTTGGGAAGATTATCTTGTGCTATTCTATTAGAACCTTCGTAATTGTTTAAGATATTTTGAAAGTATTCTACAAAAGTCACATGCTATTTCACTTGGTTTGTCAGTTAAGATACCCAAGTGATTTCTGATACTAGATATTTTATTCTTTGATCTATTGTATAGAGTAGAATTGTGAAAATATTTCATATTTCTATCACCTTTGTCTAACCATCTTTCACGATATTTTTGTCTCCAGTAGGTTTCTTCTTTAGATAGAATGTCCTCCTACTTTGCCAATAGTTCCTCTTCTAGTAAATAACTATCATTGTTCATACCTTTTTAAAAAACTTCTAAGTTTAAGTCCTTAAGTTGCTTTTCTATATCTAATTTTTCTTTGAAGATATTATTAAAATGATTCTTATTCCACTTGAGGATCTGTTCCTTAAGAATTTTTAGTTTAGCAACGAAAATGAACATCTTCGATCCTTCAAAGTTGTCTAGTGTCCACCATACTTTGGTATTATTAATGAAACTAGGATCTAAGAACCACATTTTTTTGCATTTAAAAGGATTCCTTGCAGGCTTATGTGGTTCTAAAAATTCAAATCTAACTAGGAAATGATTGGACCTCACAATGGGTAACATGAAAGAACAAAAATTCAAGTTATTGACATCCAAATTGCATTTGATCAAGAACCTATCTAGTTTCTTAGCAATGTAAGAAAAATCCTTCCTCCTATTGTTCCATGTAAAATTTCCATTGCTGATCGGGATATCAATCAAACTATTGCTATTGCACCATTCTTTGAAATCTTGGAAGCTTGAGAGATATGTTGACTACCTCCTACTTTTTTGTTGAGATTTAGAATTGTGTTGAAATCTCCACCTAATTAAAATAGACTCCCCTTAAAAGTATTCATAAATTTGGAAATGTCATCCCAAACTATTTTTTAATCTATATTACTAATAGGACCATAAAAATTAATGAGAAGAAACTTAAGATCTGATTTTAAACTCTATACGTTCCCATTGATCTAGTTATTGCTACTGTAAATAATGTCAAAGGTGACATTCCTGGGGTCCTAAAAGATTCCTAAACCCCCTGAAGCCCCTATAGACTCTTGAAAGATAGCCTATCATATGCCTAAAATTTTATCAAATTTAACACCTTCTAGCTCATTTAGTTTAGTTTCCTAAATTAAAATGATATTAGATTAAAAAATTCTAAGGTTTTGTTTTAGTAACCTTTTTTTTCTAGTGGCATTGAGACCCCTAGCATTCCATGTTGTGATCTTCATGGTTCCTCAAGAAGGTCCTTCCCTTTCCCTATGTTGAATAGCTAATCTATCTTTTGTTGTTCTTTGCTGAGCCCATCTACTTCTCTGAGTTCCTTTAAGGATCTTCTTCCTCTTTTGCCTTTTTATTTTTCACATTTAAGTGATTTAAGACCTTCTTGATTCTTATGAATTCCAAGATGTTCTAAATTAATTTCTACAATCTAAAAAGTAATAATCTTATTGCTCGAATTCTTTCCTATTTCTTCATTTTCAAATTCTCTTAACATCTGATCTATAATACCTGAATGATTTTCCAAATTAGCAGCTAAGTTTGGTTCAAAATCAATACTTTTCACTATATCCTTCTACTCTGTACCTGTTTCCTACCTATTGCCAATGGAATGAGTAATAGAAGCATCCTCCTTCTTAATAAGTAAAAGATCTATTCTAAGATCTTCAAAATTATAATTATTACCTCCTAATTTAAGAATCCTTTGTATTAATTCTTCCTTTTGAACTTCAGAACTATTATAGATATTTTCAAAACTGAATACCTAAATCAATTCATCCGCTAGTGAATTAAGACTATCCTCTTTTGATTTGAATGTGCTCACATTTTGTGCTTTTGTATCAAAAACATCTTTATTCAAGAAATCTTGAACTTCCTCTATCAAAGGCTTATCTACTTTTTCTTTTCGTTCTTGATTGTTGTTTGGTGTGAATGGAGAACTTATTGTATCTTCTGGGGTCTACCATAACTTATATAATATGTGAGAAATTGGAGTAGCTTCTTTATCTTTAGGTAACTGCATCTACACCTAGCCATGTACCATCTCACTCATCTTTTTCTAAAAATGAGGTCCTTCCGACTTATTTGATGTTGTCTCAAATAACATAGCATTTTCTATATCTGCTATATTATTTTCTTTATAGTCCCCTATTTCCTCTGCTTGTTGAGAACATGTGGTAACTTTGTCTTTACCATCATCAAATGATAGATTCAATTTAACTTTTTTAGACCTACCCTTAAGAGCGAAGCTGATTACCTTTTGCTAATTTGATGTGGGATTTGAATTTCCCATCTCTTTTTCCTTCCATTGTGATCGTTGCTGCAAATTCTAAATTTCTCTGCTCTCACTAAATATACTGCCTATGTTTGATTCTTTAGTCAAATCCTATCCCATATTTCTATTTAAGGTTTTTTCTTTCCCTTTAGCTCTTTGTTCTTTTAGGCTTATTCACTTTTGTAAGTTCTGAGTTTTCCTCCTGATTTGTCACTATTACTGATTTTAGTTTTACTTTTTCAGCTGGAGAATCATCTATCTGTCCCTTGTTTGATCTGTTTAAGTAAAAAGGTTCTATCTAAAATTCAAATTCCTCATGATAAGATGAGTCAATGTCCTATTCTAGAAGCTCTTGATTCTTCCTTTTGTTCATAACTCTCATCCATGAGAATTTACTGTTTAAATTTAAGGTAAGATGAAGAATCTCATATTTGATATTGTTTTTACCATCCAATCTTAGAATTTTTGATATCTTGCCTTCATGGGTATGCACTGTTAGATCAGATGTGACTTTATTTGTTCTTACTTTCCTTTGAATATATGATGGATGGTTGAGCTTGGTGTTGACTAGTATTTTGACATTATTACAACATTGAAATGAAGCATCAATCCCTAAAATCTCTTCCAAAGTAGATCCTAAAGACTTAAGAATGTCTATTTGAAGAAGTCTGAAGGCAAAGAAGGAATATTTAACCAGGTAGGGATCATACAATCTAACTCTTCTATTTTGAAATTAGGTGACCATTTTATAAATTTAACTACATGACCTTTGAAGAAGCATTCTGAGATTAAAATCAATTCATTCTTAATAGATTCATCCAAGCAATGCAAGTAGAGAATTTTATCAGAAAAATGAAAGATACTTACTTGATCCATGCAAATTTCTTCTAGCTAGTTATAGAGAAGGGGCAGACCTTTCTTAGAGTCATTCCATATCACAAAAATTCCTACGCTTTGACATTCTAGCCATGTGTCTTCAATTGCTTTGCTTGAAATGATAATGTAATTGTTTGCTTGTTTAGAAGAAGACTTAAGCTCTGAATGCTGATTAGGGTTACACAAGGAGTGAATAGATGTGATAGAAGAGTGGTGATGAGGTGGAATGTATGAGCAAGGGGAAGTGATAACAAGAGAATGAAAAAATCTAGACATATCTTAATGCATCAGATCACCAAAGACATAACAATCTGAACTAACTGATTTTAGTGAAAAATCTCACCAATGGGGTTGAACATTTGGTAAAATTAAAAACCCTAATTTAGTTATCTAAACTATCAATAGTGAAGAATGACTTAGAATCAAAACCACCCGATCTATTTGGAGAAAATGCTGGTCTGATGGTGTGAGAATTTGTAGGTCTTTGATGCAAATTTGTTCCCTGATATATTTGACAACTTTGCTTTGGATTTTCTTCAATTTTCTCTAGCATGGAGAAACTAGTCATAGTTTCGACCACATAATTATCTCTGTGCAAATCCCTTTTTGCCAATGTTACATGGTGAGGGTCTTTGGAATGTGTATATCAAATACTATTTGCCCAGAGATCTTTGCCATGGTTTTTCTTCTTAGCTTTATGGAACTATGACTGCCCTAATTTTTTCACAAGTCTGTGCACTTTCGCCATTATTTTTTGTTGATTGGGAGCAAGTTCTTTTAATTAAATAGGAAATATTTAATTAAATTAAAAGAGGGGTTTTTCTCTTTATTAATTGAATGTGGATGAATTTAATTAAAAGAGAGGTTTTCTTTTAATTAAATGGGTACCTATTTTATTTAATTAAAAGAGATATTTTCTTTTAATTAAACAAGACTTAGGATAAAATGATCAACCTTACAAAACATAAATAATCAAATTTGATCAAGGAAATTGATTTGAATTGATTTATTAAAATATTGCAAACCATTGATTCAGGAAATTTGATAAATTGATAAATTGAATAATGGCGGCCCATAGTCTAGGAAAATATTTTAGGGTGCATACATTTGCCCCTCTTTGACTAATGTGTGATCAATTTGGGAACACATGTAGTCAAAGAAAGAAATTGAAGCATGAGATCGATTTGGGATCACAAAACAACCCAGATGTGTGGTTGATTCAAGAATACATCAGGACAAAGAATAGAAATAAATTTTGACTTAAAAAAAGTTGAGGATAAAATTGATAAAATTGAATCAAGGATTGAAGTTGATAGGTACTTCCCCCTCGTGATTGAAATCAAAATGAGATAGAGGAGGAACAAAAAATTGATAAAATTGATCAAATCAAGCTAAAGTTAAGGTTCTTAATGTAAGATGAAAGAGATAAGAATCACAAAACCAAGGCAGATCATCAAGCATGAAATATTATGCCCCAAAGTTGAATTAGAAGAAAAGAAGTAGGGTAAAAGAAAATGGAAGATAGAAATTTGGAAGATATTGAAAGAAACAGAAAGAAGAAAATATAAAGCCCCAAAATCAATCAACTATTTAAGATAGAAATTTTGATTGAGATCACAAAAGAAGATAAGGAAATGAAGATCAAAACATGACCACAGTTGATTAAAATTCCACAAGAAAGATGAAGGGAAAACCCTCTCAAACTCATAATGTAGCCTAAAAATGCAAACTAACATGAAGTCTAATAATGCAAGCTACATGAAAATGCAATTGTGTACTTGAAAAATAACAACTATAACATAGAATTTTTTAGTTTATCATTCATTAGAGAATGTAAAGGAACTTATTCTCATCATTAGGCCATTATTAACGGACATCAAAAAATCACACAATCAATGCTAGTCACAAACACAACTATGAAAATATGAATGTGATTTATATTAGATCAAAATGTGGAAATATTCTAACATAAGCATCAAAGACATGAAGGTCAAGATGACTAGAATGTTAGCTTACACAATTTAATGTAGCAAAACCATGCTCACATCAAGGTATAGATGCTAGGATGATCGAAAGAATGGTTTTGAAAAAATAGTTAAGGATGATGCCTCAAATCTCCTAAGTGTTTCAAGGTGACAATAAGATACACTCTAGAGTTTCAAGACCACACCCACAAGCAGAAAATGAATAAAAACATGCCCCATACCTCAAGTCCTCTAGCTATGCATCCTAGAGAGACTTATCAGACAAGGACACTCAACAAAAATCAATAATAGTTAGCACACAAAGAAAAGGTAATGACATAAGTCAAGCATTAAGTGCTTGAGTTAAAAAAGTTTAAGTGTGTTGACTGATACTGAGTTCTAAGGATAAGGATCAAATGCTTGCAAGTAGGTAAGATTGCATGATGAAACTGGGTAAGACCAAACTGACAAGTGTTGAAAAAAACTTGATGTTAGGGGCCATATTGAAAAATATAGTTGGGATGGTGTTGAAAAACATCGGTTGCGAGGTGTCCTAAAGACTAACATAGCCAAGAGACCAAAACTAACATAGTTATGCCCCCCAGACAAAGACCAATTCCAAACCAAGGCAACAAGGATAAGGCATGATGGAGAAAGGCTAAGTGTTGAGGATGCGTACTAAGAAATAGGGCTACAAAGGCATCAAGTAGCACCCGCTTCCAGGTTTTCACCACTTGGATTTTTTTTTAAGGACTTTTATAATTTTTTTGTATTTTTGCTACTAAGGTGCATGTTTCTAGGTTTTCACCAAGGCACTTTTTCTATTTTTTTTGAATTTTTGATTTTTTTTGGATTTTTTTAGGATCAATAAATATGTACAAATAATATAAAATGCCCCCAAAAAGAAATGGGTATCAAAATCTCAAGCAAGATCACATCATGCAATCCCAATGTTTAGCAAGGTGGAGGACAAGAGTGATTAGCAAGCTAGTGGAATAAATGAAATACGAGAATGAAGGAGAATAAATAGAAGAAATCCTTAAGGAAAAACTCCTCAATAGTACCCAAGATAGGGAAATTTTTTTATGTAAAGCACATTTGGACAAGAAATGAAAGGCCAACATAAGATAATTCAGGAAAGCATAATGTAAAAGTGGGAAAGATGCAATCCAAATGAGTAGACATGTCAAGAGGCTTCATAGCATTGCATTTTACTATTTTTTATTAGACCAAGAATAAAGGGGTAAATGGGAAAAGGGTATTCAAAGACTAGAATGAATGAAGGAAAATAGATATGAAAGCTAAACATGAAAGGAGTGAAAACAAGATCATCAGCCAAATGTTTGTGCATAGGTTAACATTGTCAAGATCAAAGAGAGAAGACGAAATGGATGAAAGATGTAGAAGAACTATGCATGATGCTTGATTGTAAAGTTTCATCATGGTACTTATCCAAGGTGCCACAAGGGAGTGGTTTTTACCATAGGAAAAATTTATTTCTCTTTACTTTTTCTACCAAGGTGCCTGATTACTAGGTTTTCACCAAGGCACATTTTCAAATATTTCATTTTTTTCTTTCTTTTTTTTTTTTTCAATTTTTTTTTTTTGGAAGAAGTCAAGCTTTTTAGATAATTCTCCTTGAAAGTTTAAACCATGACATGCAAAGGAGTTGAAATGATATGCTCAAAGATGCTAATAGGGAAAGGAAGATGAAAGACAAAAATGGAGGATATGGCTTTATGCAAAGCGAGTGAGATTGGAAGATGGAAATGAAGGCAAGATCAATGTCAACACACACCTTGAATGGTTTCAAGAGGATGGAGAAAATGTGAATGAAGAAATATGATGAGTGAATAGAAGAGGTTGCCGTTTAGGCACATGGAATGGAAGAATGCTTTTGGAAGAAGATGAAGTGGAATTCTTTGGAAGCTTGACTGTCAACTTCAATTATTGCTCAACATTAGATTCTATCAATAGAGACTTTGGAATCCATATAGGTGTAGGCCTCTTTTCATTTCTTTTTGATGATTTGGAGATAATATCTTATAATATTTTTCTTAGATATCTCTTTTGACTTTATACCCCAATGTTGATTAGAGGAGACATGGTGGTCTTCATTTTTATATGGATTCTTTAATTGATTCTTTTTCTTGTATTGAACATTCAGGTTACTTCCAAAAGACTTGGGATTTGTGGAAGAAGAAGGATGATATGACTCGTTTAGGTAAGTGGGTGGAAGAAAAGGATTCAAGGATATGCATCTACATTGATCTTGAGGAAAGATACGAGAGTGAGGGACGTAAGGACCCAAGATGGATGATGTGCTAGGAGATTTGGGAGGGGAAAGTGAAGGGACATAAGGACTCAAGATGGAAGAAAGACGTGAAGCATTTATTATTGGTGAGGGAGATTCAAGGATGGATGTGGAAGATGCAAAAGGGTAATCAATAAGTTCATCAACATCTATATGATAATCAAGGACATCAACATCTTTAGAGTGAGCATTAGGATTTTCAATAGGATCATGAACATCTTGAATAGAAGCAACTTCTTTGATAGGAGTACTTGAAGCTTGAGAAGACTTAGGAAGATTAGAAAGTGGAAGGGAACATGGAGTGGTAGAACAAGAAGATGGAAGACTTTGATCTTGACAAGGATCTTTGGATAGCATAAGTGTAGATTTTTTCTCTTGATTTTCAATAGGCTCAACATTAGAAGTAACAACACCATTTTCAATAACCTTAATGGAATTATCATCTTTGGAAGACACAACTGTATTAAGGTCATGTGGATTGTCAATAAGCTTAGTAGTGTAAGTAGTAGCTTGATCTTGCTTAGGAGAAGACTTAAGACATGGTGTAATGAATGAGGAAGGACACAAAGGATCAAAAGAACCATGAAATAGATCAAAGGAATCATGAAAATAATTGAATGACATAGAGAGTTCTTGATCTTTCTTTATATTCTTTTCTTCATCATTTTTAGAGTCCTCTTGACATGAAGCCACTCATAAGGAGAAGGAAGCATGTTGGAATTGTATGGAAGATTCTGGAATAGATGATGAAGGACTAGCTAAAGTAGGCATTATAGTGCATGAAGGCTTAGGATATTTAAGTTTAGCATTATCAAAAGTATTTGCAGCCAAATGAAGATTATCTTGAGTTTCTTTAAGAGGTAGCCTTTGAGGATAACTATAGGGAACCACATGAAAAGCATTAGGATCTTTGTTGGATGAAGGATTGGTATAATATTTGAGAGACTCAGAATCTTTAGGGGATGTATGGATAGTAGAGGACATAGAAAATGGAAGGGGAGAATTAGAAGACAAAGATTCAACATTAACATGACCTTGCTCAAGAGTGTAATCTTTATTTTCAGCATGAGGATTCTTAGAAGAGGAACTCTTATGCCATTGATGTTTTATTTCAGCACAAAAAAATGCTTTCTCTTCCTCAAAGAATGCAGATTTATCAGTTAAGTATTGTTCACAAAATTTATCAATGTTGTTTTCAAAATTTGATTCATATGGATTACCATCAATATCTATCTATGACTCATCCCCTTTAAGCACAAGCATAGGACTAGGGGGACTTTTAGGACTCGTAGAAATATAGTAGTCGTTGTCATCATAATCATTGTCACTATAGGCATTATAGATAGGCATATCACAAGACTTTTCATGTTGTTCATTATGGGATGCCTCAATAAAAGGAATAAGACTCTTGGTAGAAGTAGAAGAAGAATGATAAGAAGAGGTAGGTAAAGACCTACACGAATGATATTTAGAAGAATCATGGTAAAACTTGGAATATGAAGAATGTGAATGATATTTAGAAGAATCATCATAAGACTTAGAAGATGAAGAATGTGAATGATATTTAGAAGAATCATGATAAGACTTAGAAGTTGAAGAATCTGAATGATATTTAGAAGAATCATGATAAGACTTAGAAGATGAAGAAGCTGAATGATATTTAGAAGAATCATGATAAGACTTAGAAGATGAAGAATGTGAATGATATTTAGAAGAATCATGATAAGACTTGGAAGATGATGAATTTGAACAATATTTAGAAGAATAATGATAAGACTTGGAAGATAAGGAATATTTGGAAGGATATTGTGATATGATATTGCATATGATCTTAGTAAGAACGTTTGATTTATTTCTTTTTTCCATCATTATTGTCACAAGGTTGTCATCCATATATCTATTGGAGTAACAACACTTTTCAAATTCAATAAGGAGGTCAAGTTCATCTATTCTCAAATGAGAGTCCCTAACAAGATATTCAAGATCCATAGTTCTAGAAGAAGAAGAATCAAGAATGGAAGAAGAGAAAGGATGAATAGAAGAAGATAGACTATATGATAATAGGAGGAAAAGAATCAAGAAGACATGAAGAAGATGAAGAATGGAAGTGGGAGATTAGAAAGACATGAAAAATGAAGAAGAAAGAAGACAAAGAGTCATTTTGGGAAATTGATACCATTTGAGTTCATTTGAGTGTTGAGCAACATATAATAGCACTTGTAACTAACATAAAAGAAAAGGTACTAGTTGATAGGATAATCCTAAGAAATGTTGGTACCAAACTAGGATAGAAAAAGCACTCATTTTTTCAAAAAAGAGATGATAAGATAAAATATTGCAATAGGCATAAACCAACACTGCCATAGAGGTGCCCACAACTTTGGGTGAATACCCTAGCACATATGGACCAAGAGGATGATTTACCCAAATTTTAATTAATTAAAATTGAATTTTGATGAAAATGGATGGACAAGAGATTACTCAGATCTCCAAGCATAATATCAAAGAATCCAAAGTATATCTTTCTCAATAAAGATGGTCTAACTCACCAACTCCAAGCAAAGTCTCTTGTGAAATCAATGATTACTAATTCAAGAGGTCAAAGCACAATAAACCAAGGTGAAAACAAGCTTCTAACAATGGGGTAAGTAGCCTAATCTAAACTGGCTCAATATAGGTAGATTGGAAATAATGGAACAACAAAATAGTTTGATTGTAGAGTCTCATCTTAGGAACTCAGACTTTGTTCATTTTAAATGTCCAACTAGGTGTATGACTAGATTTTTAATCATGAACCAAGCATGCAAGACAACAATCAAGGATTTCAAGTAGATGTCTTCAAACAATGAGCAAAGGACAAAGCAACGTTGCACATGAAAAAGAATAGTCTCATAGTATCAATCTAATCCCTAGAACTACTATTGTGTATGTTCTCAAAATATTTTCCAATCACGCACATAGTCTTAGAAAAGAAAATTTGGCAGCACTATGGTTCTTAGTAATGTTCAACTCTATAGTTTTTGCAATATAGAGTGGGTGAAATCTAATCCCGACGTAGTAGGGTTTTGACATATTCCAAGAGTTTAATCAATCAAAGATACTAAGGAGAACTGATAGCCCAACAAAAGACTACACTCGTGAGGATTTCCTCCACAAGAATATTTATATAGCAATTGCTACTACCATGTCAAAAATGGCTATTACGGTTTGAGGTTCCATCCATGTGGTTGATCCAATAAAGAGAATGTCCACTATGGTTTAACCCTCTCTAATCAAGAAAGACTCACAAAGTTGTGCCACATGGGGACTTGGTTTGGATTCAAGGGTTCTGAGTTTTTGATGTGCCCAAAAGGGAATAGAGCATACTCCTCTAGCCTCTTCACCTTACCCAAATATAGCAAACAAGATTTTTTGACACACTAAATTGAAATCACCTCACTAAGTTTTGAAAAATCCAACAAAAAATACCACCAATCTCAAAAGAGAAAGTACTAATGGATGTTGAGGACAAATCCAAGAGGAATAGTGAGATAATAACAAATATCCTTCCCTACCTACAAGGGGATCCATCACTAAGAGGAGCTTCACATGTAAAGCAAGTGAATGAAGCTTGATCTCTCAAGATCTCCCAAATAGTGTTCATAGGGCCTAATTACTATGTGAAACACAGATGCGTGAAAGCAAATCTAAATAAAATTTTAGAGCACCAAATTAAGTGTGAATCTATGAAAGCATGTAAAAGCACTCAAGCCAAACACATGAGAGGGTCCATTTTACATCCAAATCTAAATGTTATAGAGATCCAAAAAAATACTTGGTAATCCTTGCAATGCATCCTTTCTATATTGTACCTTTCATTTATGCTTAAACACACGCTCACAATGAACAAAGCAACAAGCAAAACAAGCAAACACAAGATATGCAATGTATATCCAACTTATGCAAAACTGGGGTTAGATCTAAAAATCTAATTTCTAAGAGTGATAATAATCAAAAAATAACCTAAATGAAAGCTCACATCATGGATTGATCCATTGTGAAAATTAAATGCAAGCTATTCATTAAATGCCCTTTTTTTAATTTTTATTTTTGACTTAATCATCAAGATTGGACCTATATGATATGAATTCATATCCAAAACCCTAAACATAGAAAAGTGACCCCTATAAAAAAATTAGAGAGCTTTCCAAAAATGTTAGAATTTTGAAAATATCTTTTCATTTGTGCCCTAGGCAGCCATTTTGTCAAAAATGTGGTGGTGGGAGGCCTCTCACAACCAATATGGGATAATAGAGTTTGATCTATGTGAGACAAAATTTGACCAATGAGAAAAGGAGAGAATAATTAAATGAGGGAAGGAAAAATGAATTTATTTAATTTTTACTTATTTCATTTCCTTTTTAACGTGAGATTTATTTAATTAAAAGGGAGCAAGTTCTTTTAATTAAATAAGAAATATTTAATTAAATTAAAAGAGCGGTTTTTCTCTTAATCAATTAAATGTGGATGAATTTAATTAAAAGAGAGGTTTTCTTTTAATTAAATGGGGACCTATTTTATTTAATTAAAAGGGATATTTTCTTTTAATTAAACAAGACTTAGGATAAAATGATCAACCTTAGAGAAAATAAATAATCGAATTTGATCAAAGAAATTGATTTGAATTGATTTAATAAAATTTTGCAAACCAATGATTTAGGAAATTTGATAAATTGATAAATTGAATAATGAGGGCCCATAGCCTAGGCGACCATTTTAGGGTGCATACAATTAGAATATGATTAAGGTAGGGTTGGAAAACCCATAGTAGTAAACTTGTTATAGAATTCCATTGAAAAGATCTATCTACTCTATTTCTTCCCAAGTGTTGCAAATCAAATTGTGATTTTATCTTATCAATTTTTCGATGAAGAAATATGTTTGAAGGTTTTGGAAAGAGAAAACTTGTTTGATCATGAAAAATTGATTGAGAAATATATAGATCTAGAATATTGTAGAAGAGTTTGGAAAACTATGATTGTTGTTTTTGTTTAAAAATTCTTTTTCAATATTAAAAAAATAATAAAATCTAGAGAAAAATAATGATTCAACAAGCTAGGATTTAATTAAAAAATTACATTGACTAGATTCACAAAATTGATCAATTTACTTTGGCTAAAAAATGAATTATTACCCTACTTAAAAAAGGGAAGAGATTTCATTATATTCCTTTAGTAGATTGCATGTTTATATTAGTTATATAGTTGCATGCAAAAATGAGGACTTTATTATATATATAAAATCTAAAGTTTGAATACTAGACATTTAGTTTGCATTGAATCATATGTATCTACTTACGTTCTTTAAGAAGAAAATATAAATATATTATTTACATTTATATATATAAATTTATTTATGTAAATATGTACATAATTGTGAAAATAAATCATTTTAAAATACATTTCAACTTCTATATATTTATTACTTTTAATTACAAGATTGCATGTGAGAAATTATGAAAGATTATCATAGAAAATATATGTAGATTCTAAAGTGCCAATAATTTTAATTAAAGAATAATAATATTAAAATTTATTTAAACGACCCCACTTGTACCCATCACATTTACACTCCACAAACCATGTAAAATCAATATGTAAAATTTGGGGTTTTGGTCTTTTATATTTAAATTAAGATTTCACCTATTCACTATCATCATTTATATATATATATATATATAAAGTTAATTCAATTTATAAACTGATATCCCATGAATATGTTTTATAATTTTCTTTTGTTTTAGTAAAGTCACATCATAAGGAGATTTTTTGTTTATTGATTTTAAAAGAAAGTAAGTTGTATGCTATTTTAGTAGGATTTTTATAATGAAATCCTATTTCATCGACTGCATTATAGGAGAAGAACTAGCACCATTTTAGTGGATATGAATATGGTTTCCTTTTAAACAAGTTCTTTAACAATTATTTTATGATTTCCTCCCTATTTTTAGTTCTTTAACTCATGATTAGTGTTTTTCTTTACAACCATTGCGGGAAATTGTGTAGAACAACACTCTCATAGAAATCAACACAAGAGAAGAGGTAAGAATTAATGCAAAATGTCTTGGGGTTAGTATTCGTATAGACTCCCTTTGTAGCTGGCATTTTGGACATGATTACGAAGTCTTGGGCCTCTCATTCCCATCTAAAGACCAAAAATAATAGCTAGAAATTAGGGTTCTTCCTCTTCATGCAGGTGAGACATGTGGAAATTAAGCTTTCAATAGTTGTTAATTAAGCTTTCTGCATGGATTGATCAGTAGAGTGATTGAAAATGGTGGTGTTTAGAAAGAAAACCAAGCGATGAATATTTTCCCTTTATGCACAATAATGTGGAGAACATATGGATTATAGGTGTCTAAACACTTGATTTTGTGTAGTGCTCAAAAGTATGAGCTAAGTTTTCAATTTTTTGGCAGTATGTATATATATTTTTTCTATGGACACAAATTTTCAATGATCACAGTTATCCCATATTTGTAGTTTTCTTTCAATTTTGCACTATTTTGTGCAAATATTGTTAGTATTGCATAAGTTTATTTATCTACTTCATTTTTGCAGTATTTCATTGTAACTTTTGCCATCGATTTGTGCAATTATTTATGTAGGATAGTGTTTTCATTTTGAGATAGATGCTCAATTTTTTCTAGACATAATTTTTCTTGATAGCTTCAATATTAGTTCAGTTCGTCTAAAATTGTCTCCATCAACTACAATTTGATGGTTCACTTTAAGTTTTGTCATTTTTTACAGATTTAGCTGAAAGATATTGATTTTTATGTATTTTTTCCATAGTTGCAACCAGATTCTCCTCCTTACAGAGCCTTGAATTTTTCTATTGATTATAGGATCAAGCAGATTTTTGACAAGAAGCTTGCTCCATAGTTTTTCAGCACCGACACTAGGATCCTTAAACCTTCATGGAGACAATATTAGGGAAAATATAGGGAAAACAATTAAATTGTCAAGAAATGCTAATTGGTTTTGTTACCACTTTACTTTAGCTATAACACTTGTCCTACTGGCAATGAGAAAGAAGTGAAATCATTGTCTAATATTAGATGAGTTCAATCAAAAGGTGACCTAGATATTTTGGTAAACCAAGAATCCACTATTCTAGTAGAGGCTTTTGCTAAAATGTCTGATGAGTTTAATCTCACCTTGTTAAAAAAGCCATGGTCTAGAAAGTCATTTGCCAAGAGATTTCCTTCTCTAAAATCTAATGCATCACTTTCATGGTAAATTAATGAAAAGAAAGAAACATATCACTATGAAAGAAAGTTTTAATCCTACATCTTTCCATCCCTTCATCTGATATTGTATAGGCATCAATTCCATTCCAATGACATTCATTTATTTCAGCATTCAATTGTTGTTAAATACGTTATTCCAGAGTCCTTCAAATTCAAGTGTAGGTAATGAGAATAAGCTATGAATTTGGGCCCCCCCTTTCAATTTATAGGGTGTGCCCCCCTTAATATTATTTTTGTTGATATGTTTTCTTAGTTAGTGGTGCTACTCCTTCCTTTGTAGCTATAGGTGACTATTCCTTAGCCTCTATGGGTGCCTATACCTTTGCCTACGATACCAATATTGGTGGTTTACACTATTGATCCTATTGGTGCTACTTATGTTGTTTACGCTAGTGCTATAGATGGATCTACTACTGCAAGAAATGGCTTTGGTTCTATACATGCTACCTTTTTTTCTTATCATGCTACTAGTTCAAGCCCTACTACTTCCTTTGTAGTCACCGATGACTGGCTGACTTAGGTGCCACCCACCCAAGTAAGTTGCAGGACCTAATTATCAATCTTGATTTCCCTACTACATAAACCTTATACTTGTCCTTGTATATTTGGAGTGTGAGTTTGATTATATTAGAAAATAGGTTTAGAAGGCTTTGGACCAAGAGAGTTTGTATGTCCCATATTTCAATTGACACAATTTTTAGGGGACAATGGAACTATTGAAGGTCAAGGAGCTATTAACTGCAATGGTTTCATAACCATACTCTAAATCACACTTGTCCACAACTTTTTGAGCTAATAGATCAACAAATATTATTGTTGTAAATTTGACATTCATGAATTCATCATTTTGGACCATCCACCTAATATACTGCAAGTTTGACAAGATGTTGTTTTGGATATTGTCCAATCTTAGAACTATATTCATATAGAGGAATCTGTATAATTTTAGTTGTATATAATAGAGGATTATTATTGAGTGATGTAAGTTGATATCTTCTATCTTCATTTACAACAATGTGTAAATCAAGAATCTTACAATCCTTGCTTCTCTCAACTCACCCAATATAGATGACATTGATCTAGGTAAACATGGTTACACTATTGGAATTTTTAAATTAACTCAGTTTGTCCCTGGAGCCTACTGATTCACCTACCTATCAGAAGTTGAGTTCCCCAAGTCTCCTCTAACACAAGGCACTTTTTTATTCTAGGTGTTGAAGTTTTTTGTGTAGGAGACATGGCTAGAGATGTAGGAAATACTTGGTAGCAACCACCATCCTTTAATGGACAAAATTATGACACTTGGAAAAAGAAGATGAGAACCATTATGGTTGCAAATGACTTGTGGAAACTTTTAGTTAATGGTTTCAATGATGTAATTGACCCATGAAATATATGATGCCTTCACCAACAATCAAAAGACTCAGCTAAAGGAGTCAACAAGGAAGGATGCAAAAGTGTTAGGCTTGATTGAGGCAACCATGACTGAGGCAATTTTTCCCAAGATAGCAGCAACTAATTATTCAAAGGAAGCATGTGATATCCTTGACACAAATTTCAAAGGGACTAATAAAGTTTGAGTAGTGAAGCTATAGATGATTCAAAGGGAGGTTGAGAACATTCAAATGAAGAATAATGAGTCTATTATAGACTTAAGCTAAAGGATCTCTAGTTTGATAAACTAGTTGAAATCAAATGGAGAAAATTATGAGGAGAAAAGAATAATGGAAACTATATTGAGATGTCTACATCCAAAGTATGAAAATCTTGTGATGACCACTGAAGAGGAAAATGACCTCATTACTTTGACAATGGATGCTTTTATGGGTACTCTTCAAATTCATGAGCACCAAATTAATAGATCAACAACATCTTCCCAAGAGAAAGCTTTTAAAGATCATTCCAATGAAAGAGGTAGGGGGAGAGAAGAAATGGCTTTGATAGAGGCTCTAGAGGTAGAGGTTGTGGTAACTCTAGACAAAGGAATGCTAGAGGAGAAATCTCAGGATGAGTAGGTAGCCAAGATAGAGCAAACAACTCTCAAAATAGTTCTAAGGGAGGCAAGAAAAACTACAACTCACATAAGAGCAATGTGGAGTGTTACTACTGCCATAAATTTGGGCATTATGCAAGTGAATGTTGGAAAAAGAAAGGAGACTAGTCAAGGAAGAGTGAAAATGTGTCTGATGTGAATGTGGGTGAAATCCCATAGCCTTCATCATGTGCAACATTGGTGAAGAAGATAGCCCTGAGGTATGTCATTTGGACAAAAATTGTAGCAACCACATGAGTGGTAATGAAAGTTTACTTTTATTTATTGATAAGAATTTCAAATCTAAAATTAAAACGGGAAACAATGGAACCATTCTCGTCATGGGCAAAGGATTTATTATGGTCCACACCAAGCAAGGTGAGAAAATTCAAAATGTTTATTTTTCCCTGGGTATGAAGCATAGTTTGATGAGTGTTGGACAACTCATTTAAAATGGTTACAAGGTGTTCATGGAAAATGAAAATTGTGTCATTCATGAGAAAGATGAGAGTAAGAAGATTCTTCTAGAAGTCTAAATGACAAGGAACCAGATGTTCTCCTTGAGGATAAAGACATGTTTTTCTTCTCAAGTTGTTGCTACACCTCCCAAGTATGCATGTACATCAGTACATCAAAAATAAACTCTAAAGAATTTTATTGAAGACCCCTCCAAGCTGTGACATCTCATGTATGGATATCTTGATTATGCTGGTTTGAATTTATTGACCAAGAAAAGAATGGTAGATGGTTTTCCTAATATTGTAGAGTCATGCGACAAGTGTGAGGCTTGTATTTTGGGTAATAAACATAGGCTTCCCTTTAATTTTGGTAACACTAGAAGGGCAAGGGCATGATTAGAGCTCGTGCATTTTGATTTAGTTGGCCTTATGCAAACCATTTCTATTGGAGGGAGTACATATTTTATGAAATTCATAGATGATTTCAGCCGTAAGACATGGGTATATTTTTTGAAACATAAGTCTGATGTATTTGATAAGTTTTTAGAATTTAAAGCCTAGGCTAAAAAGGAATGTGGTCATTATGTAAAATTTTTAAGATCAGATAGAGGGGGGGAGTATACCTTCAATGCTTTTGTAAATTTTTGCAGAAAAAATGGCATCAAGAAGGAGCTTACAACCAACTATACTCTGTAGCAAAATGGAGTGGTTGAGAGGAAGAATAGGACCATTGTTGAGATGACAAGGAGCATGACAAAAAAAAAGGGACTCCTAGCTAAATATTGGGGTGAGGCTATAGAAACAATAGTATACTTGATAAATAGGTGTCCAACAAAGGCAGTTTGTGACAATATTCCTCTTGAGGCATGGGAAAGACATAGATGGACGATTGAGCATTTGGGGGTGTTTGGTTGTGTAGCATATGCACACATGCCAAAGGAGAAAAGTAACAATTTGGATGACAAGGGTGTGAAGTGCATCTTCACTAGTTATAGTTTATAATTAAAGGCATATAGATTATATGAACCTATCACCAAGAAGATCATCATTTCAAGAGATGCAGAGTTTATTGAAAACCAATCATGGGATGGCTCAGTGGATAAATTAGTATGCACTTTAAGTAAAGTACCAATAATTGATGAAGAAATTGAAGTTGGTAATCAACATGATGAAGCAACAATAAATGCAAATAGCTCTGGATAGTTCTAGATTGCTCTTGACAAAAATAGGTAGAAAGGAAAGCAACCACAAATGGTAAGAGATTCAACACTGAGTAGCTCTAGACAGCTCCAAATTAGTGTATAAGGAGTACTAGATAGTAGCAGCAATAGTAGTGAAATTTAAGACCCCACTCTCACCTTCCTATTGCTAAGAAAGACCAAGAGTCCAAGGGAGATATATTAAGATGAAAGGTATGATGAGAGTGTTAACTTTGCATTGTTTTCTCATAGTGATCTAATTTATTTTGAGGAAGATGTGAAAGAGAAGAAGTGGTGTAAGGCCATAGATGAGGAAATAGATGCAATATAGAGAAATGAGACAGGAGAGCTAATTTACTTTCCTGTCAAGAAACAAATTATTGGAGTTAAATGGGTCTATAAGACCAACTGCAATGTTAAAGGAAAAATAGATAGACATAAGACATGATTGGTGGTCAAGAGGTACAAATAACAGTATGGTAGAGAATATGATGAGACTTATGCCTTGGTTGCAAGAATGGAAACCATGTGTGCTGTCATAGCAATTGTAGCCCAACACAAATGGAAGGTGTTTCCAATAGATGTGAAATCTTCCTTCTTGAATGGAGTATTGAAAGAAGAGGTGTATGTGGAGAAGCCACCTAGTTATGAATTTTAGGATGAAGAACACAAGGTGTATAGGCTGAAAATAGCTCTTTATGGGTTGAAACAAGCTCCACAAGCATGGTATAGTAGGAGTGACTCATATTTGATGAGCAATGGCTTTAGCAAAAGTGATGGTGAGCCCACTCTCTACATCAAGACATCTGATAGTATAGTTTTGATTGTTTTCTTGTATGTAGATGATTTAATTTTTACTGGAAATGTTAATTTCCTAATTGATGATTTCAAAGAGGCCATGAAGAGTGAGTTTGAGATGACAGAATTGGGTCTCTTGAAGTACTTTCTAGGCATAGAAATAAAACAAGTGCATGATGGAATATTTATCTCTCAAGAAAAATATGCAGATCAGATCTTGGAGAGATTGGAAATGCAAAGTAGTAAGGCAACCCCAAAACCAACAATTGTAGGTCTAAATTTGAGCAAGGAAGATTACAACATCAATGCAAATCCAACATTCTTTAAAAGTATGGTTGGAAGCTTAATGTATTTAACAATGACTTGACTTGATTTGATGGATGCAGTAAGTATGATTTCAAAATTTATGGAAACTCCAAAGGATTCCCATTGGAAAGTGGGAAAGAGGATCCTGAGGTATGCGAATGCAACCAAAGGATTTGGTATTTTGTATATTACAAAAAATAAGTTTAGGCTGGTTGGTTATATAAATAGTGATTGGGCTGGAAGCTTGGATGATCGAAAGAATACTTCCAGTTATGTATTAAATATGGGTTCTGGTGCAATTTCATGGGCATCCAAGAAAAAACCAATTGCTGCTCAATGTACAATAAAGGTTGAATACATAGCAGCAAATGCAACAACATGTCAAGATGTTTGGCTAAGAAGAATCTTGACAGATTTGAGGGAAAAATAAGAGGATGGAATCACAATCTATTGTGACAACATTTTCTCAAGAGCCTTGACAAATAATCCAATCTTTCATGGAAGAAGTAAACACATTGAAATAAGGTATCATTTTATTAGAGAGCTAGTTGAGGATGGTGAAATTAAGATGGAGTATTGTGAGTTTGAGCAATAGCTAGTAGATATCTTCACTAAGTCATTGGACATAACAAGTTTTGTGTGCCTAAGAAGAAGTCTATGTGTAGTTGATTTGGATCAGTAGTGATCCATGTATTGTTGGATTGGGACAAAGGGGGAGTGTTGGATTTTTTAAATTAACTTGGTTTGTCCCTGGAGCCTACTAATTCACCTACCTATCAGAAGTTGAGTTCCCCAAGTCTCCTATGGTACTATAGCTCCATTAGGGACATTAAATGTAGTAGGTAAGTTTGAATTCAAAAATAAAAGGGAGGTTTTTGCATGGACAACAAGAGACAAAAGGAGGGAATGCTCTTTAATTCTATAGTGTAGACATTCTATATGATTCAGAGAGTTCAATAGAGCAGCGACAACAAAAGGTTTTATTAGAGTGTAATAGCATAGGTGAATGATTTCTCTGAGTTTTGTGAAAGTGAAAGTTTTTCTTGTATGAGTAGTGATTACTCCAGGCTTATTGTATGCATCCATACATTTTTAAAAGTTTATTTAGTATTTAGATATTTTTTTCTTCTGAATTTGTAGTTCATTCTCTAGATTTGTACTAGTTTGAATCAGTTAATCAAAAGCAAGCAAGCAAGAAAACTTGCCCATCTCCAATGTATCATGTTTGATCTTCTCTCTATTCCACTGTGCATATAGTTATTTGTCAAAATTGAGCAAAAAATCTCCAGGTTTGTGCATCTTTCCTGAAATGCTATTTTTGCTTGTAGCATGAATTAACATGCCACCATTGCCGAGTGTTTGTTTTTCTTAGTCTTATCCAAGCCTAGTGATAATATTGTCTCAACTTGTGTTATACCTAAGTGAATTGGTTCCTATTGACTAAGAAACTTAGTCTCTACCTTTTCTGAGCATATTTGTGGTGATTGAGTAACTCGGTCCTCCTTGCCAAGTTTATTTTTTTGTTTGTTGCCAAGAAGCTCAGCCGCTTGCATTGCCGTGTGATTCAGTTCACCTTTGCTAGCTATCTTCCCAATTTATTGTGGATTTCTAACTTACATCACATTTTAAATTCACTATGCAAGATATTGAACTCTTATCCCATAGTTGCTCCCATTTGTGACCCCTGCTCTCTTTTCTTGTTGGTTGTGATGTTCTCTATTCTTGTTGGCCAAAACTAAACCATTTTTTTAATCACTTTTTAAAATACTAAGGAAGGTATACAAAGATAACTTATACAAACCAATGACAATGAGGAAAGTATACAAAGATGGCTTGTTGAACATATGAGCAAGACTTTTCTCTTTTCAAGCACTAACACAAGATTAATAAACAATTAATTTTAATGAGTAAAGAAAGAGAAGTTAAGTCCACAACCACTGTTCTCCCCCCTTAAAAATGGTAATTTTCTATACAAAAACTTGCACATTAAATTTTAAATATTAAAAGAAAAACCTTCTAAATAAATAGAAACAATATATGTAGAGTAGCTGGCTAAGAGAAAACAATCTCAAGATTGTTTTACACAAGCTTTCAAATTATATTATTTTTAATCCATGATAGAGAAATGTAATAGCAAGTGCTATCAATAAAAAATATTTTTGAAGAATTTGAATTTTGGTTGTAGCCCCACTCCTTGAAATGATTTCAAATTGCAACATTAAATTCAAATCAATGGCTTTTAGAAACTTCAAACTAGAGAGTGTTATAAATTACTAGAATCTAGAATTATTGTTATATAGTTTTTGATTTTTGACAATATACTGGATGTTTCTATTGAATTATTAGTTAAGGAAGATGTACATTTGACAATAGGATTATAAATTATTTTTTGTTTATTTTACTTTTATATTTCAGGAACTTATTTTATTTTTTAAAAATTATTTTGTATTCATTTATATGTACTAGTTAGGTTTTATAATTGAAAAGAAAAGAATATAAATAAGCTTGGGGTTATACATTATCACTAATAATATGAGTTAGAAGTTATTTTTGGAATATTTTAATCATTGGCTATTTCTATAACTTAACACATCATAGTATTTTGTTTGTTTTTGAGGAATTCAACTAGTAGCTAAGATATGAAGTTACTCCCACATTTTAGTGGTGTGGTGAAGCCTTCGATAGACATGGGAAGTGGAAGTGACCATGTAAGTTCTACTCCCAAAAGAATTCCTAACATCATGGGAGGAAATGAACATGATGTTGGATATGAGGATATTGTGAGTTATTATCAAAGAACACTTGTGGATAATCTCATAAATTATCACAGTTTGAGGAATCATGCTCAATATTTATATGAGGTAAGTTTTTACTATTTTCCAATATTACAATGTTAATTTGAAAATGTGAACTTAATGACAATTAAATTCAATTATTTACAGCTCGTTGTTTAGTCCCTAGATTTGGCCAATGTCCCCCTTGGTTGTGATACTTTTGGGTTTAAACCTAAGGGAAATATGAATCACTTGGCCTTGCCAATGGAGAAAGCCCTATATTCTCAACATTTTAATCCTTGTAAGATCTCATTCCTTTCTCAAGTTGGACAAGGAGCTTAAAGGTCTAGAAGCACTGAACTAGCATGTCTTTTCCATCATAATCTAGATGGTGCTTTCAACTCAATATATATATTTCCATAGAGTATGTTGGTTTGGTTTTCACTTAAAATTTATCCTAATGCATCTCTAAGTGAATATTCTAGTTCCCTTTGTGAAAATTATGGTTTTGTGTTTTTTAGTTTGCTAACCCTATAAGAACCCTATTTTTTATTTCACTAAGGGTTGCCTTAGGAAGCCTTTGGATTATGTTTACATAGCATGCCCTTTCAAAAAAAAGACAACGCGCAAGAATTTTTTTTAAATACTCCTTTTATTTCTTCTTGGGTACCTTTTAAAAAGTTGTTTGCATTATCTAACATTATCCTAAGTCTCTGAAATAATTTTAACCCAAGATTTTATTCTAATCTTCTATGGGTTTACATATTTTGTTAAAAAAATTGATTAAGTAAAGATAACCCTTGATCTTCCTTAAGATCAAGTGTTGTTGCTTTGTCGCCAAAAGAAATTACAAGGTATTTACTCATGGTAACATAGTGGTAAGGCAATACTTATCCATGAGACCCAGTTAGAAGGAGTGAGATTTCAAGAAAAAGGCTTGTACCATTAGATCTTCTCATGATTGATGGTGGTCACTTTGTTGCCAAAGGAAGCCACAAGGTTTTTATCCTTGACAACATAGAGACAACCCACCACATGGATATGTGGTAGGACTAACCCTTGAGCAAGGTGCCATGAGTTCCATGTCATCAAAGGATTATTTGGATGTCAGATTCAGAGTGCCATTATGGATATATTTTGAAGGAAATAAGACATTGGTTTGTATCATTAGATCTTCTCATGATTGACGGTGGTCACTTTGTCACCGAAGGAAATTGAAAGATCTTTATCCTTAGCGAAATAGTGAATTGAAGGAAGTGCTGTGGGCCCACATTGTGTATAATGCAATGATCATGTGTTCTACTATCTAATGCAAGGTTGATCGATGGTGGTTTCTTTGTCACCAACAAAAGTTGGTCAACATTTACCCTTGGTGACATAATGAGAACTTGAAACGTGTCTGGAGGCGTAAATGGGATCTATGTAAGTTGCCAACAATGAAAGAAATGGATCACATGGAAGGATTCAATTGGATTGACTGCTAACTAGGAAGGTTGAGACTGAGTAATAAAATGTTTTATTCCTTAATCATCAGATTTTTCAAAAATTGATGGTCTATCTTCAAATTTGAAGGGTAATGCCACTTTGTTTCTTTGTGATCCATTTATGAGAATTAAAGCTCCTTGTGCAAAATAAAACAAGGAATATAGTGTAGACAATCGAGAATTTCTTCATGTAAATGTATTTTTGATTTTCTAGAGCCAAAATCTATTGAAGAGCCTATTTTCCCACTTGGTTGAATCATGAAAACTTTCTATATCAGCAATTCATTGCTGAATTTAGAGAAGAAACAACAAAGCCAAGTAATTATCCCAGTACGCATATAATTAAAGGAATTTGATTTTTGTTCATTATTGTCCAATATGCCTCCAAAAAAGGGTTGCTCTAGGAAGGTAGAATATGCTAGTAGAAATATCCATAATGATTTTTTGGAACAATTGAGTGAGTCTACAAAAGAATCAACCCAAATAAAGAAAATAGTTCTTGTAAACCCTAGATTCTAAGTTGTAGATGGTTTGTATGATAAGGGGATTGGACTAGGGATACCATAACTTCTAAAATAGGGCTTCAATTGTTTAAGAAATGGTTCTTAGAGAGGAAATTGTTTGCTTCACATGGGAATATTTGGAATTTCAATTTAGGTAAGCTAGTAATTCCTGGGGTTTTCATGGATTCAAACCTTCTCACAACTATAGCCCAAAATTATGACCCAGTAGCTAGGATGGTAAGGAGAATAGATGTGGAATTTTTAATGAAATCACTATAGAAGAAATTCAAGAAGTTTTTGGAATGGAGCCAACCATAGATAATCATGAGGTCATTGATTTTCAAGGATTAGAGAAAGAGTATTTATCTTGTAGATCAAATCAGGCAAGGGGCATTGAGAGGACACTTGGCCATAATTGGTAATTTGACTTTTGTTACAACATCAACTAAAGAGCCTTTAAAGAAGTAGTTTTTCAATTCTAGGGCCATGGACATCTACATGATTTTGTGAAAGGTCTTTGGTGAAGATCAACAAGAGTTTATGCCAATAAATTTCATGTATATGATGATACAAATCTCTTCCTTTGGTGTGAATATTATTTTTGATTTTGCATCCTATCTAGTAGAAGAAATTCACATAGGTCTAATTGGTATTACAAAGGGAAAAATTGAGAAAACCTTTGGCTACTATGATGAATATGTTTTTGTATAAGGGATTCACTTTCTTTGAAAAGGAAATGGTGTTGAATAGTGAATATGAGGAAGAAGCTCTGTCAGTTCAATTGTGGAGTGCAAATATGACCTAGGATATAGAGGAGGCCAATTTTGTGAGATTTAATAGATACTTTGCATCTAGATTGAGGAGCCTATTATTAAAGGATAATCCTAGGATACCTAAAATATTGCTAGATTTCATCAAGCCTATGGATAACCTTACTGGTCTAAAAGTTTCCCATAATTGGGAAGATATCATACCATACCTTGTGTCAATAGTATTCAGAGTATATGGATTCCATGGAACTCCACATGTACTTCCCTACCAAGTACCTCTTAAGGTGGGAATAGTTGAAATGTTATGGCAAATAGGTGGATTGGAGGAAGTAGAACTAACTGGTTAGTTTAGGGGCTCTATTTTCCCATCTTGTATAGTTGCTCATTAGTTCATAATCACAAAAGGTGGTTGGTTATTTTTGTATAAATTCTTAGACCATACAAAATGGCTATCTCTCATGATCGCTTTAATGATAGTGAAGGATTTTGTGAAAATATTCAGATAGAAGGCTAAGACTAGTGCTAAAAAATGTCAACCCTACTTCCCTAAAGATGTAATAAGAAATGAATTCTCTCTCTAGAAAGAAGAGATCAAAATGTGATGTAGGGTGCTCCACTTAATACCATAAACTCATAACAAAAACAAAGAAACAATAAAAAGTTCTTAAATAGGCAATTTTATGCCACCCAGGAATGTTCTAGATGCTCAAACTTAATACATAGGGCCGATAGATCCTAACATGACATATAGAGTTGGCCAAATACATCTTTGATAATTATTTTAAAAATTTGGGGTAGCCCAACTTTGGAAGGCGATAACTCTTGAACCATTGCTCTGATTGGCTATTATAACTACTTTTTGGAAACACCAGCTCCTGATCTATAGACTCAAAACTTGATGACACTCTAAGGCCTCCAATGGTGAGTTTGAATATTTTTATGCAATTTTTTCTATTGAAAATATGCAATAAATTCTCTGATACTAATGCTTGAGCAAATAGATTTCTATTGTAGGCTTGCAACTCTAAAATGAACCTCCCTATAGAAATTGAGAACATTCCAAGATCATATGATAAACTTAAATAGTAAACTCCTAGAAATAGCAACCTTCCTATCTACTAGTCCTTATTAAAATAGAAAAGATTGAAAAGAAAATATTTTTGGATGATGCAAGATTTCCCTTACACCTAGGATGCTCTTGCATTAGATACCCACTTTAATTTGAGAAGTGACCCCATCACATCTTAGGTGTTCAGAGAAAAACCAAGATGGTTAACCTCCTCCATTGCTAGCCATGATGAATCATCTAGTAGTCTTCCTTTCCATTTGACCAGGTACTCTTCATAAGTTCTATTTTGTGTACTTTTATGAACATGACTATCTAGTATCTCCTCAATCTCCTTTATAGCCAAACTAGTTGTTGGAATGCTCCACTACACTTCTGCAACTTCATCTCCATCACCTCCTTCATAATACTCTATCAAATCTAAAATATTAAATATAGGTGAGATATCTAATTCAGTAGGAAACTCTACTTTATACGCATTTCCAGAATCATGCCTTTTCACTATCTTGCATAGTCCAAACTTCTTCATCTTCAGCTTATTATATGTACCCACTAGAAAATGCTCCTTTCTCAAATGAACGATGACTTCATCTCCAATTTGAAATTCCTTATATCTCCTTTTCACATTTGCCTTAGCCTTATATTGTGTATTCATCTTTATGATGTGCTTCCTCACCTCCTCATGGATGTTCTTCAAATGTTCAGCAAAATCTTCTACTTCAACACTACTTATCTCTCCTTTATCCAAGTACTGTAATTAAGAAACATTTTTGGGACTACTCCCATATATGATCTGAAATGGTGATTTACTAGTACTCCTATTGACAAAATTATTATATGAAAATTTTGCCTATGAAAAAATCAATATCCCATCCTTTTGGTTTTTCTCCAACCAAGCATCTAAGAAACTTTCCCAAACTGTGATTCATAGCTTCTATCTATCCATCAGTCTATGGATGATGTAATGAACTAAACTTCAAATCTATCTTCAACTTCTTCCATAATGTATACCATAAATACCCAAAAAATTTGGTATCTTGATCTAAAACTATACTCTTTGGTAGACCATGTAGTCTCACCACTTCTCTAAAAAAAAATTCTACTACATGAACAACATCAATAGTCTTCTTGCAAGGAATAAAATGTGCCATCTTTGAAAACCTGTCAACCACCACAAAAATAGTTTCATGCCCACACTGTGTGCCCATTAAACCAAGAAAAAAATCCATGTTGACATCCTCCCACAACTTCTCTGCTACAAGTAATGGCTGATACAACCTTGTATTCCACTTCACTCCATTTGCCATCTGACATACTTGGAAAATTTGTACAAACTTTATCACATCTTGGTACAACTATGGCTAGTAATAATTTTAAGAAACCAAAGCTATGGTTTTATCTTTGCTAAAATGTCCAACCAATCCTCCACTATTCTTCTCCTTCATGAGATTCTCTCTCATTGAACTTCTAGGAATGCACAACTAGTTTCCTTGAACAACATATTATCCTAGAACATAAAATCCAACCACTTTGTCCTATCAAGTGTAACAGGTTCTGTACAAGCCTTCCATGCTTCACCAAAATTAGGATCATTTGGATACAATGTACTAAGTTCCTTAAACCCAACCACCTCTATCTGCATTTTTGTCAGAAAAATTTGTCTTCTACTAAGAGCATCTACAACTTTGTTAGACTTCCAACTCCTATGTTTCAAAAAAAATGTATAACTCTGCAAAAACTCAACCCACTTTAAATGTCTTTGGTTCAATTTTCCTTAACTATTCAAATATTTCAAAGCTTGATGATTAGTCTACAAAATAAACACCTTAGGAAGAAGATAGTGTCTTCACTTCTTTAATGCTTGAACTATGGCATACAATTCTTAATCATAAACATAATATTTTCTTGTTGCATTATTCAACTTCTCACTGAAATAAGCAATAGGTCTACCTTCTTGGCTCAAAAATACTCCTATTGCAGTACCACTAGCATCATGATCTACTTGAAACAACTTGTTAAAATTAGGAAGTGCTAAACTAGGATGCTCAGTAACTTTTTGTTTCAATAGATTAAAACTCTTATCTACTCCTATAGTCCACTTAAACTCTTTCCTATCCCCTCTCATTATTTTAGTCAAGGGTCCAAAAATACTGCTAAAACTTCGTATGAACTTTCTGTAAAATGTAGCTAGTCCATGAAAAGATATTACTTTTGTCACACTCCTTGGAGTAGGCCATTCAAGGATAGCCTTCACTTTCTCTGGGTCCACTTTTAGACCTTCTCTAGAGACTACAAATCTCAAGTACACCAACTCCTTCTTTAAAAAACTACACTTCTTTTGGTTTATCAACAAATTTTCTTCCCTCAACTTATCAAACACCTTGTGAATATTAATCAAATGCTCCTCCAATGTCTTACTAAAGATCAATATATCATCTAGGTAAACAATGATAAACTTACCTAGAAACTCCTTTAGTACCTCATTCATGAGCCTCATGAAAGTGCTTGGTGTATTGGTTAGCCCTTGGTGCTTGATAAGAATCTGATGGTACCCACTCTTTAGATCTATCTTTGTGAAATACTTAGCTCCACTCAAATAGTTTGTAATATGATCCATCCTTGGAAAAGGAAATCTATAATTGATGGTGATCTTGTTGAAACCACGAGAATCTGTGCACATCCTCCATTCTCCATTCTTCTTTGGTGCTAACACTACTAGTATGATACATGGACTTAGACTCTATCGGATCAACCACTTCTACAAAAACTCATAAACTTGCTTGTTCAACTCTTCACTTTCTTCTAGTGTCATTCTGTGCGCTACCTTGTTTGGGAAACTGGCTCCTAGAACCAAATCCATCTGGTGATTGATCTTCCTCAGTGAGGGTAATCCATTAGGTACATTATCTAATACAATATCAAAAAACTCTCCCAACATATCTGTAACTTCTACAAGTACCTCCTATACTTCTTCCTTACCATATTTAGGAATTATATCAAAACACATATGCTCACGTTTTATACCTTTAAGAAACTCTTTTCCATCAACAAAACATATTCTGGCAGCACTAAATACCTTTTCTTCTTTATCCTTCGATGGCTTCAACTTATGTTTCACTCCATCCTTAGAGTGTAGGTATTTGCTTACCCATCATGTACATTATGCCTATCAAACTGCCATGACCTACCCAATAACATATGACATATGTCCATAGTTATGATATCCAATAATACCTCATCCTGGTAGCTTCCAATCTTGAACTTCATTGAGCACTTCTCATTGACCATGATCTTGTGGTCATCTTGCACCCAAGAAATACAGTATGGACATGGGTGTTTCTACCTCTTCAGCTTCAACTTGGTGACCATAATTTCTGACACCAGATTATCAATACTTCCACCATCAATGATCACATCACAACCTTTATCCTCACACCTACACCTTGTACAAAACAATCTTCTTCTTTGGTCAAGTTCATTCTCACCACTCAGCAAGACTCTTCAGTTAACCAGGACTTCTCCTCTTTCAACATCTTTAGAATATGAGAATCTGGCATCTTCATCAACATGTGCAACTTTGGCCTAGCCTTTTCTTCTTTGATCTATCCTTCCTTGGTGCTAGGTACATTCAAACACTCTATACCCTTCTTCTCCATAGTGAAAATATTTTCCACAGAAGCCTCCTCTTCCAGATCCTTATCCTCTACCTCTTTCTCTCTGATCTCTATTGTTTTGATCATGGAAATGATTGAAATTGTTTCCTCTCTAGTTTTGACTACTACTTCTAGCCTCATCCTTGTTCTTTTGTTCATCATTACGACCACCATAAGATTGTCCACCAGATCTTCCACCATGACCTCTTCCACTATTCTTCTTGTCAAACTTCTTGCTCAGTTTCTCCTCAACTCTTATGGAAAACTAGTATGCCTCCACAATACTATTCATTTGAACCTGACTCACCTCATCCTGAATGATTGGCTTTAACCCATTAATATAATAGGAAACTTTCTCCTTATCATCTTTTGCATGGCCAGTTCTAATGAGAACTCGATAAAAGTCTTTGGTATAATCTTGAATAGATTTTCCTACTTGCTTCAACCCTTGCATTTTATTCAATAGATTAAGCTCATAATCCACAAGAATGAATTGTTGCTTCAGTTTAGCTACCATCAATTCCCATTTAGTGATTTTTTTCTTTCCCTTTCTATTTTGCTCCAACTGAACCTCCTGCCACTAGATCTTTGCATGTCCCTTCAATTTTATCTTCGTAAACTTGATTGTATTAGGATCTTCAATTTCTTCATTTTCAAAGTACTCCTCCAGTTCATTGATCCAACTAATCAAATCTTCTAGATTAAGATTTCTAAAAAATGTGGGAACTCTAAACTTAGGTATTTTTCCAATCTTGGAGATGGCCCTAAAAAGCCTCTCTTCCTCTAGGTTTAGAATTTCCTCTACCCCGACATTTTTTTCTACTTCATCCTCATCCTCATTTTCATCTCTTATAGGAATATTTATTGCTCTTCACATTTTTTCTTCCAATGCTTGCATTTGACTTTGGAGGGCTCAAAAACCCTAAGGTGTAACACCTACAACTCTTCCACCACGCTCTCTTCATGGAGGCATTTTTCATGCTTTTGTTGAAACTCTAGTGCAAATTGCCTCACAATCGATGATCTTTCTACACACTCAGCCAAACCATGGTCCTGGTGTGAATTGCCTCACAGTTAGTGATCTATACACACACAGTCAAGAACTCTAGCTTTGATACCACTTGATGTAGGGTACTCCCATTAATACCATAAACTCATAACAAAAACCAAGAAACAACATCAAATTCTAGAACAAAATATGGAATTTTTATTTGCACCACAAATGCAAAATTATAGAATTCATAAGTACAATATGCTAACCCACATGGGTGCCTTCAGTACAATAGTTTGCAAGATAGGTTTTGAACTGTCACCCAGAACTACTTTAGACAATGTTCAGGCCGTTCTTAAATGGCTAATTTTATGCCATCTGAGAAGGTTCTTGATGCTCAAACTTAATACCTAGGGATGATAGACCCTAAAAAAATGTATAGAGTCAACCAAATACATCTTTGACCATTATTTTACAAATTTTGGGTAGCCCAACTTTGGAAGGCCATAACTCACAAACTGTTGCTCTAATTGGCTATTATAACCACTTTTTGGAAATGTTAGCTCCTAATCTACAGGCTCAAAACTATGTTAGTAAGATTCTATGGAGTTTTTGGACCTCATCTAGGCACTCTAAGGCCTCCAATGGTGAGCCTAGAGATTTTTTCGCAAAATTTTCATCGAAAATCTGCAATAAATTCTCTGATACTAATGCTTGAGAAATGATATTTTTATGGTAGGCTTACAACTCTAAAATGAACCTCCCTATAGAAAATAAGAATATTTTAAGCTCTATTAGTAAACATATTTTTTCTTCTTTGATTATGATTCTTGAATGACCAAATTATGAACAATAACTGGTTACAAATAGTTGAAAAGCCACTTATGGATAGATTGGCTTTTCCATAAAATAGCTCATTATCTTCTTACATAGGCCTATAAACATCATTTATTTCTCTTCGCAAAAAAATGCCTTCATAGGTTGCAAACCTGCCGAGGAGAAGGCGATGCTTGATTTTTCACAAGCTTCCTTCTTTTATTAAAAAAACATGATGACTTGTGAACAAGCCCAACTTTCTGAATAACCTTTGCATATTGCAAGAATCCCCATCAAATTAGGTACCAAGCTACCCATAAACTCACAACATCAAGGAAAACCACCTGGCCATGAAGTGTGGGAGAAGGGAAAGATGGAAAATTTGATGGAGACTCTTTTCACCTAAGGGGGATTAAAACTAGACCCAGACATACCTAGGCTTAACTAAGACACAAAATTTTCCACTTTTGCAAAATGGTTATAGGTGAAAAGTGGGGCAACAAATGGCTCTAACTAGGGACTTGGGTAGACTATACCCAAGCAAGGAACTCAAAATCTCTAGTTTTGCAAAAATAAAAGGTGGCAACACAACAAAACTAAAATAGGGAAAAATAGGGAAACAAAGGCAAGGAAGGAAAACTAACTAGGAAACACGGGAAGGAACTAAATGTAACTATAATAAAATATAGGGGTTATCTATTCTTAGTTTAAAATTTGATAAAGCTTCAGATTTTGACCATTATAGGATAGAGGTAGCACTTTTCCATCTTGATAAGCCAATTTGAAAGAATTATTCTTGAACACCTGATGAATTACGAATGGACCTTTCCACAAGGTGACAAACTTTTTATGCATACCCTTTGGAGCACTTCACTTATTCTAGAGTAACACACTGTCTCCTATAATTAATTTTCATGGTCTTGCCCTCTTAACAAATAGATTCTTTACTTGCATTTGGTGTTGTGATGTGATCCATGATTTCTTCCCGTTCCTCTTCAAGCTTGCTGAAATACAAAATCCTCTTTTCTAAACCATCTTTGTAGATATCATCTTCAATCACTGTTCTAAGTTTTCTCATAGCCAATTCCAAAGGTAATGGGAGATTAGCCTTAGTTTCATAGACTAATTCAAAAGGATATATGCCAATTACCCTCTTAGGTGTTACTCTATCTGCTCATAGTGCCTCATGAATTTTCTTGTGCCAAGTCTTTTGATTATCTAACACTAATTTCTTAACAATATTTATCAAGTTCTAATTAATAGACTCAACTTGACCATTTTCTTGTAGGAAATAACCATATGAATGACTGACTATAATCCCATACTTAAATTTTTTTTTGGTAATCTCAATTGAAGAGAAATAGGCTATGTTGTCCATCACTAGTTTGATGGGAACACCAAACCTAACTAGTATGTTTTCCTTAATGAATTCACATACTACTTTAGAAGTGGTTTTCTTATTTGCTTTGGCTTCCACCCACTCAGTGAAGTAATTAGTTGTAGTTATCACATACTGGTGACCACCACTGGATGTTGGGTTAATTGAACCAATGAAATCCAGACCCCATTGTTGAAAAGGTCCTTCGATGATGACAGGTCTTAATAATAGAGTAGCTAATTGAGGATGCCCAATGAACATCCTACATTTTTTGCATTTTTCCACCCAAGAACAAAAATCCTTGAACATTTTGGGTTAGTAATAGCACTACCTTAATATTTTGAAAGCCATGATTGAAGATGAAAAATACCCTCCACAGGCTTCATCATGAAATGTTTTCAACAACTTTTCTTGCTGTTGTTTGTTCACACATTTGAGAAAGTGCCATCTATAGATTTTTTAAATAATTTACCCTCCCAAATTACATACTTAGCTACTTTCAATTTAAGATCCCTCTGTCTTGTAGTTAGGCCCTCTGGACATTCTTCATATGTTAGCAAATAAGTAATATTCTCAAAGCATGGATCATGAAAACCTATAGCCAAAACTAGTTGCTTTTCTCCCAATTCTTCTGATTCTTCAGCCATCTTGTTTTCCACAATTGCCTTGCACAAGGCATTACCCCTTACTAGCTTGGTAGGTTTGATTATATCACACTCTTGTGTCTTTTCTATCCATATTCCTCTCACATTACATTCTACATCATACTGTGTTAACACAATTTTTACTACTACATTTGGGACATAAACAATAGAATGTGAATGCAAGATGTAAAATCACAAACTTTTAAGTGCTTTAAGTAATACAAAAGCATGTTTCTCAATTTGTGATTACTTCAATTCATGATTTTTTAGAGGTATGCTCATGAAAGCCATTGGGGCTTGTATCCCTTCATTATTATCTTGCACAAGTATTGTTGATAAAGTGTGTTTAGAAGTATAACAACAGATGATGAAATTTCACTTATAATTTAGGTGACATAATACTGGAGCATTAGCAATAGCAATTTTTATATTCTAAAAGGCATGTTTTCCCACCTCATTCGATTTGAAGTTTGAATTTCCTTTCATCATGTCCACAATATGCTTAGTGGTTTCTAAAAAATCTAGTACAAACCTTTTGAGGTAATCCACCTACCAGAAGAATAATTTAACTCCTATTTTATTTGATGGAAAGCTCAATCTTCAAATGGCCTCAACTCATTTAGGATCAATTTTGATACCCTCTTCAGAAACTATGTGACCAAGGAGCTTTCCCTTTGTCACACAGAAAATGGATTTTTTGGATTGAGTGAGATTCCATGTTCTCAAGATCTTTGTAAGACTTTCTTCAAATCTTCTATGTGATCTTTCCTCTTTTTCAAAAACATGGTGAGGTCATCCAGATATATAACTATAATATGGTCCTTTAAATTAGCAAACATTTTACTCATACACCTTTGAAATGTGGCACCAACATTGATGAGTCCAAAGGGCATTCCATGATATGAAAACGTACCCCAAAGAGTAGTGAATGCTATCTTATGCTGGTCCTCCTCTTCCACTTCAATTTGATTGTAACCTAAGAACCTGTCAAGCATGGACATCATTTCAGATCCAACCACTATTTTTAGTAAGTAATTCATATTGGAAAGAGTGAAATTATCCTTCAGAGATGCTTGGTTCAAATTATGGAAATCTATGTAGATACTTATTTCTCTGTTCTTCTTTCTGACTAGTACTATATTAGCTACCTAGGTGGAGTGATGGATGGGATAGATGATTCTTGCTTTCAACATGTTATATACTTCCTATAATATGGTGTCTGCTACCTCAGGATTATAATTCCTTTGTTTTTTCCCAAAAGGGAGTGCATCAAGTTTGAGGGGAATTTGATGTTTTATTTTCTCGCCTCTATAGCTTTTCAAATCTTCATAACTCTAGGAAAAATCATCCTAGTATTCTAAAAAAAATAGCTTAGTTACTTCTTTCTCTTCTAGTGAACAACACATACTAATATTGATCATTTTAGGATTATAGGAATCACCAATATTTACTCCTTCATACTCACCAGTGGTAGGTCCCTTTTCTGCCCTGTTTTGCTTTATGTAGGCATCATGTCTATTAAACAATTTTTCCAAAGACAAAAAATATGGGTGAATGATATTACCTCGTAATTGAATTTCACCCATCTAATTTTATTTTAGCTTGTGATTAGAGTCTTCATTATTAACTTCATTAGATTTTTTTTTGGAAGTAGCCTTGTCATTTTCTAAGAACAATTACAAGCTCTTGTCATCTTCAAAAACTTGCCAAGATTCTATATTATTTGGAATAGAGGCTCGATATACAATCTCAATTTGGTACTTCTTATCTTTGAACTCTAGATGAGGTAATAGTAAGGAAGCAAATACCACTAAGGAATTAGCTTTGGTGTTCATTTCCCTTGGTACTACTTCAATAGAAAAAGCATCTAGGCCTTGTATTTCATCCCAAAATCTATTTCTATAATTCTTCAACTTGTGATTCTTCACAGAGTATTACCCTTTAATTTTTCTTACAATGAGCTCTGCATCACATTGAGCTTTTAGGATCTTTATTCCCTTTTCCTTCAATATCATTATCCTTAGTAGTAAGGCCTCACACTCTATAGTATTATTCATATTCCCAAACTCTAATTTGAAGGCCATAGGTTCAGGCTCTCCCTCAAGGGGTATTAACACTACACCTGTTCTAGATCCTGAAGAGAAACAACTTTCATCAAATTCTAGTATCCATATGCCTATTAAATATTTTTCCTCATTGGGAATTCCTTTGATTAGATTTTCATTTCTTTGTTCATCCAGAGCCTCTTTAGTAAATAACATGTAATTGCCAAACTCCAGCTCTTGATAGAGGATCTGAGCTTTAGGATCATCTAATTTTAAGATAGTAAATTTTGCCTTTTCTTCAAGTTCTAATTTTACTTTCTTATTCCCTATAGGTATGACTGCTTGGGACCAGTGTAGTTTTATTTCTCCTCCTAAGTCTTTGTGAAGAATTCTTCTTAAGAGAAGTCCATAGCTTTTCGAAATAGCTACCACTAGAATGGTCAATAAGAGTTTCTTTTCTAGATGCAAAGCTAAGGCTACTTGAGCATATTTAATTTGTTCAAGTAGAGGAACCTATTTGGCATCCATAGGATAACATCTTCCATGCACCTTAGTGAGGTTGAGACCTAGGGCCTTAGCTACAAAATAAGGCATAATGTTGTTTGATGCACTTGAATCTGTTATACAATTGTTTGGTTTGCATCCATTGATATACAGTGAAATATAGAATGGGCAGGGTTTTTTCCTAGGAGAGGTTGCTAAAACAATAGAATCCTCTTGATTAAATAGATTAGATGTCAAGGTTTCATCCCCTTCTTCAATAGTCACATTATGATTTAAATCTAAAGAATTCCCTTTACATCAATTTACTAGTCTTTTCAACTCAAAGGGATGAGACTTCAAATAATCTATAGGGGAAATTTGGATTTTTGATTCTTCATAGAATTGAATGAAATCAAAAGGAATTTTTTCCTTACCCATTTGAGAAGTTTATGCTCCTTGCAACATGAATATTATTTGCTGAGGGACTAGGATCATTCCTATTAGGATGACTAGAGGATTGATTCTTTAGCCTTTGACCTCAAGTAAACATTGTTTATGAAGTTCCATCAATGGTCGCATAACATTCTCCCTTTGGTTCAGAATCTAACTCATATTCCAAAAATAAATTTCTAGAGTCACCATTTGAGTACAAATCTAACTTTAAACAAGGAGTTGCAGTGTTCAAATAATTGGTGGATAATAATTGCATCGTACGAGTAGTTTTTGGATAGCTCTCACCATTATGATCCATTTTCAAATGAAAGACACACATATTTCCTTTCTTTGGTGCCACTTCAATTGACAACATAGATTGTGAGCCTGTGAGCTACATAAATCTTCCATCATTGTTCCTTCCTGGAAAATTTTGATAATTCTGTTGGTAGGAATTATTGAATCCAGGTAATTGCCTTTTTACTGCTACCAACTCATTTGATAGTTTCTGAATCATTTCATTTGATGATGTGGTGTTACTAGAACTTCCTTTAGTTTGAAGTTCTCACTTCCATTTTCCTACAAAAATCAAGTCATCTTCAAATTCAATTGCCTTCTTTTGTGCATCTGCTAAATCCATAGGATGTGCCCTTCTCAAGTCATAATTGACATTTGGGGGCATCACACTTATGAAGAAGGTTTTTAGATTACCAATAGTGGGCCTATTAGTAGTTGGAATTATACCAATAATCTTATTGAAATTAGCAACAAAATCCCTCATACTCATGGTGGGTTGCTTTCTAATAGATGTCAATTGTGTGAACAAAACATGTTCATCTTTTACAGTCTTAAATATTGTCTCAAAGGCCATTCTCATTGTATCCGAATCAGTGATCGAGCCATTATCCAAATGATAGAACTAGTATGCTACATTTTTAGTCAAGGTTTCCACAAATAATCTTACAACAACATCCTCATGTCCAACTCCTAAGATATGAGTAGCTACAAAGAAGGCCTTAATGTGTTCATCTATGGTAACCTTCCCATCACTTGAAAATTTAGGGAAATTCTTCCTTAAACTAGCTAGGAGTGGATGATAAGTTGTTAATGCTAATGGTCATGTTTCTACAGCCCATGGAGTAGCCATAATTGTTTTGGTAGGGTATGGTGGGAAATTGACAACTAGGGGAGCAGTGATTCTATGCAGGGCCAATACTTGGTAGGTAGTATGGAAAGCACTTTGATTCCTAATAGAGGAAGGTGGTCTACTTCAACTTTTCTTTTCACTTTTCCATTTTTGAATGTCTGGGATGGGAAAGCCAAGCTCTGTAAGTTTATCAAAAATAGGGTCTTGCCCTCCCTATTCCTTGGTACTTCTAAGGAACCATGTTTGTTTTAAGGTGCTAGGTTAGTTTTATCTTTTAGCTTCTCATCTCAATTGTCTTTCTGATCTTTAGATGTCCCTCCTTTGAACAGATCTTTCTAAAGCTTCAACTCTTCTTTCTTCCTCTTCCAATACTTGGCTAACATTTTTGTAATGTTCAACATTCCTGCTATGTCTCTAAACAAATGTATTAAGGGATGAAATTATGTCTTCTTGGTCATCTTGAAAACCAAGGCTAGGTTAGAGCACTGAAAAAAAGTTTTCATGAGGTAGTACCATTTTTCGTCATGATATAGGCTTATGAGTCAAGTGACTATTCGTATTCCCTAGCAGAGTCACCAAAAATTTGTTGGTAAATTTTTTTTTCTTCTTCTTTGATTATGACTCTTGAACGGCCAAATTATGGACAATATCTAGTTAAAAATAGTTGAAAAACCACTTATGGATAGATTGGCTTTTGTCTAAATTGATAGGTACAACTCTCTATGGTAGATTTACAATGAATTATGTTTTGTTTCTAAAACTAATATGGGGTGTGTTCTTGACCTAAAAATAGAAGAGGTATAATCGAGCCAAACCTAAATAGAATCTAACTCAAGTAGATAAAGGTTTCTAAAGAATGGATTAAGTTCATGAACCCACACATCTTATGAATTCACAAAGCTTAATGACTTGGAATAGCATAACAACTAATACTGAACTAAATTAACTAGGATCTAAACTACAAAGAAGAAAAAGTTAACTAAAAGGGAAAATGTTTAAGAGATCTCTCTTTGAACATGCAATGACACTTCTTATCACATCTATTGGCTGCCTTGAAATAGGGGAATGAAACTCTGTTCTTTCCTTGCTTCAATCCAGATAAAAGAGAAAACATATAGATAACAACTAATAGAAATGGAATAGAAAATAGTTGATACAAAATACCATTCAATTGACTCTGCAACATCGAGTACTTCACACCAAAAATTTTCCGACCTTTTATTAATCTTTCAATTTCATACATATAGGATTTTGAGATGACCATTACAATAGAATTTCAATCGGTTCATCTCCTCAAAGAATGAAAAATGGCAAGAAACTGGTTTTTTGTATTGCAATAATTACATAAGAAAATAAAAAAAGTGGGCAGAATGTGAATCACTTCGTCTTCTTCCCCTTTTCTACTTTTTTTCTATAGGCCTTAGCAACAACTATGATTGGGATTAGCTCTTTATGCCTAGGCATGTGTATGCATCCACTGAGTTTCTAGAGTTTCACAACTCTATTTTGATTACTGGAAGACACATCAATCAGACTATCTAAGAATTTGGAGAAATTCTCCTTCATGACATTTATCCCAATGAGATCTTTCCCTTGGCCACTAGTCTATGAATCTGTATGTAGTTCCCTCATGAGTTCAAATCCTTTGTCTCAAGTCTTCTTCACTTTATCCTCTATTTCCTTAAGTCCTTTTTCTACTAATAAGAACATTTCTGACTTAAACTACATGCTTTGAAGCCATTCAAACAGAGGTTCATCTCCCTTTGGCAAGATTTTTTCTTCAACAACTTCCTTTTCCTTCATTTGAATGATCATTTTTAGAAGAGAGATACAATCATTGCTCTTTGTTCTATTTCTAGCCAAAGTATTGCTATTTTCTAATATTTTATCCTTCTCTAGTTCTCACCTTAAGATAACATTGCCAATTTGTTCTATAATAGAGACTCCCTCTATCTTGAACTTCCTAGTCTAGTCTTTACCAATTTGGCCAAAGTGCCTATCTTCTTGAAGTTGAGAGATAAGGGCTTGAACTTGGTAGGATTTCTTGTTACTGGTACTCTAGAGATAGTTGCTAATGGAGCGACCAATTTATTTATGAACCTATTCAACTCTTCTACCTCAGCCTTCATTCTAACTTTTGATAACTTTAGCCTTTCCAATTGTCCCTCAATTACATCATTGGTTGACTTCCACGAGCCAATCTTGGTGTCATGTCTAGCCTCTCCAAGGTCCACTAAATGCATAGTAAAATCATTAGTAGTCATATCTTCAATTCTTCCTTCTTTTTTGGGTATCTCCATCATTAGGTACCCTATTTTTGGATCTTGACCAAGTATAGACAAGGTTTTTTGCTTCTTCACCTTGGTTAATGCAGATCTAGAACAAACTGTGAGGGATATGGTATCCTTGGTGGGGGCACTTTCATCTTTCCTTTTCCTCTTTCTCTCCAGAGTATCCTCTAACCAAGAATCAATGCCTATCACCTTGGAGGCCATCCCAAGTGCTTCTATTCTAAACATCTTCTTCTTAACTGGAGTGATTTTCATCATAGTTGAAGAGAAGGGATTCTTTGGTGCCTAAGAAATGAACTTGGAAGAGCTCTAGCCTTTCTCCACCTTTGAGGTTTTCTTCATTGCCTTATTAGATTTAGTAAACTCACTACTACTACTCTTTCCATCTTCCAAACCTACTATCTACACTAGGGTGCCAATTAGTTGTAGAAGTGTAGCACTTACTAGTGGAACTAGGCTATGATGAGGTGAGGGAATTGGGGCAACATGAGGAGAGGAGACTAGTGTAACATGAGTAGATGGAACTAGTGTAACACCATTATCCTTTGGCTCCTCCATCTCCTTCTCTTTAGCACTAGTTTGGGTTCCAATAATTGGGAGGGAACCATAATGACAAGTCTTAGGTATGGGGATGCTCTTGTGTGGAGGTTGGTCACCTCCTCCCAAAGGTTGAGTTGGTTCTTCAGTGGTAGCTAGTGTTACACCTGGTGTAGTACTCTGGGAGGAAGAGTGAGTTGCTACTGCTAGAGAAGCTTGAGTGGCTATGCCTTTACTCCAAATTCTTTTGGCTATCCATTCAACCCATTTTCTAGTTCTTTTGATGATTTGGGCCATCATAATGTCTAAATATTCCTTAGCACCTTCATAAGGCTTTGAATTGATAGGAGTGTTTCTTAACTTGGTCAGATATGTATTACTATACATATATTTCCCATCATCCTCCAATCCTTCAACATTAAGATTGATATTATATGTCTTTATTTGCTCCATTGTGAGCCTGGCGAAAGCACGATCTCGAATTTCAAATTCATCTTTAAAATCTACCCAATAGTCTTCAATAGTGGTAATGTATTTGATCACACTCCCAATCTGCAACACATCCCTAGCATATCCATTCGAATCAAACATAGGTCTCAAGACCTCATAAATCTCCAATTTTTATTTCATCTCGAACACTTTGAGCATATTATTTGCATCAAATTAGGACTCACAGTTGAAAGCTCCTACTTTCATAGGAAACTCATATCCCTTCTTCTTTAAGCTTCCACTTAGCACATTCACTTGGACCACCTACCTCATGATCTCTATTAGCACGATCATGTCGCTCAAATACTTGGGTAGCTTTAGGGGAAATCCATCAAAAGTTGCAAGATGCAAATATGAGAAAGATGAGAACCATATAAAATAGCTTCCGAATTGGATTGAATCTCCTCTCTAGGCATCCTTGGAGTTCCTTGCAAATTCTCATTGTGAATGCGTAATTAACTTTGACATACTCCACATGACTATTTTGTAATTGCAAACATGGATAGAACTCATAACACTTCACATCATCAGGAAAATTTTCTATTCTTGGAAGGCCCAATCATAACTGTAAAGATGCTAGCATATAAATTAGAAAGGAAGACATATAGAAAGTGTTGTAGAACTTTATGGCACTGAGAGCCCTTGAAATATTTTCACTTACCTCATGGGCCCAATCAATATATTGTGTATCTAAGAAAATAACTTGTACTAGAAAGAAATACTATTCAACAAAATTTAAAGCTTCTACCTCACATTTCAGTCTATGTAGGAGAACCAGAATGTCTACAATCTTAAGTTTGAGATTAGTACCAAATAGAGTTTTGGGGACCTTACTCTTGGTGCTCCACAAATTTTGAAACCAGGATTGCATAATTTCCCTCCTCCACACCATCTTCTACATGAAGAACTCAAAGACTACTCCTCCCACTATCAAGTTCAAAAACTCCTCCCATTCTAGAACTCAGAGGAAATTCACCACAGTTTGCTTATCAATGGAGATTAATACTATATGATTAGTTAACAAAATCTACTTGGTATCTAGATTGTAGTGATTTATGAATTCATAAATTGATTCTGGAGCTTGGATTGCCACCAGGAAACTAGCTACCTCTACTAGTCCACTTCCTCGAAGCTTCTCAGTTATGGGATGAATTGGCTCTAACTTTAACCTCCTTTGGAAATCTTGCATATCATAAAAATGGAGTGAAATATCCATGAAATTCTTCAATGTGGACTTGATTCCGTTTAGCCCATCAAACCCCACAAATCTAGTTTCCATTCTATCTAAGAATGAAGTAAATTGAAATTTCAAATATAGATGAAGAACTATATATTGAATTCACAAATACAGACAATTTGAAAACATTGTGCAATTTAACAGAATAAAAGTTCAAGAAAAAGTGGTAGTTTGAATAACTATTATGTTTCCATCTATATAGGAGTCATAATTCATCTATTAATCTTTAGGATTCATGCCACACAAATGAATTAAAGGATAAAGCTATTGAAATAGTAAATACGGGAGCTCTAAAAGATATTTTAGTGTCTTTTCACTATTTCCATTGGCCCAATGGTAACTTTCCTTTCTCTCATACTTACTTTTCCATTTCCCATTAAGTTTCAGAGAATTATGAATAGAGTACCCTGTAAGGAAATATCTGCCTAGTTGAATTCTACTTAGTATACCTTTCCCGCAATGGTTAGATTATTTCCATTATCATCTTAAGATGTTTTGTGTGTAATTTTTGGGCTCGATCTGCTAAAAAAGTTGATTTTCTTTTGAATGTGGAAAATCATCCGCATGGGTTGAAAACTCACTAAGGAGAAGATGATTTGCATTTTTCTGCCCAGGCTTTCCTTTAAACTTTATCCTTTGAGTTAATATTTCCTTTAGTTTTGAAAATCTTGAAAGGATTACAAAAGTTGAAAAGGGACCCACTTCCTTGTTTCTTTTCTTTACAATTTTCTTTGGTAGAAAATAGACTTCATGGGTCAAAAGCCCACCAATGAGAAGTTAGTTTTGAGTTTTCCGCCTAAGATGATTCTAAGTGCCATGATGAATCTTGAATATTTCCCAAGGTATAATATTGCGATCAACATAGGATTTTCCATAAAATAGCTCATTATCTTCTTACATAGGCCTGTAAACATCATTTATTGCTCTTCATGGAAAATTGCCTTCATGGGTTAAAAACCCACTGAGGAGAAGGCGATGCTCGATTTTTCGCAAGTTTACTTCTTTCATTAAAAAAACATGATAGGCTATGAACAAGCCCAAATTTTTGAATAACCTTTGCATGTTGCAAGAATCCCCATTGAATTAGGTATTAAGCTACCCATAAACTCACATCTCAGAAAACCACCTGGCTATGAAGTGTGGGAGAAGAGAAAGATAGAAAATCTGACGGAGACTCTTTTCACCTAAAGGGAATTAAAACTAGACCTAGACATACCTAGGCTTAACTAAGACAACAAATTTTCCACTTTTGCAAAATGCTTATAGGGTGAAAAGTGGGGCAACAACTCATATGAAAAACTTACTAAAAATAGTAAGCTCCTAGAAATAGAAACCTCCCTGTCTACGAGCCCTTATTAAAATATAAAAGACTGAAAATAGAATATTTTTGGATGATGCAAGATTACCCTTACACCTAGGATGCTCTTGCATCAAAAAGGAGAAATGGAAAGTTTATTCCAGGGTTTTAGAGTTTATTAATTATTTTGACAAAGATTATAAGCCTTTGAAAGATGCGAAGACAAAAGCATATAAGTTGAATAAGTTAATGATCACCTTTCCATAGATTATGGAGGTAATGAATGAAAAGAAGGCATTCTTTATCAATTCTTATCCCAACAAGGCCTAACAAATAATGAAAAAAATATCTTTTACCCCTGCAGTAGGATTGAGGAAATTGGTTATTTAGAGATCTAGCTATAATATCATTAAGAATAAAGAGCTTGTAATTGACAAGGGTAAACAAATAGTTGGGTCAACTAGTACTATTTTCGAAGAGAGGCCTGAAAGCCCAAAAGGGAAAAAAGAAGAAGAAAAAACAATTATCCCAAATAGAAAAATACTGACCCACTCAATCCACATTGCATGTAGCAAATGAACAACTCAAAAAGGAGCAAATGGAGAAATTAGGATCCCAAGGGGGAATTTTTATTACTATTACAAAATTAGAAGAAGGAAATCCTCAAGAGCCTCCCATGCCTAACCTTGAGTTAACTATTGCTGATTATAGAGGAAGGGAATTAGACCTTGTGGTAGATTAAGCTAGTCATGAATTTCTTTCTAATGACAATTTTGTTAAATCATGAGCTTTTTATCAGTTTGCATGGAGAACAAATATTGAACAATTTGAAGAAAGGTGTAATAAGAGGAAGACAAAGCATCCTGAAATGGAAAAGGCATCTATACAAGATCAAATAAAGGATGAGATGTTGTAAGAGTTTAAAATTTTGACCCTTGAAGAAGGAAGAAGAATGATAAAAACATCTGGGGTTTTGCTTTTACAAAATTGGGACATTACAGATGCCATGGTCTTTAACACTATTACCAAGTAATTAAGTACAGATGAAAAGGTAAAAAAGAAGCTAAGAGGTGCTAAGTTTAATGAAGATCATGTTGCCTTAGTGATTTGGTCTATGAGAAGAGAATCCAAAGCCAATTCCTCTAAGCTTGATGATACTGACATAATAGGAAACTTGATTTTAAAAAGGGTAGAGGATACTCCAAATGAGGAGGCCACAGAGCTAAATGTTGAAATAACTAACCTCACCTTGGCTATAGCTAGGAAGGGGAAATTGCAAAGATTAGAATTACAAGAAAAATATTAGCAAGTTTTGGAAGCTTACAATAAAGAGGTACAAAAGAGAATAGAGCTTGAGAATAAGGTGATAGGGCACTAAGGATAGTCTAGCAGACCTAGAATTACTTATCGTCATTCTCCAATTGATCCTTTTAAATCAAATCCTCTTATAGAAATGCTAGACACCACATAGAGACCTCAATACTATACAACAAAAGATTTTGAAGTGGAAAAAAACAAACTTTTGGCATTGCGTGTGGAACTAGATATCTAGTATGAGGAAAAATTGAGGAAAAATATTATGTATTTGGTAGATAAAATTGGTTGGCCTACATTCTATGAACAATTCAAAAAAGTAATAAACATATGGAATGAGCTGAAAGGAAATGAGGATGCTTTGAAGCCAATTGTCAATAAATGGAACAACAGGGACAAATATGTCACTCTTTTATGTTTTTCAGTTATTAGTTTGTCTTGTGAGAAAATAGAAAAAACTTTTGAATTGACTAATAATCTCTCTAAGTTTGATAATAAAAGAATTGCATTATAGAGGAGAATCATAAATTATCTTTCAAAATATAGGAGTAGAAACTTTGAACTCTTCCACCATGCACTAAATAAAAAAGATAAATTAAAAGATAAAGAGGAATGGGCCAAAGAATTGGATGATCTGTTAAGCCTTAGGATGAATAGGGTCATAAATGAAAAGGGACATGCATAGTTGGCAAGTACAATTGAAGAAGTTGTTAAAGTTCAAATATTTTATGATTCTTTAAGAGAAGAGTTTATTGAAATAGATAAACTAGGAGAATATGTTTTGAAGAAACATCACGAGATTCTAAATTTTAATTGGCCAAATGACACACTTTTTGACAAGTGGATGGCAGATTTTGTACATGCAAAGCAGTTAGAACTTGGTGAAACCAATGAAGATGAAGTGGAACAAGATGAGTTTCAAGCAACTGATGCCTTGATAAAAATAGAGGGGGAAAAGGATAAACAATCAACTATATAAACAAATACATAGGTTCAAATTGATAACTTGGAAGCAAGAGAATCGAATGTAACTATCAATTTGTTGGTACAAGATGACCTAGATGGAGAACCACAAGTGAAACTTAGTTTTCAGATATTAGAATAGGGTCCATCATAAGAAATTCCAATGTTCATATGCTCCAAGGAATGACAATTATGAAAAAGACAATCACAAACTCCTCAACAAAGAAGTGAAGCATAAGTGGTTCCCACAAAAAGAATATTCATGATGCAAATCATTTTGTTGCACCAATTTTTATCTTTTATGATAGTAACTTTTGTAAACATCTTTCTATCTTAAGGACATCTGTCAGTACTCTCTAGGCTTGAAGCTTATTGCATCTCATACTATATAAATGAGATTCCAAGGCTAGAGAGGGGGTCCAAACTATTTTACAACTTTTAGTTTTACTAGTTTAATTTGGTCCAGTTTCCTTGATGCCAATTTTGTGATGTATTTTCTCTGTAAGCTTGAGAATACATTATTTTTCTAGGATCATGGTGTCTTGTCTTGAGTTCTTTTGAGTATTACCCCAATGTTACATAATTTTCAAAGAGAATTAATACAAAGATGAATGACCACCATATCTATTTTCTCTGAATCTTGTCTCCATTGTTATTGACTAGTTATTTTGAGGTTGTATGGGCAAAGCTTGTTCAATTTAATGCAACTAGGATAGGTTGTATGTCAATTCACTATTAGTTTTAATTCAACAGATTAAGTAAATGCTTCAATGAATATGATAAGATTTCTATGTAGTAATAAGGATATGCATAAGAATGAATTTTAGGAAAAAATTCTAATAATATTGATTGTAATACAATCAATTAGGTCAAAATAAGGTGGTAGGCTCTGAATCCCAATGGATGAGGCACTTATTTAATTATTTCAGTCTGTATATGAAGAGATCATGGATAAGCATCAAGCAAAATCTCCAAATCAAAATCAATTTTACTTCAAATATATGAAGAGTATCATAGCTGGTCAATACTTGTTTGCATTTAATCTCTATGTTTTGATTAGCTACTATTACATAGAATTACCTGTAAATCTAAGAAGAATTATGACCAAGCATTTGCTATAGGGGATGAGTGTTGTAATAGAATGTCATTGAATGAATGAAGTGTAAAGATAATATTAAGTTTGAAACATTTTATCCCTTAGGTGCACTCACCTTGGTTTTGCAAAGCCAAAATAGTTGAAAATATTTATGATTTTGTTGAAGTTGGGTCCAGATTTGAAGACCATTTAGCTAAGCATAGGAAGTAGCTAATCCTTAGGTTATTCTGATCTTCACCATCTTGGTATCATGTATTTTGTTACTTGGTAGTTTGAAACACCAACAGAGCATATCTTAAAGTTTATTACATGGAATAAGGAGATCTCATTGTTTTGTGCAAAGAACTTCAAAATATTGAAGGTTAACTATTAGTATTCTATTTTCTTCCATATGGAGTATACAATTAGAGTACTTTGGCTTGTCTAATGCAATTTTCTAAGCCCTCTAGATGTGATAAATCTCTTATACTTAAACAATAGTGTAACTTCTTAAAAAAATCTCCCTATATATATATATCTTGGATGGAACGTTCGAGTATTATGTTTCATAATTCTTGTTATGTATGTGTGACATGCAATGTGTACATGGAGTAATTGTAGATTTAAGCAATTCTTATTAAAATATATATGTTTCTCTTGCAAACAATGACTTTTGAAAATTGAGATTTGGGAATAGGTTTAGGGGAATATGTGATAGTTGAAATATTCTCTTTTTTAGTTGAGTATAACCAGTACAAGCTAATCTCATTTACCTATTTTGTTCAGTCATCCTATCATCAAATTGTTAGAGAGCTCAAAGAAACACAAATTCATATTATAAAAATTTGAATAATTTGTATCCTTTAAGTTCTGAAGTCATAAAAGCTCTATGGCCAATTGAATTATATTTATAATATGAATTCTTTAGCCTATAAATTAACTCATTTAATTTTTCATTATTTTTTTAATGTGAAGTTTATTTAAAATTAATATTTCAGATCATATTTCATAATTTATGATTAAAAAATTGAAAAATTGAAAATATCTACTAAATTGTTCAATATAATTTATCATTAAAATTTTGAAAAGCTTTACTAAATTATTTTATATAATCAAAATCTTTAAAGTTCTTAAAATCATTAAAGTTCTTTGTCACCAAGTGAAATATGGTTATATGAAACTTTCAGATCTAGACAAGTATATCTCAAAACACCTTCTTAAAGCTCTTTAAGGCCTATGTTTGAAGTCTACTCTTTTATGAGATGCTTCTATTCTTGAAAAATGAAGAGAAGATAAACAAAGCTATGGGAATGAAAGATTTGAGAAAAACAAGACACAAAGATTTGAAAACAACAAGACACATAACATGCACAAGATTTTATATGGTTCACTAATATGGCTACATTCAAGGAAAAAGAGTTGTTTGGACACCATGTCAACTTGGTCTAGGAGACTAATAGTTGCTACCTATAAAATGGCTACATCTGCAGGAAGCAAGGGAAAAAAAAAGTTGTTTGGACACCATATCGACTTGGCCTAGGAGACTATTAGTTGCTACTTATAACAAGATTTGTTATAACATATCCATCAAAATCAACCCAACTTGCAAAAGCTTTTCTTGGTAATTTTTTTTTATAAGAAATGCCCCAACTCACTCTAGCCCACATCTTCATTGCTCTTTCCTCAAACTAAAACCTATCCTGCTCACACTTTGGCAGGAACTAAGCTTCCATGCAACCCTTGTTGTATTAGTGGTGTGGATGTATTGAAATAAGTTAGAATAAATGTTTTATTGCCTTTAATTTTATTTGAATAAATTAGAATAAATGTTTTATTGTCTATGAAATTTAATTTGTGTCAAATTTTTAAAAAAACAATTGTTTCATTTTTTTTTCTTTATTAAGGGAATAGATAAATTGTATGTTGTTTATAAATATATATGGTAACAATTTTCTAAGTATGAAAGGATAATTATTATTATTTAAATATAGTTAAATATAAATTTGTAATCAAGTTTAATAGAGATTTATATTTAAGAATATTCTAAATTATTTATTTAAAATTATTACATATTAAAGATGTCAAAACTATTAGATTTAAATATTATATATTTAAGTATTTTGTTATTAATATTTATTGTTTTATATAGACATGAGTTATTTTGAAATATTTTATTATGGAGATAATATTTTCTTTTGAAAAGTTGTAAAGCTTTATAATTAAACACGTTCATATAGCCAAATCGAACATTTGGAAATAAATGAATTTAAACCATGTGATTGGAAATTAACATTTTCTTGTGTGTTTTATTTTAAGTTTTGTGATTTTAATTTTGTGATGGTTTTATGTAGACAGTTAGTTGGCCAAATTGGGATGTACACCAGAAGCCTTCTAGGAGTTTCTTTTATGTTGTTTACTTGACTGGATGTCATGATGTACATTATGTTTCAAATGTGAGATATACTTTGATGAAATTTATGAGAGTGGATTTTGAGACCCATTGCATAATGGGTTACCTGTCATAAAACCAAATTTGATCTTATTTGATTTTGTGGTATGCGACACAATTATGGTTTGTGAACTTAGGAGAGGTTGTCTAGGTGCATGTCTATGGGAGTGGCTTATAGTGAGAGTCTGGGACCCAAAGTGGCCAATACTAGGGTAACCTATTGTAAGTTGTGTAACAAGTGATAACATAATAATTAAAATTATTGGTTAGCCCATTCCTTGAGATACATTAAAAAGATAAGTTAGAGATGTTGCCTTGGCCATGCCTTGAGTGCTTGTATAGGCTAAGGATGAGAATGAGATGATACCTAGTGAGAGGTATGACTATTTTTCCTTGTCTCTGTGAGAGGCTATTCTGGTTCTGTATGTGTCATGTTGGGGGTCGGGGTCTAGAGTGAGCAGTCCAGGGTAACACAACACTTGAGGGTCTGGGGTCTAGTGATAGACTAGTCTAGAGTAACTCAAGTAGTTTGACCATGTGATGACACTCCCTAAAATGTAGTCTAAGTCTCCTCTATAGATTTTGTATTTTCCTCTAGTGGTGTTTTTATTCTTGATGATTTATTTTTATTGATGATAATTAGTGTTTCATTGGTTATTATTTTTTTGACGTGTGGGTTTTGATTTTAAATGGATATCTTTCATTGAATTTATCTCTTAATTTTGATGCTCATTTTGTACATGGTATCTATGGTTAACTTTGGTATGTGGTATTGGTATTGATTGAGTTTCTTTTCAATTTTGATTATCTTTTCTTTATCAGTAATTTGTGTATCCTTGAAGTAAATTAGGATTCATCACCTAGGATGGTTTTATGATTAATTACCCTTATACACATTGTTCATTATCTTCTCTACATGGTGGGAGTTGGATCTTGACTAGGTGACCACATGGTTAGGAGGTAGTGAGTTCTTACGATTTGGGTCTCCCTTAGATTGGGAGATGTTGGATGTTTGTTGATGTAGTTGTACCATTATCATTCATATGCTTATCTTGGAGACTTCTATTCAATTGATGTATATATGTTATCATGTAGTTTGTATTTTGATGTACTTGTACCTATTCTCGCATACCCTACAACATGTGCAGTGGATGTTATTCATTAGATGTATTTTATTGTATTAGTTGTATTTATGCATTTTCTTATCAGATGATGTATCTGTTATTTATTCATGATCATGAACATTGTATGCAAGATTTAAAATATTTCATATAAACTTCTTAAATGTGACTCAACATGAAGAAACCCTTGAGGAATAAAATCTATGTTTGTATTGTATATGTGTAATTGATATTTATGTGTATACCACTTTCACATTTTTATTTGATGTTGTTTAAAATTTAAAATGAAGTTCAGGAAATATTGTAAAATGTTAGCTTTATTTCTCTTGGATTCCCCAGTAGGGTGCAACATGATGAAAGAGGACACATTGGTCATGAAGAATAGGACATTTTGAAACCCAAAGAAGAATATCTTTTTAGGGCCATTTCCAAGATTAGAAAGAGACCTAAGTTTGAGGTTCCCACATTTTTGGGAAATCTTAACACAGAGGAATTGATTGATTAAATCAATGAATTATAAGAATAATTTGAGTATGAAGCTATTGAAGATTTAGATAGGGTCAAATTTGTGAAGGCAAAACCAAAGCGGCATGCAAAGATCTTATGGCAGAAGATCTAGTTGGAGTGAAATAGATGAGGGAAGAATAAAATGACAAGATGGGATCAGATGATAGCTAAGTTGAAGTGACAATTCATTCTTGTTGATTACAATCTCGATCTATTAATAAAATGCCAGGGTTGAAGCAAGTGGGAAAATCTATTTAAGAGTATACATAAGAGTTCTATTGAGTTTCATGACTCTTCACTTTGGGAGTGTTTAGTGGGCATGTTAGAGAACCTATGTTTCAGATTTCAAGTCATTTTGACATGTTTTGACATGTTTTGACTAGGTTTTGAATCCCTGAAAGTTAGTTGTTTATTGTTGTGCTGATATAATTTGTTAAGAATTCTAGGAGGCCCTGTTTGACTAGTTTTAACTTTTACCTAGTTGACCGAAATGAGAAAATTCATTTTGCATTGTATTATAGGGGTCAAAGAATTGTTGTGTTTTAGATTTGAGCTTATGAAAAATCCATTTGATTGATTTGTGAATGCGATTCCATATGCAAATTGTAAAGTTTTATTGGTGTCATAAAGTGTAGATCGATCGGTAGTCCTGTTTGGGATGTCATAACTATGAATTTGTGATTGCTTAAACCAAATGGATTATACTACCATTTTCTAGTCTTAAAATTCTTTAAGTATGCTAGTTTGCAAGTTTTGACAAATTTGTTTGCACACTTTCCTAGGTCCATTTTGCTTGCAAAAAATGTTTTTTTTTGCCACTATTCCATTTTTTGTAAATCTAGGTAGACCACTTTGACCATTTTCCAAATGCACCCTTTTATTTTTCATGAGAAAAAATCATATATTTATACACTCCTTGTGATAGTGAACTAATGCCCTAGTTTTTCTGCCCTCAAGTATCAATTTGACCTATTTTCGAAGCCAAGTCCGAATGCATTTTATGATTTTCTGACATGTTTTCTTCCTGGCAATTTTGAGAAGACCACTTTGATGGTCAATATATTTTTACCATGAATTCATCTTGAGATGAGATCTAATAGGGTAAGAGAATGTGGAACAAAGTATCAACATGTCAATTTTTAGAGTTCAGTTAGATGTTTTGATCAATTTTTTAAAGCCAATCTCAGAGGCCTCTAGGCATAAAGTTATAGTTGGCAAAAAGTGGTAAAAAGAGTTTTAAATTTTTATTCAGTGGTTGAATTTGATTCTAATTAGTGCTAGGTTTTTAGTAGGCCAGTTTGAGAAGTTAGGTGTTTTAAAATGATTTTTTTAGCTAGACCACTTTGGGGCCCAACCAATTGCATCAAATTGATAGAGCTCAATGGAATTGAAGATATCTTGAAAGAGGGAGTATAATGATCATGATCATTATAAGTTTCAGTATGAATATGTCATCATCTAAGACCAAATAGGGGTGTGAGATTATGCATACAATAATAATAGGCAAATGTATAGTTCCATGTGGGGGTAGCTGAACAAAGTTTTGTCTATTGTATAGTAGGATCAAACATTTTGGTATGGAGTAAGGTTACAAAAATGTTGAGAAGCTTAAAGAGGTGGAAAACTCTTTCAAAGATCAAAGCTTTAATAGGGAAAATAAGACTCAATACTCATGGTCCCCTCATTTTCTCACCTAAATGTACATGGTAAACTCTTAGACATTTTTGTATCTCCAAATAAGTGTGGTTTTGAGGAGAGCATCCTATCTCATTATAAAAATTCTGCCTAAAATATTTTATGAGTATTGTTGATGGAATAATAGGCTATTCAATGGATGCCTTTGCATGCATTAACTCGAGGGATGTCAATGTTGAAAACTTTAAGAAAAATATTGGAAGAAGCCTCATTTTTCTCCATGTGCCATGCTATGATGAACCAAAATAGAACACACACACTAAATTGGACTTTCAAATGTCCACTCATTTCAAATTTGAGTCATGAGTGCATGAGAATGAAGGGACTAGAGGACTTGGAGTGAAAAGGGAGATGATTCACATATGCATGCTTTCAAATGGTGGAGGAAATCCATTGAATTGATTTGAAAGTGGGGAAGCAATTCCAAAGAAATGGAAGTTGGGCATGTGGTTTCATTCTACTTTCACCTTCTATGCTGTCATCATGTTTATTGCTACTAGTTTTTTTGCTCACAACTAGTGAGTGGTATCCTATCACAGGGGCAACCATGAGGAGGATAAAGTCAATTAAGTAAATGAGTTTGCAGATAATGTTAAAGAAGGATTGAATGTGATGGCATCTGCATGTAGTGATGGGTTTGAATTCCTATCTAAAGATCCTGTTTGACTAGTCCGTGAATGAACTTCATCTCAAGCATGGAGTCCTAAATCTAGGTGAGGAGATTATTTTGGATATGGGCATTGAAAACATCAAATAAAAACTTACATGGAAGTAGTCATAAATATAGTTTTAAAATGGAGGGTTGTACATGAGTGGATGTCTGTTGAAGCCTTCATTCACATGAGGAGAAGCAAACTTGGATGCAATCAGTGATGTTTGGGAGCAACTGTTGGTGGTAGTCCCCACCAGAAGTGTCTTTATTTTTTTAGGAATGTAATCCAGGTTCATCAACATAGAAAGAGAAGAAACCCAAAGTTAGAAGAAATTCACACCAATGGAGGACTAAAACCTAGTAATGAAATTTCATTTTCCTTTTGAACAATGCGTGATGGATTGTGATTAATAGTGAATCTTTAATTACATGCTTCTCCTCTTTGAAAGGAGTTATATCCCACTTTGCACTAATGAAGGAGTTTGCACAAGTAGCTTATGTTGTAAGAAGATAGGGAGGCCCACGGTTTTTGAAAGAACATTCCAAACCCATAATCCCACATTCATGCAGTAGGGGTGCATTTTGGTTTTTAAATACCATAACCCATATAGTGAACTTGTCTAAAAGGCTCATGCCTTTTGAGATGTAAGGCATGATCACATGGTGAGTCCTATCCTAATGGTGATAGTAAATGAATTTTGAACATCAGCTGATATCAGTGATGATGTGGAGATCCTACAGATGAGTAATAAGGTGACAAGTGGTAGAACATAGGCTAATGGTGAGATGACATGTGGTGAGATACTTGCACTTGGCACCCTTCCTGAGGTGTTGACATGGAAAGATTGGATAGGTGGTGGCTTCTCACATTCTCACAAATGATGTGGCAATTTGGTGACTAGGATGGAAGAATGTGATAGTGCAACATGTGGTGCTAGGAGGTGATGTGGCAGTGAGAAAATTGAGTGCACTAGATCATGCCACATGGTAGATCAGAGGACTCTCTGTACTTCACAAAAAAATTTGTAAGGAAGATAAGAAATGCAAAAAAGTGAGGAAGTGACATGTGGCAATGGGCCCAGGTGGAAATGAGTAGTTTATTCATCCAATTAGGAAGTACCACATGGCAGAGGTGATGATGTGGCACAATGATCATACAAAAGAAAACACAGTGAAATGGTGACATGTGACAGCATGTCAAGTGACAAGTGGAAAATCTATAGACCAATTAGAGGGTGCCACGTGGTGCCCAAGTGGAAAATGATGGCACATAATTGATGAATCATGTACTACCATGTGGCATAGCTCATTCAAATAGGTTTGACTCAAATGAGATTTTGGAGGGAAAATACATAGCATGAAAAAATAATTTTATTATTAATTTTCAATCTCTAGATGTGCATAAAGTTTTAAATCTTTTTAGATTATAACCTAAAGTTTTGACCTTATGGATATTAAATACTTGCAAAGAATTATAGACCTACAAGTCACTACTAGGGGCCTGATTTTCAAACTAAGATTCTGGGTATCTTCGATGCACCGACATAACACTATCATATAGCATTAGAACCAAAAGAAAGTGAATTTTCCATATTTGTGGTTTATTTTTGTATATGAAGCCATTTATTTGAGTTATTAAAGATTTTTTTCTTAGGTACCTATTTTTCAGTCTCATTCAATTAAGGCAGTTCAAATCTAATTTTTGGCAAAGATGGTGAACTGGGTGAATGCCAGAGGTAGTAAGAATGTAGTTAGGGGTGGATGTTCTCACCTCCAAGTCAATTTAATGAAGGTTTTAGCAGCATTTTAGATGCATACCTGATGGTTTTATGGTTTTTCATCATTAGGAAGAAATATTTCAAAGTTTGTTACACATAATGATGAGATTCCTTTCTAATTTTGGTTGTGGAGAGAAGAGAGATGTTTTGCAACAATAGGGAATAAACATTCAAGTGGACACATGTCATTTCCAAATCAGATCTAGCTTCTTCTTCTTTTCCTATATCTTTCTCTTTCTCTCTCATTGTATGGGTTCCAGTTTTTACTATGAGACCATAGGGTTCCAATTTTTGGAGAAGTTTTTACATTACTATGATGCCACAAGGATGGTTCCAGTTTTTGATATTTTCATTGCTATGATACTATGTTGGTTTTAGTTATTCTATGATGCCACAAGATTGGATCTAGAACTATATTTCCACCATTTCTTTAGCTTTCTCTCTTGTATGAAGAATTGTAAATAAAGTTAATATAGATAGTTATGATCTACTCAATAGTTTTATGCATCATTTAAATGCATCTTGAATGTATAGTTTCAAAGAAATGAATACAATGAGCAACAATCTTCTTAGTTTCATTCTAATTCTTGTTTCCTATCTCTATAATCTGCAATGTTTTGTGGTTTAGGGACAAAAAACTTAGACCCATTTGCATCCCCTTAAGGTTGTATGCCTTGTATGTTTTTTTATTAGAACAAAGATCCAAGTAAATGCTTGATATATTTGATAGGGTTATTGGTTATTTGAGAAGGATATTTTGTGAGAATGAGGTCTTTATAAACACCTATGTCTGATTCACAAAGGGATAGGATATATCTAATATCTTGATATATGGAATATGTCATTGGTATCATAGATTAATGTGTGTGGTTTATCTAAATGCACAATGGATAAGGCATTGATCAGCTACATGATCAATTTGTTATCACTGTTGCATATTTGGGGATTTGATGAAATCAAACTTATAATCACCAATTTCCCTTTCTGTTTAAGAGTTGAAAGGATGCCCTCACTTAGATTATCAATTTTATAGGTCATGTTATTAGCTATTTTAGGTCTATGATCTTTGCATAAGTATAGAAGATTTAGGGGTTTTTATCTACTTTGTTTAGATTCAGTTTATGCTTTGAATACTAGTACCATATGAAGAATCTATAGGTACACCCACCTAGGTTTTGCAAAGCCTATAGTAAAAGAAGGGTCTGACCTTATAGTTGGCCTAGTGTCTAAAAGGATATGTTGTAGATGGGAAGTAGTTGCCCCTAGATATATTATGTTCTCATTAGGATAATTTGAAACCGTATCATTTCAAAACACCGACAAGAACAATAGAGACTAGCGAGCAAAAGAAAGAGGACAAGGATCTAGTAGAGGAGGTTTGTGAAACATGTTTCAATGTGGAGAAGAAGGGCATAGGGAATTTTAATGTCCTCACCTAGTTTTACATGTAGGCGAAGATGGAAAATTATCACATTTTGAAGATGTTGAAAGAGGAGAATTCCTAGCTGATAGAAGAGTCCTAGTGAGTGGTGAGAATCAACTTGATCAAAGGAGGAGCTTATTTTTATTAGGATTAACCATAGACATAAATAAAAATTACATGTAAATATAATGAATATTAGAAAATAATAAATCACACAAAAGAGAACATAAGACACAAAGATTTAATGTGGTTCACCCAATCCTTGGGCTACATCCACCAACAACAAGTCCATTATTATTATTATCCAATGATTACAATCCACAATTCCTTATAACTAAATACCACTACAAGAAGATACCATCTCATCATACATTATGAAATTTCTAACCCTAAACCATTTTATACAAAGCTTTTTCCACTGACAAAATTAGGGCTAGAATAAGATGTCCAAGAGAAAAAATAACATCTAACATCTTTACAATAGTCAATTCATTTTTGGCTTCGTAGGCACTACCCCTTGACCTCATCTGTTGGGTGCTTCTCCCAAACCCCCATAGTAATAATTTAGAGGGAAATTACACCATATAAAGGGGGAAAATTAACCTCTAAGTCTTATAAGGTTCCACATCATAATAGTTTCAAACATGGTGCAAGTCTTGTGATCATAAACGGTGGAAGCATTGACAATCTAGTGTTAGAAAATATGGTCATGAAGTTAAAACTAAAGAGTTAGAAACACCTAAGTCCATACCATATTTCCTGGGTGCAAGTTGACCACAATGTCATGGTTAATGAATAGTGCCCAGTAAAGTTCAAGATTGGAAGCTACTAGGATAAGGTGCTTTACAATATCATACCTATGGACATATGCCATATGTGACTAGGAAGGTCATGACACTATGATAGACATGTTGTACATGATGTGTGCACAAATGCATACACTTTAAAAAAGGATAGAGTGAAACATAAGCTGAAGACATCAAAGGATACAAATGAAAAGGTATGTAGTGCTGCTAGAGTATATTTTATTGATGGAAAGAAGTTCCTAGAGGATATGAGGCACGATAATATGCATTTTTTTGTATACCCAAAAGATAGTTAAGAAGAAGTGGAAGAGATACCTGTAAAAGTTGAAATTTTTTTGGAAGAGTTTCTAGATATTCTATTTGATAATGTACTAGATGGATTACTACCAGTAAGGAATATTAGTCACTAGATGGATTTGATTCCAAGGGCCAATTCTCCAAAACAAGGTAGTGCATAGAATGACACCAACAGAAAGTGAAGAGTTGGAAATACAAGTGCATGAATTTTTGTAGAAGTGATTGATTCAAGAGAGTCTAAATCCATGCAATGTACTATTAGTATTATTAGCAAATTAAAATGGAGAATAGAGGATCTGCATAGATTCACATGCTATCAACAAGATCAAAATCAAGTATAGATTCCCATTACGAAGGATGGATGATATTATGGACTATTTGGGTGGAGCTATATATTTAATGATGATAGACCTAAAGAGTGACTACCATCAGATTTATATCAGACAAGGAGATGAATGGAAGACTTCCTTCAAGACAAGGGAAGGATTGTATGAGTGGTTAGTCATGCCTTTTGGGCTAACCAATACAATGAGAACTTTCATGCGACTCATGAATGAGGTACTTAAAGAGTTTATGGGTAAGTTTGTCATTGTTTACCTAGATTATAATTTGATCTTTACTAAGACATTGGAAGAGCATTTGATGCATATTTATAAGGTTTTTGATAAGTTGAGGGAAGAAAAGTTGTTGATTAAATTCATTTAAATAAGTTTTGTGAAGAAGAATTTGGTGTACTTGGGATTTGTAGTCTCAGAAGAAGGTCTAAAAGTGGACCCTGAGAAAGTGAATACTATCCTTGGATGGCCTACTTTAAGGAATGCAATTGAGGTAAGATATTTTCATGTACTGACTAGTTTTTACATAAAGTTTATCAGAGGTTTTAGCAGTATTTGTGGATCCTTGACTGAAACAATGAGAGGGGATAGGAAAGAACTTAAGTGGAATATAGGAGTAGATAATAGTTTTAATATTTTGAAACAAAAAGTTACAAAGCGTCCCATTTTAGCATATCCAGAGGTTAACTAGGAGTTTCAAGTAGACTATGATGCTAGTGGTATTGCAATGTGAGGTATTTTGAGCCAAGAAGGTAGACTTGTTGCTTATTTGAGTGAGGAAATGAATGATGTCAAAAGAAAGTATTCTATTTATGATGAGGAATTTTATGCTATAGTTTAGGCATTGAAGAAGTGGAGACACTATCTTCTACAAGTTTATTTTGTATACTGATCATCAAGCTTTAAAATATTTGAATAGTCAAGAAAAATTGAACCAAAGGCATTTAAAATGGGTTGAGTTTTTATAGAGTTATACATTATTTTTGAAACACATGAGTGGGAAGTCTAGCATAGTTACTGATGCTCTTAGTAGAAGAAAAAAATTTCTAACATAGATGCAGATTGAGGTGTTGGGTTCAAGGAACTCAAAAATTTGTGTATAGAGGATCCTAAGAAATCTTGTATAGAAACTGTTACACTTGACATGATGAAGTGGTTGGATTTCATAATCTAATATGAAATGCTATTCAAAGGAAGTCAATTGTGCTTCTAAAGGAGTTCTATGAGAGAGAATCTAATTAAGGAGAAATATAGTGGAGGATTGGTTGGACATTTTGGTAGAGATAAAACAATTGCTATGGTTGCTAATAATTAATATTGGCCATAGTTGCAGCAAGATGTTAAGAATTTTTTGCTATGTTACCGAGTATGTTAGATGATAAAAGGAGTGAAGAAAATTACATATTTGTATCAACCATTACCTGTACTAGAGAAGTTGTGGGAGGATGTCAGTATGGAATTCATTCTTACATTACCAAGGACACAACAAGGGCATGATTCAATATTTGTGGTGGTTGATAGGCTTTCAAGGATGCCACATTTCATTCCCTACAAGAAGACTAGTGATGTTGTTCATACGACAGAGTTATTTTTCATAGAAGTGGTGATACTATATTGTCTTCCAAAGAGCATAGTTTCTAATTGAGATACCAAGTTTTTTTGGTCTTTATTGCATACATAATGAAATAATTCGAAGACAAATTTGAAGTTTAGTTCATCACATCATCCACATACCAATGGACACACAAAAATTGTGAATCAGAGTTTTGGGAATTTGCTAAGATGCTTGGTTGGAGACAAACCAAAAGGATGGGATCTGATTTTACCATAGGTAGAATTTGTGAATAATAATTTTGTCAATAGGAGTACCATTAAATCACCATTCCAGATTGTATATGGTAACAATCCTAGAAATGCTTCAAAGTTGAGGCTTGATTTTTCTAAACATTTGAAGAACAACCATGAGGAGGCGAGGAAGAACATTACAAGGATGAATACATAGTATAAAGATAAGGCATATGTGAAAAGAAAGTATAAGGAATTCCATATTGTAGATGAATTCATGATTCATTTGAGGAAGGTGGAGAGATTTCTAGTGGGTACATATAATAAGCAGAAAATGAAGAAGTTTGGACCATGCAAGATATTGAAAAGTATGATTATGGGAATACCTATGAAGTAGAGTTGTGTGTTGAACTAATTATTTCACCAATATTTAACATTTAAAATTTGATAGAGTATTATGAAGGTGGTGATGAAGATGAGATTGTAGATGTGTAATGGATTATTCTGATAACTACTTCAACTACAAAGGAGATTGAGGAGATATTGGACAATCATGTTGGAAGAAGTGCAAGAAACATAACATATGAAGAATATTTGGTCAAATGGAAAGGGAAACCAATAAAGGATTCATCATGGCTAGCAAGGGAGGAGGATGCCCATCTTGGTTTTCCTTTGACCACTTGAGATGTGACATGGTCACTTCTCAAATTACCCTGGGTGTCTGATGTAGAAGCATCCTAGGTGTAAGGGCAATCTTGAAAAACCCAAAAAAAATTCTATTTCTAGTTTTGTGTTTTCAATAAGGGCTATTCCAGTAAAAAGCTTCTTTTTGTGGAATCTTTCTAATTTTAGTAAGTTGATCCTATGTTCTTTGATTACTCTAATCTCATATGTGGAGTTTCATCTTAGACATATCATTCTACCATATGAGTTTCATTACCATATCACATGTATTGGTGTTGTTATTGCAGATTTTTGATAAGAATTTTGGCTATCCAAACTTCAAGCTTAATAATGAAGATCTAAATGACTCCAAAATGAGGTCAAACCATGAATGATGGACACTTGATCCTTTACTTGTTGTAGAAGTTTATACCAAGATTCCAAAATGGGGTTATAATAGCCCATTGGGTCAATAGTTTTCTAGTTATGGTCTCCAAAAGTGGGTCATCCAAAAATATAATTTGTAAATTATCTTGAGCTGATTCTATGTAATAAATTATAATAAAATAAAATAATATGAGGTTGGTTTACCTCAAGGACAAGGGATTAGTGTCTAGAACCTTCTTGAGTAGTGAAAAATGCCTATATAAGGAAGGCCTATAGGTTGTTTAGGGAAATTTTGGATGCTAGTCACAACTTTGTCTTATAGACTATTGTAAGGAAGGTGCTCATGTGGGTTTGGACATTGTAATTCTAAATTCTATAATTCCATACATGTGGAGATAATAAGAAGCCCATATTTTGTTCTCACAAATTGTTGTTGTTCCTCTATTTTTGTTGCATGTTATGGTATTAAGGTAAGAACCCCCCATCAAACCTCTACATCAGTAGAGGAGGCCATCTTATTAGTGCTAGCTCTAGTTCTCTTGCTAGGGCGAACCTAGATATGAGTATTAGCATAATCATCTTTTGTGACTTGGATAATCACCCCATTATTAGTAGATCCCTTCAGCTTACTAATTAGAATCTTAATATGCTCATTGGAATCTTTCACGATCTTGTAGCTTTGATCAGTGATCTCTTTTAAAGCAGATTCCAAGTTGGAAACCTTGCAATCCAAATCTAATAATTCAACTTCTCGTCTATGGAAAGTATCAATATCATGAAAGAGCTAGTTTTATCCCTCTTTTTTGTAGTGGGTGAACTAGCATCAACATACACACCACTATCTTTGACCTCATCCTCCTAGTTATTCACCTCGCTTCAAAAACTCTTATCCTTAGGTTCTTCTCTTTGATCTCATGAAAAAACCATTTCGTAGACCCAAAGTAGTCCAACATACTAGGAAGTTAAGAAGACATAGATATTTGAATCTATGCTAGGGTCACTTAGAATAGGCATAGAAGGATCAATAAGCCACATGAGAGAATCTACCTTGATCTCCTCCATCCTAGCTACTAAATTCATCTTTGGCCAAGAAATAGCCAACTTAACCTTGCTTAGATCAACATCCTTTAGGTTTTATCCTTTGAGTGGGTAGTTTCCTTGTACTAGGGGAAGGGAGAGAATCCATAACAGGAGCCTTATGGGGGCTTGGAGAAACCTCTTTAGTACCTATTTACCCATGATCACCAACCAATTTTGGAAAAACCTTCTTCTTTTTCCTCTTCATTATAGGGGATTGACATGCTCAATATTTTCTTCTAACTCTTGAACTATAGGTATCCATGTCCCCCTCCTTATCATACTAATCATCATGAGAAATGGATACTTTATTAGTTTTGAATTTCTCTCCCTCATCCTTCACATTTTTTAGGGGTTTCATGGATGTAAACCCTTTCCCTTTTCCCTCGGTGGAGGTTAATTCAATATCCTAGGATGTAGGTCTTCATTGCTCCTAGTTTTGAAAAATTCATTAATAGATTTAGAATCATCAAACTTAGCCTTTGGCTCACCTTTTTTGTCAATGGAGATCCCCACAGTATGCACCTTAATATTCTCATAGATTAACAACACTAGACCATCATTTATAGGGGGGTTGGTAACCTAACAAGATCTAATCCCATTGATGTTAGCATTCAGTGAAGAGTAAAGGTAAAAGGGAATGGATATTTTAATCTTGTGTCTAAAATAGCTCATTAATGCAAAATTACATGTGAAAATATGCAAAAATATCTCATGCAATGAAATTTAGTATGCAATAGCTATGAAAAAAAACCAAGTAGATAATAAGTCTTACTATCCTTAACTAGAGCCTCACATTCCTCCTCATCCTTACGAAAGTCTTCCACCCCATCTTCAAAAACCTTTATGTCTCTATAAAATTTCTTTTCCACAATAGGGATATTTGTAACCTGAGAAATAAGGTCCTCCATGATAGTTATTTTACTCTCATGGAAATCAAGAGTCCCTTCGTACCAATTCTAATGAAAGAACTTAGTAATATAAAGTATTTCCCCATGAAGACATTCCATGAATGACATCAAGCCTCTATCTTTCAATATATCCAAGACCTTCTTTCTCCTTATCCATTCATCACAATTAGAAGGCTCTATTCTTATCCTTTTCCATCCCATCTTGAGGTAATAATCTTCACACACCAGATAACCAAAAAAGTAGTTTTTGCAGATAATGTTTTGAAGTCAGAATTGGTTATCATAGGCATTAAAAAGTACTACACATGCATACTCATAATATGTGTGAATAAATGAATAAATTATTTAAATTCCCATCCTTAAGGCTTATAATAAGCTTTGTAATCATTAAAATATTACCTTTAAGTACCATTAATATCATGTATACTTACTTCTTCTTTACCATTTATCATGTCATAATTAATACATGATATGACCTCCGTCGAGAGAGACCCATAACCTTGCTAACTCATCTTTTGTTTGAGATTTATTACCACATTTGTAAGATATTCAAGAACCATGTTGGACTCAAGATATATATGAGCAATAAAATGATTCTCCAAAATATTAAGGATGCTTGTAGCTTCTTGAATTATGTTTTCAATAGTCGAGGAAGGATTAGAAGCCCCCTAAGGAAATTGACTATGCTTTTAGAGTCACCCTCTAGCCAAAGGTTAGAGATAACCATGTCTTTAGTCAAACTAATAGTTTTAAGGGTCACCATCTCCTTTGCATAGTGGTTGGTAAACTTTCCCAAGGGGATGCCACAATAACAAGGCATTGGCTAAAGTGATTTATAATTACTCCCTCACACACATCCATCCTAGGGTTTCCTATGGCTAACCCATCAAAATTAACTTTCTGCTAACCACAAGGAGGAAAAATACATCTTCTATCCCTTCTTCTCTTATCACCAAGAGTATGAGGGGTCTAAACTGAACCATTCAACACATCCAAAATAAGAGAACCTACATAAGAACATTTCATGTTTTCCAAAATATCCTCTCAATTTAAAAAAAACAAAAAACCACCTAGGGGGGAGAAGACCTATCTCTAAAGATCTTGTTATATGTTCTTTCTAGATGCCTCAAAAGATGTAAGGAAGTGAAAATAACTATTAGTATTTGATATCTATAGAAAGGTGGGAGGAGGGGGAGCCATTGGAAAAATAATCAACCAAGCTAGAGGGGAAGATCCATGTGAAGTTGAGTTTGCCAGAGAAGAGAGACCAAATATCCTTGGAGAAAGGATAATGGAAAAAAAGTTGATTAACATAATCCTCATTAGCACAACATAATACATGCCTTATTGAAGAGGGAGACTAATGTTTTGATGTTCCTTTCTTGAAATCAATCTATCCTCAAAGAAAATGCCATAAAATTGTTAGAAAGGATAGGGATGCTGTTGTACCAAAAGATCAACCTGTAAATTCCTGATACAACCAATAGTCTTATAAAACTACAGAAGGTAGTTAAGCCATGTCATGAATCCTATGAGGGATGTTGTCCCACTACCAAAAATCCCCCTTCCAATGTCACTATGGCTTGCAGGATTCAAACTTGTGACCAAGCTCTGATACCAATTGTTAGAAAGGATAGGGTTTCCATTGCACCAAAAGATCGACTTGTCAATTCTTGATACAACCAATAGTCTTATAAAGCCACATGAGGTGGTTAATCCAAGTCACAAATCCTATGAGGGATGTTGGCCCACTGTCAAAATTTTTTTTAACATATGGTCTTTGCCCAATTAATTTTTTATTATGTTATTCCTATTTTCTAATTGGTGAGTACTATTTTTGTTGGTACTTTTTTTCTTTTATCAATAGAAAAATTTGATGAAAAATGCATGAATGAAGTTTTAGATGGCATTCACAAAATGGTTCATGTGCATCTTCTATGCTAACATATTTGGCATACATGCATGGAGGTACAAGTTGGAGATGATAAATTTTAGCAAGGTCAAATCCTTAAAGATTGTCTTGTTTGATGTAATAGCATTGTGACTCATGGTATTAGAGGAAAATGTGGTGAACAAGGAAAAAATAGAGAAGAAGCATTGTGCATGACATTTTTTATCACAAAAATAAGTTGAATTGCAGTTTAGTTCCTTGGAAAGGTACATTTTCATAGTCTATATATAAATCTATTCAAGAGGACTTTTTTGTGTATTGCATTAAAAATGGAAGGTGAGTGGCCATATAGATGGAGAACCTAGATGTAGAAAAAAGATAGATAGAGAGAGAGAGAGAGTAAACAATTAGCAAAGAAGAGAAATGGTGGGTTTACTATGCACTTAACCACATCCTCAACACTACTAGAATGATTCTTACTCCAAATGAGAATAAATTTGGTCATAGGTAATACATTGTGAAATAGGATCAATGGAGAATGGAACAAGGGCATTGCATTCACTTTCTCATTCAATTCACAATCATCCACTTCTAAGACTTGGGAATGCTTTTGGGATCAACATCCACACCTTTCCACTTAAGGTTAATTAGAGCTCACATGATATTGGGTTGGCCCCTGTGATTCACAAGGTCCTTTTCTTCCCACCTTTAGATAGTAGGGGTAGTAAGGAAATTTTGTGATAAACAAGAGCATACCTTCCCCTCCCATCTTGTAAGAATCTACCTTATGATTTATTGATAACTTAGATATGTACTACCTCAAGAAAATTACACTATGAATTTTCATGAAAATTAATCCTATGAACAATTTAAGAAATAGTCATTCTTAACAATAAAAATAGGTTGACATTAAATATGATACACCCTTATTATTGTTGTTATTGGTACAATCATTCATATTCATATTAGATAATTTAAATTCATTGTACACCTAGGTAACATCTAACCTTAACCATGACACCATTTCATACTCATATCATAGATCAACATAGATTAAGGTCTTTAGTCCAAATCTTAATAGTAATAATCCATCTCATATGTAGAGAATAATAATCAAATGTATCCACACAAGTAAGATCTAACTATGGCACAAACAAGATGTAAATATGATTTTACATGGAAATCCATGTGAATGGAGAACCCTCTAAGCCTTTTGGTACTTATAGGATCTTCACCATGGTAATCCTCTTTCCCCTTATTTTTATTATTATTATGGATGAGGGTCTTCTCATTTTTTTCAAGTCTCAATCTTCATAGGGCTTTATTCATGGGTGCAGATAGTTGAGCAATGACTTGCCATAACTCTCACATCTCCAATTTGTAGATGACACTTTTCTTATGGGATTGGCTCATCTTTAGTTTGTTGAATGTTTTAGGAAACCCCTAAATATTTATCTTGGAGCCTTAAGTTAGAAATTCAATTAGAATACATCCTCCATTTTATTATTTAACACTCCTTAGGCCATTCAGAGGCATATTGTTGACATTTTACAATTTCAATTTGGGTCTCTTCCCCTTGTTTATTTGAGAATTCATCTTATTTTTGACATACATCCTAGGTCCTCTTAGATGCATTATCTGAGGTTATTGGAATCACAATTACTTATCTTTTTCTATTTGTTTGAATCTTTTATAGTCAACCATTCAAACTATTTATATCTATAAGTGTTTTGTTTAGGATGCTCCCATGCATTTTGTTTGGGAATTTGATGCCTTCTCTTAACAATTCTCTGGAGTGTAATTTATTAACTAATAAATGAATCCTTGTCAAGTGGGAAAATCTATGCAAACCTAAGAATGAGCGTATCCTTGGTGTACAATTTTATATTTTGATGGCTACTTGTTGCTGATTTATATTGGTGTTGGTGTACTATCTGGAAAGAACTTTGGGCTCATATTCTCATCCATAAGTATCTTCCACATATTAAAATATTTGATGTTATTCACTTTCCTTTTGTGGAAAGAAAATTATCGACTAAAATAAATTGAAACCAGGGGATCAATTAGTAAAGAATGATCTCTTTTGGATCCATTATACTGTACATCAAGGTCTTTTTTAGCTAGATTCTTGGGATGACCATCATTCTATCCTTTTTATTCACCCTCATCTTTAGTTCATTTGGGATTTCTTTATGGTTTCTAGTCAAGATATTATTGACCATTATAAGATTTCTCATAATTGTGGGTTGGTTGTCCTTTTTCATTGGAAGCATCCCTCTGATCAAGCTTGTTGGCATGTCTTTTTGCTTTTTGAGCTTTTGTTTGATGGGGTAAGGCTCCTATCAATAATTCCTTTCTTTAGGTTTCTTGGAATCTTGGTCCTTCTTTTATTATCTAGCATATCTGGGTGGAGAGAAGATACAAGATCAAGAATGCTATTAGGGGCTCACCACTTGTGATGGAAAATTCTACACTCTTTGAGAAAAGTATTTTGAAAAAATGGGACTTGATGGAGGATGTTGATCTTGCTAATATTATTTTCTATAACTATCTTCATCTTCCTCCTCCTCAAGGCCATTTTGTATGAAATAGATGCATACACCCTTTTCAAAAGAAAACAAGGTGGGAAGGTGGGGTCCTCTACAGAGCATTCTAAATTTCAACACAAACAAGACTTCTTAGGGAAACCTAGGTCCTATGTTGGAGTTGGTAGAGATAGCTTGGGGATTGTTCAATTTTTTTGTCCTATTTATAAATGTTACCATTCCATCAATTTGATGGAAGCTATTGCTATTATTTTACATTGTAGGGTGTACTTGTGCTCTTGTATGGAGCAAACTCATTTGTGAATTAGATTCACAAGTGGTGGTTCATTTGGTAGCTCAAAATAATTTTAAGGATGTTAGTTGGTAGTTCATTTTTATTGTTAATTAGATTCTTAAGTTGTGTGCTTCTCTAGATTCTATTACTTTCACTCACATCCTTAGATAGTGGAGCATAGTAGTGAATTGTTTGGCCAAGTGGACATTTTGATCAAATGCAAACCTAAAATTTTGTTTATAAGTGTTAATAATCCATATTCTGTCTCAATAGCTAGATTACTAAGTGGATCTTGATAAGGCATTTTGATGCTCATGCTCTATATATCATCTTACTTGAGTGAATTGTAACCCCCTATTTTATTATTTAACAAATATATATTATCTTCTTATAAGATTTGTAGGTTCCAACCCATACGGAACAACAATTCCTTTACCCTTAGACATCAACCTTCAAAAAATGATGCATTTTTTTTTTTCTATATCACTTCATAAAATGTTCATAGTTTCAACAAAAAAAATCATATATATATATATATATATATATATATATATACATATAATAATATAATAATTTTAAAATAAATTAAATATAATCCATCAAATAACTTAAAATTAATATTCTTACAAACATGTTATATGTACCTATGTATATACATGCAACACCTTCTCTCCATATACAACAACAATAAATTAGCACATCAACATATTGCCACTGACATGCCAATAATTAAAGACAACATTTATGCTAAATCTAGACTGCCCCATTTATTATAGCAATAATTAAAATATAAAATTAATTAATGAAAAATTGAAAAATAATGAATAAATCAATTTTTAGTTAACTAATAATCATGATAAATGGAACTTTCTAATGTCATAGAGACAATAACACAATTAAATGTAGATTTTTTATTTTTAAAAAAAATAAGAAAAAACATATATTGCAATTTATACTGATTTCATGTTAAATAATCTTTCAACAAGCTTTGACTATCATTTAAGTTGAAGTTATAATATAACACTTTTTCCTTTTCTTTCTTTTTAGTACTTGTCATAGGCTAAGTATTGTTGTAATACTTTTTGCATTTACGTTAACTCATGATCAATAGTTTTCCTTCCAACTAGTTTAAATTTATCATTTTTAAATTTAATTATAAAATCAATACATTGTGCATAGCTAGTTGCAAGATTTTTAACTTAATAATTTATATAAAGTACTTTTCAATGAATCATTTAAACTCTTATATAGCTTGAATTTTGTGAATTGTAAAACACGATACTTTTAAAGAGTTATATTTTTAATGATGTGATTTATATCATTTCAACTTTGATTGTAAGAGATGATGCTTTAATACTTTTTAGGATTTTTAAAATTATATTTTACAAATTAGTTTTTCTCATCCATTTAAAAATACTATATATACTTATATTATACAATCTTGTAAGAAATACTATTACATATATTATTATTATTATAAAAATACTACATAATATTTTTATTAATTTAAATATTCTATACTATAATAAATTTCTTAAATGAAAACTAAATTTATACTAACGCAAGTACTAAGCCATTATATGGCACTTGTTTAAATCTAATAATAATATTTATTTAATCTATAATTCAAATTTATGTTTAAAAACTTTAACATTGAATTAAAAGTTTTTAGATTTTAACTTTTAAAATTTAAAACAATTATTTGTGAAGTCTTTAATTTTTAATTTTCGATATCCATGATTAAAATTTAATTTACTACATACATATACATACATACATACATATATATATAGTATTTCTATATTTATTTTACACTAACTTAAGTTTTTTATTTTTTATTTTTCAAAAAATGAATATTTATGTCTAAAATTTATAATCTTAACAAATATTTTATGTAAGAAATAATATTACATATATTATTATTATAAAAATACTATATAATAATATTATTAATTTAAATGTTCTATATACTATAATAAACTTATTAAATGAAAACTAAATTTATACTAAAAATAACAAAAGTATTATATGGCACTTGTTTAAATCTAATAATAATATTTATTTAATCTATAATTCAAATTTGTATTTAAAAACTTTAACATTGAAATTAAAAAATTTAGATTATTATTATTATTGGTAAACGACCAAAGCCTTGTATATTATATTTATAAGTATAAATGAGAAATTGCAAAAGTTCTCCATTCAAATGGGCAGCGGTAGGAAAGAACGAAGTAAAAAAACCTCTAGTCTCATCTGGGACCAAGGTCCTATATGATGTACAAATGTAAAAGGGGCATACCCCAGTATTCGTGTTTATAAACATTTGCTTCAAAACTTTTACATTACTTATTAAATGCTTGGCTATAATAGATCTTATACTTGAATTTTGAATTGAGTTAGGTTCCAATCTTTTAGTGCCCAATATCTTCCCTCAGAATAGTAATCTTAATAATATATGATAAAACATAGCTAGCTTCTAGTTGAATATTAGTAATCAGAGTCAAATAGCATGAATATACCCAAAAAGACCAAAACCAAAGGACAAGCCAGGAAAACATAGCATGTCCCAACATCATAACAAGGATATAAAAACATAACAAGTATAAGATAGAAGAGAATCCAACACCACTGCCTAGTTTCTCGAGGAAGGGAAACAATGAAACTACCATAATACAAAACTAAAACAAGGCTACGAATCATACATAATAAATAAGAAAAACTTAAGGTGGAAATTAACAGATTAAAACCAATGTAAATAAATAAAGGAACCTGCATGCATATAAAGATATATCACTGCCTCTGGCTTATTAATTAAATGTAACAAAAGATGAATACATAATTTGTGATGTAACTATAAGATAAAACACAACTGAATATGTAATTTATGAAGTAACTATAATGACAAACACCCTGTAATAAACCATGAGTGCAAAATATTACACAAAGCTAGTCAAAATTAAATCATGAGAGCATCTCTGATCCACATAATATTGAGAGGTCTGATAATATACTTTATTATATTTACATTACTAAAAGCTGGCTCAACCCCAACAAGGTGCCATATAGACTGACCAAAAGGAAACTATATAGAAGGGTAAGAAGAAAGCAAAGCCCACTTGACAAAATAGGGAAAACACTATGAAACTAACACTGCAACAAACCTAAAATAGGGAAAGGATGCTAAGCCTATATCAATAGAGCACTAAACTATAACAACATGAAAAACATATACATAATATCCTTGATATAACCTACATAGGCACTAGACCAAAAACCACCATCATACATTTAGGGCTGAGCTTCCTCCTATTTCCTATAGCATACCATAATGATATCTGTCGCTTTATCCACATCATTTTCCTTTGAGCCTAGATGGAGAACATAAGCTTGTAGTTCTTTGCTAGTTTTTAGCATATTGGGAAAAATGAATTCTAGCTTGTCAAGATCATCAAAGGAAACATATGGTTTGATGTAAGCTTCAAACATTTGTAGAAAATTGACCAGCCAGTCCTTTCCTCGATCCTCTCTAATACCTCTCCAATGAAGTAGGAAATTAACGCATCCCTTCATTTTTAACCATGTTGAAAAGAATTAAATAGATGACCTTCTAGCCACAATGACATGCCTGAGACTACCTGGTGGGTACACCATATAAACTTCTGGAAGTGATACTTTTTGCTTCTAGTCTATGCTAAGCATTGCATTTTCTAGAACTTCTAACCAAGTTGGGTCAAATACATTCTAGTAGAGCTGAATGATCTCCCCACCATCTATGTTTTCCCTAGCTAGACAACCTATAAAGGAACCAATTAGTGAACTGTTGGTGTGCCAAGTAAAATTGTAGTGAAATGCCTTTTCACCAATGACCCAAGAAATCACAAACCTAGACAAATGGTCAATAGGATTGAGGATCTTGTTCCATCTTTCAAGTTTAAGAGACCCCCTAAAATCCATAGACCTAACTTCTAGTGAATGAAAAAGAAATGGAAGACTCCATCTAGGCTCAAAAAAAACTAAGAAAAGGATAAAACACCACCACAGAAGAACCAAAGATGCCTAAATAAGGATGCTACAAAAGAATGACAGGCTCTAGAATCAAATTATGGGGAAGGGATAAAGATGCCTCCCAATAAATAATCATGACTAGGAATGCTAAGAGGTATTAACAAGTCATAATTATCATGCTTCTAGATGATTAAATATTAGTACTATGTAAATTAGGAGCACCTAAAAATAATGAGTCATTAGTGAAAATAAGAAGAAAGCATAAACACCAATTTTTATTGGGGTTTCATATAAAGACTTACAACATCTAATTAAACTCTAAGATTTTATAATGTTGATTGATGAATAAAGTCTTCTCCTTCAACTCCTTTATTTTCTAGCTTATTTGCCTTCGTATTACCTTCATGATATATATATTTTTTTAAAAAGAAAAAGTAGACGTGCCACTATATATATTATTCTATAATAAAATGGTTCAAAAAATTAATCAGGAAATAACTATAAAGAAAACCTGATATCATTGGTTAATACAAATGATATATACGAGTCAATTAAACTTAGAAATTTTTTGAGTTTGGAACTCATCACCTAGTTTGGTGTATAACATTTTCTAATGGAATTAATAATAAATTTGACAATCTCCTTCAATAATTAATCTTGTTATCTTGTTTTTTAAACTTAATTATAATCCTTCCAAGAGGGATTCTAATTTTGCTATGTTGTTCAAAGCAATACCCAAGGGTTTGGCTCTTTTGATAATCGATTCTTGAATTTTTGAAGTAATCATACATCCTATTCCTACTTTTCCTACATTACCTCTTGATGCTCCATCAAGGTTTAATTTCTTCCATGCTTCTAGGGGTGCTTCCCATCTACATTCTTTCCTGGCTTTTAGGTCCTTTTTATCATATAGTAGTTGAGGGTTGATTAGGTGTGTCCAATTCTTTTTCATACTCCCGTCCCATTCAAAAATGTCCCTTCAATTTTTATTTTTTTTCCTTAGGTTGCTTTTCATAACTTCAATTAGACTAGCTTCAACCTTATTTAGAAGAGAATTCATGCTAAGTTCTCTATTATTGAAGATTTGTTTGTTTCTCTCTTTCCAAATTTCCCATGTTAGGATGGCTGGAGTTACATTCTAAAGTTTAACATATATGCTATTCTTATTCTTAGTAGGCCATCCAATTAGATGGCTAGCTAAATCCATAGGAAGGGGAGAGGACCAATTGAGTTTATTTCTAAGACAGATCCAACATTCTTGAGTAAATGGACAATTATATAGGAGATGTTCTAATGTCTCAGAGTTTTCTTTTTTATGGCCTTTTTTCAATGTTGGGAAGAAACACCAAACATGTTGACAAAAATAAATAAATAATTTTACAATGAAAAAGAAGACAATGGTCACTTTTCACAATTCAAATAAGAAGGTTTGGAATGTGTGCACCTTGTTTTGCAAAAAGAGGGGTAAAAATTTATTAAGACAGAAAGGAATACAACAAGGAGAGCTCAACAAGGAGCTCGATCCTGAGCAACAAGATCATCAAATTCTTGCACCATCTCAAAGGACAGTTGCCCCCTATCCCTAACATTCCAACCTGGATCATGACTAGAAGCCCATTTGGCTAAACAATCAGCAGGTCTATTCCATTCTCGCGGAATATACTTGAACCTAATGAACTGAAAAGAGGAAGAGAAGAAAAGAATCTGCTTAACAACAGTGGCCAGCTTCCAACTAACATCCTCAAGCTCTTGCGAAGAAAGCATGTTCACCACCACCTGGGAATCAGACTCACAAATAATCTTACTCCATCCCCATAAGCAACACTATTCCACAGCATATAAAATAGCCTGAGCTTCCATGAGATTGTTAGTATAATCACCCTTATGAATTGAGAAGAAAAATTTAACATTCCCAGAACTACAACGAGCCACTCCGCAAATACCAGCCGAACCAAGATTCCCACGAGAAGAACCATCAGCGTTAATTTTCAGAACTCCACAGGGAGGAGGAGTCCAGTGCCCATCCCGGTTAACCCGACCCTTCCTCTGATGGTGAAGCTGCCTGGACATAGAAGGAAACCTATGAGCCGCAACCCCATCCTGCAGATGAAAATTGAGGTGATTACAGATAGCAAGATCAACCGGATCCATACCCCCATCAAGCTCACACTTCACAAGAATAGTTTCCTGGAGAGAATGTGATATTTTCCACCAAAGAAGCAAAACACCAAGCCGAACATCTTGGAATATGCGATGATTCCTCTCCAACCAGATATGCCAAAGCATGAAAGATGGGCCAGCAATCCAAGCACCATGGAGAGAAGAAGACTTGGAGGGAGCACTACCCAAGCGAGCCCAGAACTCAGGCAAAGAGGAAGCATGCCGACAAGAGCAACCCCAAGCGCTCCACCAAAGGTGCCATATCTGAGTAGAATAGGAGCAATGGAAGAACAGATGGGAGACAGACTCCTCTCCATTACCACACAAAACACAATAAGAGGGGCCCTAAAATCCACGTTTACAAATATTATCCCAGGTAAGACAACAGTTGTGAGCCACTAGCCACATGAAAAAATTGCACTTGGACCAAGAAACTTTATTCCAGACTTGCTTCCACCAAGGGACCTTAGCATCCCCAAATAATTGTCTAGTTATCTCCTGATACCCAGTAGAGACATGATATTTACCAGACAAGGTACCGCCCCAAGCCAATACATCTGGACCAAGCAAAGAGGAACACTCTCTAGAGGCCAGAATTTGAGAAAGCTCCTGATGATCCATGTCTGTACCTCCAGGAGGCCAATCAGAGGAATGCTTCCATCTATAACCAACAACAGGTCCCAATTGATAAGGAGTCTTGTAATGAGAAACTTTATCCCATCCAGCGGCAAGAAAAGAGTCACAAAGAGGCTGAAGATGAGGGTATATGGATAAAATGGAAGGGAATCCATCCCAAGCATCAAACCAAAACAAAGCCTGAGAACCTCCTTTACATATCCAGAACAGACCCCTCTTCACCAACATCGCACCTGTCTTCAAAGTATGCCAAACCATTGAGCCAAGACCTTCAAGAGGAAGTGCAAAAACAGAGCAAGGATCAGCACCATGAAAATATTTATGAGTGATAATATGAGCCCAAAGTTGATGCTGTCTAGAGCACCATCGCCAATAAAGTTTAGCAGCCAAAGCTTGTCTACTCAATAGAGCAGAATGAAGACCAAGACCACCCTCCTTTTTAGGCCTACAAATAGTTTCCCAATTAACCAAGCTCCATTTAGTACTATGCAAATTACCACTCCAAAGGAATTGTTAAGAAAGAGCATCAAACTCCTTGAGAAAGTAAATAGGTGCAGCATGAACCATGCTTCTATAAGTAGGAAGAGCTTGGATAATAGCTTGAAGAAGAGTAACCCGGGCAGTAGTAGAAAGCCATCTATGAGTCCAATGATTTACCTTATCCTGAAGCTTGGTAATCAAATTTTGCCAGAAGAGACGTGGCTACCTGGAGATAGCAATAGGAATGCCAAGATAATTCAGAGGAAGTGAACCTATCTGAAACCGTAGGATACCAACAATCCTGTGCTAAATAGAATCAGGAGTGTTAAAAAAGTAAATGAAAGATTTGTGCTCATTAACTTTCTGGCCTGAAGCTACCAAATAAACATCCAAAGCATGTCGAAAGGCTTCAGCTTCCTTGATCCTAGCAAGACCGGCAAGAGTAGAATCATCAACAAATTGAAGATGGGAAAGAGAAGGTAAGCCATTACCCCACCGCCAGCCTTGAATAGAATTCTGGGACACCTGATGCTTAATGAATCTTCCCAAGCCTTCAGCCATGATGATGAATAGATATGGGGAGAGATGGTCACCCTGGCGGAGGCCTCTAGAAGCACCAAATAGTTGTGAAGGTTGACCATTAATAAGAATAGAAAAAGAGGCAGATGTAACGCAACTCATAATCCAACTCACCCAGTCAGAGCTAAATCCAAAAGAAAGAAGAATACTCCTTAGGAAGCTCCATTTAACTCTATCGTAGGCCTTAGCCATATCCAACTTATTAAACATGGCTCTCTCCCTTGAAGTAGCCATAGAGTGAATAGCCTTAGTAGCAATAACCACCCCATCCAAAATTTGTCTTCCAGCAACAAAACCACCTTGTTCTTCTGAGATAATAATGGGAAGCCACCTTTTCAGTCTCTCAGCAATTAGCTTAGTAATAACTTTGTAGACCACATTACATAAGGCAATTGGTCTAAAAAAATCCAATTGATTAGCACCCTCTCTCTTAGGAATAAGAGTCAAGAATGTAGAGTTCAAAGCTCGAAGCATCTACTTGCTAGCATAGGATTCTTTAACCACCTCCAACAAATCATGATTAATGATGTCCCAAAATTCCTAAAAGAATTCAACTGGAAAACCATCAGGACTAGGAGCCTTCCCCTTAGGCATGCCAAAGACCACCACCTCCAGCTCTTCCAAAGAGATAGGATGCATGAGATAATCACTCATTTCCTGAGTGATAAGGGAAGGAATATAGGACAAAATAATATTTTCTTCATTACGCTTCCCAATTTTTTCCATTTTTTACTCCTTTGACCTCCAAATTGCATTACAAACTTCAATCAAATGCATGAAATAGTGAAGAGATAAGATTATTCAAATAAAATACATTGAACTAGATGATTCCATAAAAAATGACAACTCATATCATGCATTGAACTTTGTGCAAATAAAGTGCAAGCTAATCACCAAATGTTCTTTATTTTTTTGCTTTTGACTTGCTCAACAAAATTGAATCTTTATGCCATGATTTTGGCTCCAAAAATTAAAATGCAAAGAAAAGAGCTATAGTTAAAATAGAAAAGCTTTCCAAAAATATAAGAGTTTTAGCAACATCTATTCATTTGTGCCCTAGAGACACATTTTTTTTAAAATAAGCCAATTTTCGTAAATCAAGCAATGGAGCCATGATATTGCATCTAAATCAAAAACAAAAACAAGTAACCCCATTTAGAATTTAGAGACCTTTCAAAAAATGTAAATGTTTCCAAAACATTTGTTGATTTGTAACCAAAAACAAATTTTCATGAAAAATAAAGAAAAAATCATAACTCACATAAATTACATTAGAAAAATTTGAATTTTGGATTGAGTCATCTCTAATCCATCTCCATCCTATAAAAAAAATCAGATCCAAACACCACTTTATCTAGAAGATATGAGCAAATACTTCAAAACCTAGGGTTTTTTCTTTTAAATCAATCTACAAAAGGGTTAGCTTTAAAAACCAAAGTGAGAACCCTGCAAAACCACTTGATTGGATCTAATAAGTGGCTATGAAAAAACATAAATGATAAATGAAACTAAAATTCAAGAAAATTAAACTACTAAACTCAAAAAAGATGTAAGAAAATAGAGCTAGAAACTTGGTTCTATCCCCACAGTGGGTGCTAAAAAATGTGTGGATAAAAAGTGGACACAATTCAATAGACCATTCTACTTGAGAATACCCATGATGAAGAGTATCTCAAGAGGCAACCTATAGGTTCCTATCTAGAAGTGAAACAACTATGAGATTGTGGCTCTCAAATGAACCTAGTTTAAGAAAACCTTGTAAGGTGCACTATAGAATAGAAAGTTCAAAGGAGTAGAGGCAAGAGTTCTAATAAAAGAATCAAGATATGTATGATGGAAATAAAAGTAAACTAAAATGAGATGCAAGATGAAAAACCTAAGCTAACAAGTATGAAGAGTTACAAAGCCACCTAGTTAAGCTATGTGGGCTAAGCTATGCATGAAAGGAAACTAAACTAAATGCAAGTGCAAGATTAGTGATCCAAGTACTCCATAATCTCTAAGAAAACATACACCATAATAATAGCATCAGAGTATAATAGATGGGAGAGTGAGTAGAGAGCCACCATTTAAAGAGAAATGGACAATAGAGATTAAGGGGAAAAATCAAGGGTGGAGAGTGAGTCCTAAGTGATCCATGTGCACAGTAATATCACGTAAGCAAGATCAAAGGATATGTTTAAAAGGTAAAATATGTGTGGAGGAGAAAAAAGATTCCACCCACCTTGGAAAGTGTGCACCTCATGTGAGATAAAAATGCCTTTTCTATTATTTTTAAAATAGGAATAATATTTTTCATGTGCACACTTAGGACACTAGTAAATTTTGACCCAATTCTTGAGGAAATTTGGTCAAAATTTTGACTCATATTGGTCAAAGTTGTGATCAAGTAGTTCATCACAATTTTTGTCATCAAAATTTTGAGCAAATCTCCAATTGGTCAAAAGAATGCAATACAGATGAGCCTAATTGGTCATTATTGGTCAAAATTCCAACCAAATCTTGGTGGAAAACTTTCAAGAATTGGTCAAAATTTACCAATTTTGGTCTATCCCATGACTAGGATTCTATGGTCACAACCAAAGGGTTGGTCAAAATTTTGACCAATTCTTGGTAGAAAACCTCCAAGCATTGGTCAAAATATTGATCAATTTTGGTTCATCCCATGACTAGGATGCCATGGTCATGACCAAAGAGTTGGTCAAAATTTTAACCAATTCTTGGTGGAAAACCTCCAAGCATTGGTTAAAATATCAACCAATTCTAGTCTATCCCACAACCAGGATGTCATGGTCATGAACAAAGAGTTGGTCAAAATATTGACCAATTTTTGGTGGAAAACCTTCCAAAGTTGGTCAAAATTTTGACCAATCTAATTTTTTTTAAAAAAATACAGTAGGTTGTAGTGGATATTGATTACCATCATAATATGTATGACATACATCAGCAAGTGAATCCAAAAGAAGTTATTGTTGGATGGTGATTCTTTATAGGCTAGGAACTTGAACCACAAAGGTAGGGGCTACCACAATAGCCACATCCAATAATGGACCAAAAGCCTGGTTAAACAAAGTAGATCTATTGGCATTGTCAACGACCACAGATGAATCCTTAAGAATAGAGTCTGAATCCATGAACCACTAGGGGTGTCAATTTTGATCTTCTCAGGGAGGCCCTTCAAATAATCAACCACCACAAAGATGTATTAGAGAAAAAAAAAACCCTAGACAACCAAGAAGGTCTTTTCTTTGATTTCCTAAATTTTACAGGACAATGCACAACAATATGTCCAATCCTAGAGCAAACCCTACAATGGAAAGGAATTCCTTAATAGTCTAGATTTTGAATTCCTTCATGCTCCCAGTTATTATTGGTGCTCACCCCCCTCATTATGCTTATCCTTGTGCCTAGGTTCATATTTTGATTGGCTTGCACTATGAGGATGAGTTTCCATCTCATCCTCACTAATTGTGGAAGGACCAAGATGGTAACTCCACCACATCAATCATAGCTAAGATTTGAAGAAACAAAGAACAACCTCATAATAGATGTGTAACCCATAGAGGTGGTAGTGGTAGTAGGAGGGTGTTAATGGTGTTGTTGTCTCTAGTGATGTCTCATACTGGTAGAGGGAGTGGAATTGGATCTCTAGGGTATCATTAATATAAGCATGAAAAATGAGTCCAAGTGCCTACAAAACTTACTCTTGTAGCTTGCACAATCTAATTAGTAAAAGCACTACTCATGAAAGATGGGTCAAGTCTCGGTGCTTCACCTCTATGATCATCACCTAGATCCAACAACTACTAAGTGTTCCATTTATCCTCATGAGAGCTGGGTTCATGTGAGCCACTACTCGTGAAACATGAATCAATGAGTTTGAATCAAAATACTACAAAGTTGAATCCTGATAGTAAGATAACAATAAATAAATAATACTAATGTAATAAATTTATCAATATATAATATGCGTACAAAACTTACTCTTGCAAGCTATTTGCTTTCACAAATTTGATTAGTAAAAGCACTTCTCATCAAATATGGGTCATTTCTAGGTGCTTTAACTCTGTGGGCATCACATAGATCCAATAAGTGCAAGTGTTCCATTCATTCTCATGAGTGATGGTTTTTTGTGAACTGCTACTCATAAAACATTGGGTCAACTGAGCTCAACTCAAAAACCACACAATTGAATCTTGATAGTAATATCACAATAATTTAGTAATTTATAAATAATAGAAATGTAATAACAATATAAGAGAATAAAAAAATATAGATCTATTCTTCACATAATATGATCTAAAACATTTATAAATAAATGCATACAAAAGTAAGTATATAATAGACTAATGAACTATCTTTATAACTTACCTTTGCAGGAGTCGTTAAGGCCTTTCCCATTACAAAACTTTTGGTGTACCCACTCAAGTATCATCAAGAAAATCCAATCTTATCCTAATTAGCTTACCTCTCATATGGTACCAAATACAGAGATGTGGAGGTTATGGAAATAGGTGCATGATGTGAACAAACTTCATGCTAAAAGAGTGAAGTGAAGTGAGGAAATGAAAAAGAGAAAGAGAAAGAGAAAGAGAAAGTGAAAGTGAAAGTGAAAGTGAAGGGCACCTTCATTGCCGAGTGACTGAAGTAAGTTTGTTGGGCTTTGCCTCCCTCTTCTTCTCCTAGTTGGAATAGTTGTTGGGAAAATAGTTCAATGTGTTGAGATGGTGAGTAGAAGTATGTAAAGGGGGTCATCAAATAAATATTTTAGAAACATAGGCATCCTTGTGTCTTACATACCATATTTTATTATTCTCAAGTTTCATTTGAGACAACACCCATGTTGTTCACTATTGTGTCTTTCATTCTCTAACTAGAAAAGATGGGAAGATGAAGTGATCATAGTTTGGATTACAATCACTAAAAGTCAAGTCATCAAATTAATCTTTTAGAAACATAGGCATCCTTGTGTCTTAGGTACTAGATTGTATTATTCTCAAGTTGGATTTGAGACAACACCCATGTTGTTCATTGTTGTGTCTTTCATTCTCTTATGTGAGTACAATTATTCTGGCACCAAACCCAGTTGAAAATGTCAATTGGATAGAGTCTCTAAATACATAATACCTAATGAAATAGGGAATATTTAATAGTAGAAATGAACCTTTGTTACCTAAAGAAATTTGTTCATAATACATAGACCAGACTTTTGGATGGATGGGTGTGCACCATAAAAATTCTTCTAGCATTCAGGCTTCACTACTGTCTGCCAGTAATTCTCATGCGACAAAACCCAAAATATCCATCTAAAGACTTTAATGAATATTCTCTACATAGGCACATTAAAACATTAGCTAAAAAATTTAAATGATACAAATATTTGACCTTGATACATATTGACATTGTAATAAGACAATAAAATTTTGGCTTTGTAAATATTGAACAAACAACCAACTCTATCATCTTGGACCAGACAACTCAACTTCATGCAGATTATCTATAGATTCTACAATCTATTCTAATTTTCTATGAGGAATGAGCTCTACTTCTTGGTTATACACAAATTCCACCTTTTTTCACTCTTCCCATCTCTCTGCTAAGCCATCTCCTTCCAATATGCATACCACTTCAGACATCTTTGTTATATCCATTAGTGACCCTTGTGTGAAAAGTAGTGTGACTTGAATAAGTTATTCTACCTCTGCCTCAACATAATTGTTTTGGAGATCAGGATCAATTAGCATATGAATTCTTCTCTCTTTTAATAGGCCTTTGATATTTACAATAATCAACAAAATGTCAGTGATGGATTTAATACACCAAGGACATAATCACCAAATTTATGTATCTTAGATAACCAATCCATTAATATGTCTAGTTTATAAAAAGCTTGAATCTCCTTCCAACTCACATTATAAATCAGAAATGCAAAAATTCCAACAATTTATTCTCATGAGAGATGGATTCATGTTGAATCACTACTCATGAAACATGGGTCAATGAGTTTGACTCAAAATCACATAGTTAAATCCTGATAGCAATATCATAACAATATTTATATTATAGTAAATAGACTTTCTAAATACTAGTCTATGAAATATCATGGTAGTAGATGGCATAAATAAAGTTAAGTACTTGATGGAAGCAAGTCAAGGAATGGAAAAGAATCAAATAGAGAGAAACTTCCAAGAAGCATAAAAGGTAACCTATTTGAAAGTAAAATTGTTTTTAGAAAGACATGGTTTTACCCAAATTTTGTTAGGTTGCAATTGCAAGTCAATCAATAAGAGGAATAAAAAAGTAACCTATCTGAAAAGTACTATTGTTTCCAAGAGGACAAGGTTTTACTCAATTTTTGAGAGGTTACAATAGTTGCTACTATTATCTATTCATATTTAATATTAAAAATGTATTCTTAAGGAGAACTATTGGATGTGAATTATCATATATAGTTTGATTAGCATAAGCACTATAATTTATCTACATATTACTTCTTGATAAGGTTATATTAGTTAATTAGTTATTTAATAGAATTCAAATGTTGATTGTCCCTATGTTGTAATAACCTTTCCACATTTAATTATGTACTTACAAGAATGCTTCAAGAAGAAAATGCATATATTTTGTTTCAATGTTTCAGATTGCACTTACCAAATGATCATCAAAAAGATGAAAAGTAAACAAAATTATAATATTGATTGTCCTTGTGTTGCTATGTGTATACACTATAATAGCCTCTTTCCACTTTTAATAGATTCATTATAATAATTTTTAAATGATGGGTCTTTTTCAAGACTCAAAGCTTTAATAACTACTTTGGAGATCCAGGCTGTGTTGAGGCTTTTTATAGGGCTTAATATTTTTTGGGCATTTGCAATATTGTAATGTTTTTTTAATTTGGAAGTAAGTGCATTGTTAAGGAATTATTTTTTGCATCAGTAGAGATATCAAAAATTAAGTTGTGTTTTCAAAATGGTATGGCATTTGAATGATCAACACCAAGCATCACAATAAGGGGCTAGTTGGAAGAGACATGTTTAGGCCATGCAAAAGAACTTGTTTTGATAATGTACATAATTACTTTAATACAAAAAAAAACTTAAAGAGAATAAGGATTGCAGAGAGTACACCTTATCAAGAAACATTATATTAAAAAATCCAAATCTCATATTTTTATTCTATAGTACATGGAGCAAATAAATATTCCCCAATGATTGCACACAAAGTGCCACAAGATAGAAAAATGATACTACTTGAATAACAAGATAAAAGTTGAAGAAATCAAACATCAAGACAATGACAATACTATAGAAGCATGCACTATGTTCTACAATTCATAATTTAAGTGTCCATTAATTTTCAACGCAAGGGGCTTGAGAGCTGAGATCTACCGCAATTATCATGACTGGCCACTTAAGACAATTCATCTTAATTAAATTTGTGAAAATTTGAGTTATGCTCAAGCAATTTATGGTACTAAACTTTAAGTCTTGAATAGCAAGTCTAAAAGCACTAACAGATCGATTATCACATATTTGTTTAAATAAACTATCTTCCACATACATGTATTCAAAATTAAAATTAATTTTTAAATGCCATCATGTTTAGTTTGAATAAAGATAAGGGAATAAACAAAACATTAGTTTTGAACATGAAAAAATGATTTCTTTCCTCAATGCTATTGCATTAGACCTACAACATACTAATTATTATATAGATTAATTTTCTCAATGAAATTGTCCAATTTGTAGTCCCTTAATATATTTTATCTATATGATAACAATACTTTTGTATATGGGTGGAAATACAACAAAAAAATTTAAAATATACAAGATGGAATTAGTACAAGAACTTTTAAAGCATGATTGACCAAATAGACATTTTGCACGTACAAGGATATACAACGAGTACTATGTTGGAAATATCCAAGACTACTCTAAATTACTAAGAGGGGAGGGGTGAATTAGTAACTTCTAAAACAATTCCATTTTTTAATCCAACAATCCAATAAGCATTTAATTCACCATATATAATCTAATCTAATTGCATGCATAAGAAACATGAAAGCATTCATAACACTTTGACAAAAAGATTTGGTGACCCAAAAACCTTCCAAATAGAAAGTAAAATTGGGGTAGGGCTGATACCCACAAAATGTAGTACTATAGTATAAACTTAGCCTATTAAAGCTTACATTGACCACTTATGTTGATTTTCCCTACTAGGAGCAATAAGGATTGTTAGGTCCACCTTGTTAAAGGATTTCACAAATATACAATGAATTATGCACTGATAAAGAGATTTGCAAAAGACTATTAGGTTTACCTTGTTAAAGGATTTTACTGGTCCACCTATTAGGATGAAGTAGTAGTTGATCTTTGATCTACAACTTCGTTGCTAAATGAGATTCCTTTGTGTACTAATCACCTTTTTGTGATAGATATGTCTTTGCTACTCCTTAGACTATTGTGGCCTTTTTAATTTGCACTTTACTATTCTTCCTTGATTGTATTTGGTTACATTGCACATACATCAATTATTTGGATGTGATACATTACATTACATATATATCAATCCAATTATACAAATTACAATGTCAGCCATAATACAAGTTAACACAAATATTACAAAGTTGGGCCACATGAAGACACTCAGGTTTTGAAGACTAATTCAGTGAGGTTTTGATACTTGACATCCACTGTCAATGCTCTACATCATCATGCACTTGCTAAACATAGAAGCTCAGTTCATAGTGATCACTTTCAAGTAGTCTTGAACTCGGTCTACACTAGTGACTTGGTAGATATTGTGAAACTTAGAATATAAATTGAATCACTATTTACCATGGCAATACTCGGTAAACACTATCTGTTAAGCTTAGTATAAATTAAATCACCTGGTTAATATTGGACTCACATCACATACACTATGAACTCGATGAACACTGCATAGTTTGGTTTACACTAGTAAGCTCGACATACACTGAAATACTTGGTTTATTATGCTGATCTTCACACTAATTGAATCTTCTTGGTATCCACTAGGATTTGTTTAAGGAACTTAGTAGCAACTGTAGAACTCAGAAACAACTTTGGCAAACATTAATGGTTGTACAATAAGCACAGTAGCAATATACAATCTAAATAAGTGTGTGTCACTAATAAAAAACTTGATTGATATGTCAACAATCTCCCCCTTTGGCATTAGTGACAAAAACACTTATCAGCCAAAATTGAATTAAAAAGGTTTCTTGAATACTTTTTCTCCATTACCTTGTGATACTGGCTCGATAGAGTATACTATTTTTGAGAGTTTCAAAAATTAATTTTGTAAGGTATATATTTGTACATGGTAATGTTCTTTAATACAATATACTATATACAACATATCTTACTGTACATTTCTTACTCCCCCATACCATTATGCCTTTCTCCCCCTTTTTGTAAATAATGCCAAAGATTTACTCTATTTATTTACATAGTAACACTAAAATGAGATAAGAATTCTAAATGTACCTTGAGAATGATTTCCAAGGTTTTATCCCAATTGTGTTGCAGGACCTTACATTTGTGAAGTGTAATTTGGACTTTTGCTAACAATTCTATCATATGGTCTGCAATGGAGAAGTTATTGTCATGGATGAGAGTTTTTGAATGTGCAATATGTTTCTACAATGCATCCATGTTGGGAAGTGTTAGCTAAGGTTTTGGAACCCTAAATATTTTCCCCTCCCCAAATTAAAAAATAAAATAAAATACTTTAAAAGTTAAAATATTATAAATTATTTTGCATAGTATTTAATTATTTATATAATTAAATATTAATGAATCCAAAATAATTAAACATTAAACTTTTAAAGTAACATGTATGTCCCTCATAATTAATTCTATCAAGAATTAATTATTAATGTGATCAGGGAAATAAAATGGTAAGTGTGGGTAGGGTAAATTGGAAAATTCAAAATAATTAATTCTTGAAGATAATTAATTATCATTGTAATGTGAAAACTTGTAAGAAGAGAAATTATTTGGGAATGGGCTAGATTGAAAAATAATAATTAATTCTTGAATAGAATTAATTATTGTAATGTCTTTTAAAAAGAAAAAAAGAAATGTGAAAGGAAGTTATGGTAGTTCGGAAACTACTCAGGTAGGGTTTCTTTAAAAAGGAGAAATCCTATTGGAAAAGGGCTCCTCCCATTTTGAAGGAGTCTGCACTTCTGAAGGAAAGGGAAGAAAATTTAGTTTTTTTCAATCTTGTATCAGAAAGGTTCATCTCTCCATAGAATATTAAGTCAGAACTATTTTTGCCTAACTATTCTATGCTTTAAAAATTTGAATATATTTTTTGAAGTTGTGGAAAAGTATATAAAATTCTATAGTTTTATATGTTATGTTAAACTTTCTAGAGTAGATACTATTGTTTACTCTATTGTGATTCATGTTCTTGTGGATATTAATTGCATGTGAAAGTTTAGCTTTCCTTTGTTGCATATTGGAAACGTGTTTTGGAGTTTAAAGGTTCTAAGGGAGGAAGTTAAAATTGTTCATCTACTTTTATTTTAATATCCAGTCGTGTTGATGAATGGATGCTAGTATTCCTTTATTGCCTTATAGGTTAAAGGCATAACCAGAAAATCATTTATTGCAAATCAAAAGGAGGGAGTTGTACCTTCATTTCAAAATTCAAAGAGCACTTGACAAGATAATTACAAGTGACTCTATTGTTAGTTTAAGAGTTTGTCTCTCTTTTTGGGTATTCAAGAGTCATTTGTGAAGGTGTTTTTGAGAGGACACACCTATTTACTAACAGTTTTGGGCAACTCTGCTGGGGAAAGAAAGCAAGTTCCTGTGCTTTTCTTTTCCTAAAAATCTAAAGGTTACCTCCCCGAGGATGGAGGTTGGCAGCTCTATTGAAGATGAATACCAGAAGTTATTTCAAAGATATCCAAAAATCTTGAAGGATTGGATTCCTGCAAGAAATCAAGATGATGTCCATGTGTTTATTTTTATTCCTCCTTTCAAAGAAAATTCAATCCAAGAAATTACAAAGGACATGGTAAAGCGAGTAGCATTTTAAAAATATTTTTATGGTGCTATCCTCATCCAAAGAAGATTTCTTGTGAAAGAGCTAGAAAAAGTACAAGAGATGTGTGAAGAAAAAGAAATTGGTGAAGCGATGCATGAACAAGAAAAAGCTCTTGAAGAGGACTCAGGGGAGAATCAAGAGGAAGAAAAAGATTCACATATTTTTCAACCTCCTACAAACCTTTTACACTATCTTCCTTCGGAGGAATCAATGCAGCAATTTTCAGTGGAAACATCTCATGAGCAATCAAAAGTTCAAGAAATTCAAGGTATGAAAACCTTTATTGGCATTTCATCTACCTTTGTGAAAGTTGTTGATTTGAAAAATGAAGGAGACTGTAATTCTTTATTTATTTTTCCTCCCATGCATATATCTTTTGTAGATGAGATGAGCCTTAATTTGGTCATATTTCTTTCCCTTCAATGAAATATGAATTCATCTTTCCAAGAATTGATTCAGAAAGGCTCATACTTTTTCCAACCTCTAAATGGTCACATTTAGTTTTTAGGGTTTTCCCCTCCCCATTGTAAATAACTTCCCTCTTTTTGCAAATTTTGGCTTGAGTTTGTTTCTTGTTTTGGTGTTTCCCTTCATTAAAGTTGCACCAGCTTTGAGCCTTTCCCCTTTTCTTTGAGTCAATCCGTACTCAGAATTTTCTAGAAAGTAAAGGCCCTCCCATGGATTGGTCATATCCCCGTGCTCATCCAGTTTCACTCTCCAAGTTGAAAGATTCAAATTCCTTATTTAAAATCCATTTAAAGTTTTCTAGGAGCCTTATGTAAAAATATAATGACAACTTGAGAAGCATTCGATGACATGTGGAGCCATAGTTGAGAGTGTTATGGAAATAATATTGATACATGCAAGCTCTGGAATTTTCTACATTTTTTGTTGTCAATAATTTAGGGTTTCTAGAAATATTTTGATGGGGGATATGTATAGTGGAACTATGCTCTTCTTTGGTCATTGGTAAAATACATGGACCCATTACTCATAATAATATTTATGAGTTTTCTTCATACTTTCCCACTAGTGAAAGAATTATTTGCCCTAATGTTTTCATAAAGTCTATTAGGGTAGAGAAGAAAGACATGTGGAAATTATGATGATAATTTCCCATTTGATGGATGATGGAAGATTTATTATGCTGGTGGAATCATTATTTATATTGTAAAAGCACCTGACTTTCTAGATCTGGGTAAAAAATTGTTCAAATATACAGGGCGAAGCATAAGGTCCATGCTGCACCTTTAGAGCCTACGATGGAGATATAGGAAATGGTTGTGTGCCAAAAATTCTTCTTATTCAGGCAAAAACTAATGGAAAATTGACGTTTGGTTCATGAATATCTGCAACATTTCAGGACATGTTGCTAGGCAATGTCCAAAGGAGGGGGCATGCTTGATCATAGAAGTCCTCCAAGAAGTCCACCCAGATTCAATGACATCATATGCAGGTCATGTAACTAGCCAGAACGGTGGTCGTGGGAACTTGGCTTATGAATGCCCCTTTGGTTAGATGGTGTCGCGTGACATGTATAGGTGTTGATGCTGAATTTCTCTTTTCTTTTTTTTTTTCATTCAGAATGTTCATGTTTTGGAATATATAAATAAGAGCATGTGGTAAACCTCCAAAATGGAATTCATTGAATTGGTGAATGGTACAACTATGCAACCAATTGCTCACAAGGGTATCTTAATGGAGAAGTTCTTTTTAAATATGAGATTGAATATGGAGTGCAATCTTTCTCCTTCAGCAAGAATAAAAAGAGAGTGATGAATAAGAAATTGTTCCTTGTTTTGGAATCTGGGGCTTTGGCTCATATTCAAAGTTTATATGACCATAACCCAAATGTTCTGGTTGATCTTACTTTCAAAGGAAATACTCCCCTCCATGAAGTGGCTACATGTGGCAATTTAGAAGTGGTCAAAATTTTCCTTCAACATAGAGAGAATTCTACGTATGAGTACAACAAGTTTGAAGAGACTGCCATGATAATAGCTTTCAACTATGGCCACTTGGAAATTGTGAAGCTTTTGTCGCGAAGGTAGAATATACAATGAAAAATTTGAAACAAGGCGATTTGTGAGAGTAGCAACTTACAAGGGCTATGAAGAGGTAACAAAGGCCATACTTAATAATCCTACTCAAACTAGATGGTTACATTGGCTATGGCTTGTCTTTCAGCTTTTACTTGAAATAGATACATATGTAGATCTAGAGAATTTCTTTTTATTGGGAATCGCCTTGATTGTGAAATTTTTTTTTTTTAATTCTTCGATTCCATTTTGGGAACTCATCTTGCATGTAGCCGCCCATGGATGAAATGTTGAGATTGTATCAGTAATGCTCAACTCTTGTGAATGGAATAAGGAATTGATGGGAAGAAAGATAAGCAAGGAAGGTGTACAATACACATGGTAGCCATGAAAGGGTACTATGACATAATTGGTGAGTTTATGTTCAGATGGCTAGATTGTGTCAAAATACGTAGTTCAGATGAAAAGTCTACTCTGCACTTTGCTATGGAATATAATCAATTTGAGGTGGTGCATAGTCTTCTATTCAAAAAATCACTTCAAAAAGTTGTAGAGTTGGTGAGTAATGACCATGACTACTTTCACAACACAACATTACATTCGGTAGTGAGAAACAGAGTGGATCCCCAGGAAAAGGAAGAGATCCCATGATATTAAACTCACCAAATTCTAATATCACCATCTAGTATCTTATGGAATACCTAAAGTTCTCATTCCATGTTAGCTCTATGAGTTGAGCTAGTGGAGTACCTCGTCTCAATTCTAGGTGTAGATGTGAATGCCATGAATGAAGAAGGCATGATTGCACTTGACATAGCATCTATAGTAGCTTAAGATAACCCTAATTGTGCCATCATGGCGTAGAAACTAGATGGAATAGGAGGTCTTCGGTTGAGTTTATGAAAAAATATGATGCTAATTCTAGTCCAAGCAATGCTTCAAAACAAGTCATGGAGACTCTAGATGTTAATGGGGAAATGAGATTGTATAGTTATGGAAGTAAGGGAATTGGAATTGTGGGCTACCTCTAGAAGCTTTTAGCTTCTTAGTTGCGAGAAGGTCACGTGGATCCATAAGCAGAAGACTTGCCAAAATCACCATGATAAAAGATATAATTCATAAAAGAAGATTTTGACAATGGAGAGTATAAGAAAAGTGTGACAGGGCAGGCCGATTCCTAAAGATTTGGTCAAACCTTCCCTCATATTTGCAAAAAATGAATAACTTTTGTGCATTTAAAGACATCTCAATCTTAGCAGCATAGCACATTTTTGGGCATGTTCCAATGATGCCTTTGGAGATGGTCATCGAGTTCTCTTTATATGACTTTGAAATTGCAAAATCTCCACATGTAATGAGCCTAAAGAATGCAGAGCCAGTTCCTTCCTTTGTAGACTTCTAAGATGATAATTACTTTATGGCAGACCCTCAAGGATATGAACACATTCTGCATAGATTGGCCCAAGAATTTCTTCAACCCACCAATAGAAAGATTGTTGAAAAACACCTTGAATTGAACAAGGTGTTGAGTAAAATTGAGTATAGTGACAATGGTGTGAAATTCTTGATGGAGGATGGTTCAATTTATACTGCAAAGAATGCTATTATCTCTGATAGCGTGGGAGTGTTGCAGACTAAGCCTACCAAATTTAAGCTCAATCTACCCATGTGGAAGCTACTAGAAATATACAAATGGGATATAATGAACTATTGCAAGATATTCATGAAATTCTTGTACAAATTTTGGCCAATAGGAGAACTGAGAACTAAGTTTTTCATGTATGCCCAGGCTACTATGATTTCTGGTAGCATTTGGAAAGGGAGTATCCTAGAGGGAACCTTCTGATGGTGATAGTGCAAGATGAGGAAGCATGGAGAATAGCATAGTAGCCCAAATGAGAGACCAAAGCTGAAATAATACAAGTTTTAAAAAAGGTGTTTGGCAATGGCATTCTAGAGATGTCTCCTATTTTGATTTCCAAATGAGGTCAAAATTTTTTCTTCATGGGAACATATTCAAACTAGCTAATTAAAGTCACCATTATATCAAAAGGTATTGTAGGATGAAAGGAGCATGGACGTAGCTAATAGGAAGGTGCATAGATTTTTTTGATGACCAGGTTTTGTTCCATACATTTTCATATGGTGGATTATCAGAATTACCAAAAGGTGACCATCTATCATGTTCCACGGGTACATCAATTGCTGGAGAAATTAGTATGTTTGGATATAAGCCATCTATTCTCATGGACATGCTTGTTGAGAAGAAGAGGACTTCAGTCCCTCATCATATTCACTGGTATCTCAATAAAGCGTATTATTCCAAAGTGGGTGGTTTCAAACCCTTGAAAATGAATAGGATGGAGCTTTTATTTTTGTTTGCATTATGGTTTCACCTTTATTTCACAAACACTATCCAAGAAAAGCCTCAAATGCCTCAGCAGCTCTTCATTGGCTTTTGGATCAAGTAGCCTTGAGTATATAAAAGTAAGAGAAAAAAAGTGTGCAAGATTTCATGGAGAAGCTCTATGATAAAAAGAGTCATCATTCAGAAGAGATTGAAATACTTCCAAGTACCCTTTAGAATTCTTAGGAAGGGATTGATAGGAAGAGAATTGTGTTTTTCAAGCATGAGAGTATAGTGATAAATGACTCTACAACCCAAGGAATCAAGCACTGGATAACATCAACAGAGATTCTGGAGTTCTCTGCATCCCAACACAGAATGCAGCCCCCAGAAAGAGCCAATGTTAGCTAAGGTTTTGGAACCCTAAATATTTCCCCCTCTCCAAATTAAAAAAAATAAAAATACTTTAAAAGTTAAAATATTATAAATTATTTTGCATAATATTTAATTATTTATATAATTAAATATTAATGAATCCAAAATAATTAAACATTAAACTTTTAAAGTAACATGTATGTCCCTCATAATTAATTCTATCAAGAATTAATTATTAATGTGATCAGGGAAATAAAATGGTAAGTGTGGGTAGGGTAAATTAAAAAGTTCAAAATAATTAATTATTGAAGAGAATTAATTATCATTGTCATGTGAAAACTTGTATGAAGAGAAATTATTTGGGAATGGGCTAGATTGAAAAATAATAATTAATTCTTGAATAGAATTAATTATTGTAATGTGTTTTAAAAAGAAAAAAAGATATGTGAAAGAAAGTTATGGTAGTTTGAAAACTACTCAGTTAGGGTTTCTTTAAAAAGGAGAAATCCTATTGGAAAAGGTTTCCTCCCATTTTGAAGGAGTCTACGCTTCTGAAGGAAAGGGAAGACAATTTAGTTTTTTTCAATCTTGTATCAGAAAGGTTCATCTCTCCATAGAATATTAAGTCAGAACTATTTTTGTCTAAGTATTCTATGCTTTAAAACTTTGAATTTTTTTTTTGAAGTTGTGGCAAAGTATATAAAATTCTATAGTTTTATATGTTATGTTAAACTTTCTAGAGTAGATACTATTGTTTACTCTACTGTGATTCATGTTCTTGTGGATATTAATTGCATGTGAAAGTTTAGCTTTCCTTTGTTGCATATTGGAAACATATTTTGGAGTTTAAAGGTTCTAAGGGACGAAGTTAAAATTGTTCATCTACTTTTACTTTAATATACAGTCATGTTGATGAATGGATGCTAGTATTCCTTTATTTCCTTATAGGTTAAAGGCATAACCAAAAAATCATTTATTGTAAATCAAAAGGAGGGAGTTGTATCTTCATTTCAAAATTCAGAGAGCACTTGAAAAGATAATTACAAGTGACTCTATTGTTAGTTTAAGAGTTTGTCTCTCTTTTTGGGTATTCAAGAGTCATTTGTGAAGGTGTTTTTTAGAGGAAAAACCTATTTACTAATAGGAAGAATCATATTTGGTATATCTATCAATGTGAATTTAATCCTTGCTTCTTTGTAGAGAAATTATTCTTGCATATTTGACAAAAAACTTATTTTCTTGAAATTTACAGAGCTTGAACTAGGGTCAAGTTGCAGCTATTTAGAACTAGCTTTTAGATCTTCATCTATTTTGGATAATTTGTCCTTTATTTGCTCAGTAAACTCAGAAACATCGCATAGCTTTCCAAAAAGTGACGACACATTTGAACAAGATGCTTATAAATTGCCCAAAATTATAGAAAGTTCTACTTGATATGTAGCTATCTACTGAGCAATGTGCTCCAACACTTTGTTACCAAACTTCTTTTCTACCTTCTGCACTAGCTTATCTTGTCCATTATTATCTTCATTAAATTTTTGGATTGCCTCTACTATTTGATACAAGATTGGTTGAGAAGAATCAACCTCAATACTTATGGCCTCTACCAAAATGTTCTTTGCATCTTCAGTTATCTTGAATTCCTTATCTCTCTCCTCTCTTAGCCTTTGTTGTTTAGCCTTCTTTTGGAGGAGTTCACAAAATGTCTGCATTTGGTTTGGAGTGAGCTTGTAAATATCCCAATTAGGGATTACTATTTCCTCATGTAAGTTTATGTCTTTTTCTATCTCCTTTCCTTTTCCCAAAAATTTTGTGCTCGGTTGAGGCTTGGTCTCACTTTCATTGCACTTATTGCCCTTATTTCTAGAATAGAAACAATAGTAGACATATTGGGGCTAGCAATAAAAATTGATACTGTACTTACTAAAGGAGTACTAACAAAAATACCTTAAGAATTCAAAATTGATGTACTCAAAACTTAAGTAGCCAACTCGGTTGATGAAGGAGGATTCTATAGCTTGGTAGATGAAGTAGAGTTCACTTCAGTAAATGAAATGCTGAGATAAATAGGAAAAAAGAGTGGTTGGATGTTTGAGTTGTCACTAGTGATCACAATCAAACTTGTTGATACTGTCTCCATGCTTGATGTTGTCACTGGTTTGCTTGGAGATTGAGGAAGTGAGGTAATGACTGCTGCAACTATTTTGACAAGGTTATTCTCCTCATCATCTTGAGTTGATTCCTTAGCAACCTCTTGCTCCTTGAACTCTTCATAATCAACAATAACATAATGAGTTGATTTTTCACCATCCCCTTCTTCATCATCATCATTATCATCATTATCATCATCCTTTACATCAGCATGAAAATCACTTAGTTTATGAAGATGATAAACATTCTTCCAAGTGTTTGTTGCATTCTTTACAACATGTTCAATATCCTTCATCAAAATTAGATAGGTATTAAACTTCAGAGTCATTTTTTCTTCATTCTTCTTGAGTGACTCTTTTTCCTCTGCATCTAATATGCTCGATAATAGCTACCTTAGGGTTTTCCCATAGATGTCCTTGATACTTTGCACAGAAAATTCTCATATTGGCTTTATTTTCTTCATTAAGGCATTAGGAATCTAAGATATAAGTTGTTTAGGTGAGTACTTCCACTTACCAATTTTATTGATGACCAAATCTTCTATTTTCTTCTACTCTACCTCAGTCCTAGTTTCATATTTTAATGCCTTAAAGTTTGTTATGCCTGTTCTAGATTCCAATTCCTTTAATCTATCCTAGAAGGTGGGTGGAGGTCTGTTGAATATAATGTCTCCTCCTTCATTGCCACCTTTCTTCCTTGACCTCCTAGTGAGTACTATAGTGGTTGGCTTTGTTGGCTTGGTGTTGATCACCTTGCCCTTCTTCTTGAATGGTTCTTCTTTCTCAAATTATTCCTCATACTCTACTTCCTCACCTTTCTTATCCTCACCTTTTCCCTTATTCACCAAGAGGGTTGAACTTGATTTTAGTTTAGCAATTCTTTTCTTTCCTTTGTTGACTGTTTGAGGGAGCCATATTTCAAGTTCAATCCTAGATTTTGCTTCATCATATGTCCCAAAATATGAATCCTTAGGATCAAATGGTTCATTGAAAAGAGCTTCAATGATATCCTTTGTTTCATCAATATTAACCTCATAACCAAGAGGTTTTACCCATGCAATTCTAGTCCTAATTGCCTAAATGTACACTTTGTCACTATCCACCATGAAACATATATCATTATTGTAATCTTCAACTAACTCCTTGGGAATCTTGAACCTATTGTTCATTTTCTCCTTAAATACATTGAATTAGTTGTCCATGATATTGTTATAATTCTCACCCATCTTGAAAATATACTCACTAATTTGGTAAAGCAAAGACACATCTTTTCTCCAAACTACAATGCATTTAGAAGGGAAGAATTTATGAACATAAAAGAATAGACAAGTCAACAAGGAACCAAACTTAAATAGGTTATTCTTTGATGTTGTTATGCTTTCCATATTCTTGTTGAACTACTTCAGCAATAACTCAGCAAAGTCAAATGATAAATTATTCTTTACCATCTTGTATGCCAAGTCCATATTTTCACATGATGCACTGTTCAACTTGCTAGAGTTGTATATCTTGTATGTAATGATGTGAATACCAAACTTTAATTCTCCATAAAAAACACTACTAATTTTCATTCCTCTACCATCCCATTTTTCTAGAGTTTTCTTTTCAAGTTCTACTTGACCTATGGTTTTCATCATTTTGGCTTTGGCTAGCATTGGGAGACTAGTGATTTGATGAATCATCTTCTTTGTGATCAACATTGGTTTTTCCAACCACAAATGTTCATTATGCACTCAACTGAGGATAAATCTAATCCATTTAACTTGAAATTCATGTGGCATGTGAGGGATGTGAGTTAACCCTTTGGTTTCTAGGTGTTGATGCTTGGGTTTCAAAACTCCATTCACACAAAGTTTATCTAGAGAATCATCCAACTCCAACGTACCAATCTCTTGAATAACACATTTGAAATGATTGCGAAGATCATTGATCAAAAGTACCTTTGGAGGGATTTGAGATTGCACTCCACTCAGATCTATATATGCAAAATTGGGGAGCCTTTGATCCTCACATACACTTCAACATGGTCATTACCTATGAGATCATCTCGAAATAAACATTGTGTTGTTTATTCAAAAAGTCTAACAGAGTGACCTATTGCCTTCTAACTAGAAGGATTATGCCTTTGCTCTCAAAATGAGAAGTGGGCAACCAGGCCTCTAGAATGAAGGATTTATGTAGCTAAATGAAAGTGCAATTAATCTAGATGAGAGATGCAATTATTAATCTAAGAAATGAAGAAGCATAATATGCTAAATGGATGCATATTTAAAATCTAAATGATATTACAATGAAAGAAATAAAGCTATGCAAATGTGAGCAAAGTGAGTAAGAATTTCAGCATAAATTTGATGCAAATTCCAAAATTCATCCTTTGTAATGAGGAATGGAGAGCTTCTTTTATAGAATCCAAGAGGTGATCGACGGTCAAGATTAAAGAGGAAAGCCAGTCATAAAGGTAACTTCCTCATAAAAAGGGAGTTAATTGGTTGCCTTTGAGTGATAAAAGGAGTTAAATGAGTCCTTTTGAGTGATAAAAGGAGCTAACTCAATCCTTTTTGAGTGATAAAAGGAGTTAACTGAGTCCTTTTTGAGTGATAAAAGGAGCTGACTAATTACCTTTTGAGTGATAAAAGGAGCTGTTTGGTTCCTTTTTTTGAGTGAATATCTAATTTAATAAAATAGAATATGACCTCATAAATGGACAACTTTAACTAATTGAATAATTAAATTCAATAATTAAAAAGAGGAGATATCTTATTAAATTAAATGTATTTAATTCTTTTGTATATTAGCTAAAGAGGTAATTTTAATTTAATTAAAGTAGAACACTTATAATTAGATTAAATTAAATTGATAGGTTTGTGTAGCTAATTTGAGTCGATATTTAGGAATTAAATAAATAATATGATTAATGCAAATTATGGTTTTCTGCCTTTGACACCTAGGTCAAGTAGGGATTATTAGAATTAGAATTGCCTAGTAAAATAAGCATTAAAAAGAGTTGAATAAACCAAAGTTGGTTAATAAGGAAATGTGCCAATTTTGGGGTATTACATTTTGCCCCTCTTTGAATGAATGTGTGAGCAGCATGTTCAATTTAAAGAAAATTAGAAAGAATGATGCAAAGATCAAGAGATGAGATTGGTTCCAAAATTGATGATACAGAGACCAACTGATAAGCTTTTAAAGATTATCTCCAAAATAGAGCTTAACCTTAAGGAATCCAAGCAAACCACTTAGATACCTGAATTGATAAGAATTTTAAAGGTTTTCTCTAGAACAAAGCTTAACCTTTAGGGATCTAGATAGAAAACCTAGATACCAAGATGAATAAGCTTTTAAAGATTATCTCTGGAATGAAGATTAACTCTAAGGAATCTAGATAGAACACCTAGATACCTAAATTGATAAGATTTTAAAGATTATCTCTAGAATAGAGCTTAATCTTAAGGGATCCAGATAGAACACCTAGATACCTAAGTTGAATAAGCATTTTAAAGGTTTCCTCCAGAATGAAGCTTAACCTTTAAGGATCTAGATAGAACACCTAGATACCTAAGAATAAAAGAAAACATGATCCAATCATGAGTCATAGAATCATCCTTAGAATGAGGCTTGATCCTTAGGAGTTAGGGTTTAGATTGTCTTGATACCTGTCTATCAAACTTTGACGAGAAATGTTATAAGATGTGATCAGCTGATGAAAATATGAGATAGATGAAAAATGATGCCAGATAGAGGGGAACAAGATGCCCCTAGTGGTGAGAACATAAGATGGAAACAAGATGCCCTGAGCAATGAAGATGCCCCAAGTGATGAGGACATAAGATTCAAATTGAGTTGAATTTCAGATTCAATGATGTAATCATCTTGCCCCCTCAGGAATGAAATTGAAAGATGACACACTAAAAATGTGATGTAGCATAGTATGTTAAAAGGTACTACAAAAATCTGATGTTCAGAAGAACATAGAAGAGATTAGAATGATTAGAAGAAATATAGAAGAGATTAGAATGATTAGAAGAATTTAGAAGAGATTAGTACAATTAGATGAATTTAGAAGATATTAGTATGATCAGAAGAAATATAGAAGCCAATTTGAAGAAATCTTGGAAAGTTTGAAGAAAGTGTGATTTGAAAAGATGTCAAGATTCACAAAGTATCAGAAAAAAAATGGACTACACAAGTATTCAATCATGCCAGTCCCAAAATTTGAAAATGTGATTTTGAGTTGTCTAAGTGTGTCAAATTTTGAATTTGATCCCGAAAATGGATTTAGAGCAATCAAAGTAGCCAAGATGGTGATGAACTAATCATTTGTGTAGTCATGAAGAAACATGATACTTTGAATAAGCCAAAAATTTCTCATCACAAATGATGTAAGTGGATCTACAATCAAACCATGTGCTTATGCAATGCAATCTTATGCTAGATACAATCTTAAACTAGATGCAACCCTAGGTCTAGTTACCAAGCTTTGATAATTATCATCATTGAGCATATAATGAATCCCAAATGTCATACAATCCCCACTAACATTGCAATCATAGGAATATGAAGAGGACATCTATTCTAGTTTTTTTGGGATGAAATGTAAGCATTCGAGGTAGAAGAAGCCAGAATGACCAGAACATTTGTCCCTTTTAATATAGCTAGTGAACATAAGCATCAGAGCATAAATGCTAGGATGACCAGAATGTTTCTTGCATATAGACACACTAGACACATGGGAGATCCCTCTTATGCTAAGTAATCAATAAGTATTCTGTCTGCAATGGCCCTTGTGTCCGTAACCTAGGATAGAAGTTTCCATATACACTCGCAGTGACCTATACATTCACTTAGCAGGACAAGTATTAGGATTTACTGTACTATAAAAGAGTTCACTCCAAAAAGTAAGGAGAAGAACCAACATCATTGATTTATCCATATAAAAGGAGTTGAGGTACACATGGCCATCCACTATAAGATGGAGACTCTTATAGTGGACACCCCATGTATATGTATGCCTCAGATCATTGGAACTAAACCACCAATAGAAAGAAAAGAAAAGATCATGCCCCTAGTCCTTTCTTCTCTAGTCAAAAATTACATCATTGAGTTTCTCAAGGAGACATGATGAAGCAAAAATGAAACAAACAAAGAAAAAGCTCAGTATATCTAAACAAGTATATCATTTTGAGTTCATGTTTTAGGGATTAATGTCAAGTGTCAATGTTTAGAACATAGATGGAATAAATCTCTTTAGTATGGTGACAATAGTAGACAAACACAGCTAGAATGACTAGTGATTGAGGTCAGAGAGGAATATTCAATGTGAAGAACCTAAAGAGGACCAAGTGACAGTAAACAGAAACATCTAGAATGGTTGGTGACTGATACAAGAGAGATCTGCCATTAAGGAATCTCAAAAAGTGACATGAGAAATAGTAGGTAGATAGAGTTAGGACAACTGGCAAATACCACAAAAGAGATTCTATGAGGAGAATCTCGACAAAGCATGACACTAGCGATAGTAGGCAGACACAACTAAAACAATTGGAAATTGTTGCAAAAGAGATTCTATGAGAAGAATCTTGACAAAGCATGACACTAGTGATAGTAGAAAGACACAACTAAAACAACTGGTGACTACCATAAAAGAGATTCTATGAGGAGAATCTTGACAAAGTGTGACACTAGCGACAGTAGGTAGACACAACTGATACAACTGGTGACTATCATGAAAGAGATTCTAGGACACTGGAGAGTAGTGCCCCCAAGCTGTGACAAGACTCAATCCATGGATACATGAGCAAAAAGCATTAAACTGAAGTAGGAAAGCAACTATACAGGGAGCTAGAAGATGCACTATAAGATGGAGCATTGGGAACAAGAGGTGCTTGTTTGCTAGGTTTTCACCTTCTTGGTAGGGCTTTCATTTTTTTTTGGCTACCATGATGCATGTTTCTAAGTTTTCACCAATGGCACTTTCTTGTTTTTTAATTTTTTTTTGTATTTTTCTATTAATTTTTTTTTTTTGAATTTTGGAAGCTTTTCAATTTTTTTTTGGTATTACCAAGGTGCTTATTGCTAGGTTTTCACCAAGGTAATGATTTTTTAAAGGAATTTTTGCAAATTTTAGATTTTTTTTTTTAGGACATTTAGATATGTACAAAGAGCTTCTAAGATTAGATCAGCTATAGAACCACTTTAGGTGGAGAGTGTTGATAGGCTCCTTGAGCACTTCTCCCTCAGCTATTGAAAGCTGGTAAGCACTTGATCCATACACTATAGTGATTATGTAAGGACCAAGCTAGTTTGGTTTGAACTTCCCTTTTTGGACCCATTGTTGCTGATTCCTAGGATTTTCTCTCAGGACGAGATCACCTAGGTGGAAGTCACATGGCTTAACTTTCCTATTGTAGCTTCTTGACATTCGTTGCTAATAATTTCATAGGTGATCGCACACCACTTGTCGATGTTCATCTAGTAAGACTAGCTCTTAAAGCTGAGCTATTCTATAATCTTCATTAGTAATAAGGCCTTTCATTGAGATTCTTAAGGTAGGAATCTCAACCTCTATTGGAAGTACAAAATCCACTCCATAAACCAAAGTAAAGGGCATCATACCCATTGGAATCCTGATGCTTGTCCTATATGCCTATAAAGATGGATTAATCTAGAGGTGCTAGTCCCTCCCAGATTTGCTGACTATGTAATGGAGGATCTTGAGGATTGTCTTGTTGGATACCTCTACCTAACCATTACCCTGGGGGTAATAGATAGAAGACCAATGTTGTGTGATTTTGAATCTATTGCATAGTTCCTTGAGGTCTTTGTTTTTGAATATCCTTCATTGTCGATAATGATGGAGGATGATACACCATACCTACATATGATGTGGTTTGTGATAAAAAGAGCTATAGTTTTGCCATTTGCTATTGTGAGGGGTACTGCCTCTACCCATTTCGTGAAGTAGTCTATAGCTATAATAATGAACTTATGTCCATTAGAAGAAGATGGGTGAATCTGACCCACCAAATTGAAGACCCATTATTGAAATGGCCACATTGTGGTAGATGGAATGAGCTCCCTAGCTGGAGCATGAATCAAATTCCCATGGAGCTGGCACTTCTTGAAAGACTTGGCATACTTGATTGCCTCTTGCTCCATTTTAGGCCAATTGTAACCAACTCTAATGAGTTTGTGAGATAGTTTCAAGCCATTTGAGTGGGATTTGCAAATGCCCTCATGAACATCAATTAATGCATGTTTGGACTCTTTGGGTTCTATACACCTAAGGAGTGTTCTGTCGAGACCTCTCCTAAACAAGTCATCAGTAATAATGACATACTATGAAGCATTATGGATAAGGTAGCATTTTAAATTCTAGGTTAGACTATCCAGAATGGTTTAGTTATAGAGATAGGAGTAAATGTGATGGTAGCAAGATGAGTCTTTTCCTACAATAGAATAGATCATCCTAGAATCAAGGGTATCATAGGCTGGGTAGTGTAACACTTCCACTAGGAACTCATGTCAGAGATCATTGTTAGACATCTGTAGCAAGGAGACCAAAGTAGCCATTGAATCAACCACTTTGTTATTTGCTCAAGGAATTTGCTGGAAGGTGATGTAAACAAAATACTTCTTTAGGTCATCAACCATGCACTTGTAAGGGATGAATTTCTCATCCTTTGTTTGATACATATCATTAACCTGGTTGATTATGAGCTGGGAGTCCCCGAAGATATCTAACTAATCAACTCTCCATTGAGCAGCAATCTTCATGCCATTAATCAAAGCCTCATATTCAGTAGTGTTGTTTGTGCAAGGAAACAAAATCTTGTATGCTTTGGATAATGAATATCTATGTGGCATTATGAAGAGTAATCTAGCTCTAGATGCCTGTTGTGTGAAGGACCAATCAAAGAAAATCGCCCACATTTGGTATGTGAGTGTTAGAATTGACTCATCAAGAAAATCAATGTTCATCGGGAGAAGGCTTTGCATAGGAGCATCTACTAGCTAATCTATAATTGCTTGTCCCTTGATAGCTTTTTTTTTAACATACTGAATGTCAAACTCACTAAGTATCATGACCCATTTAGCCAATCATCCTATGAGAGTTCCTTACTGAGCAAGTACTTTAGTGGATCTATTTTAGCCACTAGTCGTGTAGTGTCTCAATTTTTGGGAAGCAAAGACAACTACCAAGCAAGCTTTCTCAATGATGTTGTAATTCTTCTCATAACAGATTAGCATGCAACTCAAATAATAAATAGCTCTCTCCTTGTTATCATTTTCCTCTTGAGCTAATAAGATTCCCAGAGATGTTTCAGTTGCTGAAATGTACAAAATCAAAGGCTTCCAATAGATAAAAGGAATCATGATCAGTGGATTAGCAAGATATTGTTTTATCTGTGTTAATCTTTGCTCACAGTCCTAACTCTAGTTGTATTTGACACCCTTGTGTAAAGTCTTTCTAAAAGGTTGTGATCTATTTGCCAACTATGAGATAAACCTATAGATAGATTGGAGTCTTCCTTGTAGGCCTCTCATCTGGCTGATGTTACGGGGTGGAGGCATATCCATGATTGCTTGAACCTTCTTCAAATCCACCTCGATTCTTTTCACAGACACAATGTATCCTAGTAATTTCCTTGATGTGATGCCAAATGTGCATTTCCTAGGATTGAGCCTGAGACTGAACTTTTCCATGCGATCTAGGATGGGTCCTAAATCTTGCAAATGAGTATTGCATTTTGCACTTTTGACCAAGGTATCATCCACGTAGTCCTCCATGATCTTATGCATCATGTCATGGAAAATTGTAGTTACTACTCTCTGATAAGTTGCACCAGCATTTTTCAAACTAAATGGCATTATGTTCTAGCAAAAGGTTCCCCATGCACATATGAAAGCAATTTTCTCTTGGTCTTCTGGTGCAATTTTTATCTGATTGTAACTAGAAAACCTATCCATTAGTGAGTACATCTTGTAGCTCGCTGTCATGTCCACTATCATATCAATGTTGGGAAGTGGAAAATCGTCCTTAGGACATGCCAAGTTGAGATCACAAAAGCTAGTACAAACTGGAATAGATTTATTGTGCTTGGAGATTGTAAAAATATTGGATATCCATTTAGCATAATCAATTGCACAGATGAAACTAGCCTTTAGAAGTTTCTCTAGTTTTTCTTTGATGAGAAATGCAACATGAGGATGCATTTTTTGAAGTTTCCATTTAATTGGTTTGATGCCTGGTGCAATGGACAAGTGATGCATGATAAGATCAAGATCCAATCATAGCATGTCAGAATATGTCCAAGCAAAATTTATCTTCTTCTCTTGGAAAAAGGCAATGAACTTTTCCTTTTCTTCTGGTGACAATGACTGTGCCAGATGTATCATATGAGGATGTTCTTCTATACCTAGGTTAATTGGCTATCTTGGCTCTATCAACACTAATGATATCTCCTAAAAGTAACTTGTAAGTGCATCAAATATCTCATCCATGGGTGCCTTAGAGAGGTTTTCACCTTTGGAAATGTCTTTTATTTTTACTTTTTTGGATTTTGACACTGCCACAATGTGGTTTTCACCATTGAACCTTTTGTATTTTTTCTTTTCAATTGTATGACTAAGATATTTGATGTTAGCTTTAGTCATGTTGATGCTCTGTTCATTGGTGAAAGACATTATAGGTTTGACAACATTTAGGTAGCAGGCAAGAGCATAGTCACTCTAGAACATGGGGACTTTGTTAGATGCATTAGGGTTCCAGTCTATAAGCTCAGGATGTGTGAGTGAAAGAGTAGTGATGGGTTTGATTGCATTCACGGTATAGTCATTAAGTGCTTGGACCAATAATTTGAGACCTATGAAGACTTTGTCCATAAGTGTGTTTGAATGCCTTTGAGTACTAATGTTAGCAATTGATGACTCTAGGACACTAGTTGGATTAGACCCATCTGACCTAACCCTAGATGTTTCACCCATTTTGATCTAGTTTTCATAGAGATGAACTTGATCAATATCTTTATCTATAGTTTCTTATGAAAGGGAGTCAAATTCATATTCCTTAGAATCAGTGCTACATGGTGAGAGACTATAGAACTCCCCAACAGTGATAGGGACATACTCTCCTTCATCTTCTAGATTTTTACATAGGTACTCAATATGTAACACCTGACTAGACTCACCTTGTTCTAAATGGGCATGATGTGAATCAATATTGTCCTCAGAAGAATCACTAGTACCATCCTAGACCATAGAGATGAGGGTTGTCCAGTGGTGAAATAAGCTTGTGTTGGAGCAATGTTTTGTAAACCACATCCAAAGGTTCACCCAAGGGTGTATACTCTCATTTAGGGCATGTAGCCCATGAGATTCTTGGTTTGTTCCTAAATGTCTTGTTGTTAGGAGGAGGTTTCTCAGTATTCTTGGTTGCATCAAGACTATCTATGAGATTAAAGACTACCTTAGCAAGCTCAGGAGTTACATTGTCAGCAACCCCATCATGTACAATTTCTTGGTTCTTGTTGATGCACTTGGGTTTATCCTTGTTAGAGGTGGAGCCTTGTTTTGTGTCCTTTTGAAAAGTAAGTTCACCCTTCTTGACCATGAATTCTTCTATACGGATAGCCTGTGTGACCATGTCTTCAAAAGTACATGGACCTTGAAGTTGGACTCTATACCCAAAATTAGGTAGGAGGTTATCCATAAAGATGTCAAGTTTCTCTGTTTCTAGGATTTTGTGTGAGTATTTAGTATAAAGTTGTCTCCACCTCTGAAGGAATATGAGGAAAGGTTCCCCAATCTTTTTCTTAAGATTACATAACTCTCAGATGTTAACAGGGTGTTGAATGTTATGATAATATTGCTAGACAAACAAGTTGACAATTTCATCAAATGTTTTGATACTAGGAGGCAAGTGTGAAAACCACTCCATAACCTGACCACCTAGACTTCTTGGGAGAAAATGCATGAGATACATTTGATTATGCATAAATTCCATAAACAAGGCACCAAATTCCCATAAATTATCTTGGGGATCAGTAGTTCCAAAGTATTTATCATACTTACGTAACTCTACTCCTCTTGGGAAAGGGGGCATGTCTATGCCCTTGTCCAATGGAAATATACAAAGAGTGTCTAAGGTGTATGTTTTTGTGGGTTTGTTTTTCTCACGCATCATTTGAGCCAGTTGGTCTTGAATAATTTTTAGTTGTTTTTGGAGTTTGGAAGTCTCAGTTTCCTCTTTAGGCGTGATGATAGTTTCCACATTTAAATGATGGGGTAACTTAGCTCCCTCTTGGGAAATTTTGAGAAAGTATTTTTCTTTCTCTTCATTGAGCAGGATTTTCACGACCTTTTGAAAGTTTTTGTCTTTACGACACTTTTCTATTTTTTTAGAAAGTATTTCCATCTCTTCTTGCTCCTTATCAATGTCATGGTCTTTTTCTTTGTCATTCCTAAGTTGGTCTTGGTTTTTGGTATGTTCACCATGTTCAAATTTGTAATCAGCCAGTGTTGGAATGTGTTTAGTTTTAGTATGTTGTGATTGGAAAGGTCTTTTGAAAAAGAATTCAGATGTGTTGTTTGGAGATGTGGGACCTTTGCTAGTTTTAGGATCCTCTTGATACAAGGTATTCTTAGTTTGTTGCAAGTTTATAGAGAACGTTCTATAGACCTAAGATGATTTGATAGGTGAGGGGGATCGTGAAGATTCCTCACTAGATGAACTAGAGATAGACCATGTATGGATTGAAGAGTGACCTCTGCTATGATTAGTACCCCTAGCTCTACCTTGTCTAGGTCTTTGGGGATAAAACACTTTGCCACTTCTTGTTGCCATAGTCATAGACAAGGAAAAAAAGCGAAAGCTTAAACAAGGACCACACTAGAACATAGTCTCAAAAAAAAAGCAAGATAAGGGTACTATATACTAAGGTACGAGTCAACTAAGTAATGGCTAGAATAGCCAAAGATGATGACTATCATGGCACAAAGTATGATAAGCACCAAAGACCAAAGACAAAGTGAACAAGAGACAAGACTAGTTTATTTGAAGGTCACAAGTCATTAGCTAAGCAAGAAGCCATTGTTTGACATTGTTTGCAAATAGAAAAGAGGTAAGATCTTGCAAATAACAGACCAGATTTAGAGCACAAGTAGCTTTGACAGACAAGATAGTAAATTTTAAAGTGATTTTTGCAAGTTTCAAACTATTCTGGATAGATTGTTGGTTGTTTTGATAGATTTCAGATAGGCAGTAAGACTGATTTCAAGTTCTAAACAACATTTTGGTTGTTTTTGAATAAGAAAATTGGTTTTCAGATAAACATGGGAAGCAAGCAATAGTTTCAAACAACTCAATAGAGGACAAAGAAACTTGGAGGGGTGGGGGAGTCTTGATGTTTAGTTGGTTTGACACATTTGGACAACATTTAAAGACTCAATAACAAATATGCTTTTATCCCTAAAATAGAAAATTGGCAGAGAAGGAAAAACCTTTATCCCACAACTTATGTGCATGCACACACCTCACATAGCCGTGTCACCCCCTAGAGGGTGCCCATGTTTTTGGTGTATTCAAAGGGCTCAATAAAATATATGCTAAATGGACACCCTTGTGGTAGGGGTCACACATGTATACCACCTTCCAATGCCTAGTTGCATGCCTATGGTGAGTTCTATAGGAGAGATTCTTCCCCCTCCTTGCACAAAGATTATGCCTCCTTTTGAAGGTGAACTAGGTAGCAACTAAATAACAAGTTTTTACTAAGCTTTCATTCATACTAATCCCTAATGGTTTTGCAAGTGAAGTTGAGGCTAGGAGCCCACACCAGTATCTGTAAGTGCACAGTCTTGACTAGCAAGATTGGGGTCGACACTGACCAGTGTAGTTTACAAAGCCTCTTCTTGATATATGATATTAGAATGAAGAAGAGGAAATTAATATGGCTTTTGAGTTTATTTCTCAACAAAGATTCTTTATTATAGTGAGGTGGAATCTCCAACAAAAGGAGTTTGCTCACTTGGGTTGTTACCAGAGGTTGGATAACTCTGGTAGGCCCTCTAAAGGATTGACTCAGACTGGTGGTTTAGATCTAAGGGTCAAAGTTTCTAATTTCCCTCAAGGGGAAAGAGCATACTCCTCTACCTCATTTCCTCACCCAAACACACAAGACATGTTGATCACCAAGTTATCTTAATCGATCCCACCTTGTTCTATTCCAAGATTTTGATCCCCTAAAAGGAAATCATCATCTCTTCATTAAAGGCTTCATTTGGGAGAACCACTAACTTGCTTGCCTCCCTCAGATGTCATCTTTTAGAGGCTTCTAGGTTTCTAATTTACCCTTGGTCATGACCTCCAAGTGGTAAAGAGCAGACTCCCCTATTCCCCTATCTTGTACCCTACAAATTTCACAAGCCCTATTTATACTATGTGTGAAAAGCAATAAAAGAAGACACAATGTTTATGTGGGTTTGAAACAAATCTTCATCATGCATATCTTTGACAAGCGTCCTGCATTCACACAATTAGTATATGTTTGAAGTGTTTGTATAAAAGGTATCTTTGTCAAGCATCCTAAAAACCACTGTTAAGCTATTGAAAACCAAAAATTAGAAACAAAATGCTTCAGAAAACAACATTAGTCAAATGTAAGCTTAACTATGGGAAAATAAAATTTAACTTTTTTTGTTCTCTTTGATACCCATAAAACAACTAAAAAAAAGTCAAAATTCAAAAAATACACTTATTATTATTATTATTATTTTAAATTATAGATTTTTCAAAACATCCTGCAAACCACTATTAAGTTACAGAGAAAAGAAAAGAAAAGTAAAGAAATCAGAAAGAAATTGCTCCAGAGAAAATTGTTAGTTGAACAAACATCTTGATAAACTAGAATTTGAAAACTTTTATTTTGCATTTTTGTTGCAAAATTTTGTGTGAAATCATGCACAAACCTATGCGAAAAAATGATGTGCACCATGCAAGAATCCACACAATTATGCACTTTTTCACTTGAGAAAGTGTAGAGGAAGATACAAAATCTTTAGGTCTTCACACAAAAAATAGATTTCTCATGTGAAAATCTGGAAACCTCTATGGATAGAACAATAAAAATGCAAAAAATATAGAAAATGAGGCTAGAAAAATTGATTTTTCGAGCCCCATAGTGGGTGCCAGAAATGTATATGCAAAATTGGAAGCCTCTAATCCTCTCATACACTTTAACATGGTCATTACCTTTGAGATCATCCCAAAATAAACATTGTGTTGTTTATTCGAAAAGTCTAATAGAGTGACCTATTGCCTTCAAACTAGAAGGATTATGCCTTTGCTCTTAGAATGAGAAGCAGGCAACTAGACCTCTAGAACAAAAGATTTAAGCAGCTAAATGAAAGTGCAATTAATCTAGATGAGAGATGCAATTATTAATCTAAGAAATGAAGAAGCATAGTATGCTAAATGGATGCATATTTAAAATCTAAATGATATTACAATGAAAGAAATAAAGCTATGCAAATGTGAGAAAAGTGAGTAAGAATTTTAGCATAAATTTGATGCAAATTCCAACATTCATCCTCTATAATGAGGAATGGAGAGCTTCTTTTATAGAATCCAAGAGGTGATCGATAGTCAAGATTAACCAAAATGGACGATCAAGATTGAAGAGGAGGGCCAATCATAAAGGTAACTTCCTCATGAAAAGGTAGGTAACTAAGTCCTTTTTGAGTGATAAAAGGAGTTAACTAAGTCCTCTTTGAGTGATAAAATTAGCTAACTAACTATCTTTTGAGTGATAAAAGGAGCTGACTGGTTCCTTTTTTTGAGTGAATATCTAATTTAATAAAATAGAATATGACCTCATAATTAAAAAGAGGAGATATCTTATTAAATTAAATGTATTTAATTCCTTTGTATATTAGCTAATGAGGTAATTTTAATTTAATTAAAGTAGAACGCTTATAATTAAATTAAATTAAATTGATAGGTTTGTGTAGCTAATTTGAGTCGATATTTAGGAATTAAATAAATAATATGATTAATGCAAATTATGGTTTTCTACATTTGACACCTAGGTCAAGTAGATTATTAGAATTAGAATTGCCTACTAAAATAGGACTTAGGAATAGTTGAATAAACCAAAGTTGGTTAATATGACAATGTGCCAATTTTGGGGTATTATAAGATCTAGGGTTTCAATGATCATAGAAGTAAGCTTGAGATCTGGTGCCTTCCATTCCACTCTACAAACCAACATGTCAGATCCTCACTTAACCTTTCTACTGCTGGATGCCATCTTCACTTGGTAAGTTGAGAGAATTCAAAAACTTTTGCTGTCAATTTGCTCAAATTGCTTTGGTTGCATTGAAGATCGCACTTCACAATGGCTCTCAAAAATTTCATGGTGAAAATAAATTTGATTTCATTCCTTTTATCAGAAATTTGCTATTAATGGGTGAAAGCACAAACCTGTGTCACCTTTTATAAAGAAAAGTGATATCAGAATGTGACAGTTCAACATTAATGACAAAAAAAATGGTATTTGCATTTAAAATATGAAGATGTAAACTGATAAAATGTGTAGAATTGTATGAATTTTATGCCTATAATTTTTATTATTTTTTTGACTAAGAATTTATTCATTTTATTTTATTTTGAAGTCCCTTTTTTAACTGTAAAAAATATAGGATGTAGTTCCCGTCAAACAAGTATGTGCAAATCATCTTTTTTTGTTATGATTTGAAAATATTTTATAGATGACATGTATAGCTAGTGCACAAAAAAAGAAATAATTATTTTTTATATATATTTTCTTTGTTATAAGTACTCAAGTTTGACCTTATCAGAATCCAATAGTTTTTTCCTCCCGTCAAAACTTCCCTATCAAATCTATACCTTCTTGAAAAAAATTACATATTCATGAAGAGGATTCTCTCCTCTAGTGATAAATATTTTTTTTTTATTTTTTTGATATGATTTACTATTTTTTTTCATTTTTTGAGAGAGCATCTTCTGAAATGTTGAAATATCAACTTATAATATTTTTAGATTATAGCATATTATAACTAATAAAAACACTCAAAAATTTATATAATGATGATATTGAATCTGAAATCTATAAAAGGGTATTTTTAGTTTTTTTTAAAAATTGAATTTTGATAGAGAAATGAGATTTGACCAAAATAGGTTTTTGTATCACAAACGGTGACACAGATCTATGCTTTTACCCTAATGCTTGGTACAAAAGTAGATTGATTGACATCATGTTGATAGAATTTCATCCACCTTGCTTACATTCATTACTCAGTAGAGTCTTCCATTACTTGGTAACCATACAAAGTTTAGTTACTCCCGACCTCACTCGGTAGAGTTTATCACCCGACCTCACTTGTTAAGGAAAGTGCATTAGTAGTAATTGATATCATTCTCACTTAGTAATCCCTTTGTATCTTGAATACAAATGTGGATCTTTGTGTCCTTTTAACTAGAACTAGTTTGGATGTCTTCTTTGATAGCCTAGTTCCAATTCTCCCTTGAGAACTTAATTAGAAATAGTAGAGTCACCCATTCTTGAGTGACTTGTCCATTATTGTTTGAATTGGCATCCTTGGTAGACTTAGGAACCCATTGCTGTCTCATATTCTTTAGGATGTTATTAACCTTTGCCTTCTTTTCATCTTCAATTCTACTAGTTTTCATACAATTCTTGGCAAGATGACCAAGTTTAGTACAAGTGAAACATCTTTTGGTAGTATCTCGTTTCCTCATATGATGTTTGACACAATTCATACCAATGTGTCCAAATTCTTCATAGTAATGACATCTGCACTAGGTGTTGTTGTCCCAACCAAGTATAGCTTTCACAATTTATTCTGCATGGATTCAATCTCTTGGTTTTGCATTCTGATGACTTGTGTCCATATTTCTTACATTTGTGACATTTGCCTTCAAATCTTGATTTCTCTTTGCATTCATTAGCCCTATGACCATGCTGATTGCAATTGTAGCATTTTCCATTGAACTTTTCTTTCCCATTGCTCCAACATTTGTTTGATGTATGACCTATCTTTCCATAGTGATTGCAAGTAGGTATTTGATTCTTTTGAGCACCTTGTTTGGAAATTTCACCTTCTTCTTTGTATCCAATTCCTAATTTTCCCTTTTTTCTGTAGAAATTCTGCTCCTTCAACTAATTCATGTTAGCTTGGTATTTCACCATTCTTTCATTTATTTTCCTTTTAGAGTTTAGATGGTTCTACAATCTTTCATTCTTAGATCTTAGGTTCATGATTTCTTCATTTACATTGGTGAGCTAATTGATGAAGTCAGTTTGCTGGAGGGATAGATGTTGAATCTCATTATCTTTTCCTTCCTTTTTTGCTTTCATTTTTTTCTCTCTTCCATGATTTCACATAGCCTTACTAATTGGATTTATTGTTCTCTTCTTAGTTTTCTTACTTCTTCTTGCAGTGAACCATTTTTTTCCAAGAATCATCATTTGCTTCATCTAAGCTATGTGAAGGATGAAAATCTTCAATTCTTTCTTCAATGTAGAGATGATCATTCATTTGAATTGTAAGATCTTTACTTATTTTCAAGGATTGGGAGAGTTGCTCCTTTTCTTTCTTGAGTTGGGCAATGGTCATTTCCAAATCCAACTTTTCATTTTCAATAGCTTTGTCAAGTCTGAATATCTCCATTGCCTTGATCTTTTCTCAAGCTATTAAAATTTCTCCTTGAGAACCACAAAGCTTTGATACCAATTGTTGGAAATATTCAAGACTATGCTAAGTTATTGAGAGGGGAGAGGTGAATTAGTAACTTCTAAAAAAATTTAAATTTTTAATCCAACAATCCAATTAGTATTTAATTCATCATATATAGTCTGATCTAATTGCATGCATAAGAAACATGAAAGCATTCATAACACTTTGACACAAAGATTTGGTAACCCATAAACCTTCCAAATAGAAAGTAAAATTGGAGTGGGGATGATACCCACAAACTTTAGTACTACAATATAAAGTTAGCTTGTTAAAGCTTACACTGACTACTTCTAATGATCTGCCCAATTAGGAGCAATAAATATTGCTAGGTCCACCTTGTTAAAGGATTTCACAAACATACGATGAAGTATGCACTCAATAAAGAGATTTGCAAAAGACTATTAGGTTTACCTTGTTAAAGGATTTGACCAATCCACCTATCAGGATGAAGCAATAGTTGATCTCTGATCTGCAACTGGGTTTTCTAAATGAGATTCCTTTGTATATTGATCACCTTTCTATGATAGATATGCCTCTGCTGCTCCTTATACTATTGTGGCCTTTGTAATTCACACTTTATTCTTCCTTGATTGTATTTGGTTACATTGCACATATATCAATTATTTGGATGTGATATTTTACATTACATATATCAATCCAATTATATAAATTACAAATTTAACCATAGTACAAGATATTACAAAGTCAACCCACATGAAGACACTCAAGTTTTGAAGACTAATTTGGTGAGGTTTCGATGCTCGACATCCACTGTCAATGTTCATCATCGTCATGCACTTGGTAGATGTAGAAGTTTGGTTCATATTGATCACTTTCAAGTAGTCTTGAACTTAGTCTGCACTGGTGACTCGGTAGATATTGTGAAACTCAACCTATAAACTAAATCACTATTTACCATGGAAATACTGAATAAACACTATCACCTTGAGCTTGGTATAAATTGAGTCACTTGGTTAATACTAGACTCACATCACATACACTATGAACTCAATGAACACTACACAACTCGGCTTGCACTGGTAAGCTCGACATACACTGAAATGCTCAATTTATTTTGCTGATCTTCACTCTAACTAAATCTACTTAGTAACCATTGGGATTTGTCCAAGGAACTTGGTAGCAACTATAGAACTCAACAAAAACTTTGGAAAATATTGATGGTTGTACAATAAGCTCGGTAGCAAGCAATATACAATCTAAATAAGTGTGTATCACTAATAACAAACTTGACTATTATGTCAACATACTGATCTATCAAATTATATAAATTTTCCTCCAAAACAATGCAAGAATTTGTGAAATCTATGCAAGACAACATAAAGGACCAAAATTTGATACTTTCATGCATCTTATCTTTTTGTGAAATCCCAAAATCAACACTACCTACTCATTATAATATTCTACCTCTTCATCATAACTCTCATGCATCACTTTCAACCACTCTTTGTATCCCTTATCCAGTTGATTATTTGACAGTTGCGTACCATCTATCTCTATATCAACATGCACTGAAAATGAACCACATCAACTATAATAATGTTCATCTTTAAAAAAAATGTTGCAAAACTCTAAAATCACAAAAATGAAACACCTACTAATGTAGTAAACAAGAAAAAAGATCAAGAAAATAAATTTAACTGCTAAAGTAAGCTACCTACTTGGAGAGCTACCATTAGGCTTGTTGCCAAGATTTCTTGATACAATAGTGAATTGGTTCTTGTAGACAAGGTTAGTCTCCAAAAGGAACATACCAACAATTGTTAAGATACAATAAAATTATTTGTCAAAAAGTTGTTACCCACAGAAAAAAGTTGTAACCAAAGTAATTTTTTTCACATCTTATGGTTGCTTAAAAGAGCTTGTAATCTAGATCTAGTAGGCCATGCATTGTATTTTAAGTGCAAGGAGACATCCATTATAAATTAATTTTAATTACAAAGCTAGCTAAATTGGGACATTTTGAATCAATATGTGTACACTTTTGGAATCTAAACCCATCAATTCCATTATGCCTATGCCTTAAAATATGGTAGGAGATATTGACATGCATTAAGTTTTATAAATATTTTAAAAAAAGAGAAAATTCTAAATTAACATTCTTTTGAGGTTTCTAAATTAAAATACAAGAATTCTCTCTAATTACGTGTCATTATTAGACTACAAAGATTGGCATGAATACTTTTGGATTCAAAAGATGATACACAACTTGCATTTGTAAAATGACTACATTTTAATTATACATTTTTTAATACAGATGTCAATTAAAAGGTGCATGAACATCTTTATATTTTAACAAGTTCTTATATTATAACAATAGGTTATAGAAGTTGTTCACTTTTGTTAGGTTTAAGAAAAATTGTGGCACTAGCTTAAGTTAAGCTTCCTACTGATGCCAAATGTCAATTTTTCCTTCTCATATGCAAACACCATTAGGATAGGTTTTTGAAGGGATCCTAAGTCATTCTTAAGAAAAAAAGATAATAAGGATCAACCTCATCCAACACCATGAGGCTTGTCCAACCTTATACAACAACCTCCCCAAAGACTCTCTCAGTTTCAATGAAGGCGACGATGGAAGCAATAGTTCTATTTCCTTCATCATTTTTTATCATTTAAACTTTATTAAAATGCCAAACATGTACATAGTTGTAGGTGGTTCCCAAAGCAATGCCAATAGCTTTTTTTCTTACCATACCTCTACTTTGCAAAAATAATTCACAAGTAGTAATATACTAATGACTTGATTAACGCTTACTACTTTATAGTCACAACCATTAGTACTATATTGAACTATCACAAGAATTGAAATATATTGTGCTACTAGATCATTTCCACCACTGCCACATCAACAAAAATTAATTCAATATGTACCTACTAAAGCAATCTATGAGCTAACAATTTCATTAGAGAGACTAAATTGTGATTTTGACACATAAAATATTCTAAGAATAGAAAAGATATTGAGAAATTAAATTTATTTCTCTCACGTATGGAACTAATTGCAATATCACCAAGTAATCAGGGCAACTAATTGTAACATCAGCAAGTATTAACCCAGTAACCCTTTGTTGATCATATAGGATCTTCTTACTCTATTTAATGTCAACGAATGGTTTTCTTCATTGGCTTCCTTTTTATCATTTTGATTGGAGTTTATTGTTTGACCAAAAATAAATGTATATAAAGACAAAATAAATTGATAAGAAGAAACAAATAAACAAAATAGATTTCATTTGCATGTACATTGATGAACATAGCAATCATGATTATTTGTAATTCTTTAATAATTTATATTCTTCCTCACAAATTTGTTCTTTTACCCTGGTTGAGAATTTCTCAAGCCCTACTAGTTGCACCAAAAATGAAATCTTGAGTCATTGGTGATTCTATACCATGCTCCTATATTGTGAAGAACAATGCTCAATGCTCATGACACTGGGAGGTAAGTAATACTGATTCCAAAATCACTAATGAAAGAAAAGTATGTCTGAAGAAAGAAAGGATCTAATAAAACCAAGTGAGATGAGATAAAAGTTTGGACAATCCTCATGGTGTTGGATGAGGTTATGGCCTATCCAAGATAATAAGGATCTTTTATGAAAATAGGTTAAAAAGGGATCCTAAGTGAAACTCTTGGAGACTTGGCCTAGGAAAGGTCATTATTTCCAATGTGTTTTTTGATGTTGATACTATTTAAGCTATAGCTAGTAGTTACAAATTTGAAACAATGATTTTGAGAATAATATATAGGAATTATTTATCAATCATCAATAAATCTTATATGTAGGAATGCTTTGGGTTAAATACACAAGCCTTGACAAAAGTGGATAGGGAGTAGTTCCTACTAGACTATGAAATAAAGGTGAAAAGTATAGGTTTTAGGGAAACAACTTATGTTGTAAGGAGAAAAAATAATAATATTTTGGTTAGGCTTGACAAAAAGGCCCATATCTAACCAATAACTTCATGTATTTTTACTAAAATACCTACTATGGATGAGAAAATGTATGTAGAGAATATTATAGGGAAAATATGACACTCAACTTAATATACTTTTCAATGAGGACCCAGTAACCTAACTTGTGTTTTGAGTTTGACATTATTTCTAAAATTGAAAGGATTTTGTATAAGAGGATGATGCATTGGAAGAAAAATAGAAGTTTGAAGAATTACACTTTGTTATGTCAGTTATTATTGTACACTCAAAAAGGTGCACTTCTCTAAATCATTCTATCCGAGGTTCTCCATAGATTGGAAAGCTCGAATGCCAACTTAGAGCTCCCTAGTCATGGAGTGCAAGGGGCATACAAATGAACACATAAGAGCTCTCAACTGAGCTTTAGAAATGCAGCCCTTGCTAGTAAACCACAAAATGGGAGATTCTTTAGACAAGAACAAGAGTGCTAGTGTCAAAGAACTCTTGGATCATGCAATGAAAAAATGAAACTATATTAGGATGAGATGCACAATGCAAGCTATACTAAAATGAGATGAGAATGTTACAAATCCAACTATTAAGCTATGTGATCTAATTATTTGCAAAGAAAAAACTACACTAACATGCAATATGATCTTAAGACTAATATGATGGAATGAGAGAATGAGACAAGAAATGAGAAGTTATCCACAAAGCTCCAAAGAAACCTATTAGAAAACCTACAGCATGAGAATATTCAAAAGATGGATCCCTTGAGGGGGAAAGCTCTCTCCCTTTTAAAGTTGTACGGATGGTAGAGATCAAGATGAAGATGGTGGATGATCAACGGTGGAATTCAAAAATAGGAGTGATCCATGTGCACACACAAGTCAACCAATAGAATATAAGTTGACTTTTCATATAAGACAAAAGTCACAAAGCCTTTTCTTTTAATTGCAAAATAGAAAAAGGACTTTATGTGTGCACTTTAAGTGGGTTAGAAGAATGGGGTGTTTTATTTAATTAAAAGGGGACATGTTCTTTTAATCTAATAATGAACTTAGGATAGCATAGTCAAACTATAGGTTATAATCAAATAAATTGATTATTAGCAATTTGGTCTAGGTAAATGATGAAATTAATTTAGCCAAAATGCTAAAAGGGGGCTAATAGTCTAGATGACCATTTTTAGGTGATTACAATTATTATTTCAAAATAGTGTTATCTTCCATCACTCAATGAGATTAATTGTGTTAGAGGGAAGTGGAGAAAGGTTACCAATTTAACTCTATTATAGAACTTGAGACAAACATAGTAAAGGTCATTATTATGGGATGTTCCATGAATCTCTGATGTAAGTGTTCCAAGGGTTGCTTGCACTACTCCTCAAGAGACCTAGCTTGTCTCTTCTAGGAACCTATCTACCTAGGTCCTTGATTGGTTTAGGTGATTAACTTACACCAATCCAAACTCCTCTCCAAGATTTTGATCCTTTGTTCTTACCCTTAGAAGATTAACACTCTATTTTTAGTACTTTTCTAACACTCACTTAGAAAGATCCAAGTGCAACTTGCTCTCTAACTACATTCCTCATTGCAATGTCTACAAAATCATGAGATCACTCCATTTACTTCCATTTATGGCCATTTGAAGAGATCTATAGACCTCTTCCTTAACAATTTCAAGATTTTGCCTCAAAGAAGCCTATTTAGGCCTAATTCAATTAGCTAGTGGAATCTACTCATTCCTCTTTCTTGCAAAGACTCTAAAAACAACCTAGTAAATAAACTCCATATTTGAACACCCTTTTAGATTCTATAAAATATTTTATAAGTCTTGAAACCCCAAGTTGTCCATACAGGTGATTCCTATTATATAAGGCACATAGGACTAAAAGACTTATTTCCTAAGACTAGACCACAAACTTGTTTAGAAACTCACCTAAATGGTTTGGTAATACCTCAAACTAAAATTAGGTCAAGATATGACTATCCCCTTCTTAAAACTATACTTTTTCCATATAGTACTTCTATCCCCTGCATGAAATCATTGATTCAACGCTGTCAAACTAGTAACTAGACCTTCCTAGCTCGCATAGGGCTTGACATTTAAAATGGTAATATGACTCCCCTGGACTCCTAGTTTTATATAAAACATGTAAAAATTCCCCACTTGAAGAATCAACCACTTATTTAGACTTCCCATGGTTGAATCTCATGTGGGAGCCATTTTTCCTAAATCTGCCTGACTGAGGCTATTAGACTGTCACTAACCTAAAATAATTAACTAAGCACACTAAAGCTAATCTAAACCCTTAATGTTTAAAATGAAGAAGTATTATAATTCACTATAGAACACATTCCAATCATTGTATTAATACACTTAATCGATTAAGGTGGTACTATTAAGACAAAAGCTCAAAATATTGTTGTAACACAATCTAGAATTCTATTCCTTAAACCAAAATGATACAAAGTAACTTCTCTCCTTTATAGATTTGAGTCTTGGATAAAAATTTATGCTATCTCTATCATTCTAGGGCCTATTAGTTCAGCATAACTTCTCATAACTTAAGGAATCCAAAGTTGCCCATCTTGTCATGACAACTTTTTAGCAACATTTGCAATCTTTGCACTTGTGCCTCTACTCTTGTTTGTAGGACCTCTAACCTCCATGTGTCAAGGATCCAAATCATTTTAAATCCATAATAGAATCTCCACAACCATTAAAAAATCTAACATCTAAGACACCTTAAAGATTTAATCTCCCTAACTCTTGACATTATGAAATGTAAAAACAACTGACAAAGGCTATTAGTGCGACCTTAGTCCTAATGATTAACTCACCTATCCAACATTGTAAATGACCTTATAAGGTACAAAAAAAACCAACCTATGCTCTTGACTTGGCTAGAGTCAAGTACATGACAAACAATGGAGGTTTTCTAGGTGTGCTTTTGCACCAATCTCAACATGAATCTTTGTATGTCATAATTATAGTAAAGATACTTCAGAATATTTGTATGCATGTGATGGTAGAAAGGTGAAAGAAAAGGATCTTGGATTGATCCTTAGTTTGTGAGCCAAGAATCACCATCAAGGTCATAGAAGTGATCTAGTAAGTACCTAGAAAGAACTAGGAAGTAAGGAAGCAAGCCTTGTTGTTACATCAATGATTTAAAATTTTGATAATGGAGAGCATGACCTATTTTGGTTAGGTTGTTAGGGAGGATACACAACAATGGAAAAAAATCCAACTTTAAATTCTCTAAGAACTTCTTTGAAGCAAGGTGAGGAAACATGTCAAAAATTACATTGAGGTAGTGGATGGGGATATTGTGAAACTATGGAGATGGAAGTCCCTAGACAATATCAATATCCTAGATAGAGAAAAGAGGAGTTGATCAGAATCTTAGGATCTAAAAAATGTCACATTTCATCTAAGGTAGGATAAACTAGTTTTGGATGGCTCAAAGACTGTAAACTAGAACACTAAGGAGGGTTATAATTACCTAATTAGAAAATAGCCGAGACCAAAGAAAAACATCTAATTGTGACTATATTAGCAAAAAAAGTGCTTACCTAAAGAAGGATTATTCTAATGGCTAGCACTACAAAATAAAATCCTTATAGCTAATACATACAGAGAAAAAGAATATGTAGGTCTAAGAAGGTGCCCTTTTTTTGAAGAGGATGAAAATATGGACCACATATTATTAACTTGCAAATACTCTCACCAATGTTGGATTTGGTTACATAACAAACTTGGATGGAACTTAGAAATACCAAGGTCAATCCTAAGCATGTTTCAAGCTTGGCCTATTCAAAATAAGGACTATTTGTATGGTGGTTTGTGGACTACAACACTATCTATTGTTATATGGGAGTTATGGTAGGAGAGAAATAGACACATTTTTTAAAATAACAGGATAGGATAGGAGTAACTTACCAACAAGATGGAGGCTACCATTATCAAGATTGTGAATAATAGAATATTCAATATGCAAAAAGTGGCAAAAAAGATGACTTACTAGGATTGGGTTTAAGATTCCTTGGTAGGTTAGTTTGAGCTTCACTTGGTTTCAAGAATACTTTGATATTCTCTACTTAACAAGGCCAACCATGTGAAGGTGTAAGATCATCTAGCCTCACCCCCCCTCCCCCTAACATCAATCTAAATTACTCATTATCATCTAATTACATATTTCATTCATTCATTCATCCATTTATGAACTATATCATTCAATCAATACAATCACATAACATTCATTAATATGATATAAATTTCATTAATACACAATACTAATCAAGACTTCATTAACACATAAAAATATTCATTAACATGAAATATAAATCAATATTAATATGCAATATTCATAGATAATCTTTAAAAAAAGTTCTTTCAGTATGCAATAGCGTTTATCAAACAAGGTTTATCAAAGAGCATTTAAAAAAAAAGTTATTCTTTTTGTTTTTCTTAGCTCTATTAAGAAAAAAGTTGATAAGAGCATCAATATCTTCCTCATTCTCCTCCTTTTGTGTCACATGTAATGTCAAGTTATGATACGTCCTCCTATTTTGAGGAGTAGGAGGTTGCTGCACTAATGGGGGCTCTATTGAAAGAATAAGTAAATGGGTTAAAATGGCATAATCTTTTTCTTTTTTTAATTATCACAAGTATTTAATTAAGTAGTACAATATAACATGCATTTTTATTACCTAACAATGCCACATCATGTACATTAAAATTTTGATCCACCACCACATCAACATGTTGAACACTTGGAACATGCTCCATGCCTTCACCATGATGTTCAACATGCTCTAAAAATATTCAAAAAAAGGTTACACATCAAATTGAAATTGAAGATGTGAAATTGTATTCGTAATTACATAATTAATTTCCAATATCAAATTAATACCTTCACCACTATGATGCACATTATGGCCTTCATCACGAGCAGGTTCTGTGATAGGATATGAAGGCTACGGTGAAATGTTATGTGCATTGTTATGCATTCAATTTATGTTCAAAACTAACACCAAAAAAGAAATTTCTTAACTATTCAATTTCATTTACTTTACATCTTACCAATTTACCCATTTCTCATTTGGTGCACCAAATTCTTGGGTATGGATTTTAGATTCTTGGTGTAGGTGTATAGCCACAACTTTATTGCCTCCTTCAAGGCCATTTTTTTAAATCTTCATTTGTGATCTCTACATTGAATTTTATGCCATGTATTTTTTCCTTACTATAATTAGTTTTGCATGTATGGTTTGATTAAACAAAATTGTTTGCAACATTAAAAAAAATTATATGGAATTCCATTGCTACTACTTACAAGTCAAGATTGAAGATTCATATAGCCACCAGAACCAAGTTTGTGTTGGCCAACCTTTTCTAGTCTCACTTTTGAAGCCATTGATGCATCCTATAGTCTATGAACAATTTGAAACATGTTAGATTATATATTTAAAATGATCACTAATTAGTGCATGATTACATTCTACTTAATACTACCATGACATACTTTCTTTTTTCCTATTTTGATTCATTTCCTTTATTATCATGTAGCCTTTTCTCCTTGACATATTCTATTATTTAATTCCACTCCATCAGTGGAATCATAGGAGGATGATCATACTTTGGGTTTGTTGGAATTACAAGTAGAAAAGGTAAAGTTCTGTGGGGGTGGGGGTCTAAATTAGGAGTTTAAACTTCAACCCATAAAACTTTCACCATTCATACATCTCATGCATTATCATACTGAAACAACATGTAAAGCATATGCATCAATCTAGTAAACATATAAGAAAATGCACACATACCATGAGATATAATTACCTAGGAACCCTCCAATTGAGAAGGTAAAACTGGGGTGGGGATTACACCCACAAATCTTTACTATTGTAGCAATAAAGTGTAGCCAATTAAGGCTACAATGGTTTGACCATGAATCATGGTCTACCCTGTGAAAGGCCTACCCTATTAAAGGCTTACAAGGATTGTTGAGTCCCACCTTGTTAGAGGATTTCAACACCTTGTTAGAAGTGTGCTTGGTTAGAGGAATTTAACTTACAATTAAGTAAGCACCCTGTTAAAGGATTTAATACAGCTTGTTAGGACTACTTTGTTAAGAGATTTAACTAAAATCACCTACTATAATGTCTTAGCATAGATCCTATTATTAGCACTTGCTTGCCTAATAACTTATCACCTCTGCATAATCTGTGACTAATCCTTCATGATTTGATGTATCGATGTTGTATCCTTCTCTATCCTTTGTTCTTCACTAACTAATTCTGTAGTACACTCTTACTACTAAGTCACCTTGAATGTTCTACAAACTATCTTGTTTTATCTTTTAATTTTATCATTCACCCCTTGTACACTATGAAACATTTAGGGCTTTGTCCTCCTTAAGAAGACTCTGGTGGCTTAAGGTTAGGTATGAATCTACAGCTAAGATTCATCCATATTTCTCTTTGAACCTTCCTATTTTTTGATTGGTTGCATGAAATTACATAGGGAATCCAAATATAGATTATTCCATATCTCTAAATGATCAAAATCTATCATTAAGTCAGCTTGAAAATGGTAGTTGTTTGTGCCATTACAAAAAAATATGTCCAAACTATGTCACTCGGCATATGAAGTTATTGATGCTCGACATCCATTGTATTTCTACTTTTGACTAGGCACCTGAACTACTTGGCATCAATTGTTTACTTTGGCACTTGAATTACTTGGCATGGTCTATCTACTCGACACTTGAGTTACTTGGCACTAATTGCAACTTGACATGGTCTAATATTTACATGTTGTGCTCAGCATGTATATCTAGCTCAACATGAAGTAGGTAAATGGTTTAAGTGTGTTGACACTCGTCAAAACCAATATGAGATCAAAAATCTCACCCTTTGACACAAGTGTCAAAAACACTTAAATATACATAATCAATCTTAGTTTCCTCAAGCATAATATATCCATGACTAGGCTTTTATACAAAACTTCAAAATTTTCAAATTTTCATTATAACCTATGTACTTCAAAATTGATAACTCCCCCTGAGTTAATGTGTCTATTTTTATCCATAATCTATGATCCTCTCTTACTTCAATGTAGTGTATCTAATACTCTTTCATCTATTATGCTATGTCACTTTCATCTGATATGATCTGTCATAGATGATATATGTATCTATTTACTACCTTTGCTTTCCAAAAATGAATCTAAAAAATGTATATCACTAGGGTGCTCACATGGTTTCTCATATTATATCTCTTCCTTTCTTTTATTCTCTACTCCCCCTTTGTTCATGCTCCCACTTCTATATTTCTCTATTTCTGGCTTCCCCTTTTCTTTTTATTCTCTCGTTGTTGCTTTATCTCTCCCCCTTGGATATTTCTTCCCCTTTTTGATACTTATGTCAAATGGGTTATACATGTATAGTGTGTTTGTCCAAAAATGATTTATGGACTTTCATTATGATTTTAAGAGTTGCATCCCAGTTGTCACATGCAACATCCAATGAATTGATTTGGATAGCAAGCTCGATAGCAAGGTGTACTAGGCCATCTAGGGTAGAATGGTTGGGGTCTTTCCTCAGTAGAGTGTCTGCATAACCTAGTTCCTTTTGTATTAGTTCCATGTGTGGGGTGAGGAATGCCTGTATACTTGTCAATTTGGCTCTTATGTTAGCCTCATCTATTGCTAACACAACTAATTGACTTTGTGTTTGGAGCAATGTGTGAAAATGCTTCTCACTCTGAGCTGGGTTCTAAGGTAGTTGAGTACCTAATATGTTTAGGTTTCTCTCTAGGCTTAGAATATGATGTTTGGTCTCTTGGGATAATAGTGTAGGGTCACACAATTTTTTGTACAATGAGAATATATTCTCAAGTACCTTCTTCACCTCTTCAATCTTAGTTGCCAATGCAACTTGAGTCAATGCTATCTCACTAGATATCTTTTCATTCACTTTTCCTTGAAAATTTCTCCTAGACCATTCTAATTTTTTTGAAGTAGTATCAAGGTCTTCATTACTAACCTTTTCCACTATATCTATGAGTTTCTCTAACAGTGGCTTGGTATCTTCAGGAGTTGGCAGGCTGAATGCATCTAAGATGTCCTTAATATCTTGAAGAGCATTCTTCTACCTATGTTCTCTCCTAAGCATTTATTGATGCTTTTTTTTCTCTAAGGCTAGTTGCTAAATGCCTATTTTTTCTATTGTCATTATGTCATAGTCATATTTTGGAATCACTACTTCTTCATCTAGAGTGATATCTCCATAGTGAATTATCTTTTCAACTTTGAAGAGCTAGAACCTAACACTTTGATATGCAATGGTATACCTTCCATGCTCAGCTTCTGAAGAATTTTTGTAGGAGAAGTGCCAGATGTTAGTAGATAGATTCTTGCCCCTTTACCTTAGTTGTTTGACCATCTTCTTCAGATTTGCTCTTGTTTATCACAATGACTTGACTAGCATATGGTCTTTGTACTTCAGATGCAAAAGAATCTATCTATCATGTTTTCTCTGTCGTTGTCCCTATTTCTTCTACACTCTACCTCTGCTTAATTGTATCCACTTTAACAAATGTATCAAGCTTAGTAGATGTATCTATTGTTGTCCAAGTCAAAGGTTGTACTTGAGTAACTAAAGGGATGGTAGAAGGTGGTTCTTGTGGATTCACCTTGTCCCTTGTGATCTTAGTTACCGCCTTTTGAATTTCTTCTACACTGACTAAAATTGGATTATTCCATAGCTTGGCTTGTAGTGTAGATTGGTCTAGAATCTTCTTCAAATAATTTGCAATCAATGGATTGATGTTATGAGATAATGCATCAGAAACATCCTTGATAGTTATGGTTTCTATTACACTTGTGTCATGAGGGGGACTGACACTCAACATTTGTGTGTCTTGCACACTCTGTTCATCTTGTTGTGTTCAACTATTGCCATGTCATCATTTTTCCTTTTAGTTTCCTCCTCAACTATATTTTCTTCTTCTTTTTCATCTTCCTTGTCATCATCATCATTCTTGCCATCAAAGGGGTCCATTTCTCCTTATTTTACAATGGTCAACCCATAAATATGTTTCCACATTTGTGTTGACTTTTTGACCACATCTTCAATATTGTTTTGAAGAATGTTGAAGGCTCTATATTTTGGTGTGAACCTTCCTCCATATTTCTTATTTTCCTTAGAAATCTACCCTTTTGTTATCTCTGGCATTACTTGGGCTAATGTTGATTCTCTAATATGTTTTTCCAAATTTAAATAGTAATGCCACTTTTTCTCAATAATATCCTATAAAATCTTTGGTATAGTGTTGGTAAATTCAAGCGGAGTGCTCTTAAATTTAGACATCATTGGATAAAATGCCTCTTCCACTAGATTCTTCTCTTCTTTCCCAAGTTTCTCAAAATCAATATGCTTTAAACAAGACAAATTTGCATTATTCTTGAAATTTTCACACAAAATTTTAAGATCAGAGAGTGGTTTGTGACTTACCACTTTTTATTGGCTTATATCATCTAATTTGGCCCTTTCTTCATTTGAGTTAGGCTATGCAACTTATTTCCTTCTTTGTTTCTATAATAATTTACCTTAGGGAAAAATTACGCAAGATCAAGGAACTCAAGCACAAGCACAAAAATGGACCAATAGAGTATGATCAGATTAACAATATCAAATTGATTGATGTGTTGTACGTACATACACACTAGAAGTGCCTTTATATAAAGGCCTCTAAGATGCATCTAGAATGAGCTAGGAGATAAGCATTACAACTAAGCTCAAATCCACCAGAAGTGGATTATCCTCCACTTTGCATGAATGTACATGCATCAATGAGAGGATAAGTATGACAAGGTGTATCTCACAAAGATATGTTATAGACACCATGTGCTTAAATTAGATGCTAACTCTAGTGTTGTAGACACCATGTGCATAAAAGAGTTGCTAACTCCTATGTTGTCAATAAGACAACTCATACGAGTATGCATACACCTAGTTGTCTAACTAAGAAATAATAAAATAATGCATTAACCAAGTAAACTTAAGTAAAGTGTAAATAGTAAATACTTATTTATGCCAACACCCCCCCTTAAATGCAACTTAGGGGAATGCACTTAAGCTCACAAAATATAGGATGAAAATACATGATGGGTCCTAGCTATTAGGCCATCTTAGGTACCCATGTACAAAACACAATGCAATCTCTCTAAAAATGGAGAAAGAGGGAAAACCTCATGGAAAAAACCCTCCCTCAAAAAGAGAGATGAAAAAACAAGATGCATGGATGGATGGAGTAATCAAGACCCCCCATTATGAAATACATCATGTATATACATTAGAGAAGTATGAGAAGAAAAAAATCCTGAAGAGAAAAAAGTCCCCCAGTAAAACATAAGGAGTAGAAGAAAGGAGACATGGTAGTACCCCCCCACCCAATGTAGAATGTTGATTTGTGATAGTTGCTCCAATGTAGAAGTTGATCCATGACTGTAGAATAATGTTCCTCCCTTTAGGAAGAAACAATGTCATAGTAACATATGAGATGCTTCCCCATTGTGGAGAAAGAATTCCAAAGATGAATTTTGCCTTTGAAACCTACTCAACTATCCCTATGTCGATACTAATGGTCCTCCCTTCCAATACTGCTGAAATGAATAAGGTCATATCTAGCAAGGATGGATGTAGAGCATATCCCAAAGAACCAATTATCTTCTCAAATGATAAAGAGACCTCTTGCAACTTTTGTACATAAGGATCCACAATCATATCAACTTGGGAAGATTGATCATGTAGATAATGGATAAGATGGTCAGAGTGATCCCTCACAACAACTAAAGAATGATCTTCTTAATCAAAGAGAATATGTATATCATCAATCATGTCTCCCAAATCTTCTATATATGACTCCATAAACAAAATTGAAATATTTTTTATGTAGTCATCCCTTGATATTAGAACTAGAAGACAAGGTGTACCCAACTGTGCTAAATTACATGGACCTATCACTGTAGACATGTATGCATGTGGAATGTGCTAATTCTATGATGTTGTGCTACATTTGTCAATAGGATCCCACATATCTGAATCTGTTGAATCACTATTATTGATTTCACTATCAGTTCCACAATGTATGCGGTATGGAGAGGATTAGAGGATAAGCTAGGTGAACATTCCTCTCTATGAATATATCATGAGTCTCAAGATCCATAAGTCTATATGCCTTAACACTTTCATCATATCCAATGAAAGTACAAGGCCTAGGTGGTGGTGCCTTGCATTCCTACAAAGATATGTTTGCCCATGTTGGAAAACCAAAAAATCTGAAGTGTTTCACAATTGGTTTTCTTCTGCACCATGCATCAAAATGAGTCATTCTATCTAAGACATTGTGAGGAGATCTATTAGCAATGTGATTGAAAATTATTATAGCTTTGACTTCAAGATGGATCAAGAGACTTAGCTTAAATCATGCAACTTGCCATTGACTTAAGAGTTCTAATCCTCATTGCTGCAAAATTTGTCTTTTGTAGACTAAATGCTACTAGATTCTAAAGATGAATACCCTCAAGTTCACAAAAGTCTCTAAGTCTTGAGTTCACATATTTTTTTTCATTGTCCATATGAAGAACCTTGATGGCTTTCCTTGATCTCTTTTCAACATGACTCTTGAAGGATAGAAACTTATGAAACACTTCATTCTTGTGATCAAGAAAGTAGACCCATGTGTAGTGGGAAAAGTTATCAATGAAAGTGAGGACATAGTTGCCCTTGCTAATTGATATCACTACAAAAGGACCTGCTAGAACTATGTGAACCATTCAAGAACAATTGATGCTTGCAAAGACTTCCCTTTGTCAAAACTCTTTTCTAGATGCAGATCCACTAAAAAAGTTGACCATTCACCTTTAGAAAAGTTGATTTTAGGTAGACCTTCTACCATATTTTTTGAGCTAAGTTTATGAAGATAGTGGAAGGAAAGGTGTCCATATCACTCATGCCATAATTTTCTTTCTAAATGAAATTGTGTCAGCAAGGCATGTGAAGGAGACTTAGGGACAAAGTGGGAGAAAGAATAAAGTCTTGTGTCATGATTGACTTTACCCACTACAACCAATGAATCATCTTTAAGATTTTACACCATTACTAAATCAGGAAGGAATTCAACTTTATTTGCACCTCCATAGTGAGTGATTTGGTAAATTGAAAGGAGATTAGAACTAAGGTTAGGAACATAGAGAACATCTTTGAGCTCTCCATTTTCCATCTCAACTTGTCCTTTCCCTTCAACTTCCATTTTTGTATCATCCCCTACAAAGATGTGAGGTACCTTGGACTGCTTCAATGAAGAAAAGTGTCCATTTTAAGAACCCATATGATATGAGGCACCTGAGTCAAGAATCCATTCCCTTGAAGAACTTGAACTTTCCATAAATGCTTGCCTTCTTTCCTTTGAAGTGGATGGATTTGAATCCTTGGAAGCATTTGTTACATTGATTTTTTTCTTCCTAAGTAGGTTTTCCAACTCATCTATTCTCTTAGTCTTGCAATGATGTTCATCATGATTCAGTTTCTTGCAATATGTACAAAATAGTTTGTCTTTCTTGTTTTTGTTTCCCTTCTTTTTGGAAGAAGAATTTCCTTGTTGTGAGGAGGAAGATTATTGTGTCTGTGGTTGTGATTTGGGCTTCCACTGCTTTTTCTTGCTATTGATAGAACATTTTTCTACCTTGATTTGATTGGTTATCATTACTAGCCACCAATACTTTGGTCTTTGATGACATGAGAATTCCCATATCTATCAACTTGAATTTTTTTCGATGTCAACATCTCTTCAAATGAATTAAATGTAGGCTTAGTGAAGGTACTTCCCATGGTCAAGTTGTGAGTGTTGTAACTCAAAAAAAAAGATGCGTACTATGAAGATAGCCTCTTCAAGATGTGATGAATCAATCTATCATCCTTCATGGAATTACCAAAATCCTTAAGTAGTGATCTCAATTCATTTGCTTTGTTGACATAGTCTTGAACTATGTTAAAATTCTTAAGATCCAAGAGAAGTAGATCATCCTCAATTTGGAATCCATTTTCCTTAACTACCTTACCATACAACACTTCAAGTTTCTCCCAAGCACCCTTGGCATCCTTATAGCTAGAAAATGGAAAGAAGAGATCTCTATGAACATAACTCCTAATAATTCCTAAAGCCTAGTTGTCTTTAATTTTCCAATCAACTAGAGCTCTTGCATTAGTGGGTTTTAAAATTGTACCATCAACATATAGATTTAAACCTTTTTCCATTAATCTACTCCATACAATATCTTTCCATGTAGTATAATATTGTGAAGTTAAAAGAGGAGTTTTAGGTGAACCCATGATGCCAAAAGTTAAAAAAGCACAAGAGAGAAAGAGAGACACAAGAACACAAGACACACCCCCACTATTCACTCAATCAAAGAACCCCCCCAAAAAATAGTGCTTTTAGCACTTTATATGTAGTGCATTTATAATAGGACACTTGTCAAAATGGACTAAAGTGGACTTCTAATTTTTCTATTTACAACCTCCTTTTGGTTTGGAGTTCAAATCTAGTACTGAGCAATGTAGCTCAAATATACAACAATTTTGAAGTTTTATCAAAGCAATACAATGTAAAAAAGGACCTATTTCTAAAAGTGTTATTTCTATCCACACAAGCCTATAATCTGATTGTAGATTTAGAAAGTAGACAAAAAATTATGCACTTTCAAAAGAAGTGACACCTGAATATGTGTCTAGATGAGCCTAAACTAAGCCTTTGAGGTTGCAAAAATTGGGATATATGATTTGCAAAAAAATTCAGGAACAAAGATCTCAAACATGTTGCACCAATGTGTAGATCACAAAATTCTACCCCAAAAGAAAAATAATTGCTCAAAAAAGGAGTTTGTATGAGGGAGATATTGTTGTTTGAAAATCACCTCTATAATTATTTTTCCTACATCGCTGCCATCATGCCTCCAAAAATAAAATGACTCTAAATTTCACCTCGAATGTCTGATTTTAATGAATGACAATTTGGGGGTTTTTGGACCTTCTGAATGTGATGCCAATATCTGATTTTCACTAGCAAGCTCCAATCTTCTCCTGCAAAAAATCTCTCCTACTGGCCTAAAAGAAATTTTTTTTCTAGAAAATAATGTAGATCCAAAAAAATTGTAGAGATGCAAAAGAAAAATGTAGATCTAAAAATCAATTGTATAGATTTGAAAAGATCATACCAATTCTGCAAATTGGGCCTTCGAGTTCTAGTTTGCAAAAAAAAAAATTGCCTCAGATTTGACTATGGCCTAGGGTAGGAAAGTTTATAGTCAAAATTCACCAAATCAATGCTCTAGACACAATGGGGAGGTTTTCTTTGGCTCTAAACACTCCCAATGACTATGATACTCTAGATCCAAATCGAGGTACTCCAAGAGGTGAGGAAAAAATTGTCTCCAATGACTATGTGAAGAGAAGCTCCCTTAGCTTTCATACCATGTAAGAATTTTCCTTACAGAAAAATTACCCAAGATCAAGGAACTCAAGCACAAGCACAAAAATATACCAATAGAGTATGATTCAAATAAAATTATCAAATTGATTGATGTGTTGTATGTACATACACTCTAGGAGTGCCTATATATAAAGGCCTCTAAGATGCATCTAGAATGTCTCTAGAATGAGCTAGGAGATAAGCATTACAAATAAGCACACATCCACCACAAGTGGATTATCCTCCATTGTGCATGAATGCATGTGCATCAATGAGAGGATAAGTATAACAAAGTATATCTCATATACAGATGTTGTAGACACCATGTGCTTAAATTAGATGCTAACTCTAGTGTTGTAGACACCATGTGCATAAAAGAGTTGCTAACTCCTATGTTGTCAACAAGACAACTCATATGAGTACACATAATCCTAGGTTTATAACTAATAAATAATAAAATAATGCATTAACATAAGTAAACTTAAGTAAAATATAAATAGTAAATACTTATTTATACCAACAGTTTCTTTTGCACTTGGCCACCTTTCTCAGTTTTCTTGGTTTTCTCCTTGGCCTTCTGTGTTGTAGCTCATGTGGTTTCTCTAGTGGTAGGCACACTCAACTTGGCTAGGCTTGGTTTAACAGTTTTCTTTGCCTTAACCATTGGTTGTGCCTTAGCCTTTCTCTTCTTTGGATTAGCTTGAGTAGGTGCTTCCTTGACTTCTTCTTCCTTGGCACCTTCTATTTCCTCTTCTCCCTTATCCTCTCCCATGCTTTGAGTCAATGCAAGAGGTTCTTAAGTTTGTTCTTGTTCTTCCTCTTTTTCCTCTTCATCTTCTTCCTCTTGTTTCTCATCTACACTTTCACCAAATTTTTGTTTAAGATTCTTCACCAACCTATCCTTCTTCTTGAGTGTAGAGGTTATCTTCAATTCCATTAAAACCTTTGATTTCATCACATCATAGTTTTTGAAGATTTTTGCATTTTTGTAAACTTTCTTTCTAGGAGTGTTGTGATTGCTATTGAAGCTTCACCAACATTGATCTCATATCCTAAGGGTCTTAGCCATCTAACCCTTAGTGTGGTAGCTTGCACATATGCATAACCAATGTCAACAAGAAAACATATGTCATTATAATATTTTTCAACTAAGGAAATAGGTATCTTAATTCTCTACTTCATTGACTTCTTAAAGTCTTCAAAATAGCTTTTCATGATGGTTTCAAACTTTTCTCCCATCTATTCAATGAACTCATTGATTTGTACTACTATTGACTTTTTTTTTTTCCATCTTACTATACCAAAGGAGGGAAATGTATTATGTACATGCAAGAATATGCAAACAATGATTGAACCAAATTTACATTGAGCACTCTTGGTTTTTCTTATTACTCCAAGATTTTCCATTAATTAGTGTAGTTGAAGCTCAACCAGATCATAAGTATGATTTTTCTTCAAAATCTTGTAGCCAACATCCATAGCAATACAGGCTACACTATTCAATCTCCTAGATTGATAGAATTTGTGAGAGATTACCCTAACAACAAAGTTCAACAGTGGATTAGTAATAGTATCTATTGTCATGCCTCTTTTGTTCTATTTTGTTCCATTTTTTTCTTATCACTTCCTTGGAATCACTTCTTAAAGTCTTGGGCTGATCTAGGGTTGGGTAACCAGTGATCTCATGAATTATTCTTTTGGTAATCTTAATTAGTCCACCTTCCATCCATAACAAATCATCATGTATTTGATTCAATATAATTATAATCCATTTAGTTTTAAGTACGTAGGAAAAATCTAGGGCATGCGTTAAACCTTTCTTCTCAACAATTTTGCACTCTTCCTTTAAAACACCATTTTCACAAAACTTATCATATGCTTCTCTAATTTCCATGTCTCCTATTCCTCCTATTTTGCAATTATAACATTTTCTAACATCTTGTACCATAATAACTTTTTTCAGGATCATTGACAAAGTGTTAGAAGGTTCTTGTTTGTTAGCTATGTTAGGTATGGACTTGAATATTGGCTATTTTATTTCATTACTAACAAGTTGAACATTTAAAATCTCTTTTCCTCTTGGAAATCTGATTGAAAAACTCATTATTGAAGGTCAAAGAGGGGGATTGTTGCAAAGAAGAAAGAAAAAGGAAGATTTTTGTTTTCAATAATTGTTTTGTCATTGATGTCAAACCTACTATTTGTAGGAATTGAAATTGCATATAAGATCCAAGTACTATCACTTAGTTGATTGATGAAGAGGATTTGATCAACAAGATGTAACAAGAGTACCTAAGGGAAAGGTTGAGTTATGATGTTGAAATGAAGTGCAAGGATCAGTTAAGACAATAGTTAAATGATGTATTAATAACATACTCAAGGATACAGAGGACAATCACACTTAGAAACACTGGAGGAAGAAGTTGCAACAAGGTTGACTACAAAGCTTAAACTAAGATCATTAGTAGGTGCTAAGAGAGTTAGTTGAAGTTGAGAAAATTCTTAGTTGGAGAGAAGTAATAGGAAATTCTAGTGTGTGCTGAGTGATCTTTAGGTGCTAAGTGAAGTTCAAGTACCGAGCATCAGAAAATCTTAGTTGGTTCTAAGTGATCTTCAAGTGCCGAGCATCAAGAAAAATATAGTTGATGCCGAGTAACACAGTATGTGCTGAGCACTAGTATTTCAATAGTGTCAAGCTACTACATTATTTCAAATGATGGAGATTCACCAAATCTGAGCTGACAAAGTGGTTACCTTGAATTTTGTGAACTAGTTGGAAGATAAGAATGATGAGTTGGTGGCACAGAATTCTGTATAAACTATTTTTAGGTGAATTCAAGAGGATTATTTAAGAAGTTTCTAGAGGAAACAAAATATGGGTTAGATGCAATGAATCCTACCTAATCCATATGAATTAAAATTAAAGAATGGAAGAATTGAGTGGGAAAAGGAATTCCAAGACTTCTATTTAAGGATTCATAGACGAAGAAGCAAATGCTGCTGATGCTGCTACTACCAAAGAGCCAAATTGTGAAGTGGTAAGAAGGGTGTTAAGGAGAAGACATCTAGAAGAAGGAAGAGCATAGAGGATCTACTTCTACAAGTGGTCAAGAAGAGATGATTACACTGGTACACTAAGCATGGAGACTCAAGGTGACTAAGCTTGAAAGGAGGCCAAGTTGTCAAAGTTGCAAAGATTGAAGGCCAAGCAATGGTATGAGTTGAGAAGTGATTTGAGATCTACAAGTTGAGTTGTATGTTATAGTCAGGTCAAAGGTTTTCTAATACTCTCTAGCAATTGTATTAGATATGAAAATCCTATGGACTTAGGTTGGCCTAACAACCATTTGTAAATCCTTTAATGGGGTGGTATTCTAAGTGAATATTCTAAAGTCCTCTAACCAAGCCCACTTCTAACAGGGTGGTTAAGTCCTCTAACAAGCTCACACTTAACAATGTGTTGTAAGCCTTTAATAGGGCATCACTTTAGAAGAGTGAGAATTGAGTAGCATGTTACTAGTGGTTTTTCCCAAATTGAGTTTTCACGTAAATCACTTTGTTATGTGTTGATCTTCTATGTGTTATGCTTGCATGTTGATTTACAATAACCTGCTAGTTAGAAAAGTTAAAGCTTGGATGAATGAATGAATGAATTAGCTCACTATATTTAGTGAAAAGTTTGAATAGGACATTTTGGACCTTAAATAACTAATTGACCCCCCCCTCTTAGTTATTCCAAAGCATTTTTAACAATTGGTATTAGACCCATCTACTGATTTAGTTTCAAGGTACTAGAAGCAAGAAGATCAAGATGTCCAAGAAAAAAGTTCTCAAGCTCAATAAAGACAACTTTTTTTGCATGTTAGAGTCTAACAAAATTGTAACTTAGATCAATAGGTGATTATGCACAAACCTCAATTGGAAAAAAACATGTAAACCCAACAAGACCTCTTACTATAGATGATTCTAAAAAAAGGGAGCACAATCAAGCAATGCTAGAGATTGCCTCTACACTTAGTTATGTAGAATATGATGACATCAAAAATTGTGACACTGCATTCAAGATGTGGAAGGCCTTATCAGATATCTATGGAGGAGATTAGAATGTCCAAAGAGAAAAGAGAGAGAGCCTAAGAGGAAAGTTTGATGACATGAAAATGGAGGAAGGTGAAAATACTACTCAATATGTTGCACAAATGAAAGAAGTGGTAAGTGCAATAAGAAGTCTAAGTGGTCAATTAGAAGAAGAAATTGTCATCAAAAAATACTTAAGAACTCTAATCCTATCTATGCTATTAGAGTTTCAACCATTCAAGAACTAAGGTGTGAACAAGGAAACACACTAACCTTTGAAGGAATAGTGGGAAGAATTACTACATCTGAATTGTCCAATTTTGATAACTACAGACTTGAGAACCTTGAGTCTGCTTTCAAGGCCAAGATGAAAATAAAAGACACTAAGGAGGAGACATTAAGAAAGAAGAGAAGAAAAGGAAAACATGAATCCAGTGACAGTAGTGTAGATGAGGAAGATGTGGAATAGTTAGAAGCACTACTAGCTAGGAGATTTCATAGAGGCAAAGGTAAATTCAAAGGTAAGATCCCTATAGTATGTTTCAATTGAAATGAAGCAGGTCATATTGTTGCAAGATGTACATAGAAGAAGAACTACAAAGAAGGAAACAAGTACAGGAACAAAAGAGAAGATGATAGCAAAGACTACATAGAAAAAGGTAAGATATGGTACATTGTTGAAGAAGATTCTAATGAGAATGATGAATAAGTAGTCTATGTGGCCATGAAGGATGAATCAAATAAAGATGAAGATGAAGAAACAACATTGATTACGTGCATGAACAAGAATGACAAGTGGATCATAGAAAATGGATGCTCACAACACATGATAGGGGATAAAAGTAAGTTCATTACCTTTACTCAATATGATGGAAATAGTGTTAGATTTGGTAGTGATGCTCCATCTCAAATCAAAGGAAAAGGATCCATTAAACTCACAGAGAAAATTTCATGTGATAATGCATACTATGTTGAAGGATTGAACTACAACTTGTTGAGTGCGTCACAACTAGGTAATGTAGGTTGCAAAGTAGAGTTTGGAAATAAAATTGCCAAAATCTATGATACTGATGGAAATCTAATAGGAAAAGGTGAAAAAACTAGGATTAATCTATTTTACCTAGATATGGAAGATGCAACATGTCTTGTTGTTAGAATTGATGATGTGTGGTTGTGGCAATAAAGGTCGTGTCAAGTTAACTTTGATAATTTGATTAGCATCAGCAAGAAGAAGAAGGTCAGAGGGTTGCCCAAATTAAAGAGGCCTAAAAACACAATGTGAAAAAAATGTCAACTAGGGAAGATGACTAACTCTAGCTTCAAAAGAAAAAAATATATTTGTAAAGAAATACTAGAGTTAGTTCATACAGACTTATGTGGACCAATAGAAGTGCAAGGTACTTAGGAGACAGATACATAATGTTACTTGTAGATGATTATTCCAGGATGATGACTACTATGTTTTTAAAAAAAAAATTTGATGCATTTAAAATGTTCAAGTGGTATTTGGCCAGAGTTGACAAGCAAACAGGAAAGAACCTAAAATTCCTAAGGTTAGACAGAGGAGGTGAGTTCACATCAAAAGAGTTTGAAATATTTTGCAATGAAAAAGGTATCAAAAGGAAAACATTAGCACCAAGATCTCTAGCACAGAATGGTATTGCTAAAAGAAATAATAGGTTAGTGATTGACTATGCTAGAACCTTGATGATGGAGAAAAATGTTGCACTAAAATACTAGATAGAAGCTGTAAGCACTAAAGTTTACACACTGAATAGAGTTCAAGTCAAGAAAGGTACAAATGCAACACCTTTTGAATTATGGTATGGTCATTCACCTAATGTTAAACATTTCAAAGTATTTGGTTGTAAATGCTATATTCTTAAGGATACTAGAAATGACAAGTTTGATGCAAAAAGTGACGAAGGCATATTCCTTGGATACTCCACTAGAATTAAGGCATATAAGTGTCTGAATACTAACACTACCAAGATTGTGGAGAGTGAAAATGTAAATTTTGATGAGCATGTAGAAGTTTGGGTTGATGAAACTAAGCAATTAGAGGATTATAGATCCTTTGAATACTTCTATGAAGGAATGACTGTTGAAGACAATGCCGCAAATCAAGTTGAGAGTTAGCAAAAAAATTTAGTATCAATCAAGTCACAACTAGTAAATGCCAAGATGCATTCAGAAGCCAAGCTATGGAATGTAGAAAATGCACATTCTAGTTCTGAAAAAAATATGCGTGAGAGAAATGATGAAATGTTAGATGAAGAAGAACAAAATGACTCTGAAGATGAAGGATCAAACATAGAAAGAAGGATAGAACCAAGGTTAGCCAAGTATGTGAGAAGACATCACCCTACAGATCAAACCATTGGTGATAAGGATGCCATACCAATGAAAAGGAATAGACTAAGGAATGAATCATGTCTGTTGAGCAATGTTGAACCTAAGATAGTGAGAGAAGCACTACAAGATGATGAATGGTATAAAGCCATGGAAGAGGAGATAGATCAGATTGAGAAGAAGAAAACATGGACCCTAGTTACTACACCAGCTGATAAGAATGTGATTGGTACCAAATGGGTGTTTAGAAAAAAACTTGATGAAAATGGTGAGATAACAAGGAACAAAGCCATACTAGTTTGCAAAGGCTATGCACAAGAAGAAGGACTAGATTATGGGAAAACATTTTCTCCTATTGCAAGTATGGAAGGAGTAAGAATATTACTTGCATATGCTACATACAAAGGTTTCAAAGTGTACCAAATGGATGTGAAGTTTTCTTTTCTAAATGGTATACTAGAAGAGGAAGTCTACATAGAACAACGAGAGGGATTCATAGATGAAAAGAACAAGAACATAGTCTACAAACTACACAAAGCACTTTATGGATTGAAGCAAGCACCTAGAGCATGGTATGAGAGATTGGAAAAATATCTTGTGAAGATAGAATTTGAGAGAAAAAATGACAAAAAAAACTTATATATCAAAGATGAAGAAGGTAAAGACATTTTGATATCATAAATCTTTGTTGATGATATAATATTTAGAGGAAAAGATGTTCTTTGCAGAGATTTTGTTGATCAAATGAAGCATGAATTTGAGATGTCAATGTTTGAAGAAATCAAATTCTTTGTTGGATTACAAGTACATCAATTGAAGCATGGAATATTTGTGACCCAATCCAAATACATCAAGGAGATACTCAAGAAATTTGGGTTAGAAGACTCCAAATGAATTAGCATACCAATGGCAACATAACATAAGCTATCCAAAAATGATGAGTCTACTAAAGTAAATCAGACATTGTATAGATCAATGATTAGAAAGCTAGAATATGTTATACATAGTAGACTAGACATTGCATTAGCTATTGGAATAGTGGAAAGATTTTTTGCAAATCCAAGAGAAAATCACTTAATGGAAGTAAAGAGAATACTGAGGTACCTAAAAGGAACTGATGATTTTGGTTTGTACTACAAGAAGAGTGAGAAATTTGAGCTAAAAGCCTACACTAATGTAGATTGGGGAGGTAACATTGATGATAGAAAAAACACTAGTGGAGGAGCACTTTTCTTGGGAAAAAGGTTGATTACATGTGCTAGCAAATAGCAAAGTTGTACCTCACAATCCATTGCTGAAGCTGAATATGTTGCAATTGCTATAAATTGCACCAATATTGTATGGATCAAACATTTGTTGCAAGGTATGAATGAAGAGGTAAATGAGCTCGTGATACTTTATTGTGACAATACAAGTGCAATCAACATATAAAAGAACCCTATAATGCATGCTAAAACCAAACATATTGCAATCAAGTATCACTATGTAAGAGAGTTGGTGGAAGACAAACAAGTGACGATGGAATATGTTAGCTCAAAGGAGTAGATTTCTGACATCTTCCCAAAAGCACTACCTAAAGATGCTTTTGAGTGTCTTAAAGGTAAGTTAGGGATGATACCCCTAGCCAAGGCTACTAGAAGCTAAAGCAAGAATGCCCTACATCAAATGAGCTAATTGTTAAAAGGTTTTACACATTGATGTAGAGGATGTTTAATTTAGGATTCATGCCTAAAGTAGTAGAAGTGTTGAAGTTCTAAATCAGTCACAAGCAAGGTGACAGAGGGAGAAATTGAATGAATGAGAAAAATCTACACTTACATATTAAGATTCTAATATGTCTTTGGCATTATTGTTAAAGAGGGAGAAGAAGTAAAAAATTGATCAATAGCATGTGATCAAATGAAGATATAGGGAGAAGTTGATCAGAACAACAGAAGATAAACAATACAGAAGGAGAAAAACAAAGAACAAGGATACAATAGCCAAGTGGGAGAAGAAAAAATGATGGTATTAAGATAGTAGAGGGAGATGTGAAGTTACAATTAATTTTTGGCACTTGACTTACTGATCTAACCTAGTTAGCATATGGTTAAATAGTTTAGTCTGATGGTTGATCAGTTTGGTTTGCCATCAATGCCAAAGAGGGAGATTGTTGGAAATTTGATTGAAAATCTCATTGTTGAAGATCAAAGAGGGAGATTGTTGCAAAGAAGAAAGAAGAAGGAAGATTATTGTTTTCAATCACTATTTTGTCATTGATGTCAAACCTGCTATTTGTAGGAATGACATTTGCTTATAAGATCCAAGTACTATCACTTAGTTGATTGATGAAGAGGATTTGATCAACAAGATGTAACAAGAGTACCTAAGGGAAAGTTTGAGTTATGATGTTGAAATGAAGTGCAAGGATCAGTTAAGACAATGGTTAAATGATGTATTGATAACATACTCAAGGATAAAGAGGATGATCACACTTAGAAACATTGGAGGAAGAAGTTGCAACAAGGTTGAATGCAAAGTTTAAACTAAGATCATTAGTAGGTGTTGAGCAAGTTAGTTGAAGTCGAGAAAATTCTCAGTTGGAGCCAAGTAATAGGAAATTCTAGTGTGTGCCAAGTGATCTTTAGGTTCTGAGTGAAGTTCAAGTGCCAAGCATCAAAAAATCTTAGTTGGTGCCGAGTGATCTTCAAGCATCGAGCATCAAGAAAATTATAGTTGATGCCAAGTAACACAATATGTGCTGAGCACCAATATTTCAATAGTGCTAAGCTACTACATTATTTCAAATGACAAAGATTCACCAAATCTGATCTGAAAAAGTGGTTACCTTGAATTTTGTGAACTAGTTGGAAGATAAGGATGATGAGCTGATGGCACATAATTCTATGTAAACCATTTTTAGGAAAATTCAAGAGGATTATTCAAGAAGTTTCTAGAGGAAACAAAATATGGGTTAGATGCAATGAATTCTACCTAATCCATATGATTTGAAATTAAAGAATGGAAGAATTGAGTGGGAAAAGGAACTCTAAGACTTCTATTTAAAGAGTCATATACCAAGAAGCAAATGCTGTTGATGGTGCTGCTGCCAAAGAGCCAAATTGTGAAGTTGTAAGAAGGGTGTCAAGGAGAAGACATATAGAAGAAGGAAGAGCACATAGGCTCTAATTCTATAAGTGGTCAAGAAAAGATGATTGCACTGGTACACTGAGCATGAAGAATCAAGGTGACTAAGCTTAAAAGGAGGTCAAGCTGTCAGATTCATAGAGATTGAAGGCCAGGCAATGGTATGAGTTGAGAAGTGATCTGAGATCTACAAGTTGAGTTGTATGTTGTAGTCAAGTCAAAGATTTTCTAATACACTCTAGCAATTGTATTAGATATGAAAATCCTATGGACTTAGGTTGGCCGAATAGCCATTTGCAAATCCTTTAATAGGGTGGTATTCCAAGTGAATGTTCTAAAGTCCTCTAACCATGCCCACTTCTAATAGGGTGGTTAAATCCTCTAACAAGGTCACATTTAACAGTGTGTTGTAAGCTTTTAATAGGGCAAGCCTTTTATAGAGCATCACTTTAGAAGAATGAGAATTGAGTAGCATATTACTAGTGGTTTTTCTCAAATTGGGTTTCCATGTAAATCACTATGTTATGTGTTAATCTTCTATGTGTTATGCTTGCATGTTGATTTATAGTAACTTTCTAGTTAGAAAAGTTAAAGCTTGGATGAATGAATGAATGATTGAGTTCACTATATTTAGTGAAAAGTTTGAATAGGACATTTTGGACCTTGAATAACTGATTCAACCCCCCCCCCCCCCACCCCACCCTAGTTGTTCTTAAGCATTTCTAACCCTACATTTTTTGAGCTAGATGCCATTCTATCAAACTAGTCTTTTTGTCAAATAAAACTATGTAGTTGTGATAAATACTTTGTAAAATCTAGAGAACTGTAGTTAGATTGCTATCAAATTCTCTACAAATTTCATGAACAAGTTTCTAAATTGCCTTTTTCTTTGCTCTCTCTTTGCTTGAATTCGAAGTGATGAATAATGAGAAAAAATCAATCAAATATCCTTCAAAAACTTTTCATTTAATGCTTAGTGCTTGTACAGCTATAAGCTGATTTTAGAATCACTTGACATCCATAGATATTACCATCACTTAACAACTACTACATACTCAACATCAATTGTCTTAGTCTAGTAGCTCGACATCAACTATCATTCCACTCAGCATGCACAAGAAACATTTCATGCTCGGTAACAACATGAAAGACTTAAAGTTTTAACTTGAATTTTTAACAATATCTTGCATCTTTATTCATGCTAATGTAGTATTTTCAGTACTATCTCCTTTGGAATTGATGTATGATATGGCACTTAAATATCAGTCCAACATACCTCTTGGTTGTCTATTTTGATGAGGTGTGATCACCTAACCTATTAGGTGAAGTGATCCCTACTCCATTTAATGTGCTCCAACCATATTTCTTTTTCCATGTCTTGTTCGTCTCATCTCTGATGTGTTCAACATCTGCCTTGCTTTTTCCTTTGTTGAATTCACAACTTGGTGCTTTTGACCTAGTTGGGCAATACTTATTGATGTGACCAGTCTTTAAGTAGCTAAAACATGTAGTTTGACTTAACCATCTATTGAAGTTATTACTGAAGTGTGTCCTAATGCAATTCTCAGGAATATGTCCATATTCTTGACAATAATGGCATCTTTTTCTTGTGTTGTAATCCCGATTATAAAATTTTCCATGGCTTCTTACCTTTGCTAACTTGTTTAATGAACACATGGATTTGAATCTATATTCAAAAGCTCTATGTCCATATTTCTGACAATTGTAGCAATATCCTTCAAATTGTGGTACATGCATGATCCTGATTCTGCATTCATGTTCCTGATGACCTTATTTTTTGTACTTATGATAGTGAGTCATGTTCTTAGGATTAACATTCTAATTTTTATTCTTGCTCCTACACACATTAGTAGTATGTCCTTTTTTACGAAAAAAATGACAAATAGGTTTGAAATCCTTACCTTTGATGTTCCTTGCTTTAGCAACTTTGGATGATTATCCTTCTTTAGTGTTTGTGTAGCCTAATCTTGATGTATCATTGTTGGATCTAGGGGATCTCAATAATTGCTCAAAGTATTTGATAGCTTCATTTGGCTTATTGAGACTTTCAACAATTTCTTTTTCTCTTTTCAAATCAACTTGCAGTTATTTATTCTACAACTTTAATGTAGCTAATGTCTTTAAAATTCAACTTATGATGAGCATTCATCATTTGGCTTAGAGTATCCAATTATATGTTGGAGATCCTGGTTAGCTCTATTTACTTCTCTTCTAATCTGTTGGCCAAAATTATTTTGTCTTCTTCAATCATGGCTTTGTCTTTCATTGCTTTCTTCTTCTTTTTAGTTACCTCACATAGCATCATTGCTTGAGATTCTTGCTCTAGCTTGAGAAATCTGATTTCCTCAACTTGCACTATGTTCTTTTCCATTAGCTTTGCAATTGTTACATCAAATTCATTGGATTCACCATTGGGAAATAGCTTGGTAGTGTCAATTTCTCTATATTGTGTGTCATTCTCTGCAATGGAAATTTTTTTCCTTCTCTTTAAGGATTCCCTTAACTCTTCTCTAGCTTCATCAAGTTGATCTAGAATGAGTTGCATCTCAATTCTTTGATTCTCAATAATATTTCCCAATTTGTAGACTTCCATTTTAAAATCTTTTCCTCAAAGCTGTAAAGAATTTTTTGAGAACTAGGCTCTGACACCAATTGTTGGAATTACAAGTAGGAAAGATAAACTTTTGAGAGGGGGGTGAATTAGGATTTTAAACTTCAACTTAAAAAACTTTCACCATTCATACATCTTATGCATTATCATACTAAAACATGTAAAGCATATGCATCAATCAAGTAAACATATAAGAAAATACACACACAACACCAGATATGATTACCAAGAAACCCTCCAAGTGAGAAGGTAAAATTGGGGTGGGGATGACACCAACAAATATTCACTACTGTAGCAACATAGTGTAGCCAATTAAGGTTACAATGGTTTGACCATGAATCATGGTCTACTTTGTAAAAGGCCTACCTCGTTAAAGGCTTATAAGGACAGTTAAGTCCCACCTTGTTAGAGGATTTCAACACCCTGTTAGAAGTGTGCCTGGTTAGAGGAATTTAACTTACAATTAAGTAAGCACCCTATTAATAGCCTGTTAGTCAAGAGATTTAACTGAAATCACCTGCTAGAATGTCTCATCTTAGATCCCATGATTGGCACTTTCTTTCCTAATAATAGATCACCTATGCACAATTTGTAATTAATCCTTCATGATCTGATGTATCAATGTTATATCCTGCTCTATCTTCTATTCTTCACTAGCTGATTCTATAATACACTCTTACTACTAAGTCACCTTGAATGGTCTACAAACTATCTTGTTTTCTCTTTCAATTCTGTCATTCACCCCTTGTACACTATGAAAATTTTAGGTCTTCATCCTCCTTAAGAATAATCTAGTGGCTTAGGGTTAGGTATGAATCTATGACTGAGATGGTTGCATGCATACATAGGGAATCCAAATATAGATTCGTCCTTATCTCTAAAATCTTGAAATCTATCCTTAAGTCAGCTTGAAAATGGTTTACATAGTTGTTTGTGCAATTACAAACAAATATGTCCAAGCCATATCACTCAACATATGAAGTTACTGACACTCGACATGCATTGTATTTCTACTTCTGAGTTGGCATCTAAACTACTTGGCATCAATTGTTTACTTTGGCACTTGAATTACTTGACATGGTCTATCTACTTGGCACTTGAGTGACTCAACACATAAGTGACTTTGTACTCATTGCAACTCGACATGGTCTAATATTTACATGTTATGCTCAACATGTATTACTAGTTTAGCATAAACTAAGTAAATGGTTTAAGTGTGTTGACACTCACTTGTCAAAACCAATTTAATATCAATAGGGTTTTACTTTAGACCCCTTCTATATTTGTCCCTCATAGTCTTTATATATCTTGATGCTCTTTTGAGAAGTAGGGCAATGTCAAAATGTTTTTTTTTCAAAAAGGTCCTCGAAAGATGTAATCAACTAGTTTTTTAAGTCAGGACCCTGTTCATTCCACCTTTTAAAAAATAAATAAAATTGCTAGATCAATAACTTTAATATAGTACAATAAATGGAAGAAAATAAAAATATTGTAGCAATGATATGAAACTACATACCTGTTACATATGGTGGGTCCAAATAGCCTCAATGTCTTATCAAAAAGATGATCAAAGAAAACATTATTTACTACAAAAACATAATAGGATTGTTAGTCCAAAATGAGTTATGTAAGTAAAATAAAATTACACTTTAAATAATAACAATTTTAAAGAACCTAGAAGCTTTTGTAATTTTAATGGAAACATAGTTTTCTTGTTCAACAACAATGTTCTTGTAAATGAGCTAGTACTAGTCACATGGACTACTCTAGGAAATGGATCAACTTTAGTAATATTGGTCTATGTTGCTCTAGCAACTAAAGGTCTATCTATTAATGCACAAAATAGGTATATGAGTATAAAATCTACCCAACAAAAAAAAAATGCATGATTAGAACATTACAAAATATAGAAAAGAAAGCTTTAACTAGTTGTAATGGGCATAGACAAGGATGTTTGCATGCTCCTTGTTACCAAAAATGCACTCAGCAATATCAGATTGCCAAATGAAGGAGGCATCCACATTTTATCATGAGTTGAAGAATACAATATTGTTAGAAAAGAAATTTGCAATGGATAACGATCTAATGGGATACTAGATAGAAGCATCCAAAAATAAAAGTTAAGTGTTATAATGTTGATGAAAACAAACAACGTTGCATCAGTTTCACTTTCAACCTTAGATGTCCTATTTCAGCACTTGGTAATTTCCTTAAATAAACTCAATAGTGTAATAATACTATAATTTTTAGTGATGTTGTAAAGAGAAAGTGTTACTTACATGAAGGTTGTGTGCTACAAACCTCACCATGTTCATTATGCAGTGTCATAGCTATCACATATTGATGTATAAGAACACATAATATTTTAGATCATGATACATAAGATACTATAAAATATAAACATTTATTGAACTTCTATTATTGCTTGAGATTAATTACTACTTACCTTCAAAGAATTGACTCTATAACCCAATTCTTCTTTCAGTGTCTCTTTCTCCCTATTATGTCATCCTCGATGATAATGTTAGCAATTTCATCACTGTACAATTGTTTAAGTTTTTGGTCCATGAACATAGGGTCAGCACTAAGGGAGATGTCATGTAGAAATGACTCCCATATTTCAGATTGCATTTGATCTGCTATCATTTTAGCTTTTCCTTATCGTTTGTGACATCAATATCAGTAAAATTCCATCAAAATAACTCCAAAGCCATAACGAAGAGAACATAATAATACGACATTTTTCTATATAATTTGAACAATTACAATAATTAAGGTTCACCTTTGCTAAAGAAAGTGTGTAAGATGGTGCATCCCTATCTATGGGTGGTGGTCTATCCATGTCATCCTTTGAAAAGGATTACTAATTCTTAGCAATCAGCAATGAAATGAGAGTATTTTTTATGTTGTACTTAATGTTTATATCTGCACATATGGTTTTCATAGAAAAATTTGGTGTAACTAATGTGTATATCTGCAAAATTTAATATCAATCAAATTCCATCAAGATAACTCCAAAGACATAAAGAAAAGAACATAATAATACAACATTTGTTTCTATATAATTTGAACAATTACAATAATAAAAGTTTATCTCTGTTGAAGAAGGTGTGTGAGATGGTGCATCCCCACTATGGGTGGTGGTCTATCCATGTTACCCTATGAAAAAGATTAGTAATTCTTAGCAATTAGTAGCAAAATGAACATATTAGACTTAACAAAAAAAAATATTAATAATAAAGTAGATTGTATATTGGAGGCAATTGGTTTAAATGGTATACCTGCCAATCCTATGATAGGGAATTTTTTATATCTACATGATTCAAATTGTAATCTATCAAAAGCTCTTCCCATACACTTATTCATTTTATCACACATACAAAAATACAATTTCCCTCATGTGCTTTGAATATACAATTCACCAACTCATTAGTTGACATAGGTCAAGAACTATTTATAAATCCTGCAATATTCCCTATTGCTTTTGGGCTTTGATCAATATACATAGTGAACATTTTACTTTGATAATTTTCTTTGCAATGTATCTAATTTGGTGGCAATGCATACCTACGCATACTTTTTTAATATTGCACAATCCACATCCAATTATTGTAATTGTAACAAGGTCCTACATATTCCATCAATTCAACAACTTTATTGTAATAGGCCTTTATGCCATCCATGAAAAATAGGCCCAAACCATGTAATGAAGATGGAACTATGTTATATATCCTTTCATTAATAGAAAAATCAGTGTTAACTAGAGGTAGTTCCTTGCATACCCATTCTTTCTAAAAATGTGTGTACCTATTGGTATGTAATAAGGACCCAGTATTTAAATTTCTAATTTATGGTCTTGAACTGCTTTGAACTATGGTTCAAAATGGTTCAAAGTAGTTTGAAGTAGTTTTTCTTATGGGATCAATGCAAAAATCTAGTAATTCAAAGGTCAAGGGTTCAAAGTTCAAGTATTGTGTTGTAGATTTAGGGTGATCACTATTATAAAATGTAAGAATGGTGAATATTAGATTCAATCAAGGCTCAAACTTAAAGAAGGGTGTACACAACATATGTTTGGCTCAATGGCACATGGTTTTCATCTTCTAATATTCTTTGGTTTGTGAATTTGTTCATGAAAAGCCAAAGGTCATAATGCATACCAGTATATGTTCTATATCAATACAAGGAATTTGGCATCTCAATTTTGGTCGCACATCATAATTCATGATGTTGATAACATTTAGAGAGAAGGAAAACTATGTTTATCATATACTCAAGCCTAGGTATATGAATATAGAAAAAGTTGTAAGGTGTATTACTAATGGTAACACCATCACCATGGTTATAATGCTTCAAAGGTAAATTGCATATGGCTATGAGTCAAACATGATATACAAGGTCAAGCAATGCCATATGTTTCTCTTGGAGCATGGTCTATGTAATTGATGCCATCTTCAAAACCAAAATGCTCTTTGTATCGGGTGTGAATATAATTCTTATTTATAAAATTAGGTTATTATGAAGAATGTTGATCACAACCTAGAGAAAAGATCAGGCTTCTTCAAACTTTTCCTATATTGGAGTATTTTTAAGATAGTCTAAACCACAAAGACAACATACCATTCCATAGGCACATGAACTCATAGTTGATAAGGATTGATTGATCATCTTAAATGTGTTGGCATTCAATGGTAACATGATAGCCCAACATATATCCACTAGTTTTCAATTAATTCTCCTAGTCCTAAAACCTAGTAGAGCTCTAAAGAAACAACTCCATGTGGCATCGAGCTCTAAGATAAAGAGTATTAAGACATTTCTTTAGTATAACAATGTGCCAAATGCCTCCATAACACATTGAACCCACACCCTATTTGGTTTTAATAAAGGTGTGAAGGTAGCTGGGGAGCAATTGATGTGCCACCCTACACTAGTTCAGATTTAAATACTCTTAGTTATAGTGTGCATATAAGCCACCAACACATAAAGGCTCAAAGCTCTAGCATTCAGATAGAGGGTGATAGATTTTTATGATAGGTTTCAATGGAGATCAAATAATCTTGACTAAAAAAGGGTATTCATGCATGCTAATCAGGTAGGTGAGAAAACAAATCCAAACTCAGAGATTGGTGGCTTCATGATGATTAAAGTTTTGTTCATTAACAATCATCATAGGTTGGTAGACATTCCTACTCACATTGACCACTATGCACTCCCATAGGCATATGTGAGACTGAAAAATTTGGAAGGCATTGGTTGGAATGAATGTGTATTTACTACAAATCCAATAACTCAAAGACACCCGAGCATAATGAAAATAGAATCGGCAATGACTTTATTAAGTATGTTTCTACCTGTTCATATGAGGCTTAAAGTCTATAGCATTTAGATAAAAAGGTGATAGTGATGTTGATTTTTGTAGGACTCCATTAAACTCAAAGCTATGGCATGGAGATTCAAGGATCTCACCACAGAATTAGTAAAAGGCACATTTGTGAAGATCATCACTGAATTCATGGATATTGGCCCCAACTTGAATCATGTCTTATGAATGCATGGGAAAAAACCAACATTAAATTTTTTATTTAGGAGTATGGAGAAGGACATAGATGTTTTTGAAAAATTCCCACAAGATGCTCGATGTCCCTCCTTGATAGAGCTTCTCAAAGGATGATTACCTACCATAGAAACATGCAAGACTGAGGACCCATTCAAAGAACACAATCAAACTGAAGCATGGTTTTAGTTGATGAATTCATGAATTGGAAGATAAATTTGAGATCATAGTCTGTCACAACCTATCACAATCTCATCATTGAAAATGAGAATTAGAGATGGCATCCATGCCCTATCATGAAATGGAGTGCAGTGTATCAAGGATACCCAAGCCCAATGAGTAAAGTGGTAAACACTTAAGCATGTTCTGTGCGTTTGTGTTATGATGGCCACACTAAGCATTCATAACCTATCTCTTATCTTATTTCCATGTGGCTCAAAAGTGCATAAACTTTGACTTGATAGATATCTTTAATATTATGAAACCCAATAAAGTGATGAAGTGGGATAGCTGTAAAGGGTAAATAAAGAATTAGTTATATAATTGAAACGTTATGAGAAACAAAAGGTGTTAAATAAATCACAAACAAGACAAGCTAGGGGGTTCAATTTTTATTTTAGTTTTTGCCAGGGGAGGAGAGAGGACCCTTTTTGCAGAGTTTGGGTTTTTGAGAGGGTGTTTTTTTGTTCTTTTCTTTTCTATTGTGAATTTTCATATTTAGATGGTGATTATTGTATAAAAATAGAAGAATCTTTGTCCTTATTCTGTGTTTAGAGAAGGGATAATAGCAATATTGAAACTTTCAAATTTAAATGTATGTTTCCTAATCATTATTTAACTTAGAGAGGTATTGATTTTCTCTGAAGATGTATTTGCCACATTTAATCATGATCATGATTATCCTTTGGATTGGTGCTATATTTTTCGTGTATTTGAGGTAAATGGCTTGTCTTTTCTCTACATTATTTCTATTATTTAATATTTAGGAAAATGAACTTTGTGTCATTTGTTGTTCATTTCCTTTTAGCTATTTAGTTTTTTTGCATCTATTTTATGTTTATGGATAAATGTTTGTAAACCTTTTGTGCTTTCTAGTTAGAAGCATCCATATTTGTATTACTATGAATTCATTGTAAACTATACATGGGGAGTTGTACATTGATAAATTCAGAGGGTGCTTACACTTTTCAATAGCGAAGTGACCCATCGGTTAGTGCATATTAAGTCATTCAACTTGGGCTTTTGGGATTAATTTATATTTATTTCCTTGAAGGACAATCTATTCACTAATAGATTTTTGGAAACTCTATTGGGGATCCAAAATGAAGATTTAGTACTTACTTTTTGTTTCCTCAAAAATTCTAATTATCTTCATGTGCAGGAGATTGGTGACTCTATAAAAGACCATGTTAGATATTAAATTCATGAGAAGACCAAGACCAAACCCTTCTTTCCTACAACTTTATCAAATGGATGATATAGTATTAAAAAATTTTGTGGATAGCTTTAAAGAAAGCATTTCTTGGGTTGTCTGGAATAACGTAGGTTTGGAAGATGATGCCACATCTTGGTTGTTGTGGAGAAGCCTCTGTACAAGATTCCACAAGTTGAAAGAGTTAGAAGAAAGGAGAAAAGTCCTAAAAATATATTAGAAAAGGCTGTTATAGTTAAGTAAATATTTGAAGGTTGATGAAGAAGAAGCTTCGGTTATCTCAATTTCATCCTTCTACTTTAATCAATTTGTCATGAATGACTGAGAAGTCTAGCCAGATTTGCTCTAGTCTAATGTCGATCCAATTTCAAAAGATGAGAGTATGTATAACAACAAGATAGAAAGAGTAAGAAATAATGATAATATCTCCCCTCAAGTTCTTTTCTCACCTCATGTATAAAGTTTGATAGTTGAGGATCATGATGATCATATTTTTCTTGAAAATCTTGTTGGAATGTTTTCTAGCAATGCCCTATCAGAAGATAAATCTTTAAATGTTACAGAAGAGGGTGAGATTAAGGATTCTTTGTATGTGTGTGCTAAAGAAGGCCCCATTCTAGGATCCTTTTGTTTTAAAAATAATGCAATAGTAGATGTTACTGTTAATGTTGATTTTTAAAATGATGCTGAAATTCATCTTGAAAGGGATTTTGTTGTAATGGAATATTTGGCCAAAGGGGTGAATTTGGAAACAAAATTAGAGCAAGACACCTTCTCACTTCAAGAACCATTATAGCCTCAAGAAGATCAGATAGGGGTAGATAAAGACTCTCAAGCTAAAAGTACAAACCATGGTAGTAGTGACAAAGAAGATAAAGAGGAGTTGTCAGTTAAAGAGGAAGAATCTTTGATAACATCATCTCACTTTGCTCCTTAGAACCACTCTGTTCTTGCTGATCATGATGACGCTCAGGAAAACATAGATAAAGGTGCTCTTGAATCCTTTTTCTCTCCATATTTTGAAAATTTTTAATTTGAAAGTGATGATAGTCATCTCATTTTAGAAGTTCCTATTTGTGAAAAATTTGACAAGTACGTCCTATTAGAGTATCAATCTTTCACTTTTAATGAAATGAATGAAAGTGATATTAGTCATCTTTCTTTGAAGAGTCTATTTTGTAATAAAATTTAGAATAACCTACAGTCTAAGACTAAATATTTTACTTTCATGGAAAATAAGAATGATCTCTCATGTTTAAAAATTTTTGATCAGCCTATGGAAAGGTCTGATCAATTTGAGGATTTAGTATGTAATGTTGACAAGGTAAAAGTGCATGTGGAAAAGCTTCCTTATCATGTTAAATTTTTGATTGAAGAAAGAGGTGTTGAAGTTAACACTTAGCCTATAGATTACCCAGCTAAAACATGGAGAGGAACACTCCTTGTTCAAGAATAAGAAATCATAAGCAAGTTCCTATTTTCTCTTCAGCTAGAAGATCCATCTCAAGTTAACCCATTTGATGATAATCTAATTCTTCATAGAGATGAGTTAAAGATACCTTTGGATGAAACTCCTTGTGTTGAATTTATTGTTGAGAAAAGGAGATATAAAGCTGACCTCCAACCTAAAGGTGACTCAGTTGGTGGGTTGAGGGATTCCTTTCTCAATGAAGAAGAGGAAATTATAGACAAGTTTCTATCATCACTCAACCTTGACCGTCTTTCCCACTATGACTTAGATATTCATTCAAATCAAATTGATAATGAAATGTTCATTAATAATTTTTCTTTTCATTCATTAACATGTGACTTTGCTAATTTGGATTGTAGAAGTGATGATACTTTGGGAAGAAGAAAGGAAAGTGCACATTACATGCTTGCTAGTGGTTTGATTCTTAAAAGGGATGAAGAGAACATGTACCCCATAATTGACCCTATCTTGGATGAAGCATCTCTTTGTTTGCAAGTTGATCATGATGTCAAATTCCATATATAAATGATGAGTCTTTGTGATAGCATTTTCGGATACTGTGTGCCTTTTCTTGAAAAGGTTTCTTCTTTTCAAAAATTTCAGCTTGAAATGAAACCTGGTCGAATGCATGTTGAGGATCATTTCTTGGATAAAAAAGAGTGCTATGATGAGTTGTGGCTGTTTGGAAAGGAGTACCAAGTCAACATATGCATTTTTGCTTTTAGTTTGATGTTTGGCATTGCAGAAGTCGCTTGCTGGCAATAGTGTAGAGCTACTCCATTGAAGTGTGGTTTATTGATACTAAAAGGGTCCTACTTCTCCTAGTTGGTAAATGGATTCATGTGATTCTTTTATTTCTTCTAGTTCTTGTGGTAGGAGCTCTTTCTACCTTTGTATATATTCTATAAATATGCTTTTGGTGTGCATAGTGTTAGTTTGAATAATGTTCAAGCTTCGGGCTTGCAGGTAGTTTAGGTATTTTTCTGCTTGGCTTTGCCCTGCTCCCCTCCACCCTCTCTACAAGTAGCTCCTAGTTTTCTCTTCTTGGTGACTCTATTTTCTCAATGGATAAGGCACTTCTCTTTTGCTAGAGATTTTTGGAGTTCTCTACTTTTGCATCAAAAATAGTCCCATAGTTAGAGCCCTTGTTGGTACCCAATACGGACCCAATATTTAAATTTCCAATTTATGGTCTTGAACTCCTTTGAACTATGGTTTGAAGTGGTTCAAATTAGTTTTTCTTATAGGATTAGTGTGGAACTCCATTAATTTGAAGGTCAAGGGTTCAAAGTTCAAGTCTTATGTTGTAGATTCAGGGTGATCAATATTATAATGTGTAAGAAAGGTGAATGTTAGATTCGGTCAAGGCTCGACCAAATGAAATTTGATCCAATGACTTAAAGAGAATGTACATAGAATATGTTTGGATCAATGGAACATGGTCTTCACCTTCTAGTATTCTTTGATTTTTGAATTTTTTCATGACAACCCAAAAGTCATAATGCATAAAGTATGTATTCGATAGCAACAAAAGGAATTTGGCATCTCAATTTTGGTTGCACATCATAATTCATGATGTTGATAGCATTCAAAGACAAGGGAAACTATGTTTATCATATACTTGAGCCTAGGTATATGAATATAGAAAAAGCCATAAGGCATATGACTAATGGTAACACCATCACCATGGTTATAATGCTTCAAAGGTAAATTGCAGATGGCTGTGAGGCGACATGATATACAAGGTCGAGAAATGCAATATGTTTCTCTTAGAGCATGATTTATGCACTTGATACGATCTTAAAAACCCAAATGCTCTTCTTATCAAGTGTGAATATAATTCTTGTTTATAATATTAGGTTATTATGAATAATGTTGATCATAACCTAGAGAAAAGATCAGGCTTCTTCAAATGTTTCCTATATTGGAGCATTTTTAAGACAGTCTAAACCACAAAGAGAACATACTAGTCAACAAGCACATGAACTCATAGTTGATAAGGATTGATTGATCATCCTAAATGTGTTGGCATTCAATGGAAACATGATAGACTAGCATATATCTGCCAGTTTTCAATTAATTCTCCTTGTCTTGAAACCTAGCAAAACTCTAGAGCGATGACTCCATGAGAGAAAACACATCAAGGCATTGAGCTCTAAGGTAAGGAGTATTAAGCCATTTCTTCAGTATAACTGTGTGCCAAATGTCTCTATAATATGTTAAACCCATACCCTATTTGGTTTCAATAAAGGAGTGAAAGTAGGTGGAGAGAACCGATGTGCCACCCCATGCTAGTTTAGACTTAAATACTCTTAGTTACAATGTGCATATAAGCCACAAACACATAAAGGCTCAAAACTATGACATTCAGATAGAGGGTGATAATTTTTTGTGACAGGTTTCAATGGAGATAAAATGATGTTGACTAAAAAAAGGGGGATTCGTGCATGATAATTAGGTAGTTGAGAAAACAAATCCAAACTTGGAGATTGTTGGCTTCATGATGATTGAAGTTTTGTTTGTTAAAATAATTGTAGGTTGGTAGACATTCCTACTTACATTAACCACTATGTGCTCCCATAGGCATATGTGAGATTGAAAAATTTGGACGGCATTGGCTAGAATGAATGTGTGTTTATTGCAGATCCGATAACTCAAAGACACCTGAGAATAATGAAAATAGAATCGAAAGTGACTCTATTAAGTATGTTTCTACCTATTCATATGAGACTTGAAGTCTGCAACATTTAGATAAAAAAGTGACAATGATGTTGATACCTGTAGGACTCCATTCATCTCAAATCCACAACATGGAGATTCAAGGATCTCATCACATAATTGGTGAAAGGCACAATTGCAAAGATCATCACCAAATTCATGGATGTTGGCCCCAACTTGAATCATGTTTTATGAATGCACAGGAAGAAACCAAGATTGAACTTCTAACTTAGAAGGAGTATGGAGAAAGACATAGATGTTTTTGACAAATGTCCATGAGATGCCCGATATCCCTCCTTAATAGAGCTTGTCAAAGGATGATTTTCTACCATACAAACATGCAAGACCGAGTACCGATTCAAAGAACACAATCAAATTAAATCATGGTTTTAGTTGATGAATGCACAAATTGGAAGAAAAAATTGAGATCATATTCCATTGTAGCCTATCACAATCTCATCACTGAAAATGAGAATTAGAGCTGACCTCCATGCCCTATCATGAAATAGAGTGTCATGTGTCAAGGATACTTGAACCCAATGAGTAAAGTGGTAAACACTTAAGCATGTTCCATGGGTCTATGTTATGATGGCCACATTAAGCATTCATAACCTATCTCTCATCTTATTCCCATGTGGCTCAACTACATAGAAGAGGATATGCACAATACATGTTGGTGCTGCAAATGTGCTATTATCATGTTTCAAAAGGGAGAAGCTAACAAGAGCACATTGGGTGCAAAATGATGCTTCTTAATGATAGATCAAAATAATCATAAAAGAAGTGTCAGTAGATTCCTGAATGTGACTCAATTCCATATGGTAACCCCAATCAAAGCCATATTCAACACACTTCCATGTGGCATGATTAAAACATCTAGCACATTGGTCTAAGTTGATTAATAATTAAATCATGATTCCCACTTTGTTTTGGCCCCAATATTGTGATTAATCTTGACAAGTGGGCTGCTGGTCTACATAATTGGGGATATGCTCAATATATTGTTGGTCTATTTTTTCACAGTGTAGAGAAGTTCTAAAATTTTGGTGAAAAAATCATTTAAGTCATTGTATCCTATAGATTAGGGTTTCTTTCCTTATAATTTTAAAAATTTTGTGTTACCCTGGTCATTCCCTATTGTTTATGTTGTTTTAATTTTATTAAATTCTCAAGGTTTTTCATCAACATAGTCATTAAAATGCCTAAGTTCATCTCTTTACGGTCTTATGGTGTTCAAGATTCCTGTAAGAACAAAATGCTTTGTTTCTCATGTTTTCATGGCCACACTTCACCAAGTAGCGTAAGGGCATAAAGGAATTTATGTCTCATGGGGATATGGTTGTGCATTCTATAATAGTGGAGTGGTCCACTTTGGCGTCCTTTGGTCATAAGATTGGTCATTGGGCGGAGAGGCGTAAAGGGTTTTTTATGCTTTGAAGATGGTCTTACGTTTCCACAATGATGAGTCAAGCAGAAGACTGAAAGGAGTGCATCAAAGTATTTTTGGTCATATGTTGTTCTAATTAAGTGTATGAGTGTAATAGGTTTAAAAGTGAACATGTCAAATGGATTTATGGGAATACGAGTAAAGTGTTCAGCGGATGGGCAGAAACGTCTTGTGGTTTGATCTACGTGCTTATGTTACATTGAATGGCGTAATGACATAATATCCTGGGATGGTGTAAAGGATGGCTCATGAGAAGACATAAAGTGATTTTATGGTTCTACATGTAAGAGGGACTCATAAGAGCAAAGTAAGGTTTAATTTTGTTTACGTGCTTTTGCTGCTTTGATCTGTGGGTAACTGTAAATTTATTTTATAAAGAGGAACATACTGTGTGGGACTTGTTGAGTTGTTAGATGGGTCCTGATGAGAAAAAACCAAATGATTACATGTCATATATGTCAAATGGGCCCAACCTACATGGAAAATGACTTAAGTTTTTCATTTTGCACGTGTCTAAAATCAACGACTATGTTCTTTTTGTGTTTTCCTGAGATCTAATCTAGGTCATTGATAAGTAAAAGAAAAAAATTCTTATTATGCCTTTATGAGTGCATGGTCACTATATGAACGAAGAGTTGTTTCATCCTTTTCTTTGTGGTTACGAGCTAGGCCAAAGCATAGGAGTGTAAAAGATTGAAAGTGGAATGAAAAGAAGGCTTTACGTTGATATGAGAAGAGTGAAACATAAGAACGAGATGTGAATTATAAAAGCTTTCCAATGTTACAAGTATGAGGTGACCTAGAGAGGTGTAAAAGAAAATAAAAGAGCAGTAAAAAGCATTACGATGGCATGGGTAAAGCCCTAAGAGTATGAACGAAGGATGGGTGTGTAAAGTGTTATGATACTTTGAATGTTGAAATGAGTGTAACAATATAAAGAAGGTTTTTAGAGGCTCTAATGGTATGTGTTCATATGAGCATAAAGAGTAAAGTGAAAGTTGTCACAAAGTCTTTATGCTAGTACAAGGAGGGTGTTGAGGCATAAGCACATAAGGATCTAATAAGAAGGTTTAAGATTCTATAGTTTAAAAGGCTACGTAAGAGCATAAAAGGAATTTCAATGCAATGCTTAAGAAACCCTAGTGCTTCTATGCTTGGAGCATTTTGAAGTATCATCAGATAAACATAAAGGCTTGCTAAGTGTATCTCTAGGGTTACAAAGATTGAAAGGTTTTGACTCAGCATGTAAATGAAGGACCAAAATTAGAAAAGGGAGCGACTGAGGTGTCATGCCAAGTAAGAAAAAAGGAAAAATTCACCATGGCCAAGTAAAATAAAAAAGCAAAAAAGTACTCTAGGATCAAATTTCATGGTTGATATTCCTTGCTAATAGCCTATGAAGGTGCTATTAAAAACTCATGCATGTAAAATTTATTAAAAAGTTGGTAGATTGCATGATTAAACCATAAAGATTTGATTGAAAATTCAGAGTGTTTTCCATTTTGAAGAGCTTGTGTTTCTATTCTAAAATTCAAAATTGTGCATACCTTTGTGGTTTCTGTGTTATTGTGCAAGATTTTGAAATATAATTTGTAGAGAAAATGGCTGACAAGGAGGTCGAAGAGATTCCTACAGAAGAAGTAGAGGTTGAAGATGAAGGTGATGATGTTGTAGAGGTTACAGTTGAAGGAAAAAGGAAGAAGTGTGTTGTAAAAAAAAAGAAGTCAAGGGTTAGGAAGCCAAATAAGCATGTAGAGGATTGGCTAAAAATTCTTCCACGGTGACCCAATGCCATTTCAATGAATGACCATATTTTCAAAGATCCTTACTTCTTGTTCAAGGATGAAAAATGCCCTAGGATTGATGGTTTTAGTCTATTTTTGTATTTCTATTAGAAAAAAATAGAAAACATACTAGTCTACAACCCATGGAATAAGAACATGGAAAAATTAATATTCCCAAAGGTATTTGTTGATGTGGATTTGTTAAAGGCACTAATAAATTCTTACAATCTAGTCACAAGGACATTCCAAAGGCATAACGAGAGTTTTTTGTGTGCATTGGATAGAACTTCCTTCATAGAAGCTTTTGGATTAGAAGGACAAATGGATGTGCCTATTGACATTGAGGACTTGCAAGGGAAATTTGGGAGGAATAAAACTTATTTTATGAATAATGTGATGTTGCCCCACATTCCTTACAATGTAAAAAAGGAAAGGTTGATTCCAATGAAGGTAGGGGATCATCATTTTCCCTTGAGCAGGTTCAAGAATTACTTCAAGAGTATTGTATATGGGCTACACAAAGTTCTAGGAAGTGATGGTGCAAAGGACTGTGTATATGGTTCATTATTTCTAATGGCATGTGACATATAAGACCCCTTCCACAACAAAGAATATGATTATGTGGCATTCATCATGGAGAACATGCACAATCAAGTCGTCAATGCAAAGAAAGGAGAGATGAAAGATTTCAAATTTCATCATTACTTATTGTTGATGCACTTGATCTTGTATTACAACATTGGTAACATCAGCCAAGACTTCATTGATCAAACTTTTGATGAATTTGGTGAGTTACTTGTGCAACTATGGACTCAAATTTGGGATAAAAACTTTCATTATTCAAATGCACTTATGTATTTCAATTTGTTTAGTTCTATGATTATGAGAATGGTGGACCATACTTTCTTTAGGGCCCCAAATGTTTTGAGAAATTTTCTTAGACCCTCCTTTTTGGATGAGAAAACTAAATTAGATCATAACTAGGGGGACATATTTTTGTTTAAGGAGTGCACATTGATGAGAGTATATACATGCCCACAGCCTCCTCACATATTGTCCAAATATTTACCCCCTAGGTTAGCTATTATTGAATTCTTTTCGCAATTTTTATTAATGAACAAAGAGATGACCCCTCCTTCTCTGCACAAACCCACATTTGTTTGTAAAAGTTTCAAGGTAGGAGATTTTGAGATTGGGAAGAATGCATATGAAGAGTTGAGTGAATACCTAGGTCAGTATAAATTTGCTACTAGACCTTATAAGATGTATGACCCAGAGAACTACATCACAAATGAGGTTAAAGCCATCAGGGGTTACATTCTACCTCCTAAAAAGCTAATCCCTATAGAAGATTTGATTGCTAACATAGTAGAAACAGGGGAGGCTAATGAGCTATTAGGAAAATATGGTGAAATAAGGAAGGTGGAGGAGGCCTTAAAAAAGACCAACCTTGATTTCAAAGGCTTCTATATAGAAATTCCATACCTTGGTAACTTGAGAAAGATGGTAGAAATTTTTGATTATATCATGTCTCAAATGCCAAATGAGCCAGAGGGAGAGGAGGCCATTGTGAATAGAGAATCCCTTGAGCCAGATGTGCAATTGGAGGTTGATGTTGAGGAGGAGTAGCCATCATCTTCAACTTAGGTGCCAAAAGGAAACAAGAGGCAAAAAAAAAATGCACATCCCAGAAAGGGTGGTGAGCAGGGCTCTACAAGTAATGCAAGGAAATGATGAACATTTTTCTGAGATCAAGCAAAATTACTTGCATCAAAGGGCAACAGAGGCAAGAAAATCCTCTAATGATCTACAAATTGCATCTTCAAGATTGGATGATAGACTCAACCAATCTAAAAAATTTATGGAGGATGATAATTTCATCAAATCATCTTAATTTAATAGTTTTTTATATAAATTAAAGCAAAATGAGCTCACTTTGAGCCTCATGCCAAGAGAGGATCTTGAGAAAAACAAAGAATTGGTTGATAAACTACTGAATTATGATCCAGATACTAAGACAATGACTCCTACAAAAGCTAGGGAGTTGGTGCACAGGAGTGGTATGATTCTGATACCAAATTAGGACATTGAGAGAGCTAGCACACAAAGACCCTAGCAGTATGGAGTGTTGCCCCTAACACCAAAAAGCCTAAAATGATGGACATATAGGAGACTACATAGGGCAACATGATTGTGTGGACACTAGACAATACCACTAGAAAAGAGATCTATAGCCTAGTCAAACACTTTGCACTCACGAATGAGGCAAAGGTAGATCAAATTGAGGATAGGCTAGCTAGTGCATATAATGAATGTTTAAGTGTCAGAAAACTGTATGAGGAAGAGCTCAAGATGAGCTATGTGCAAAAGTAAAGGATAGAGTTGTTGGAAGGGAGAATTCAGAGTCTAGAACCAAAAGTGGCATATCTAAAAGACCAACTCAAGACTGTAGTGGAGGCAAAACATGCACCTAGACATTTGGAAGAGGTGAAGCACACTATGGAAGCAGAAGCCCAAATAGAAGATATACCTATAGGGATGACAGTGCCAGTGCCTATGGTTAATGTGGAAACAGAGGATCCCAAATCTTACAATGCAATAAAGAAGAGTGTTATGATGAATGTTCTAAGTCACAGGATAAGCATCTTGAAGAGGATCTCTCAAGATGCATATAATGCATTCATCAACTTACAATTTGCAGAACAAATGTGCAAAGAAGAAATAGGGTGGCTTGATCTAATTTTCCAACAATGGGGACCTTACATGCAATTCTTTGATAGATTAATACCATTTCTAGCTAAGAAGCTAGACCTTTTTGATAAGGTTATTGGTGTTAAAGAGGCCATGGACAAAGTAAAGGATCTACTGCAGTTCTTCATAGGAAAATTGACAACAATTCAAAACAAGATGAAAGTGCTTACCAATGGTTTTTATTCTTTAATTCTTTCTACCCTTGATTTTGATAACCAAGTAAAGGACTTGAATGAATGGCTTAATTATTTTGACCATATTGTGGACTTGCCCTAGGTGGCATCCATTTTTGAAGGTGATATTGATGAATGTGCTTTTAATGAACTTATTGATACTCTATTCAAAATTGAAACTAAGATGAATAGATTTATCACAAAAGGGAAACTGATTACTGATGCCAGGTGGCAAAAATCTATTGGTGAATTGACAATAGCCAGAGCAGGTGAGTTGCCAACATAGAGAGAGGTTATTGTATGGGAAGAAATCATAGAAATAAAGGATTTACCAATAGGAGGCAGTTAAAGAAAAAGATAAAATTACAGATTTGATGCTTTGGTTGTCATCTACAACTATTTTTGTTGTTTCTTTTTGAATTAAAGTGTCATGGATATTTTGAAAAAGGTTTTTGTATTTCTTGCTGTAAAAGGACACTTGTCCATCACATTTTCCCTTTTTCTTGTTTACGCTCATGCTTATATAAATGAGTTTTCAAGGCATTGTGATGGTTTGAATGCTTGTATATTTTTCATTTTTCAAGGAAAGTATAGTCAATCTAGTTATATGTAGTTGTTTTTGAGTCTACTTCCAATTATGTTCTCACTGATGATATAAAGAAATGAGAAAATCAACAAGATATTTTGGGCTTTTCATTAAGTTTATATTGGCTATTGTATTAGTCATCTAAAAGGATAATACAAAAAGGTATTTACACTAGATCTGTGTCACCAATTTCTGTCTCCATTTCATGAGTTTGTTAATTTTGAGATCATTTGAATAAGGTTCAATTGATTGAATGCAGTCTAGATGGGTTGTATATTGGTTATATTGTTGCTTTTAATTCAAGGGATTATGTAAATGCTTCAGTAGATTAGTAGAATTCATGAGTTTATGAAAAGGATATTTCATAAGAATAGAAATGGGTGATTATAGTTGATAATTTCAATTACAAGTTAATTGAACAAGATATCATGCCAATAGTTGACTCTTTGCTCTCATGGATAAGGCACTGGTCACATAAATCAGAAATGGTTGAGAGTAAATTCTACTTCTACATGCCAAAACAATTATAAATTGAAAATCATTTTCATTCCATTTGATTAAGGTTATAATGTTGGTTAGCACTCGTTTATATTTTATTTTTGAGTCTTAGGTAGCTACTATTTCCAAGAATAATTGTAAACTCAAGGAGAATTGTGACCAAATCTGCTTATTAGGGATGTGTATGTATCAGAGAGTATCAAGAAATGGATAAGTTGTGTATATGTTTGAGATAGAGGATGAGAATCAGAATGAAACTAAATTAATTCTCATACATTAGTATCCTGGTGAAACATCCCCTAGGTATATCCACCTTGGTTTTGCAGAACCTAAAGAGTAGAAAACCATCCTTGGTTTTTTGAAGTTGGGTCTATGCAGTTTGCACATGTAATTGTCAATGGGAAGTGGCTAATCCTTAGATTATGTGAGTATTATCACTCTAGTATTGAGCATTTTGTTGTTCAGTAGTATCAAGCACCAACATATACTTGAAAGGATTCATTTCTCAAGAGGTGAATTGGATACTTTATTGATGAAATCAATCAGTGAATTGGGGCTATTGATAAAGATTGACATGTCACTTTTTCAAAAATACATAAACTTTGACCTGATAGATATCTTTAACATTATGAAACCCGATAAAATGAAATAAAGAATTGGTTATGTAACTAAAATGTTATGAAAAATAGAAGGTGTTAAATAAACCACAAACAAGACAAGTTGTGAGGTTTTTTTTTCAAGTTTTATTTTAGTTTTTTCCAAGGGAGGAGAGACGACCCTTTTTTAGACTTTGGGCTTCTGAGAGGGTGTTTTTCTATTCTTTTCCTTTCTATTGTAATACAAGGGAAGGGAATTTTCATTTTTAGATAGTGATTATTGTACAAAAATAACATAATCTTTTTCCTTTTGTTGTGTTCAAAGAAGGGATAGCAAAAATATTAAAACTTTGAATTTAAATGTATGTTTCTTGATCATTATTCAACTTGGAGTGGTATTGATTTTCTCTAAACATGTATCTATTGCATTTAATTGTGATCATGATTATCCTTTGAACTTGGTACTATGTTTTTCATGTATTTGTGATGAATGGCTTCTTTTTCTCTACATTGTTTCTATTATGTAATATTTAGGAAAATTTGTGTCCTTTTTTGTTCATTTCCTTTCAGTTATTTAGTTTTTTTGCATCTATTTCCTATTTATGGATAGATGTTTGTAAACCTTTTATGCTTTCTAGTTAAAAGCATCCATATTTTTATTGCTATGAATTCATTGTAAACTATACATGGGGAGTTGTACCAGGATAAATTCAGAGGGTGCTTACACTTTTCCAGGGATTTTTTTAGTGGCTATTATTCACCAATTGGCTAATATGTCTCGATTGGGCTATAGAAATTAGCTAAAAAAAACACTGTATACTAGTTGACCGGTTCACCTAGATTTTAAAAAATATTCATACAGTGGTTGAAACATTTGTCACTATTATTATGTAATTTCAATTTGGTACTCGGGTTCTTCGCCCATATTTCTCTTTAATGTTTACTCTTATTCGCCATGGAATTAATTGAGTGTCTCTTTCAATGATCATCATTCACCAAATTCCCATTTTCCTATGTGAATTTTTTTTTTAATGAGTGACACTATACTCCACAGACAACTTACCTTGATACGTGTCAACATTCCGGTGACTACCTCAACAGTTCTTCTTCCTTCAAGAAATGTTGGCCGAAATTAAACCTCAGCCATTGATCTTTGATCATCAGACAGTCTAAGTTCTCAAATAATACATTTAACATAATTACATTTCAAAACATAATTCGCTATCAATATTGATAATTTTATTTTTTTAAAATTTATAATTGCCATTATTTTATAAAAATTGTTTGAACTATTAAAAATTTTGCCACCAAATATCCATCGATTGATGCATAATTTGCCAACACTATTAAATTTTTTTCACCCAAATGACATGTGATTCGCCACAATTTTATAAATTTTGGGGGGGGGGGGGGGGGGTGGGGGGTTCCTTAAAGTTATCCCTGCACTTTTCAATAGCAAAGAGACCCAACTATTAGTGCATATTAAGTCTTCCAACTTGGGCTTTTGGGGTTAATTTGTATTTATTTCCTTGGAGGACAATCTGTTCAGTGACAGTACCTTAAAGGGCCCGTTTGTTTGCTGGAATTAACCTAGAATAAGGAAACGAGAATAGGAAAATTGGAATAAATCTATTCCAATTTTGGTCCAATGCAAGAATAAATCTAATTCCTAAAAAAACCTATAATTCGATTTATTCTCATTTTGGGCCAAAATTGGAATAGATTTATTCCCGTTTCCTTATTCCAGGTTAATTCCAGCAAACAAATGGGCTTTAAGGGAACCTTCCTATCACCTTCACTCTCATTATCATAAGAACATGATCCCCCCTCAACAAAAAAAAAATTGCATTCATTTTTTGAATTTTCTTCTAGTCTTTTGACCTCTAGTTGATCTCCCTATTTTAGACCTACTAGATGTCTCACTTTTGTGTTCTATTCCTAAAAAAGTTGATGTTCATAGTAAATAAAAAATATACAAATATAAAATTATATCTATAGGGTCTATTTACATAAACCTATCAATCCATGTGATTGTGCAAGATCCTGGTCAAAGGTAGTGAATAGCCTACATATGTAAATCATTTATCTTAAGTTAGCCAAAAATTTGGTCCAATTAATATGTATATCTAAAAAAATATTGGACATGTTTTACTTAATGTTTATATATGAACATATGGTTTTGAAAGAAAAAGTTGGTCACCTCGCTTATCAAATTCACCCATATTGTAATGAATGAAAACTTGTCTACTTACAATGCTCTATAAACCACAAATTATGTAGAAGTAAAAAATTACATGATACATTCATTGAAATCAAATAATTTTCTATAAATGAAAATCATGACCCCCTCATACTTGACATTGATCATACCTTGACAAACATTTCATTGATCATCATCTTCATCCATGTCATCATCATCACCATCATCATACTTGTCACTTTGATCATCGTCATCATCACCACCATCTTCATTGCCATCATCATCATCTTCATCACCATTATCATGACCATCCAAGCCATGATCATCACTATCTTCATCAGAATGATCATGATTTTCATCATCATCATCATCATCATCATCACCACCATTATCGTCAGCATGACCAAAATCGTCATCATCTTCTTCTTCTTCATCTTTTAATTCTTCAACATCTTCTTCTTCCATCACATTATACTTTATTGGCCTTCCTCTTAGATCATGTTTATAAAAAAATAACCAACTTGGTTTGTGTGAAATTCCCCAAAGTAAAACACTTTCTCGTATTGGCTTGGAAGAATATAGGGCTCATCTCCAACTAGTTCAAATGACCTTATATTAATGATTGTATATCCACTATCATACTCAATAATAGTCCTAACAAGATCATTTCAATTCAGCCATAGCTTGTACCATTTGATGAAAAATACAACTAATTTGAATAAATTAAAGTCACATTCAAGTATATCATTCAAAATACCATAGTATCAATTTTTAGATTGTTGAGGATGTATGTTATTTCTAGATGAAATATTTGTGATTGCGAAGACTACACTTATCTTGGAATCACAAGTCTTCTTCATTTTGTCCAACATTTTTATGAAACATTTATGGTCATGGTAGTACATAGCTTTGTGGTGTTTGAACTACAATTATTTAAATATGTCAAGATTATTTGCATTGATCTATGAGTTGATACTAAACTATGACTCATAATTAGTAATCTTTTGTGTACCTATGTATCTTTTAAGCCATATGCTAAATCAAGTACATTGGCATTACATTAGGATCTCCATTATGATGGGATTCTTTAACCAATGATGCAAAACCATCCGATGTTAATAAGGGACCATTTTCTTGAGACTATTGAATTCATACCATCATCCAATGAAGATTTTTTGCAATATTCAAATGTAGTGCATCCCACTCATGACCAACTATAAAGAAAACAACTAGAATAGTTAGAAACAAATCATATTGATGATGGATAAGAATTAATTAACTACAAAAAATAGCTTATAATTACCTCTCACTCTCCTCAATCTACCTTTCCTTGTCAAGTATTCCTCTTCAAATTTGTTAATAGAGTTAGATCTCAAATGTGATCTACATGGATATTTGTTGCAAATTTTGGAAGATATTCACTAATGTACACCATGGTCTGGTATACCATATATCCCTCTACCATATAACCCTTAGGATGTTCTCTTTGTTGAACCAAGCCTTTCTTAAATTTTGAGTGTCTCTCAACCATTCACATTGGCCTAGTTTGTATAGGTCCACACAATTCAATCTCCTCCACTTGATGTATTAGGTATTGTTCTTGAGCATTGAAAAAGTTTGAAGGTAGACACTTTTGCATTTCACACATAAGCTGTGGATTATTTTTTTCCAAATATTTTATATTTTTTTTATCAATTTCTTTATATGATAACCACCTAAAAGAGATTCAACATGCAAGAACATATAAATGAGATTTCAGATAAAACTATACAATAGATTACATAAAAAGTAAATTAAGTCATAAATATAATAAATGTGCAACAAATCTAAGTAAAGAACTCTTCTAACCTCATGTAATTTCCAAGATCATATATAACTTGTTTAATATTTTTGTCAAACTATTTTGGAAGGGATAGAGGTAGGATGTACTGCAATCATTAAGAAATGATCATTTCAATATATAATTAAATAATGTAATTGGTAGTACATTCAATTTTATAAATATATTTTAAATAGAGAATATGACTTACCTTGACAAAGGTTTGCACATCACGTCTTTTCAATCCTAGCCCAAAATCACCTTTCTTTGATACAAGGGTGCTTATATTTGTAGCAAATCTTGTGGGAAATTTTGATTTTTTTATGACTTCGTTTAATGCATCACTTTTTTGTTCCGTTAATAGCCAAGGAATGGCACTCGTATTTATGTAGTCTCCATTACTATTTGATTCAATAAAATCTTTTAGTGCATGATTGGATTAATGAATGTCAGGACAAATTTTGGCAATTTTTTCTCTATCACACCTTCCACCCAATATTTTCCACATTAGGAGACCCTTGTAGTATGGTAACCTACTAAATTGAGTAGGATAAATTGTCATTCCTCTAGAAAGGTTGTCATTGATACCTTGATGAGCTTCACGAGAATCAATTACATCATTACTAAATATAAGACAATATCAAAATATAAATTTCAAACTTCAAACCATAGACTTGACACTACCTATGTTGGCACTCAAAATTGTAGCTCAAATTTTGAGCACTGTTGAGAAAATTGAGCCCTATGAGCATTTTTAAATGAGATTGTACCTAGCTATATCTTTGAGGCCTAAGAGGTGTTCAATGTTTCTAACACCTTCCATTTAGTGTGTCTACCTATTCTGTGAAGTTAAATCACCATTCTGAGCCATTCTATGAAGTCTTGTTTTGAGCAAATCTCCAATTCTGCATTTTACCCTAAGTGTCAAATAGTGACAGGAGGTTGTGTTTGCATCTAAATATCTTGCACCCAAAAATTTTTTATGACATGCCACTTTTAGAGTAGCTAGTGTCCATACCTGAGAGCCTATGTTTCAAATTTTGAGTCTATTTGACTAGGTTTTGAATCCCTCAAAGTTGGTAGTTTACTATTTTCATGCTAATGCATTTAGTTTTGAATTCTGGGAGGCCCTATTTGATGAATTATAACTTTGACCTAGTTGACCCAAATGTTGAAATTCCTCTTGCGTTGTATTGTAGATGTTAGAAACTTGTTATTTTTTAAGTTTTAGTTCATAACAAATTCGTTTGATTAGTTTTCGAACATGATTTCAAATGGAATTTCTAACTTTTTACTAGTGTCAACATTTGCAGATTGATCGGTACCCCTGTTCGTGACATTATAACTTGAGATCTGTAATTGCTTAGACCAAATAGATTGTACCACTACATTTTCCATTGAAAATAATTCAAGTGTGTTGATTTTCAAGTCATGAAGAATCCGTATGCACACTTTTTTAGGTCAATTCCATTTGCAAAAAATGGTTTTTGTCAGTGTTTCCAGTTTGCAAAATCTAAGTAACTCACTTTGACCACTTGCCATTTGCATCCACTTATTCTTCATGAGACCAAATAATAGATCCATAATGTCCTCATGACAACAAATTAATGCCCTAGTTTTCATGCCCCCAAGTGTCAATTTGCCCAGTTTTTGAAATCGATTCCGAACCCAATTTAGTGTTTCCTGACATGTTTACTTGCAGGTAATTTTGAGGGCTCAACTTTGATAGCAAATATCTTTTGACCCCAAATTCGTCATGAGATGAGATTTGATAGGGTAAAAGTATGTGGAACAGAGAATCAGAGTGATAGTTTTCAGAGCCTGATTAGGTGTTTTGGTCAATTTTTAAGGCCAGTCAAAGGACCTCCTAGCACAAAGTTGCAGTTTGCAAATAAGTGGCAAAAATAGTTTTAATGACATTTCAGTGATGGATTTTTATTCAAATCAGTGCCAAATAATCAACGAGCTAGTTTGAAGCTTCAACGGTCTGAAAATGAATTTTTTTTTTAGCCGGACCCACTTTGGGGCCCAACTGATTTCATTAAATCAACAGGATGCATAGGTTGGGACTTTTTCAAAGAGACAAGGGACTTAGCTTGGATCACAAAGTAGGATGATGTAAATATAATGAAGGAAAGGTTTGCAAAGTTGCTTCTTGGAGAGAACATGTCTGGTGGAACTAAAGGAGTTAGCACCGCCTTGGCTTTGTCCAATGCCATTACCAATCTTTTAGCTTTTGTATCTGGAGAGCTATGGAGGCTTGAGCTATAGCAAAGATGAGAAGAGCCCTTCATCAATGAAAATCCACTTGCAATTAAAAGATGAGCTCACTTGAAAGCCCAAGCAACAATCAATGCACACTTTCAAAGACTCACGTGAAAAAGATATATATGGAATATAAAGCCTAACAGGAAAGGGGTCACCTTTGGAAGTTTCAATGCCATGTTGAGGTAGGGAATCTACCAGTCAAAACATAGAAGACCATGCATTGAGAAAGATCCATTAAGCAAGGAAGCTCCACGCAAAGGAACAAGAAGCCGCTTGGGTAGTTATTTTATGAGGAAATGTTATTGGTCATACTATTATTTTCAATGAAAGCATGCCGATCACAAAAGTTTATACCTTTAATGTTACAGTTGGTAGAAATTAGTTACTGATGTTCAATATTGATGATTTAAGAGTTTTCTTATTTCAACAACATGGAAAATGCAAAGAAAGGATCCATGCATTGTGAAAAGAATGATACCAATGCGAATCCATGGCATTAGAAAATAACGTAGCAAAAGAAAAAAAAGTCATCCATACATAAAAAGCTCCATAGCTGGCAGGCATTCTCAAACTCCATGTGCAAATATTGAAGCCACCAGCATAAAGTGTAGGGGAGTTTTAAAATCATAAGCAACTCACGCAAATGGAAGAGTAGGGAAATGTAGCAGGAGATGCCACATACCATGCCTAAAATAGGGACTCATATGTAACTTGCTGAGATTTTAAAAGGAATGATGGTGGAAGGAAAAGAGTAGAGAATTGTGTCAAGAGAACAGGGGAATGCGTTATGTTAAATGATGTTGCCTTGTGTAGAAATTTGCAAGGAACCTCCACGTGGGAAACAATAGTCAAAAAGACCTCATACAGTCAAAGTAGTAGGCATAACATGCCAATATAGAGGCACTATGTTAAAGAAGAAGATGCAGATTAAAGGATGAAGCTATAGAAAGTCACAAAATCTCCATGTGAGGATAGAGACTTTGTGGTAAGAGGAAAGTGGTAGATGTGAAGCCATATGGTCAAAGATCCAAAGCTGCCAAACATCCACAAGAAGAGGATAATCCACCAAAGAAGAGCTACAGGTTTGAAATCCACAACAAAGCTCATGGAAACAATTAGACATTTATCCCACATCGCTTAGAATGTCATCTTCTAAGTTGTTTAAATACAATAACAAACAATAAGTATGGTGTCACAAAGAAAGGGTCTTTTGAAAGGAAAGGTCGCATGTTGAATGGTGGAGCTTGCCTAGATGGCCAGTTGGCGTGTAGACTAAGAAAATTTTTAGATGAAGATGTAGGCTCGCTGATGTGGATCCAAATTCACGAGATGCTAACATGTGGTTGTTCATGTGGCCATCGTTATCTCACCAAGTGAAGATGCTCACGGGATAACCATAGCGACATAGCGAGGGTTGTTGAGATTGTGACAAGTGGTAACTGGCTAGATGACTAGGCAGTGATGTGGAAAAATTTGGACCAATCACAAGGTGTGATGTGGCATGAAATCTGAGGTAGGTTGTGACATGGCAAGCAAATCTCAGAGACACATCAGATCATGCCACGTTGCAGATCTAATGGATGTCGCTATGTCGCTAAGGCAAAGTTGCACGCTAGTTAACATAGCAACATAGCAACCATGATGTGACACGCTGACATGGCCGTGAGTAGGATAAATCATGTGATGCCATGTGGCACGTATTGTATAGGCCTGAGCCAATCAGAAGATGACACATGGTGAGGTCAGTCAACCAAGTTTGACTCGAATTGAAAAGGCAGAGAAAAATGAATAATTTCAAATATAAATTCATTTTTATATTCTTAGGGGTTGGTTTCATGTGAGGTCAAGAGATCATTTAAATAAGTGTCTAAACTTTAATATAGTTTAAATTTTGGAAAAGGTTTAAATTTTTGCATGATAATGTCATGGAGCCATAAACAGAGGTATTATTTTCAAAAGGCCATAACTAGAGCATTTTTTATCGAAAATGGGCCCTCTAATATACCATTAGAACCAAAACAAGACAAATTTTCCATTTTTGAGATCAGTTTTTGCACAAGTGCTCACCAATTTGTGCTATAGGCCTATTTGTTAATTTTGTGGCGTTCTTAATAGAATGAGTGTTTTTCACCATTGATCATCATAATTGGTTAGAAAATAGATATAAAGGCTTGTGGAGGTGTGAATGTGAAGAAAACTAATTTTAAGAGGTTTTCTTGGTTTCTAAAGGTCTTATTCAACTAATTTTTCACTTTTACTCTGAGTTCACTTTGACATTAAAAATTAGTTACTTGCTTTCATGATCAAATTTTTGAGATATTTGATGCACTTGAAAGCCAGAATCATGGGGATTTGATAAGCAGTTATAGAGAGAAGGTAGAGAGAGGTTTTTTCATCTTCTTGGGAAGGAATTCTGAGGTTACACATGTCAATTGTAGATTCAATCTGAGATTTGTTTCCTCTCTATTTATACTTTCTTCTTCTCTTTTGTAATGGTTGAAATTTTAGAAAGTTTTCTCTAGAATGAAGATAGTTAGTAGAACTGGCCCTGGAATTGATGAATTTTAAATGGAAGACCTAGGATGTGTTGGTTCCAAAACATGAAGCTTTTTCTTTGGCTATGATACCCCCTTCCCATCCCATCAGTTTCTCATTCCCTCCATTTTCTCTTTTGTATGACATCATATGTTATTGTATAGTCTAGTTTATTAGGTTGTTTATGAGTCAATTTTATGCATTTTCATGTATTATTTCAAGGAAATGAATACAAAGAACAGCAAGGGTTGAGGTTCATTTTAAATCTTGTCTCCATTCTCAGTGAGTTGTAATGTTTTATGATCTTTGAACAAAGAGCTTAGGTCATAGTTGTAGTCCCTTAATGTTGAATGTTGTTTCATTGTTGCTTGTAATTCAATGAATTATGTAAATGCTTCAGAGAAATCAATAGGGTTGCAAATTTATTGAGGAGGATATCAGGTAAGAATGAGATTTAAATTGAACATTGATGTCTATTTACAAGGTGAATGGATGGATTAGATATCTGAATATATGAATAAGTATCAGATATCCAAAATGCATAAGAGAGATTTATGAATTTTCCCAATGGATCAGGCACTGATCAGCTACAAGGTCATTAAGTTGTTGTCTATACATGCTTTTCATTCACTTTCCCCACCGACATAAAATCAAATCAAATTCAAATCATCTTTACATTTTATGTTGAAGAGCTAGAATAGTTTAACCCTCACTCAGCTTGTGCATTTCATAGAGTTGTAATTAGCTACTGCACTTCTTTGTTATTGCATAAGGCTTTAGGATATATAAGGGGTTTTCATTTGCTTAATAGATTCAGGGATATGTTTTTGCATTGGTACAATATCAATTGAATATAAGGTTCACCCTCCTAGGTCTTGCAGAGCCTGAAGTAGAAGAAGGTTCTAGCCTTATAGTTGGCCCAGTGTCTGAAATGGCATGTTGAAAATGGGAGTTAGCTACCCCTAGATATGTCATATTCTCATTGGGATAATTGAAAACCCTCTAATATTTTTAAACACCAACAACCTCAATGCTTTAGTCATATTCCAACTTCCATAAATGAGGTTTCATTCTTTGTGAACTTGATGTTGTCTTTTCTAACCCTTTAAAAATATATTTTTCATTAATTTGATACTTATAATTATTGTGGAGAAAGTTCCTAAATTCATCAAACACTTTCTTTTCTAAACTTCTTGAATGATGAGATTTCATCTTTAGACCACAAACTAGACACGCAAATTTTTTCTTTGTTTGAAGACCTAAAAGATCATGTACAATTAGATCATATACAATTATCATGCACAACTTAAGCATACAACAATAATGTGTAAGCACTATAATAGACCAAAAACATGTGACCTTAACAATATAACATACCACACAAATGAGTTAGCCTAGGGGCATCATGTATTGCCTATGCAAGCATTGAATGGAATTGAAATTGTCTTTTTCCTATTGATCTAAAGATGTCATACATAGTGATGTCATTTCATAACTTTAAAAAATCATCAATTAGGGGCTTAATATACATGTTCATATCTTTAACTTGGTACTTACTTGGTAATTAAATGAATAGAAACATTACATAATTATTATGACCATTTTCATGCATTGTTTATAAATTAATTTAGATAACTATTAAATGAAAAAATGCCTGGCACAATCATTGACAACATTATGTGCTCCCTCTCTAAGGACATCCAAGGAGAAATGTTATTGTTAATAACAAAAACAAGCCACATTGAGTAAATGGATCTTAGATCTCCAAATGGATTGACATTATCCATTGCAAATGAAAGCTTGAGATTATGAGGTTCTTTTTTAAAGGGACCATGTTTCTTCTATCTCTTTAAATGTACAACCATATGCAAGAATTCACATAATGTCATCTTGACATCTATTATGTGCATGGAAATCCATAAATTGTGCCAAGATAGTGCACCTGAATAATCATTGAGGACATAGAATAATGGGAATGTACTGAAGAACCTTGTGAGGCACCTTTTTTATTAATTTATCTAATTGATATCTACTAATATGATAATTAGGACATTCTATTAAAAATTCTTATTGTTTATGATATAGAATTTGATCATTAGGACATGCATGTATTGTCTAGTACTTCATTCTAATTTGATTCATAATGGTAGATAATTCTCAATACGAACAAGGCAAAATATTTAATTGTGATAACAAAAACTCACCTATCAAACTACAACCACAAATGTCCATTGTTAATATAATGAATCATAAGGGTATGCTAACATTGAAGATGACAAAAATGGCATACCTTAGCATATATGACATTTCTACATTGGATAAACCATTCATACCTTCAAGTTTACCAACAATACTATATTAGAGAGAAGAGTTGTTTGGGAGCCTTTGTATATGGGCTCTTGTGCCTTCTCAAGTAAAGGTATATTAGGACCATCTTTATCATCATTATTAGATGTACTAGTACCATCATCATGAGCATCTTCATCATATCATCTTCTTCAATCATGTCCTCTGGTACATTATCATCTTCTTCCATGGGAGTGTTATCCTTAGCTTGGATATTCACACCTACGTGTTCCTCTAGTAGGAAATTTGCATTCAGCAATGGATGCAAATTGTGGCCCCCTTCAACATGACCATGTTGCCTACAATGACTCTAGGCTATTGTGATTAGAACTCTCTGATTCTTTAAGCCCTTACACTTTTTGCAAGGACAATTACATTTATCATCTTTTCTTTAGAATTGAGACCATAATGTGGTCATTATCTTGTTATTTTTTCTAGGTTCATATTGTTAAGTGTGGTCTTTCTTCACCAGAAAATATATCTACAAAAATATTAGACATGTTTTACTTAATGATTATATCTGCACATATGGTTTTGAAAGAAAAATTTGATGCAACTAATGTGTATATCTAGAAAAATATTGGACATATTGTACTTAATATTTATATCTACACATATGGTTTTGAAAGAAAAATTTGGTGTAGCTAATGTATTTATCTACAAAAATATTGGACATATTGTACTTAATATTTATATCTACACATATGGTTTTGAAAGAAAATTTTGGTGTAACTAATGTGTATATCTACAAAATTTTTGGACATGTTGTACTTAATGTTTATATCTACACATATGATTTTCAAAGAAAAATTTGGTGTAACTAATGTGTATATCTACAAAAATATTGAACATGTTGTACTTTATGTTTATATTTGCCCATATAATTTTGAAAGAAAAATTTGGTGTAACTAATGTGTATATCTACAAAAATATTGGACATGTTATACTTTATGTTTTTATCTGCACATATGATTTTGAAAGAAAAATGTGGTCACCTCACTCAAATTCACCCATATTATAATATCAACAAATTTCATTGACATAAATCTAACAACTTTTGTTGAGCCTTTCCATTACTCCTTGTTTGGAATGAGTTGGGGTCATTGAATAGGGTAAGTTTGTATTCAGTGTAGAGTATGCACATATCAATGTTGGGATTAAGTTATGTTTTCCATTAGTGACAACACTTATTCATAATTTTGTATGGTTATTGAGTTCATCATTCAATCTACAATGTTTACTGATCATTCAGTGGTTGCCAAGTGAGTTCAGCAATTCAACAGTTCACACCAAGCAATCTAGAGGCTACCAAGTGAAAATAGGCAGTGTGAAGTCTAGCAATTATCATTGAGTAGTTAGTGGCTACCAAGATTCATAGTGTCTATTGAGTCATCAGCTCCTATGATGTGAAGAAATTATCTATTGAGTGATGGAATGAGAAATGTTTACCAAGTACAAGCAAGGTAAACATAGAATTTAGTTTCTTACCAAGTTACACTATATCTACCGAGTCTCCAATGTTCCCCAAGTTCAAAGCTACATTGAGTGATTAGTATGGATTGAGCCTCCACTTCTATCGAATGCATGATGATACTGAGTAATGCAGTGAACACCAAGTATCAAAAGGTCACCAAGTTAGCTATTCAGAACCTAAGTTTCCACATTTGGGCTAACTCAGTAATATTTGTGTTAACTTGTGTTTTGGCCGACCTTGTAAATATGAGAATTGGGATGGTATATATGTATGGTATTTTATCATTCCATATTATGATAAAATGATGTTTTGAGAAGAGTGAATGCAAATCATCAGTAGAGTAGAGTAAATAGAAAGGTTAATTAAGGAGAAGTCAAGTTACATTAATCACAAAGAGGTGATCAACATTTCAAGGATCTAATCAACAAATCAGTTGTAAGACAGATCCACTATTTCATCCTAACAAGTGAATCAGTCTCTAAATCCTTTAATAGGGTAGACTTAATAGTCTTTTCTTTAAATCTTTTAACAAATTGCATACTTTATTGTATGTTTGTAAAACCTCTAAAAAGGTGGATGTAGCAGTCCTATTTTCTCATAATAGGGCAGATCATTAGAAGAAATAATTATAAGCTTTAATAGGCCAACTTTATACTATAGTACTAAAGTTTTGTTGGCATCATCCCCACCCTAGTTTTACTTTCTATTTGGAAGGTTTCTAGGTCACCAAATATTGTGTTCATGTGCTATGAATATTTATCTTTCAGTTTCTCATGCATGCAATAAATTAGATCAATTAATGGTGAATGGATTATGTTGATTAAGTGCTGAATTTGTTAAAATTTTTGAGGTTATTGATTCATCCCTCCCCTCTTAGTAATCTAGCTAGTCTTGATTATTTCCAACAATTGGTATCAGAGCATTTTTGGTTCTTAGGATAAAGCTTGATAGCTTGAGCAAAGATCAAGGACAATGGAGATATTCAAACTTGACAAAGCTATTGACAATGAGAAGCTAGATCTAGAGATGGCCATAGCTCAACTCAAGAAGGAAAAATGACATCTTTCCCAATCCCTAAAAAGAAGGAAGGAACTTGCAAAAGAAATGAATGACCACTAATATGTTGAAGAAAGATTGAAGATTTTTTTCCCTTCAAGCAGTTCAAATGAAGAAAATGAGGCAATCAAAGAACTCCTAAAAAATAATGGTTCCCTACAAGAAGAGGTAAGAAAATCGAAAAGAGAATAAGAAATTCAGTCAATAAGGTTTCGTGAAATTTTGGAATAGAGGAATAAGGCAAATGAATACTTGGAGGCAAGGAACAATGAAACTCAAAATCAATCCCTTCAACAAGAAAGTATTATCAATTAGCTCTCCAATCCAAATGAAGAAATCATGAATTTGAGATCTAAAAATGAAAGGCTAAGGAATGATTTAAGCACTGAAAAAAAAATCAATGAAAGACTGAAAGTTGATCTAAATTCTAAGAAGCAAATCAATGAAAGAATAATGAAATCTCAAGTAGGCATGTATCAATTGAATTAGCAAAGTGAGCAGAATCTTTATAGGAAAAAGGGAAAAGTAGGACTTGGATATAAAGAAGAAGGTGAATCCTCCAAACAAGGTGCTCAAAGGAATTAAAGATCTATTTGCAATCACCATGGTAAGATAGGTCATACATCAAACAAATGTTGGAGCAATGGAATGGAAAAATTCAATTGAAAACACTACAATTGCAGTCAGCATGGTCATAAAGCTAATGAATGCAAGGAGAAACCAAAGTTTTAAGGTAAGTGTCACAAATGCAAGAAACAAGGTCACAAGGCATCTAAATGCAAATCTAAACCATTCAATCTAGCCAAATAATTTGTAAAGGCAATATTTGGTTGGTACTACAATACTTGGTGTAGCTGTCAGTACTATGGAGAATATGGACACATTGGCATAAATTATGCAAGGCATCACTTAAGAAAGGACACTATAATAAGATGGTATACATGCATTGAGCTTGGTCATATAGCTAAGAATTGCATGGATATAGGTAGATTTGAAGATGAAAAGAAAGCTAAAGATGATAACATTAGGAAGAAAATGAGATAGTAGTTGATTCCCAAATCTACCAAGAAAACTAGTTCAAATGATGACCATGTCACTCAAGAAGTGGGTGACTCCATTTCCAATTAAGTTCTTAAGGAAGAACTAGAACTACATTTGCATGGTCATATCTCAAGTAGTTCTAATGAATGAAAAGAAAGATCCAAATTAGTATTTTAGATACAAAGTGATCACAGAAGTTTAGCATTAGTATTCATTGAGTGAGGTTAAGTTATAGTGAGAAAGGCTAGATTATACTGAGCAAGGTCGGGAGTAACAAGGTTTTGTTTGGTTGCTGAGTTACAAGGTTCTACTGAGTTATCTAGATAGATACTGGATGATAGCTTGTCAAGAACTATGTCATTATGGCTCTCTTTGTACCAAGCATTAATGGAATGTTTTCATCAAAAAGGTAGAATTTCAACTTCATTTTCACCATGAATTCTAGTATATCCAAAGAAGAGTAATTTTTAGAGCATCCTAGTGATCTTGAGCATAATTTGTAGCAAAGTTTTCAAAGAAGATTTTATTATTCTACCAAGAGATCATGGCATTCACCAAAAGTAGTAGCAATGCAAAGAAAGGTTTGGAGATGTTGGTGTGTGGTGTCAAATGGAAGGCTCCAAACTTCAAGCTGGTTCCAAAAATTGCAGAATCACTCGACCCTAATGGAGCTTAGTCTCAAATTGCTCCAAAGGTACTTCTTATAAATGATATTCATACTCATTTAAAATGTGTTGTGAAAGAAATTAGAACCTTAGAAATGGACCGTGCCCTAGGAGAATTGTGTGTAGATGGAACCTTAAAACCTAAACATAAGCATTTAGAGGAGAAAGGCTTGACCCACATTCTACATTTGCCAAGAAACTTCTAGATCAAATGGATTAGATATATTTTCAGTCAAGTGCACAATAGTCAGTTGTAGTTAGAGCAGCCCATATTGATAACAAAGAAGATAATTCATAGAATCATAGGTCTCCCTATGCTTAACAAGGTTAAGGTTACCAAAACCCTAGGTTGGGATGAGCTACAAAAAATAACCCTAGCTGAATGGGACAACAGAGGGCTAAAAAATAGCAATGTATCTAACATGGAACTTAGGTTTGGTATTCATATCATTGCACATAAGATATATAGCTCCAACAGACTGAATAGTGTGTTGTGTGAGGCTATGGACTTAGCTTACAAGGTAGTGAAGAAAAATTTGGAATATGATTTGGTAGATCTAATGTTGAAATAGTTGAACAAGAACATGGATAGTATTAGGACATCAAAGAATAATCTATGTAAATTTAGTTCTTTGTTAACCTATTTGTTCTTTTATGTATAAAAGTTTTTCCCTTCAAAAGGTTTAGTGGTATGGAGAAAGGATACTCTAGTTTTGTACTAGATTAATGAGTTTATTGTAGAAATGGGTGAGAATTTTGATAGTATAATTGACAACTATTTTGAAGTTTTCAAGGAAAAGATGAATAATAGATTCTGAATTCCACCAAAGCTAGTTGAAGACTACAAGGATGATGTTTTTTTCATGGTTGACTATGATAGAGTATACATTCAGGCAGTCAGGCCTAGAATTGTATGGGTGAAACCTCTTCCCTATGAGGTTAATATTGATGAAACAAAAGAAATAATTGAATCCCTAGTGAAAAATCTTGTAGATCCAAAGTTACCCATCTTTGAAACTTATGAGGAAGCCAAGGCAAGAATAGAGTTAGAAATAAAGCTACCTCAGGCAGTAAGTAAAGGTACAAAGATAGCAAAGTTAAAAATAGAAAATGCTCCTCTTATGCTTATCGATGAAAAAGGAGAAGATGATGAAGAATCTAAGGATGAAGAGCAAGAATTTGAAAAGGAAGAAGAGCATGTGAAAAAGAAAGGTAGGGTGATTATTACCAAGCCACCTAATGCCTCAATGACTATATTTACCAAAAGATCTAAAAAGAAAGGAGATAGTGAAGTTGTGCTCATTAAGCCCCCACTCACCTTCCAAGAGAGATCAAAGCAATTAGAAGAAAGTGCAGGTATCAAAAATTTCAAACCTTTAAAGTATGAAACAAGAATTGATGTAGAGAAAATGTAGATTGAGGAGCTAGTGTTGTCAAAGATGGGAAAATGGAAATATTCCCTAGATCAACTTGCTCCTTAGATTTCCAATGAATTATTGGCAATATTAAAACCTAGATGGGAATCATCTATGCAGACAGAAAAGGATATATATGAGAAATCTCTAAGATAATTGCTACCAAGTCTTATTGATGTAGAGGTTAAGGAAGCAATGAAGAATAGTGAAGGTAAGCTGTTTCAAATTTCATACCTATTTGATTTTGGTGAAAGACATTAAGCATGTAGTTAAATATGCTGCTGCTATGTGGAAAAATGTTTATCATTTGCACAAACCAAGTGAGAATCTAGAGGAGATCAAATATGATGATGATGATAGTGAGAATGAAGAAGATAAAACACCTTGTGTCACTTTTAATGTTGAGGCTTATCAGGCATTAAAGGATGGTGAAGAAGAGAAATCAGAAGAAGCTGATGAGGAAGATAATGAAGGAGAAGAAGAAAAGAATGATCCAGTAAGGATAGCTACACAAGTTATAGCCTCCCTTCCTCACTCTCCTCCAAAAACTACTACATCAGCTGGCATGGAGACAACTTTAGCAAGTGTGATTGCAACCTTAACAGATACATCATTTTCTCAATCACTCTTTGCACCCTCTCAGCTCTAGGTATCACTGATGGAAGTGTCTACCACTTCATCCACCAAGCTACTACCCTCCTCTTCTTTAGCTCCAAAATTAGGAACATCAGTAGTATGTTTAGCATCAAGTTCTACAATTTTGTCTATTTCAATTTTGGATGCTCCTATAAGTACTTCATTTGTAAATACTTCTACCAGTGCTCCTATTATATGTACTTCAGTAAGTGTTCCACCTGTAATTACTCCAATTTTGGGTAGCACATCAATTTTGGATTCTGTTAGCACTCTTGTCAGTATTCCTTTAGTAGGCCCTATTCAAGTTTTCATAGCAAGCCCTACTATCTCTAAAAAAATTTCTATTTCTAAGTCCAAAGCAGTAATATCATAAGTAGAACCAAGGACACCCCTTAAACTTCTGATTACTAGAAAAGAAATTGAGGAAGATATAGATTTGGACAAAGAGATTAAAATTCCTAAGTTGGATTTTGATAATGCCATTGTGGAACAAATGAGATTGGTTAGCCAACTTTTAGAACAGAGAGGAAAGGGACAAGGAATATTAGATTATAGAAAGTGCCAAGAATATCTTGATAGAGGCTATAGGCATAGATGTTGATTCATCTCAACATATTTTTCTACAGTTGGAGGAAGCAATGAATAAATTCAATGAGGACTCTACTGGTCAAGATAAGTTATTAGAAAAATATGAGAAAAAGTTTGATAATAAGGTGCTTAAGCACATTGCTCAGCACATTACTATTCATTAGGTAGAGGTTTCCTCAATTTTGGCTGATCTTGAAAATGCTTATACAAATGTAACATCTCTTTTTGCCAAACTTTGTGATGTTACGAGTACATTAAACAAATAAAGGAAAAACTAAATAAAATTGATGAGGATCTGAAGGCCAGTGCTTAAAGGTTGAAACTTGACCCCAGCTCAAGCTCGCTCATCACATGAAGGTTAGATTTCTTTCAGACATGTAGGCTAAATTATAGAGAAAGGAAGCAAGGATCAGGTCTACATTAATAGACATCTAGAACATGATCCTACCAATCATGGACATAATGCAGAAACACATAACCTATTCAAAAACATCAATCCATGATAACAATTTTTCAATTACAGATCATATGATTGAACTTTCAGCACAAGTTCAAGTGGCACTTCATACCTGCAAAGTTTTGCAAGAGAATTGGAATAAGACATTAGCTCTTATTCTCAAGGTACATTCTAATTTTCTCTCACATTTTAGTGTCTCTATATAGTCATGTTGTGTATAATTATTTGGCATTACTGTCAAAAAGGGGGAGAAAGAGATATTTTTGGAGAAACATATGTACAGTACTGAATGAAAAGGAAGAGACTTGATATTTGTATGATAATGACATGTATATAGTATGGGGGAGATATTTGCAAATGTATTACAAAGACATATTTTGAAGAATCAAAAATCAGTATGTCACTGTACATAAGTTTTGGCCAATGAGTGTTTTTGTCACTAATGCCAAAGGGCGAGATTGTTGGCATTAAGTTATTTTTTGCATTAGTGACAACACTTATTCATAATTCTGTATGGTTACCAAGTTCATCATTTAGTCTATAGTGTTTACCGAGCATACAATGGTTGCCAAATGAGTTCAGTAGTTCAGCAGTTCACACCAAGCATTCCAAAGGCTACCGAGTGAAAAAAGGTAGTGTGAAGTCCAACAATTATCATCGAGCACTTAGTGACTACCAAGCTTCACAGTGTTTACTGAGTCATTAGTTTATGTGATGTGAAGACAATATCTATTGATTGATGGAATGAGCAGTGTTTACCAAGTGCAAGCAAGGTAAACATAGAATTTAGTTTCTTACCGAGTTACACTAGATCTACTGAGTCTCCAATGTTCACTGAGTTCAAAGCTATGTTGAGGGATTAGTATGGATTGAGCCTCTACTTCTATTGAATGCATGATGATGCCAAGTAATGTAGTGGACACTGAGTATTAGAAGGTCACCAAGTTAGCTATTCAAAACCTGAGTTTCCACATTTGGGTTGACTCAGTAATATTTGTGTTAACTTGTGTTTTGGCCAACCTTATAAATATGAGAATTGGGATGGTATATATGCAATGTATTATATCATTCCATAGTATGATAAAATGATGTTTTGAGAAGAGTGAATGTGAATCAACAACAAAGTAGAGTAAACAACAAGGTCAATTAAGGAGTTGTCAAGTTACATTTATCACAAAGAGGTGATCAAAATTTCAAGGATCTAATCAACAAATCAGTTGTTAGATAGATCTACTATTTCATCCTAATAGGTGAATCAATCTCTAAATCCTTTAACGGGATAGACTTAACAATCTTTTCTTTAAATCTCTTAACAGAATACATACTTTGTTGTATGTTTGTAAAACCCCTAACAAGGTGGACCTAGTAGTCCTATTTGCTCCTAATAGGGCAGATCATCAGAAGTGATCATTGTAAGCTTTAACAGGCCAACTTTATACTACAATACTAAAGTTTTGTTGGCATCATCCCCACCCTAGTTTTACTTTCTATTTGGAAGGTTTCTGGGTCACCAAATATTGTGTTCATGTGCTATGAATGTTCATCTTTCAGTTTCTCATGCATGCAGTAAATTAGATCAATTAATGGTGAATGGATTATGTTGATTAAGTGCTAAATTTCTTAAAAATTTTGAGGTTACTGATTCACCCCTCCCCTCTCAGTAATCTATCTAGTCTTGATTATTTCCAACAATTAGAGCAGTCACTTTTGTGACCTCATTACTAGATCATTTTCCATAACTTGTTTCTAGATCTAATGTTGTAAATCCTTATTGAAAGGATGGGAGAATGTTAGACAAGATATTATAGAGAATGGGAATATATCAAATAGTAATAAAATATGTTAGGAAAGTTCTAGTTGATAAAACTTGGTGCATAGAAACATATCACTAGCTTTACTACAAGGGCACTCAGCAAGAGCATGGTTTAGAAAGGGAATTCAAATTTTATTGTGGAAAAATATTGGTCTAAGAAGAAGTATGTCAGTTTAAACCAAAAACAAAAATAGTCTAGAGTAAACATGATTTCAGTTTAAACCAATTAAGTTTCATGAATTGCTAATAGCCATGGGTTATTTATTATTCTTCATTTCTTTTAAAGTGAATTCTTATTGTGTATAAGGATAAAAACATTAGTGTGAAGTTACTTCTAAAATTGATGTGTGAAAAAGCATTAGAACTTTAATCAATTACAAAAGGGGGGCACTGTTGTTGAGAGAGGATTCACAGTTTGATAAGAAAGGAAGTTGTGGAATTTCTCATAGGAGATAATACAAGATAAATATGCAGGTACTCAAATCAATTCCTCAAGATCTGAATACGTATATCATTTATAGTAACACTTAATTAGGCTCCTAGAAAACTTTAGAAATCAATTTGGATTCCATGATATTTTCCACATATCCAAATATTGTTGTTTGTGAACTTTTTTACAAATCACAGAGATGAAAGCTATACTTGTACTTTGAGAATTAATAAATTCATCAGAACATAGATTGTAGAGATGTTCTAAAAGTATGGAATCTACATATACTTTGGTTAATACTAAAATTTGGTTCATTTTCATAGATTTAATTATCAGATATTGAGATCTAAAGGTTGTAATTGACATCTTGTGACAGTATATTGTTCAAATTGTAGACATAACATATTGAATTGGAAGTTGAAGTTTGTTGCAAATGTACAAACATTATTATCTGATTTAACTTGTGTCATCAAGAGTTGAATTGTTCTATAAAAGTCCTAGTTTATTCATACTTGTCCAAAAATTGTAAACTTTCTATTATATGTTTTGATGGATTGGTGCTCACATTAAATTGTTCAAGAGATTACAAGTAGGGGTTCACATTTGCAAGAGTTGGTGCTCTTGAATAAGAGTTTGGAAACTCAGTAGAGTTGAAGTCGTAATTGGTTCAAATTTGTGAGGCTAGATTAGGCTAGAGTTGAAGCTGTAATTTATTTATAATTTTATTGGCAACTATGGATTTAAGGGGAGAACTATTTGTTTTGTTTTTTTTGATAGATTTTTTAATTCTTAAAGACCAAATTGTGATGTACTATTTATTTTATATTTTTAACTTCAATTTTTGAACATGTCTATATATATTTGAAATATATGTATGTATGAATGAACTGAAACCTATACTAAAGGGGATAAAATTATTGAGCCCATGTATCAAAACTAGAACCCAAATTGGAAACTTAGATGAAAATTTAAACATAATTTGAATACTCCATTTGAGTTGCAAAAAGAAACATCAAGGCTTCAAAAGCCAAAATTAATCATCATGATGTAACTAAAATCTTAGGATGATGACAAATGCCAACTCAAAAAATTTCTAAAAATTAACATGCTCTCCAAGAAGTTTTTCAAATGCCCCAAAGGTCAAAAACACTTTTAAAATCATCATCGCAATCTAAATGGTCAATTGAGCTTAATGCCAACAAGAAAAACCAAGAAAGATTGGAGGTGTTCCATATAAGATCTAAGTTCCCTTACCAATACCAATCAGCCTATAGGAACTCAAAATATATACTAATAATCTCCACACAAATTAGCCCTAAGAAAGGGGCTTTACAATCCTCTCCTAAGAATTTCTTGTCCTTGAGCAATTACAGGTTTGGATATAATCAAATCTACCTACTCTACAATGTAGCATCCTCCACAAGTAGATTTCTTCATTGCATGAAATTATCTCTAATGATCCTCTTCCTCAAAGTACACTCCATGTAATTTGGGGACATGTCTTAGGCCTATTTGACCTATCCTAGAAAAAGGGCCATAAGAATACCACAGGGATGTTCCATAGTATTAATGCTTTAGTTTTGATAATTTATTTGAATTTGATTCTCATGTGAACTCTCAATTTAATGAAATGTCTTTTGGTCTTGATTTGTTGTTGAAATTTTATGGCTCATTTGGAAGTTTAGAAATGACTTTATTTTCAGTGGCAGGGATAGAGCTCTTACTGACTCACTAAGGAGACTTATTTTCACAATGTTGAAATGTAGGTCATAGTTACTTTGATATTAGTCAAGGAATTTTTTGAAAGGCTATTATAGGATGTAATAGAGAGAATCATTATGTGGGATATCTCCCATGGCTTCATATGGGCTAGAACATTTGTGGGAAAGTCCTTGTATGAGATTGCACTAGAGAACATTGTAGAAGAATTGAATTAGCAACATGGGAGGGAGAAACAAGATGCTACCACAGCAATACCTATGGCTGAAATTTCCATTGAAACAATGCCAAGTGCTGAGGTTCTAGTAGTTGAAGTGTTGATGTATCGATATTGAGACTACATACAACAAGATAGAGAACTACAATACAAGGAGGGGAACATTTTAATATTTTTTGTTATTCTTCATGTAGGTCTTGAGGGGAAAATTTTCATGAACTATGATGAAATATAGAATAGGATAGTGAAATTAATATTTTTAATTTTTAGGAAATGAATTACATACATTTTATTTTAATTAAGCCATTTTCAAGACTAGCAACCAAGATTGGCGAACAAAATTTTGTGCACAATCTGTACAGTACTTTCTTCAAATTTTCCAACCCATTGAAAAGGTTTTCCTAATGATTTTAAAGGTTCTCCCCTTGGTTTCATAACTATTCCAAATAGTTAGAGCATTGCAAACATGAATTTTCAAAATCTTGCAAAAAATTTGCTCTTAGCAAGAAAATGTTGTCATGACAACATGACAACATTTTAGCAACTTTTTCCCAAATTGAAGTTAGACCTCCAAACTTGTTACAAAGACCAATTGGGCATATAATATGCATTAAAGGACCTCAAATAACATATCTAAGGCCATGAGAACCTTAGTAGACCATTTTACCCTTTATAGTACCTAAGTCACCTAGATGACAATATTTTGCACTTTCTAGCAACTTGGCCATTTTGGGTCTTGCCAACTCTCCTAAACACACCTAAGGACCAAATAGGACCTCTTATTAGGCTAGTGATGTGGCTAAAGACAAGGAAACCTTAGGTTTCATACCAGCCTACCTAGGTGCTCCTACACCACCAACTAGCTCACATTGACAAACTAAGAGAGTGTGTATCTTGGATGCTTAAAAATTGCAGCTTCCCTACTTCTTGTAATACCAAAATTAGATATATGTATGAAATGTAAGAAAATACCTTATACTATGATAGATTTACTTCCCAAGATAGGATGAATTCATTGATTTTAATTAAATGCAATACTTTACAATCTAATAATCATTATAATATTCTAACCATATGCTATGATCCAACTACTAAATGCTCAAGAAATTATACTACTAAATATAGGGAACCTATTAATTTAGTTTCTTACACTAGATCACTTATGTGTGAACCTTTCTCAATCTAGATTTGGGATTTTGATATATGTTCAAATCACAGTAGTTCAAGTGTGCATTGGATTTTGATATATGTATGCAGTCCTAAGAATTGTATAGAAATTTGAATTGATATGATAGAAGTAAATCACTACCATTTGGTAGGGATGACTAGACTCTTTCAAAACTAAAAGCTATAATTTTATTTATAGGGAGAAATTGAGAAGGTCAAGTTCAACTAATTGGATTTTTCATAAAGGAGTTTACACCCTTTCTTCAACCATAATTCCCATAATTTATGACATATACTCAAGTGACTTCTACTTAACTTATTTCCATATTATTGGTCTACACTGTGTATATGTGATAGTGTTGGAACATACAACTTGTGAATTCCCAGAAGAATAGATATGCAAAGAAAAAAAAGAATATAAATTGAATAACTTCATGCATGAAGAGGATGAATATTATGAATAAACCATTTTAAACATGTTGTAGCAAATATATAGTAATTTTTGAGCTTATAGTGCAACGAATAAAGAGGAAAATAATGCAACTTAAAAGAAAATGCATAGGATAGTTTGGAAAATATGATTCAAAAGTAATAAAGGGGTTTGTTAGCTTGCATAACCTAAATAATAAAATAGAGTAAAGGATAAAAGATTATCAAAAATTTGTACTTAGCCAGTAGAGATCCAATGCAACACCAACCAAGAAAAATAGGCCCTAAGGACCAAAGAGGGATTCTGCGACAATAGAAAGAAATCACAAGCAGTGAGACTAAAAATTAAACTAAGGTTTAAAAAAAAAAATCTTGTATAAACTAGAATAGAGAAAAGGATAAAGTATTGCTGAAAATTTGTATTTATCCATGTTATAAAACTAGATTATAAGATATCAGCATAAAAATTTTTAGATTGGGAAACATGTTACCTGTTTGCACTGCACATACCCTATAGAAAATCCAAAATATAATGTTTGTGACACATATAACCTATAGAAAATCCTAAATCCAGAATGCAATGTTAGAATTTGATGTCCTAAAATAGCTTTAGCTTTAGCTATCCTAACATGAAAGAACTAGATTCATATTTATCAAGAGTGGACTAATTCGACTAGATATTTTTTAATTGGGATTTGCAAACCTCGATGGTTTCCTTGGTCCAAAAAAAGTAATGGAGCATCTTTGTAAAGATGTGAGATTAATGACCACTTCTTGTCACAATTAAATCATATGAATAACAACTCTTATTGTGCCTTAATTAAATGGTTGATTGGGCCAGCTTGTTAACATCAAAAAAAATAGTTTATTTGCTTAAAAAATTGGGTTACGTGATTCCTTTTTTGCTTCTCTTCGATGAGCTAGTGGTCTCTCAATAGCTATAAACAAGGACTTATAGTTTTTGTTCTTCATAACTTATTTCTTTCCCAACATTATTGATTAATGTCATCACTAATTTAAGGACTTATAGCTTCTATTCTTCATAACTTATTGCTTTCCAACATAATTGATTAATTTCGTCACTAATTCAATCAAGAAACCGATCAAGTAGATAATAAGAAATACGTATAATCATCTAAAGAGTAATTGGTGTCTTAGGTCGAGGTAGTGTAGGGGTCATGTTACACTCCCATTCAAGTTCTTTTGTTAGAGATAGTCCTTTCTAGCTGGGATCAGGTCTCAAATAAGCCGAATGTAACACTCACTCATGTGCAACCTTGTTGATAACATCAATGTTTAATTAGGAGGATATACTTAGCCTATTGATTGAAACATGTGCACTTAATGTTCCTTATTTTGAAGGATTAATATATTATGTAATTCTTGGATGGATTAACAATAAATTTGGTATTATTAATGGATTACTATATGGAATACAATGTAAGTAACTATGAAATTGTGTTTGATGTGTCTACACCATCTGCATGATGAGAAGTTGTATTTTCATGTTGCTTCAACTATATAAGTTTTAGTGGTTGTATTTGAAGTTTATTTGAGTGAGAAAATGACAAGTTAAATCATAGTAGAATCAAGGGACTTATCTCATTGTAGAAGTATATGTTACTATTCATGCACCAAACAATAAACTGAGCCTTGTAATGTCTAGTGTATTGCATATAGTCAAGTAGATAATATGTATGCTCTTCAATGAATACATGGAAATCAAGTTGTGAGATATTATGTGAATATGCCTCTAGCTTGGTTTTGTTTGGTAATATAAATAGTAAACCTAGTTTAAAATAAATTAGACCCATTAAATTGAATTCCAAAATCAATATTGGCACAATGTCTCTAACAAGAAATAAGAGGGGTAGGAAGATGCCAACTATCAAATACAGAAAAAGAGTTAGGCAGTGTCTAAAAAGAATTATTGAAAAGAAATGGAGTTAGAAAAAGATGAAGAAATGAAGTGAGCAACATGACAAGAAGATAGAATGCTAAGGGACAAAGAGAATCTTTGCAAGTATTAATGAAGGAAGGTGAAGTAGACTTGAGAAGATGTTTCCTTTTAATTAAAGATTAGATGGTTGCTATTAGAAATGCTTTAGAATAACTAAAGGTTGGGTGGGGGGGGGGGGGTTGGTGGTGGGTGGGTCAATTATTAAAGTTTGAAATGTCCTAATAAAACTTTTTACCAAGTAAAGTGAGCCCATCAAACTGTTCATTCATCCAAGCTTAAACTTTTCCTACTTACCAAGTTACTGTAAATCAATATGTAAGCATAACACATGAAGAATCAACACATAAAATAGTGATTTACATGGAAATCCAATTTGGGAAAAACCACTAGTAATATGCTACTCAATTCTCACTCTTCTGAAGCGATGCCCTATGAAATGCTTTCCTTGTTAAAGGCTACAACACACTATTAAATGTGACCTAGTTAAAGGATTTAACCACCTTGTTAGAAGTGGATCTAATTAGAGGACTTTAGAAAATTCACTTGGAATGTCACCCTATTAAAGGATTTAAAAATGGTTTTTAAACCAACCTAAGTCCATAGGATTTTACCCAAACTGATATAATTGCTAGAGAGTAACAATAAGGGGTTTTGGCCTGATTACAATTCACAACTTATCTTGTAGATTTTAGATCTCTTTTTAGCTCTTAACACTTTTCCTAGATTTTAATCTCTACAACTCTAATAGCTTGTCCTCCTTTCAAGATTTTTATCCTTGAGTCTTCATACTCAATGTACCAGTCCAATCTCCTTTATGACCTCTTATTGAAGAAAAATTTTTGTGCTCTAATTTTCTTATCCTTGACACCCTTCAACCACTTCTCAATTTTGGCACACCAGCAACTCTTGCTTCTTGGCCTATGACTCCTTAAATAGAAGTCTCAAATCTCTTTTCCTGATTGATTCTTCCTTCCTTTAATTCTAGTTCAAATGGATTAGGTAAGATTTAACGAAGCTAACCCATATCTTATCTCTTCTAGAAACATCATGAAGAATATTCTTGAATTCATTAAAAAATGGTTGACCTAAAATGTTGTGCCTCCAGCTCATCATCCTTATCCTCTATCTAGTTCACAAAATTGAAGGTAACAACTTTGTTAACTCAGATTTGGAAAATTTTTGACTTTTAAAATAATACAGTAGCTCGACACTATTGAAATTCTGGTGCTTATCACATATTGTGTTACTTAGCACCAACTGCATTTTACTGATGCTCAACACCTACTATGGATTCACTTGGCATCCACTAAGTTTTTTTGATGCTCAGCACTTGAAGTTTTCTTAGCACTTGAACATGCTCAGCTCCTTTTGTATTACTCGACATGCACTAGATTTTGCAATTGCTTGGCACCTATTGAAAATCTACTTGGCTCGAACTAGCTTGCTCGACAGTTACTAATGAACTTAGTTAAGCTTTGTAGACAACCTTGTTACAACTTATACTTCTAATGTTTCTAAGTGTGGCCACCATATGTATCTTTAGGTATATTATTAATTGATCCTTCCACTTCATTATAAAACCATAACTCAACATTTCCCTTAGGTACTTTTGTTACATCTTGTTGATTAAATCCTCTTCATCAATCAACTAAGTGATAGTACTTGGATCTTATAAGCAATTGTCATTCTAGCAAATAGCAAGTTTGAGATCAAATGACAAAATAATGATTGAAAACATTCTCCATCAACAATATCCTTCTTTGCAACAATCTCCCTTTTTGATAGTACTCTTTTTCAATCAGATTTCCAACAATCTCCCTCTTTGGCATTGAGTGCAAACCAAACTAATCAACCATTAGACCAAACTATTCAACCAAGTTATTAAAATGCTAACTAGGTTAGAACAGTAAGTCAAATGCCAAAGAGAAAAATGTGTTACCATCATTTTTCACATCTCCGTCTCTAATCTACTATCTTGATTACTTTACTTCTACTTCTCCCTCTTGGCTATTGTTTCCTTTTTCTTTTCACTATTCACTTTGTTCTTGTGTTACTTTTGACTCCCTATCCATTTGATGTTGTAGATTAATTTCTACTCTTTTCTCTTTCTCCCTCAATGATCTTTCTTCTCAAATATTGTTGATCCATCTCCCTTTTCTCTTTCTCTCTCTTTGACAACAATGCGAAAGACATACTATTTGAGCATCTTAACATGCAAATATATCATCTATAGGTACTCCAATTTCTCCTTTAATCACCTTGCTTTTGACTGATTTGGAACTTCAATACTTTAATTACTTCAAGAAAAATCCTAAAGTAAGTATCCTCTACATCAATTTGTAATATTTTAAAAATCCACTCATTTGATGTATGGCAATCTTGTTGTCACATAAGTAGCATCAGTTAGGGGTATCATCCCTAACTTACCTCTAAGATACTCAAATGCATCTTTAGATAATGCTTGTGTGATGATGTCAACAATCTATTCCTTTGAGCTAACATATTCCATTATCACTTTCTTGTCTTCCACCAATTCTCTTACATAGTGATACTTAATTGCAATATGCTTTATTTTGGCATTCATCATAGGATTATTTGATATGTTTATGGAACTTGTGTTATCACAATAGAGTATCACAGATTTAGTTACTTCTTCCTTCATACCTTGCAACAGATGTTTGATCCATATAATATTGGTACAGTTAATAGCATCTGCAACATACTCAACTTTTGTTGTGGATTGTGAGGTACAACTTTGCTTTTTTCTAGTCCAAGTAATCAATCTTTTACTTAAGAAAAGTGCTCCTCCACTGGTGCTTTTTCTATCATCAATATTTCCTCCCCGGTCTCCATTAGTATAGGCTTTCAACTCAAACTTTTCACTCCTCTTGTAATATAAGCCAAAGTCATCTATTCCTTTTAGTTACCTCAGAATTCTTTTTACTACCATAAGATGATTTTTTCTTAGATTTGCAAAAAAATCTTGGCACTATTCCAACTGCTAAGGAAATGTTTGGTCTACTATGTACAACATACTACAACTTTCCAATCATTGATCTATATAATGTCTAATTCACTTCAGTAGACTCATCATTCTTGGATAGCTTATGTCCTATTACCATTGGTGTACTGACTAGTTTTAAATCTTCTAAACCAAATTTTTTGAGTGTCTCCTTGATATATTTTGATTGGGTCACAAATATGCCATGCTTTAGTTGATGTAATTGCAATCCAACAAAGAATTTGATTTCTCCAAACATTGACATCTCAAACTCATGTTTCATTTGGTCAGCAAAATCTTTGCAAAGAACATCTTTTCCTCCAAATATTATATCATCAACAAAGATTTTAGATATTAGAATGTCTTTACCTTTTTCTACCTTGATATACAGGTTATTGTTGTCATCTATTCTCTCAAATCATATTTTCACAAGATATCTATGTAGTCTCTCATACCATGTTCTAGTGCTTGCTTCAAACCATAGAGTACTTTATGCAATTTGCAAACCACATCCTTGTTGTTGTCATCAACAAATCCTTCTAGTTGTTCTATATAGACTTCCTCTTTCAGTATACCATTTATAAAAGTACACTTTACATCCATTTGGTAGACTTTGAAACCTTTGTAGGTAGCATATGGAAGAAGTGTTCTTACTCCTTCCATTCTTGCAATAAGGGAAAATGTTTCCCCATAATCCAATCCTTCTTCTTGTGCATAATCTTTGTAGACTAGTCTAGTTTTGTTTCTTATTATCTCACCATTCTCATCAAGTTTGTTTCTAAACACCCATTTTGTACCAATTGTGTTCTTATTATAAGGGTAAGATTGATGGCTTTGGTTCTCAAAATAGCATGGTAACTTTAGCTCAAAGATTGTTGATGAAATGGCTTGGGAGGGGATTCAATTTATAGGCCAAGGGGTAGAGGGATGGAGGGCTTAGATGCAAGGATGGGGAGATGGTTAAGGAGGGCTAAGATGCACTCAAAGGGGAGCACATGGATTGTGATTGTTTAGCACCAATGGGAAGGTGACACTTGTCACAAGGAGGATGAGTGTGAGAGGGTAGGGTAAAGGGTTGGTTAAAGGCATGATGAGTGGGGTTGAGTATGTAAGAGAGATGTAAGAGAAATGAGTGTGAAAGAGGGAAGAGTGTGGAAGATGGATGTAAGAGTCATGAGTGGGCTTGTAAGAGTCTTTTATGTTTTGTAAGAGCACTCATGACTTGGTGGTTGGGATTTTTGAGGGGAGACTTTGGTTTGGTTTAGGAAAGTCTTAAACTTGTTTAGGGAATGTGACAACATTAGGGGGTGGATTAGGCTTGGGTTTAGGATTAGATTAAGGATGTTAGAGATGTGCAAGTGGATGGCATTAATGAGGGTGGGTGAGTTAGTGGCTAAGCTAGGTTAGCATGGGTGGATGGGGTGGATTAGGCTAAATGAAGGGTTAGGGATAAGTTAGGGGTTTTTAGATTTGAGAATTTTATTTATCAAATAGATTTATTTAATAAATGGGGATTTTTGGAATTAGATAGAAGAATAGGATTTAATTGATAAATGATAGGTTATTTGATTTATCAATTAGGACTATAGATGATTAATTAAATTAATCAGCTAGGGGATGGCAAAGGATTAATTAAATAGGAATTTAATTAATGATGCTTTTAGAGATGGCTAAATTAGATTACCAAAGCGGTATAATCAAATTTAGGTGTCTACATTTTGCCCCTCTTTGACATAGTGTTGAGACAACAATATTTCAAAGAAGTTGGAATGAAGACGACACGAGGAAGATGTTTTAGCAACAAGGTTGCCCCAGTCTTGGATAAGAAGAGGAGAGACTAGACTTAGATGATGCCCCCTCAAGAAGGCGGCGGGGAGAGAAATGAGGCTCGACGACTTCTTGAAAAATACAAGAAATTGAGATGAGCTGAGACATAGGTTGGCAAAGAGAAGGGGCTGAATTAGCTCAAACTCTCACTACGAGAGAATGATAAAAAGAAATCAGAGGCACAATGGTAAAGCAAGCTTAAGACTTTCCAAGATTGGGGGGAGGATGGAGGAGCGGAGCACAATAGAAGGAATCCATGGAGGAGGGGAGGGATGATGGGATGATAAAGCTGATGCAATAGGATTTCAAAGAGTCAGATTGGTGGACGATGGATTCCGGAGATCCCTAGGACTAGGATTGTGGATCTCAAAAAATGAGGCTTGGTGGGTTGATTTGATTGGTGGATCCCTAAGACTAGGATTGTGGATCCCTATAGCTAAGCGTGAGGAGTGATCTAAAGAGATACTGATGCATAAGCTGAGATAGGTACTGGATATGGATGGGGGATAATGGAGATGAAGGGAATCCATTGAAGCTTTTTGAGCAAGGGGATACTTCAAAGAGAAGTACCACCATGTTGTTGAGCACTAGATTTTCTATAGGACTATTGGTTAATTTCCGAGGTTACCAAGAACATCAAGGCCTTTTCACCAACTGTCTAGAGGATTAACAAACTGACTCAAAGCAAACACGCAAGGATTGCCCCAATATCACACGTGAATCCCAGAGGAAGCATCGTGAAAATGACACTAGGTAACCCACAAGTAGAAAAATAAAACAAGCGAAAGACATGATCAAGACCTTACGCTCTGATTGCCCCATTCATAGCATACCATGATATGGAAGATCATGGAAACCTTGAGGAGGGAACAAGGAGATTGCTTGGAAAAGATATTTTCAAGACCCAAAAGGGAAGATCCCCAAATCAAAAGAAAGCAAAAATTCAAAAGAGAACCATTTGCCAACGAGATGGGTAGGACAAGGTACTAACAGACCAAGATCAAACATGAGGAAAGCTATATCCTGCAAGGACCTATCGAAGAGCACCTAAGCTAGTGGATTTGGATGAGTGATGCATCTGGCAAGCTGAACTAAGAAGGATAACACTTGGGTGATAGGAAATATAGCTAAAGGATGCATTGGAATATCTGACCAAGATGTGCGATGTGTGCAAGATGCTGATCAAGGATGAATTGACACAAATGCTAGATAGATACAATGGTACTAAGCTAAAGAGGATGTACAAGCTGATGGACCAAGATAATGTACAAGTTTGTTCATGTTTTGATTTTTGTGAGATGAAAATGTTTGTGAAGGATGGGATGTCTATAATAGTTGATAGGTGGATACGTAGATGGTTTGCGAAAAGCTTAAGTGAAAATGGGGTTCTTTGTGTGCATGTGATAGGATACAAGCTAGGATACAAGATTATTTACAAGCTAGAATATGGTACAAGCTTTGGATAAGATTTGGATATACAAGGTATGGTACAAGATTTACAAGGTATAATACAAGCTTTGGTACAAGATTTTACAAGCTGAGGTACAAGATTTTACAAGCTATACGGGAGGTATTTACAAGCTCCATCAGATTTTGGATATTTGTTTGGAACACCAAGGGAACGAGCAGGTGTTTTATGGGATGGTGGGTGGATGGATGAGGGATAGGATAGTGATAGATAATGGATTAGTCTTTAGTACACAAGGTGCCTGAATTACCAGGTTTTCACCAAGGTACCTATCCAAGGCGCTTGAATTCCCAAGTTTTCACCGTTGGACACTTATTTCTCTTTACTATTTTTTTTTTTTGTACTTTTGAAAAGCTAGGTATACCAAGGATCTTCAAGCATAGAACTTTTTGAGATGAATGATGTTAGTGAGATCATTTAAGAGTTATCCTTCTGGTGTAGATAATTGATAGGCTCCAGAGCCAAAGGAGGCGGTAACCACATAGGGACCACGCCATGTAGGTTCAAACTTGCCTTTCTTTTCTCGATCTGCTTGGACTTTCGTGTTTTCTTTGAGGACCATGTCACCTAGCTGAAAGTGTTGTGGAATCACCTTGTTGTTGAAATTCCTTTTGAGATGAGTTTGATAGACTATGAGATGATCATAGGCTTGTTGTCGCTTCTCGTCTAAGAGATCTAGCTGGGTGAGTCGAGCTACTCTATATTCTTCATCTGATATTTGCCCTCACAAAGACATGCGTAGTGAGGGAAGTTCAACTTCTATAGGTAATACCACATTGGCACCATAGACTAGGGAGTATGGAGTTGTGCCTGTGGATGTACTAAAAGAAGTTCGATAGGCCCATAGAGTCAGATTTATTTGAAGGTGCCAATCGCGGCCGAAATCATTGACAACTTTCTTTAGGATTTTGAGGAGGGTTTTGTTAGTTGCCTCTGCCTGGCCATTACCTTGTGGGAAATATGGGTTAGAAAAGTGGTGATGGATGTGAAGGGAAGTGCATAATTCTTCCATGTTGAGATTTTCAAAGTTACCTCCGTGGTCAGTGAAGATGGTGGATGAGATGCCGAAGCGGCAAACAATGTGGTACAAGATGAACTTGGAGACTTGAACTCCTGTAGCTGAGACTAGGGGGACTGCTTCCACCCACTTAGTGAAATATTCTATAGCTATTATTATCCATTTATGTCCATTAGATGAGAGGGGTGTGATAGTTCCAACTAGATCAAGGCCCCAACAAGCGAAAGGCCAAGGATGTGCAATAGGCTGTAGATCTTGTGCTGGAGCGTGCACAAGATTTGCATGCTGCTAACATGGGAGACACTTTTTGACAAAGTCACAGGAGTCTTCTTCAATGGTAGGCCAATAGTAGCCTGCTCTAAGGATTTTTCGTGCGAGGACAATACCACTCGTGTGGGCACCGCAAAGTCCGAAGTGTACTTTTAACACCATTGCGGCCTCATTTTCATCTAAACATCAAGAGAGACTATGAAGCCTAGAAGCTTACCAGATGTGACCCCAAAGATACACTTCTTGGGATTCAGCATGAGATGATATTGGGCTAACCTATCAAAGACTTTCTCCAAGTTAGAGAGATGATCCATGAAGGTGTGAGATTTGACTAGGATATAATCCACATAATCTTCCAAAATGCTATGGATAAGATCATGGAAAATGGCTATCGTTGCTCTTTGATAGGTAGCCCCAACATTCTTTAGGCCAAAAGGCATCATGGTGTAGCAAAAGGTTCCCTAGGGGGTAGTGAATGTTGTCTTATGCTAATCCTCTTCTGCAATCTTGATCTGATTATACCCAGAAAATCCATCCATAAGGGACAGAATTTCATGTCCAGCTATAAGATCTACAATCATATCTATGTTGGGCAAGGGAAAATCATCCTTTGGACAAGCTTTGTTAAGATCTCTGAAATCAGTGCAGATTTTGATGTCATCAGAAGGCTTGGTGATAAGGACCATGTTGGAGATCTACTCTGAGTAATCGATAGGTCGGATAACCTTAGCAGCTAACATTCTTTCTAATTCAACTTTGACCAGTAATGCCACCTTGGGGTTCATTATTCTAAGCTTTTGTCTGACGGGCTTGATCTTTGGGTCGACTGCAAGATGGTGAACTACAAGCTTTGGATCCAATCCCAACATGTCCTGATATGACCATGCAAATCGGCCAATAATTCTCTCTTAAGACCTCAAAGAGGAGGTCAGCTTGGTCTTGTGATAGGGATGCAGCAATGTGAACAAGTCTAGGAATCTCTAAAGAACTGATGTTGACTTCTCTAGTATCCTCTATTAGAATAGATGACACCTCTGGTTGATTATCTTGAGGAGGCAATACCAAATCCTCATGTTCTGCTTGTGGCTCTAGATTTTCTTGCTGAGGGGTTCTCTTCGCTGCCTTAGCTAGTCTTGGATTTACCTTAGTTCTAGTTTTTGGTGTATCAGAACTAGGTTGGGGATTTTCTCCAAAATACCCCTTGGGATCTAGCTTATAGATATAGGCAGAATCTGGCTTTATCTGCTTGTGAGGTGTTTCAGCTCCCATGAATCTTAGAAGTGCTTCCTCTGATGCAAACTCATCAATGTGTATGATGCTTGGTTGGTCCCAATCTATGAGTTGTGGATGAGCGAGTGGTAGGTCAATGAGATGGATGGATAGTTCTCAGAGAACAGAGTCTCCTAAGAAGATTTAGTCTGGGATATCGTCATAGGCTCTCTTTTCAACTTCCTCAAGAATGTCTTCGATTTTGACAAGGTCGCGGTGGATGTTCAAAAAAGTGTGACTGTTCTCGTTGGTTCCCCCAGTTGTGGGTATGCCAAACCCAAGACCTGACTTTGTTTCCCACTTATGTGCTTCAATGGGACATTGCATGCCCCTTTCTTTTGGTTCTAGTCCACCTCCTTGATAGTTCCATTTTTTAGTGATGAGCTTATGTTCTTGGGGATACTTCTGGCTGAAGTGGTCAAGGCATTCTTGATTTCTTGGAGGTGCATCCTTATGTAACCAATTGTTGATATCTGGAGTGAGCTCCTCATGAAGAGAGGTTTTTGAGGATACAAAGGTGGTTGGGCCAAATTGTTTGTATCAAGGAGGTGGAATCTCCCTAGCTTTGTGATATGTCAGCCGTCCATGGGTATGTGGATCAAGTGGGATTGCTCCGAAAACAAATGCATCTGATAGACTATATTCTCCATAGCCTTTGTTGTTGATCTTTACGGTAGACAAGGTGGAGGTGAGGATGGTTTCTGTGTCATTACAAGTGTGGGATGAGTTGGCAATGCCTATGCCAATGTCTATTCCAAGGCAATGGTTTGTATATGAAGCTTCAATCACATTCCAGTAAGAAAAGGGTTCTGGATCGGCATGGATGGTCACCTCAGTGCCCTAATGCAGAAATTTGATGCACTAATGGTAGGTGGATGGAACGACCTTCATAGCATGAATCCATGGGTGACCGAGGAGGATGTTAAATGGTAGGTTTAGATCAACAACATGGCAAACTATCTCTTGGATGACCAGCCCAACCTTGATTGGTAGAAAAATAGTTCCTTCTATGGTTCTTTCCAAGTTGTCATAAGCTTTGATGGCGATAACTTCATTGATCATATCTGTCTTAGTATACCCAGCTTATTTTATGAATTTTAGGGTGCAAATGTTTGAGGCTGATCCATTATCTATCATTACTCTTTTCATGGAAAAATTGGATACCATGATGGCTATGCGAAGCGGAAGGGTGTGATCTGGCTCAACCGCGGGTATGTCGGTGGGTTTGAAAGATAGGGCACATGAGGATGAAAGGTGTCCAACAAGATTACAAAAATTAGTAGCATTGATATTAGAAGGGACACGGGATTCTATGAGAGTACTGTTAAGGATGTCTTTGTATATAGGACTAGTGCGGAGAAGGTCTAAAATGGAGATTTGGGCTGGCATGTTTCCAAGGTTTTCCAGGATATTGTACCGGCTTTTTGATGGAGCTAATGGTGCTGATGAAATTGGTGGGCTTGCAATGTTAAATCATGCTCTTCGAGTGGTGACTGCACACTCATTGTCTGGTCCTCAGATATTGATAACATTGACAGAAGGCTCTTTCTCAGATATACAACCTATAAGGCTACCATAGTCTATATAGGATGAAGTGTGGTCATTGTTCTTCCCATGCTGTTGGTTTGGCTAGTGGTTGTTGGTGTTGTTGTTGTTTTGGATAGGTGCTTTTCTAGGATTTTGGTTGTTGTGTGGAGGAAAAGAATTTTGATAAATCTATAAGTCTGCATTGGGAGAGGTTTGGGCACCAACAGTGATTTCTTTCCGATCAATGAGGTCCTGCACATAATCTTTCAGTTTCATGCATCTGAGGGTGGTGTGACCATTTACCCTATGGAACTTGCAATACTCATTGTCCTTGTACCATGCAGCTTTGGATTGGCTTGGATCAATTTGCTAGGTAGGAGGAAATTTGATGAGATTTTCCTTAGCCAATTTCTCAAAAATGACATCCAATGGCTCACCAAGGGGTGTATAGTTTCTAGGTGTAGGTTGGAATCTGGGCTTTTGCCCTGCAGCTATATTGATGACATTAGCTTGATTGTTAGACCCTTGAAAGTTGGGTCTTGTATTGTGGTTTTGATAGCTTTGGTTATTCCGTTGTTGGTAGTTGATAGCTTGTTGATTGTTTGTTTGATATGGTGGGTTAGATTGGTTTTGAGAAGGACCATCAATATTCACATGTTTGGTGTCAGTAACCCCATCTGTTGCAACATGCTTGTTTTTGTTCCAATACCTAGACTTGTCATTGGAATGTGATTGATTTTGGTTGGCCTCTTTGTAAATCTTGACCACACCATCTTTGATGAGTCCTTGCTCAAGGATCATTCCTTTCTCTTTGATATCCTTATAGGTCTGCAAACAGTTCATGATCATGTGGTGAACCAAGCTGGGATGTGCATTATCAATAAACATTTTCACCACATGGCGTTCTGGCAAGGTGTAGGATATGCGGGTGGTAAGGGTTTTCCATCTTTGCAGGTATTCGGCAAGGCTTTCTCCACCTTTTTGCTTGGTGTGGACAAGATCAACTATTGATAGCTCTGTTTCAACAAGATGGGCATATTGGGCTACAAATGCCTTAGATAATTCAACAAAGTTTTTAATTGTGCCATAGGGGATTCTGTAAAACCATTCAAGAGCTGGTCCAGCCAAGCTTTTGGGAAAAAGGTGCAAGAGGAAGACATCATTGTATGCCACGTCCTAGCAATGCATGTAAAATTCTTTGATATGTGTGACAGGGTCTCCTTTTCCTCTGAATTTTTCAAATTTGGGTACCTCAAAGTGTTTGGGAAATTGTGTCATGGTAATGGCTCTGTCAAATGGGTAAGGGCACACATTCTCAAACTTGAATGTCTTTGGATCATTCCCTTCTTGGATGGCTTTTAGGGCTGTCCTCCTTTGCTCCCATTCTGAATTGATAGGTGATGGCTGGGGTGCCCCCAATGCAAGAGTGCCTTGAGGTAGGTATGCACTAGATGAGGCCACTGAATATGGATGGTTGTGAGGGATTTTCTGATAGGGATTGTACATTGTTTGGGCAGCTACATGGTGGATGACAGGTTGCTGAGGGGGAGGTGGCACATATTGCTACATGTGCTGCGAGGCTTGTTGTTGATATGGGATTTGAGGAACATAAGCTGGCTGTGGGATAACTGGATTTCTTTGTGGAGGTAAGGTATAAGATGGTTGTGAGATTTGGGGAAAGGATCGAGGGGTTGTGGGGTTTGACCAATATATGTGGGTTGTGCCCCCATTTGGGATGGTATCTGCAAATAATTGGTGGTTGGTTGGATTGGTGGATTACCTCCTAGAAGTGGCAATGAAAAGTAGTTGGTAATAGGAGGTAATGGATTAGTTGGTGGTGGAGGTGGTGGGAATTGAAAGCTTGGGAATGGAACTAATGGGGTTTGATATCTTGGTGGCTGGATTTGGAAGCTTGGTAGAGTGGTGGCGGGAGCTGGGGTTACTTGGGAGCTTGGCAGAAAATTGGTAGTAGCTTGTGGGATTTGATAGCTTTGTGGAGTGAGGGTAGTAGCTTGTGGATTTGTGGCTGATGGTATTAAGCTCCCAAGACCTAATGGAAATGATGGGATTGTGCTTTGGGCTATGGTGAACAAGTTGGGGGTGATGAAAGGTTGATTACTTGGCCCCATGGGTGGCATTCTTGTTGTATGTTGGCCAAAGATGCTAGCAATGATTTGGGAGATGGGTGGATTTGGAAGGTTGGGTTGGGGAGCAGCAGCAGCAATAGTGAAGGGGGTGAATGGTGAGGTGTTTTGGGTAAACTAGGTTTGGAGTGGAAAGGTATGAACCAAGGATGGAGTGGTGGTGGCTGGGTTGGCTTGCGGCATGAGGATTTCAACTTGGGTGGATGATGGTATGTTTGGGTCTGTTGGATCATATGGATTGGCTGGAGGCTCTTCTTTTGGCATATATTGAGGATAATTTGGATCATAAGAGCCTATGGGTGGTGGCAGCTACCTAAACAATGGGTGAGATGGATCTGATAATAGAGGGGGTCTTCCAAAGTCAAAGGTTCCTACATTGTCCCTTCAAAAATTAGCCATGATTGTCTCTTTGTTCTTGTCTATAATGGCGTTTACCAATACTACATTTCTTGGTTGGTTCATGAAAGCTTTAATGTCAGTAGGTGATGGCATAGCTTTTTTTGGGCTGAAGGATGGTTGAGTGCTCAAGGGGGGTGATGTTGTTTGATCCAAATTATAGGGCTCCATTGTTTCTTTCTTCTTGGCTAAGCGAGTGATGGGTGGCATGAAAAATGCTCCTAGGGATGAGATGCAATAATGCCGATGGATGCAAAAGGGGGAAGGCTTCTCTATGCAAATGATTTCCTAGGTTGAGGCAAAGCTATATGAAAAAACCTAAAGAGGATTGGGTTGGGGATTCTAACTTCAAAGATATGTTGCCAAAGCACAAAAGGTCTGCTTTCCTATGTGCAAGCTTGGTGGTGATTGTGTCAACTTAAGGATAGACTGATGATCCTTTAGGAAGAACATGAGATTGACTACTTGTGGATCCCAACCTTTAGCTCAAGGTGATGAGGGATAACAAGTGACACAGCTAGATTACCCTAGACAAAGCTCTGTCAAATGGATAACCTTGGTGAGATTGGTGGATTTGAAAAATTTTAGGAATGGCAAACTTTTGGCAAGGTGACAACAATTTTGAAGGCTTGGATGCAAATGTTTTTGGATTGCTAGCTAGATGGTTTGATTCTAAATGAGATGGATGAGCTAATAATGCTTAAGGGGATAACCTAAGATGGTTGGCTTTTCTAAAAAGATGACTCTAAAGTGAAGCTTATCCAAGAAGATGTGGAGAAACAAGGGTGTCTAATCATAGAAATCATGCCTAGTGGGTAAGGCATAAGAAGGATTGACTCCTGGATATTGGCTAAATTTGATGGTGCACTCTAACCAAGCCTCTTGAAGTGCTTCGTCGGCAGCTTTGTCCTCTGCTTTGTGGAGTTTGGCAATTTGTGGGTTTGGTGTTATTTCTTTTCTCTTGGTTGAAAGTTCTTGGTATGCTAGAGATGGCTTGAGTTTGACTTTGTGAAATTTTTGTTTGGGTTTGGGTTGTTTTGACATAAATGCCTAAATTTGCTTGGCTTTGAGAGATCTCATTTGTTTTGCTTCGACTCATTCAAATTCTAAAATAGGTAGTGACTACGCTAAGTGTGCCCTAAGCTAGAATTGACCAAGTTTGGCAAACATTCATTCAACAAGAAAAATAAAATCAAGCAATAGATAGGAACACCCAGATAGAAGTTTGTGGTTCTTATAATGTGATACTTGTGCCAAGGAGTGTGTATGTTCTACAAATGTTTCAATCAGTCACTCCAAACACATTAACATCCTAGGTGGTTGTCTGCAAGGCTAACATTTGGTTTAGCTAGGGAGTCCTTGATATATGCAAAGTACGTGAGGCCCAAATCCATAGATGAGACCAAATAGATGTCACACAACTGAGAGGAGCGGTAACCCAATTCTCCTCTTTCACTTCTCAAGGGTATAAATTTCCTTGAGGCTTAGCCCAAATGACAAAATCTTGATCCCAAGAGAGGTGTCTTTCGATTCACCTCCCGATTCTTATACTTTTTCGGAACGCTAGAGTTGAGGTCATCCAAGGGGTGATGAAATCCCCAAGCAGGCCTCCTAAAAAAAAACAAGGTTTTGGATCCTAATATTATGCACCCAAGATGGCCTCGAAAGACGACAAGGGGAGAGAAGACTTGGATGACCTTGGGCTAAAAAAAATGCTTGTTCTTTTACCAACTGACTCTTATGTGTGTTAATCTAGACTTTGCAAGAACTCATGTTTAAGAGACAATGTTCAATTCCAACTTGAAGTGCCAACAAAAATAAATCGATCGAAGAATGAAAACAATAAGAAGAGTTAGGGTCAACAAAAGCAAACTCGTGCGCCTAGAGGCCCTCCATGTCAAGTATCGATTAATTTTCTTTAAGGCATTCAAGATTGAGTGTGAGTTTGTTTTAAGCCCAAAACAAAAGTGTGTGAGATTTGGTTTCAAGCGCATTCCCGGAGGCTCTCCACGTCAGTTGTTGTTCAATTTTAGTGCCCAAACTTGAAGTGTGATCAATTTAATCTAGAGTTTTGGTCATTTAAGAATTTTGATAAAATTAAAGCAAACGTTCAAAGACCAAGTGAGTTAGTTAGATTGTGGAACATTTAATACCTTTTTCAAGTAGACCCATCCCCATAAATGGCGCTGAGATTGCAACCAATGGTTGAATTGACGGGTGATTAGAAAAGAGGTGAGTCCAAAGAACTACTCAAATTGATTCTTGCAAATTTGTATTTAACTTAACAAAGTTTCTTAATTGTCCAAATATCAAACTTTACCTAAATTGCATGTGAAAGAGAGATTTGTTTTGTTCAATTTTAGAAGCTCCAAATGAAGTGTTTGATATTGCAATGATTAATTGATCCTTGGCATTCAAGATTGGATTTGTTGTTTTAAGCATGCATTCCAAAAAAAATTGATTTTAATCCATGGCATTCAAGAGTGTGTTTTGAGCAACATTCATTCAATGGAAAATGTGTTTAACCATTCAAGTTCATTTTTTAGCAACATGCATTCAAAGACAAATGGTTAAACATTCAAGTTCATTTTTTAGCAACATGAGAACCTACAAGAAACATGGTTAGTGGTTCCATATGTGCTCCAACTTGCAATGAGACAAAAAAAAGAAATTTAGTTAGTTACCCAAAATCTTCAAAAATGAGAGCTTAACTATGGGAAAAAAAAAATTTAACTTTTTTTGCTATTTTTTCTATGCGTAAAAATGCTTAAAATGGTCTAAATCCTACGAAACCACTAAAAGTCAAATTTTTTAAATTTTTTAATTTTTTATTTATTTTTTAACTACAAAGTGCAAAAATAAAGATTTTAAAATAGAAGTGCAACAGAGATAGGTGAAGATGACAATTCATCAAGCGTAGATGCCAAACTAAAGAGACGTTGATCTGCGGAGACGCTAATCTACCGAGATGATGGTGGCAGCGGAGACGATAGTTCAGGTTGCGAAGACGATAGAGTAGCCGACAGAGGCACTGATTTGCAGAGACGACAGTCCAGGATGCATAGACGATAGTCAAAGATGCCAAATTGTGCAGACAACAATTTGGTTGCGAAGACGATAGTTTGCAGGTGTAGACGCCAAACTACGGAGATGACACTCCGCGAAAAAAAGAGTTGAAAAATGCAAATTTTTCCAAAGAAATTTTTTTGTTATTTTTGGATTTTTTGAGGCTATGTCTTCTTCCTAAGTGCATTCTTTAACCTGCAAAAATAAGAAAAACACCCTACAACTCACTCAAACAACAAAAAACATTAGATTGTTAGAAAAACAACATATAGATTAAAATTGATGATTAAATGACCCATAGTGGGGTCCCACCGGGCGTGCCAAAATGTAGAACAAGATTTAGTATGCAAAGAACATTAACAAATAAAGTAAACATTCACAAACCAAAACTAAATTCACATATATGTTTAGACAAAGAAAAGCAAACAAAAAGTGCAAATCTCACAAGAGAAAACAGTCCATGCTTTCTTGATTCTGTAGATGTGTCCTTTTGATGTGGATGTATGCTCAAGATGCTCAAAAGTTGCTTAAATGGAGGTGGGTAATGGCAAATTGGTAAATTTTTGAGCTCTCAATTTTGCATTATAAGGGTAAGATTGATGGCTTTGGTTCTCAAAATAGCATGGTAACTTTAGCTCAAAGATTGTTGATGAAATGGCTTGGGCGGGGATTCAATTTATAGGCCAAGGGGTAGAAGGATGGAGGGCTTAGATGCAAGGATGGGGAGATGGTTAAGGAGGGCTAAGATGCACTCAAAGGGGAGCACATAGATTGTGCTTGTTTAGCACCAATGGGAAGGTGACACTTGTCACAAGGAGGATGAGTGTGAGAGGGTAGGGTAAAGGGTTGGTTAAAGGCATGATGAGTGAGGTTGAGTATGTAAGAGAGATGTAAGAGAAATGAGTGTGAAAGAGGGAAGAGTGTGGAAGATGGATGTAAGAGTCATGAGTGGGTTTGTAAGAGTCTTTTATGTTTTTTAAGAGCACTCATGACTTGGTGGTTGGGATTTTTGAGGGGAGACTTTGGTTTGGTTTAGGAAAGTCTTAAACTTGTTTAGGGAATGTGACAACATTAGGGGTGGATTAGGCTTGGGTTTAGAATTAGATTAAGGATGTTAGAGATGTGCAAGTGGATGGCATTAATGAGGGTGGGTGAGTTAGTGGCTAAGCTAGGTTAGCATGGGTGGATGGGGTGGATTAGGCTAAATGAAGGATTAGGGATAAGTTAGGGGTTTTTAGATTTGAGGATTTTATTTATCAAATAGATTTATTTAATAAATGGGGATTTTTGGAATTAGATAGAAGAATAGGATTTAATTGATAAATGATAGGTTATTTGATTTATCAATTAGGACTATAGATGATTAATTAAATTAATCATCTAGGGGATGGAAAAGGATTAATTAAATAGGAATTTAATTAATGATGCCTTTAGAGATGGCTAGATTAGATTAACAAAGCGGTATAATAAAATTTAGGTGTCTACAGTATGTATGTATGTATGTCTCCTTGGTAGCTTTAGACTTCTATTGGGCCATATAAGTCTGTATGGACTAGCTCTAATACTTCTTTTGAGGTGTAGGTTTTACTTTTGAAACTTGACTTAGTCATCTTTCCTAGTTGACATTGATTGCACATTGTGTTTTCAGGCTTCTTCAGTTTTGGCAACCCCCTGACTTTGTTCTTTTTGCTAATGCTAATTAGATTGTCAAAGTTAACATGACACAGCCTTTTATGCCATAGCCACATATCATCAAGTTTTACAATGAGACAATTTGCATCTTCCATATCTAGATAAAATAAGTTACTCCTAGTTTGTTCACCTTTTCCTATTAGTTTTGCATCAGTGTCATAGATTTTGGTAATTTTTTTTCCAAATTCTACTTTGCAACCTATATTGCCTAATTGTGATACACTCAATAGATTGTAGTTCAATCCTTCAACATTTTCTCTATAAGTTTAATAGAACCTTTTCCTTTGATTTGACATGGAGCATCATTTCCAAATCTAACACTATTTTCATCATATTGAGTAAAGGTATTAAACTTACTTTTGTTTCCTATCATGTGATGTGAGCATCCACTGTTTATGATCCATTTGTCATTTTTTTTCACACAGGTTACTAGTGTTGTTGCCTCATCTTCATTTGATTCATCCTTCATGGCCACATAGACTACTTCATCATCATTATCATCAGAGTCTTCTTCAACAATGTAGCATCTTTTGCCTTTGTCCTTGTAATCTCTATTGTCATGTTCTCTTTTATTCTTTTACTTATTTCCTTCTTTGTAGTTCTTCTTCTATGTACGCCTTTCAGCAATATGACATACTTCATTGCAATTAAAACAAATGATAGGTAGCTTACCTTTGAATTTACCTTTGCCTCTATTAAATCTTTTGGCTAGTAATGCTTCCAATTGTTCCATATCTTCTTCATCTGTGTTTCTATCACCGGATGCATGTTTTCCTTTTCTACTCTTCTTCTTTGATTTTACCTCCTTAGTGCCTTTCAATGTCAACTTTGCCTTGACAGAAAATTCAAGATTCTCAAGTCTGTAGTTATCAAAATTTGACAACTCAAATGTAGTAAGTCTTCCTACTATCCCTTCAAAAGTGAGTGCATTTCTTGGTACACATCTTAACTCATAGATGGCTGAAACTCTTATAGCATAGATGAGGAGAAAAGTTCTTAAGTATTTTCTATTAATAGTGTCATTTCTAAATGTCCACCCAAACTTCTTATTGCACTCACTATTTCTTTCATTCTAGAGGCATATTGAGCAACATTCTCACCTTCCTCCATTTTCATGTCATCAAACTTTCCTCTAAGGCTTTCTCTTTTTTCTCTTTGAACATTCTCATCTCCTCCATAGATATCTAACAAGGCTTTCCACATCTTGAATTTAGAGTCACATCCCTTGATTTCATCAAATTCAGCATAGTTGAGTGCAGAGGCAATCTCCAACATTGCTTGATTGTGCTCCTTCATTTTTTTCAAATCATCTATAGTAAGGGGTCCAGCTAGATCTACATGTTCTACTCCAATTGAGGTTTTTGCATAGTCACTTATTGATCCAAGGTGCATCTTCATTAGACTTTTTCATGTATTGAAGTTATCTCTATTGAGCTTGGGAACTTCTCTCTTGGACATCTTGATCTTCCTGCTTCTAGTACCTTTAAACTAAATCAGAAGATGGTTGTTAGAAATACTTTAGAATAAATAAGAGGGGGGAGGGGGGTGAATTAGTTATTCAAGGTCCAAATTTCCTAATAAATTTTTTTACCAAGTAAACTAAGCCCATCAAACTATTCATTCATCCAAGCTTAAACTTTTCCTACTTAGCAAGTTACTATAAATCAATATGCAAGCATAACACATGAAGAATCAACACATAACACAATGATTTATGTGAAAACTCAATTTGGGAAAAACCACCAATAACATGCTACTCAATTCTCACTCTTCTGAAGTGATGTCCTATGAAATTCGTGCCCTGTTAAAGGCTACAACACACTATTAAATGTGACCTAGTTAAAGGATTTAACCACCCTATTAGAAGTGTGCCTAGTTAGAGGACTTTAGAACATTCACTTGGAATATCACCCTATTAAAAGATTTACAAATGGATATTAAACCAACCTAATTCCATATGATTTTACCCTAACTGATACAATTTCTAGAGAGTAACAATAAGGGGTTTTGATGTGATTACAATTCACAACTTATCTTGCAAATTTTAGATCTTTGTTTAGCTCTTAACACTTTGCCTGGCTTTCAGTCTCTGCAACTCTGATAGCTTGTCCTCCTTTGAAGCTTTTTCTCCTTGAGTCTTCATGCTCAATGTACTAGTGCAATCTTCTTTATGACCTCTTATCAAAGTAGAGTCTCTGTGCTCTAATATTCTTCTCCTTGATTCCTTCTCCTTACCACCCTTCAACCACTTCTCAATTTTGGCACACTAGAAACTCTTGCTTCTTGGCCCATGACTCCTTAAATAGAGGTCTAGAATCTCTTTTCCTGCTTGATTCTTCCTTCCTTTAATTCTAGTTTGAATGGATTAGGTAGGATTCAATGAATCTAACCCATATCTTGTTTCTTCTAGAAACATCATGAAGAATCTTCTTGAATTCACTCAAAAATGGTTTACCCAAAAATTCTATGCCTCCAGCTCATCATCCTTATCCTCTATCTAGTTCACAAAATTTAAGGTAACAACTTTATCAGCTTAGATTTGGAAAATTTTTGAATTTTAAAATAATCTAGCAGCTCAATACTATTGAAATTTTGGTGCTCAACACATATTGTGTTACTCAGTACCAACTACGTTTTATTGATGCTCGCCACCTATTGTGGATTTACTCAGCATCCACTAAATTTTTCTATTGCTCGACACCTGAACACATTTAGCTCCTTCTGTATTACTCGACACACACTAGATTTTACAATTTCTTGGCACCTATTGAAAATCTGCTCGGCTCAAAATAGCTTGCTCGATACTTACTAATGAACTTAGTTGAGCTTTGTAGATAGCCTTGTTACAAATTATACTTCTAATGCTTCTAAGTGTAGCCACCATATGTATCTTAAAGTATACTGTCAATACATCATTTTACCATTGTCTTAACTGATCTTTGCACTTCATTATAAAACCATAACTCAACCTTTCACTTAGGTACTTTTGTTACGTCTTGTTGATTAAATCCTCTTAATAAATCAACTAAGTGATAGTACTTGGATCTTATAAGCAATTTTCATTCTAGAAAATAGTAGATTTGACATGAAATGACAAGACAATGGTTGAAAACATTCTTCATCAACAATCTCTTTCTTTGCGACAATCTCCCTTTTTGATAGTACTCTTTTTAAATCAAATTTCCAATAGTTACCTAAAGATTGAATCGAACGAATAAGAGGAATAAGGCACACTCAAGTAGAGAAAGAGAAATGAAAAGAATGGTTTTGGAATGCTATGAGGAATTAATCAAGATAAAAAAATATGGAATGGTATTGCTATGAATATATCAGCAACATGGTTTTACTATTGGAGCAGTAACAAAGAGGGATAATGATGTTTGATCGATTCTAGAAGATATTCAGAAGGAATGTTGAATCCTTTTCATTTCTAAATGAGAGGGATTGAAGATGAGGAGTTGTCAAACATTTATTGATCAAGAAGTTTCACAAAAATGAATTCTAAGAGACATACTTTTATGGTATATAGAGATAGTGAGAATTGGCAAGGAAAAAAAATATTTGCAATGTCATTCAAGGTTTTCTTCTTGTGTTCCAACTACTTCACTTGTAGACCTTATAGTGGTAGGGCTAGCATGGTTGATCATGCAATCTCCAACCAGTTCTTCCTCCATTCCATCTACCACTTCTCCATCACCCCCATTACTCTTGCTGATAATGCCCCCCTTAGCCGCTCCCTCCTATCCAATCAAGCATAACTCCCAATCTTTCCTAAAGTGTATCTTGTCTAAGCAGCTAGGGTAGAGAAAAAAGTACACAAATACTCTGTCCAAGATACGTAAGAGAAACAAAAAAAAAAAATCTAGAATAACTTGCACCATTCCATTTTCATATTCCCTTCCAAGGTAGATATACACATAAATTTTTTCAATGGAAGAGAAGAAGAACTTGAATCAATTGAATTCAAAGTTAAACGAGTGCCTTCCTCTAGCTCTAGGCCTAGATCTGAGGATTTTTGCTTAGTGCACTTAGATATACCCACATAAAGTAGTGACCTATGATGGCTGATTTGCACAAAGCAAAAATATGGGAAAAAACCCAACATTACTCATAGGTGAAGACCTCAACATTAAACCCGAACGAAACCATGGCCTATGTTGTTGTTACTCGAAATATGACATAGATATTTTTCTTTTTTTGTTATGTAACATGAGTTGGTCAAAATTTCAACCAACTTGGGAAAACCTAAGTTGGCTGAAATTTTGACCAACTTGGGCATAAAACCCTTATTTGGTCAAAATTTTGACCAACACGGGGATAAAAACAAAAAAAGAAGATAAAATCATAGGCCAATATGGCCTTTGGTCAAAAATTTTGGTAGAAAAACAAGTGGAAATGTACTAGTGGGATAAGGAACTTTATTTAATTAAAGGGAGAAAATTATTTCAATTAAAGAAAAGACTTACGATAAGGTAGTAAAACCATAGGTTATAACCAAAAATAATAGAAAAGTTATATCAAGAATAAGCAATGGATAAATTAAGTAAAAAATGCTAGAAAGGGGGGCTCATAGTCTAGATGACTTTTTTTGGGTGATTATAGTAACATATTGTCAAAAGGCTTTGGAAAAATCTATAAAAAAAGAAGTTTGGGGGCTATTTTGATGAAAGGTGCTCCCCTTAAAACCATAAAATCATAACAAAAACAAAGAAACAACAACAAATGTGAGAAGAAAATATGGACTTCTTATTTGCACCGCAAATGCAGAATTACATAATTCACAAGTACAATATGCTAACCCACATGGGCACCTTCATTATAATAATCTGCAAGATAAAGCTGTGAACTACCACCCAGAGCTATCCTAGACAATGTTTAGACCTTTCTTAAATAGGAAATTTTATGCTGCCTAGGAAGGTGTTAGACAATGAAACTCAATACCTAAGGTCAACAGGCCCTTACAATAAATATAGAGTTGACCAAATACATCTTTGACAATTATTTTATATATTTCAGGTAGCCCAACTTTGGAAATCCATAACTCTCAAATTGTTGCTCTGATTGGCTATTATAACCACTTTTCAGAAATGCCAGCTAATGATCTATAGGCTCAAAATTGATAATGCCCTTTTGTCAAGTTTTTGAACCTCATTCAGGCACTATAAGGCCTCCAATGGTGAGCCTGATGATTTTTTTTGCAAATATTTCCATCGAAAACCCACAATAACCTCTCTAATACTTATGCTTGAACAATGATATTTTTTTGGTAGGCTTACAACTCTAAAATGAACCTTCCTATAGAAAATGAGAACATTACGATCTCATATAAAAAACTTACTAAAAATAGAAAGTTCCCATAAATAGTAACCACCCTATCTACTAGTCCTTATTAAAATAGAGAAGACTGAAAATATAATATTTTTGGGTGATGCAAGATTGCTCTTGCACCTAGGATACTCCTACATCATATTTATGTGTATGTTACTTTAATGTATCATGACAACTTCACCTCTTGATATTCCTTGGGCACTAGAATTTCACATACACTTAGGGCCCATTTGTTTGTTGGAATCTAATAGGAATTGACATTACTAATTCTTAAAATTTCTTGGATGCTCCTAATCAGTATTGAAGTTTGAATAAATTTGGATTTTTCATTCCCATTTACCTCCAAATATTGGAATTCAAGCTTACATCTTGATGGAGACACAACCAAAGACCAGAATGAACACATAGGAAAAAGGGAAAATATTATTATCAATGAAAATTGCCCTATGGGCTTACAACAATATGATTTTGGAGAAAGAAATCCTCCACATAGTACCTTCTCTCTAACTCCACTAAGTGTTGCCTTTACAATGCCAGAAATGTTCTTAAATAAGCCCCAAATGGTTTAGGGTTAGGAATACATTCTAGAATATGCTAGTTGGCATCCACCGCTAAAATAGAAGGTTCCAGAAATCACGTTACAAGTCAGTGTAAAATTAGAAGAATTCAAAAATAGTAGTCAAACTTCTGGAAGGCATAACTTTTGAACCATAGCTTTTATTGATGAACCACTTACATTTTTAGAAAGCTCTCGAAGTGCTCTATAGACTAGCTTCACTCATCCCCATTTTTGGCCCTATACAAGGCCATTTAGTCCCCCATATCTGACTTTGAAGAGCTCTTAGGGGGTCTCTAGGAACCAAAAAATTGCAATAACTTTCTAACCATGAAGGCCATTTAATCCCCCATATCTGACTTTGAAGATCTCTTAGGGGGTCTCTAGGAACCGAAAAATTGCAATAACTTTCTAACCATGAAGCCTTTTGACCTGATTCTTTTTCTAGAATGTTCTAAATTATAAATATAACCATCCCTCCAATTTACACCCTCTAACTCACCATAATTATGGATCAATTACATAGTCCTATTTTTACAACATGTACATGTATCCCAAGGTTCTTAAAAACTCTAACCCAGAACACTAATAATGGAACTGTGAGAGTTGGAACCTCTATTTGACGCAAATGGGAATCCATAAATGAAAAAACATTAAACATAAACTATTTCTAATCATATTTTTGGGTGATACAAGATTTCCCTTACACCACTGGATGCTCCTGCATCACATCTCAATAGGTGGAATTGGAAAAATTAAAATTCTACGAAAATGAGCATTGGGGGATAAATACAATGTAAATTTTTTTGAAGTCCATCTTATATATTCTTTTGAAATTTACATTAATTTTTCATAAGATTATTTCTGAAAATAATTGTATATATTTGAATCAATGCTTTTAATAATATCATTAGAAAAAATATATTGAAGAACTGAATTCACTAAAGACCAGAGATGTTACATAGAGAATACTTTGGTTGATATTTTACTAAAAATAATTTTCCCTCTCATTCTCGTTCTATATTAAACCCACTTGTGTCAATTCTATTCATGGCCATGTATGTTGCCTCTTGATGGTGTTGATAGCATCAAATTTTGACTTGGGAGCCTTCCTACCTAATAAAAATGTTACTCTTGAAATCACCTTCATAAATTTCTCAAGAAAACTTTAAGATTCTATTTTTGAAGAAGAAATAGAGTCAAAAATCTTCCACAACTTCACTCCCCATACCTATCAACACATACCTCATTGGCATCAATTGAAGAGGGCGTAATCTTTTGGAAACTCCTTAATTTTAAAAATACATAAATTTTCATTTAAGAAAGAATTTTTGAGTGTTTGATTCTAATTTTGAATATTTGTTGACCAAAACCCTTGAAAATTTGTTGGGAAATTAGTTTTAGTGCTCATGACATTATTTCCTTATGTCTTTTTAATTATTTTTCAAAGGGACCAAGACTCCTTTTTACAACTGGAGAGGAGAATGAAGATGATCTTTTTCATATGTGAGCTTATGTCTCATTCATTTTAGATTTTAGATTTTCTCTTTTCAATGTGATTTTCTAGTTATTTGTTATGTACTTTGTATTATAATGTCTTCTAGAAGTTGAATATCATTACAAAATAATAGAATGTCTTCCATGTTTAATTGCTTTTGATTAAAAACTAGATGGCACCTTTTATATATCACATTTTCATTAGGTATGAGTTGTTACAAAATTTAAAATGTGCTTATTTAAGTGGTATTCTAATTCTAGAAATATTCAACCAAATGTAAGAAATGTATCTTCTCATTATGAATTCTAGGTGAATCATATAGTCACAACTATATTCTAGAAACCATAATTTAGATTCAAAATTCTAGAATTATTCAAATACTAGATATTGATAGTTCTAATGCACTTGTAGCCTCTAAATGCTTTTGGAACACGTAATAGTGTGTAAAAGACATGTTTACTAAGATAAAACAATTTTTTATAAGGAAAAAATAGAATTTTCTCAATTTAGTAAAAATGATTATGATAATTTTATAGCATTTACATTTACCTTTAGTCTTGTAGATCTTTTAGAATATTTTTTCTTTTTATTGAGTACAAATATAATCCAATACATTAAATTTTAGTAAAAAAATCTTGTTGTCAATCAAACCTAGCTCTTTTTGGCTCATCTACTTAGATCAAAGTTATTCAAATGATTTTTTAATCTACATGTGTGTCTTGCACTTCTTTCAAGTCTTCTACTTTGACTTCTATGAGTTTGGAAATAGTCAAATACATTGTGTCCTCTAATGTCATACTTGAATCATGTTTCTTTTAAATGATCTTTTACCTCCTCTCCCATATATACCTCTACCTCATTAATATCTACACGATTTCTCTATGTGGTATGAAGTGTCACTTCCAATAGTTTCTCAAGCTCTTGATTATATATCCTTTACCACTACCTTGGTATCTTCTTCTTTGGAATCTACCATAAATATTCTTCTTTTTCAATAAGCTTTATCTATAATCTTTTTGTTAGTTTATCTTCAACCTTCACAAAAAACTAATATGTTTCTTCAACTAATTACAACTTTAGTATACTCAATTCCTTTTATATCAACCATCTTAAACCATTTATTTAGCTATGCACCTTTTTATTAATCAACTTCATGGTAAGTAGTCCTAATTATTAGCCTATAGAACTTTTCTAAACTATCATTTTCATTTTTATGCATAGATCTCAATTCTTTTATGAACTTTATAAAATCTTACTTATAGTCTATATGGAAACTTAGTTTTCAATATTTGCACTATCATATCCCAATTTTTGATATTTTCTTTCCCTAGCATATTTATTTCTAATTTCACTTCTTTTTGACCATGACAAGACATCTCTTATAAAAAATAAATGCTTAATTAAGAAAAGCCTTCAATTTTTCATCAAACCCCTTTGAGTGCTAAAAAAATTATATCGCTTGACCTCTTAAAGACTCTTGAGATGTTTTTCTAGACTTGAAATTCTATATGGTGGTAGCATGTTTGTGTGGCACATCTTATGTAGGAGAAAAACTTTACTCTCTCATCACTAGAATAAAATTAGGTTTCTTTTGTCCCTTAATTGTGGGGTAAGGCTTTTATGTTGGTGTGGAGAGATTATATTTTTGTCCCCTCTTTTCCACCTATAGTAACCTAAAAATGGTCATCTAGACTATTAGCCCTCTTTCTAGCAATTTTGGATAATTTATCCATTTCATATCCTTGGTCAAATAATCAAAAATCTATTTTTTCGATTATAACCTATGGTTTGGCCACCTTATCCTAAGTCCTTATTTAATTAAAAGAAACTTACTCCCGTTTAATTAAATAAAAGTTCTCATTTCCCACTTATCCTAAAGAGTGCACACATAAAGAATTTTCCCCATTTAAAAAATTAAGTAAAAGTCTTTTTTATCTCATATGAAGGTGTTGGTAAATAGATTTGTCCTCTCTTGTTTCTTGTGAAGATATGATTCTTAATGTCTGAATGATGAACAATATCTATTTACAATAGTTGAAAAGCCATTCTTTGATTGCTGGCTTCTCTCTAAATCGGTAGGTACAACTCCTTATGTGAATGATGTTCAAGGAATTGTGTTTTATTCCTAAAACTAATGTGGGGTATGCTCTTAACCTGAGAGCAGAAGAGGCAAACCAAATTAATCCTAACTAGAACTTAATTCAGGAAAGAAAGACTTCTAAGTACTGAAGTAAGATTCACGTATCCACACCTCTTATGAATCCATAAATCTATTTGTATAAGACTAGAATAAGTTGAAATTCAAATCTAAACTATGATTGATAAATTGGGAAAAGCTAACAGAATCCTTTCATCAAATGAATTATAACAATACTTATTACATTCACTTGTATTCGGGGAAACAGGGGAAATGAAACTCTATTCTTCCTTAGTTCTCTGTAATACAGAAAGGAAATACTAACTAATCACAATATCTACTGGAACAAAAAATGATTGAAGAAAAATACCATTCAATTTTCTCTGCAACAAATAGTACTTCACACCAAAATTTTGTCGACCTTTTATTAATCATTCAACTTCATACATATAGAGTTGAGAGATGACCATTACAATGCAAATTTTAATTGGTTCATCTTCTAAGGATGACAAATGGCAAGATGCCAGTTTGTCATTTTACAAATTTTTCTAAATTTACATCAAAGAATGAAAAGGGAGTGTCAAATGAAATACTTAGATTTCTTCCCCTTTTTAGTTTTTGCCCTATATGTTTTGGTAGCCACTATAATTGGGATCATTTCTTTGTGACTAGGCACATGTACATTAGTGAATCTTAAGAGCCACTTTGAATGTTCCCGAGCCAACTCCTTTACTGCATTTAGATGACTTGTCAATTCTCTAGCCACCACATGTACATATTCACGAAGCGTCTATAGCTCTACCACTCTATTTTGACCACTTGGAGTCAGTCTAGATGGATTAATCAAGTATGTAGAGAAGTTATTTTTCATTACTTCTATCCCAATAAGAGCTTTTCCTTGCCCACTATTTTGTGGGTTATTGTGTAATCCTCACATGAGTTCAAATGCTCTATCTTGAATCTTCTTCCCCTTTTCCTTTGTTCCTATGAGTCCTTCTTTAGCCTCTTAAATCATCTCCTGCTTGAATTGCATGTTTTGAAGCCATTCGAATAGAGGCTTAGTCCCCTTCTTCAAAACATTCACTTCAACTACCTCTTTTTCCTTCATTTGGATGACCATATTTAGAAGAGAAATACATTCATCAGACCTTTCCTTTTTTGCAGACAAAGTGTTGTGATTAGAAGTGATATTATCCTTCTCAATTTCTAACCAAAGGATAACATTCCCAATTTGATCAATCAGAATAGCTCCATCTGCATTGAGTTTCTCAATCCATTCTTTTCCAATCTGGCCAAAATGCCTATCCTTTTGAAGCTATGAGATGAAGGCTTGCACTTCTTCTGCAGTAGAGTTCTCAGTAGCAGGCACACTAGTAATGGTTGCCAATGGAACAACTAGTTGCCTAATAAATCTCTTCAGTTTTTCAATCTCAACTTTCATTCTGATTTTTGACAATTTGAGATTCTCCAATTGTTCTTCTATCACCTCATTACTTGATCTCCATAGGCCAACCTTTGTATCATGCCTAACTTCTCCGAGATTAATTCAATGCAAAGTGAAATCTTTAGGTGTCATGTCCTCGATCCTCCCTACTTTATTTGGCTTTGCTACCTCTATTGTTAAGTGTCATGTTTCTGGATCTTGCCCAAGTATTGATAAAGTCTTCTGTTTCTTAGCTTTTGCTACTATAGATCTCGAGCAAACTGCTTGAGACACAATATCCTTTGTAAGAATACTCTCCTCTTTCCTCTTTCTTTTCCTTTCTAGAGTATCTTCTAGCCAGGATTCTGTGTTGATTACTTTAGAAGCAACCCCAAGTGATTCTATGCTAAACATCTTCTTCCTCACCAAAGTCATTGGTGCTGAAGTAGTAGAAAATGGATTCTTAGGATCTTGAAATAGAAGCCTAGAAGAACTCAGGAATTTCTCTTGCTCTTGATTTTTCCTTGCAGCTTCATCAGATTCAATGGATTCGCTGCTATTGCTCTGTTCATCCTTGATCTCTACTATCAGAATGGGGGAACCAGTCGGCTTCAAAAGGGGAGTGCTTGCAAATGGAGCAGGGCTATGATGAGAAGATGGAATAGAAGCCACATGAGGAGGCAAAGCTGGAGTAGCCACATGAGGAGGCGAAGCTAGAATGGTTGTTCCATCCTTTGGCTCTTCTGTCCCATTTTCTTCAATACCAGCCTGGGCTCCAATCACTAGTAGGGAACCTCCTTGGCAAGTTGGAGATATCATAATATTCTTCTCTAGGGGTTGATCACCTCCTCTTGTAGATTGAGTAGGTCCTAGAGCAGCTGAAGTTGTAGCACTAGGTGTGGCACTTTGAGAAGAAGTGGGAGTAGCAATGGCTAGTGAAGCTTGAGTAGTCTTGCTCCTACTCTGGCCCTTCTTAGCTATCCACTCAACCCATTTCTTGGTTCTTTTGATAATCTGAGCCATCATAGCATCAAGGTTTTCCTCCACATTGACATATCGCTCAGAACTAATTGGAGTATTTCTCAATTTGGTCAAGTATGTATTACTATACATATTTTTCCCATCATCCTCTAGGCCTTCCACCTCTAAGTTAATGCCATATGTCTTTATTTGTTCTATTGTGAGTCTAGCAAAGGCACGATCTCCGCTCTCTAGCTCATCTTTGCAATCAGCCCAATAATCTTCTATAGTAGTTACATGTTTGATGACACTTCCAATTTGAAGCACATCTCTAGCATACCCATTTGGATTAAACATGGGCCCTATCACTTCATACTCCTCCAATCTGTATTTTCTCTCAAATGCTTTGAGCATGTTCTTCACATCTGATCGAGACTCACAACTTTATGCTCCAAATTTTATGGGAAATTCATATCCCTTTTTCTTCAAACTAGTGCTCAACACATTTACTTGAATTGCTTGCCTGATGACCTTAATGAGCATGATCATATGATTTGGATATCTGGGTAGCTTTAGGGGAAATCTATCAAATTCTACAAGACACAAATAAGAATAGGATGAGAATTGAATAAAATAATAGAAAAATTGGCTAATTACCACCATCGCTTCTAGGCTAAATCTTCACTCTAGAAACCCTTGAAGTTTCGTGCAAATTCTCATAGTAAATGCATCATTAACCCAGATATACTATGTATAACTATTCTATAACTACAAACATGGATAAAACTCATAACTTTTTATATTTTTGGGAAATTTCTCTATTTTGGGGAGTCCTGGCCATAGTTGTAGGGAAGCCAACATATATATCAAGAAAGATGACATATAAAATGAATTGTAAAACTTAGCTACATTGAGAGCCCTAGAAAGATGTTCACTAACTTCATATGCCCAGTCGACATACTGTGTGTCTGAGCAGATAATTTGCATCATAAAGAAGTATTGTTCTATAAAATTGAATGCTTCTACCTCACCTTTTTGTCAATGCAAGAGGACCAAAATATCCACAATTTCAGGCTTAAGATCTATGCAAAATAGAGTTTTAGGGACCTTACTCTTTTCCCTCTGGGATTTTGGAACCAGGAACCCATGATCTCCTTCTGCCACACCATCTTCTTCAGAGAGAATTTGGACATAGTTGCACTGATTGTTAATTTAGAGAACTCCTCTCTTTTTGGAATTCATAGGCAATTGACTACTACTTGCCTATCAATTAAGATTAACACTGTTTGATCAGGTAGCAAGATTTACTTCGTATTTGGGTTATAGTGATTAATACAATCATGAATCAGCTCTGGGGCTTGCACTGCTACGGGAAATCCTACTGCTTCTACCAACCCACTTCTTCGGAGTTTCTCCATCATGGGATGAACTAGTTCTTCCCTCAACCTTCTTTGGAAATCTTGCATGTCAAAGAAACAAAGTGAAGTGTCTATGATATTCTACCATGTGGACTTGATTCCGCCCAATCCATTAAATCCAGCAAACCTTGTTGCCATTTAGATTGAGATAGAGATAATTGGAAATCTTAAAACTCAAAATAAGATAGAGAGAAGAACTTTGTAACTGTGGGGATTTCAATAATCAATTTAACAGCATAAAAGTTCAAATGAGTAAGCAGTAGTTTGAAAATTTGTTATGTTCATCTCTATATAGAAACTCCAATCCACCAGTTAATCTTTAAAATCTGCTCCACACAAATGACTTAAATGATAAATTCATTAGATTAGTCAATGTGGAGGTTGCAATATATTCTTTCTTGTCTTTTCACTATTTTCATCGGCCCAATAGTTATTTTCCTTTATTACAGCTTACTTTCTCATTTTCCACCAAGCTACGAAAAACAAGAATGAAGTACTCCTTGGGGAAAAATCCGCTTGACTAGATTCTACTCAAAAAATCCTTACAAATTTAACTAATTTTCTTCCATTTTTGTCCCAACACATCTTGTGCTCAATTCAAACACTTACCATGCTTTCAGTAGTGATTTTTTATTAGATGCGAAATATTGATTTCGAGGGTAGAAAGCCCATAAGGGAGAAGGCAATTTCCATTTTTTTGCTTAAGCTTTCGCTTTACCTTTTCTACCCTAAGCACTTTACTACAAGCCCTTGAAAAAAATAAAAGAGGCTTTGCAAGTGACAAATGGGGCTTGCTAGTAACTTTACCCTTCTATTTAGGCCTTTGCAGAAAACTTACTTCTTGGTTCAAAACCCACAGAGGAGAAGCCATTTCTGAGTTTTTCGTCGTTGCCCTTTTTAATCATCTTAGTGAGTTTTGAAAGGTTCCCATAGAGAAAACATGGCAACATTGAGTGATCTATCTATAACATAATTTTCTTCTCTTCATTTAATTTCAAGAATCACATTTAGGAATCTCGGTGGAGTTTCACCTTCTGGGTGTGAAAACCCAGCAAGGAAAAGATGAAACTAGATTTTTTGCCAGTCCAACTTTCTATTAGCTCAGAATAAAATTACTTGTGAGTAAGTTCATCTAAAGTAAAATAATTTAAGAATATCCATCGAGCAAGGTCCTAAACTATCCCAAAGACTCATGACAATAAGGAATACCCACTTGGCTATATGATGCGGGAAAAGACGAAAGATAGGAACCTGATGGAGAAACTTAACACTTTGAGGAAGAAAGAAACAACTGACTTGACCAGCCTAAACACTATACAAGTTAAAACCTCGACTTTGCAAAATTGGAAAATAGTTAAAAAGTGGGGCTACAGAAGGACATAAAAGTCAACTCTTGATTGTGATTGGTTGAAATGCTTGTGCACATGGATCATTCAACATTCATCCTCCACCCTTGATTAGATCTCTCTTGTCCTTTGATCTTAATCATCTATCTATCTTTAAAAGGGAGAGCTCTCTCATTGTTCTCATCTCTCATGCTTTTGTACCAAGGTTATGTTGTAGGATTTTTAGGTACTCTTTGGAGATTTGGAGAGCTTGTCACATCATTGCATTCATACTTGGATTATCGTAGGTTTTTTTCATGCTTTAAACTAGTTCACCTAGCTTAAATACGAGGACTTGTAATACTCTCATACTTGTTAGTTTAGCTTGTATTTGATATGAATTTACCTTAGTTTACATTTTCATTGCATTGCATGTTGGTTCTTGGACACTAGCATTGTTTCTATTGTCTTTGAGTCTCCCATTCTATGGTTCACCTTGCAAGAGTTGCACAGCTAATCTCATTTGAGAGCCACAAAACTTACATTTGAACCTCTTGCACCTCATAGATAGGGATCTCTAAGTCATAATTCAAGGTTCCTAATCCATGGGATCCATTGGATTTAATTTCCTAGAGAAGTGTACCATTTTTTAGTATACACCACCTTCTTATCTATTTCTAGGAATCCCCTTTCTCTCTTAGAAGTTGTGTTCCTTTTATATAGTGAAATCCTTTCTTACATGCATATGAAAACTACTAAGGGAGTTAGTATTTTCACTTCTCCCTCTCTAATATTTTCTCATTGCTTGTACTTTCTTATGATTAGATTTCCCTATTGCATGACAATCTTGTATTTGGGAGTCTATTAGATGTTCTTCCTATTTTCTTTGGATCTATTATCTCTACATGTTACTTCCCTATGAGCTATATAGGTGTTGATTACTTTCTTTACTATGTTGTTTATAAGATTTCCTTTAGAGGTTATAATGGAATCATTTCATCTCCCTATCTCATTTCTCTATAGATTTGTATAATTTAATGGTATATTCTTATCTATGGGTATGTCATTCTTTATTAAATGCAAGATCATGTGTCTCTACCAAATGATTTCTTTCTATGCCTTGGAATTTTATTCCTGACATTTAATAATCATCTATATTTTACTTTATATGTGATGTATTTTCTAGTACCTTACACTATTTGGACTTTACTATTGATGTAAGGAGCATCAATTGTCTTCTTCAAATCTACATATTGCCTTCTTATTGTCTTCCTCAACACTGATTTAGAGGCTCAAGATCTTTTACTCTTCTAATAAAAGTAACATTATTTACTTGATATGATAATATCAACTTGGTTATATCAAACTCACCATTCTCTCTTCTTACATGTTAGATCAAACTATCACAAAAATTCTACATTTAATAATGCTCCATCTTCACTAACACATATTCGAGTTCCACCATTTTCCACAAATTCATGTCAGAAATGCTTTAGAATAATTGTGAGGGGGGGTGAATTAGTTATTCAAGGTTGAAATGTCCAATTCAAACTTTTTCACTAAGTGTGGCAATCCCATAAAACTGTTCATTCATCCAAGCTTAATACTTTCCTACTTAACAAGTTACTATAAATCAACATACAAGCATAACACATGAAGAATCAACACATAACACAGTGATTTACATAGAAACCCAATTTGGGAAAAGCTACTGGTAACATACTACTCAATTCTCACTCTTCTAAAGTGATGTCCTTTGTAAGGCCTGCCCTATTAAAGGCTACAACATATTGTTGAATGTGATAAGGTTAAAGGATTTATCCACCCTATTAGAAGTGGGCCTAGTTAGATGACTTTAGGACATTCACTTGGAATGCCACCCTATTAAAGGATTTACAAATGGATGTTAAACCAACCTAAGTCCATAGGATTTTTTCCCTAATTGATACAATTGCTAGAGAGTAACAATATGGACTTTTGACCTAATTACAGTATACAACTTATCTTGTAGATTTTAGATCACCATTCAGCTCATAACATTTTTCCTAGCTTTCAATCTCTTCAGCTCTAGCAACTTTTCCTCCTCTTAAGCTTTGTCTCCTTGAGTCTTCATGCTTAATGTACCAATGCAATCATCTCTCTCTGACCACTTATCAAAGTAGAGTCTTTGTGCTCTATTCTTCCTTCTCCTAGATGTCTTCTCCTTGACACCCTTCAACCACTTTACAATTTGGCACACAAGCAACTCTTGCTTCTTGGTTTGTGACTCCTTATATAGAAGTCTAGAATTTCTTTTCCTGCTCAATTCTTCCCTCCTTTAATTTTAGTTTGAATAGATTAGGTAGGATTCATTGAATCTAACCCACATCTTGTTTCTTATAGAAACATCATGAAGAATCCTCTTGAATTCACTTTAAAACAATTTACATAGAATTTTGTGCTACTAGCTCATCATCCTTATCCTCCAACTAGTTCACAAAATTCAAGGTAACAACTCTATTGGTTCTAATTTGGCAAATCTTTGACCTTTCAAATAATGCACTAGCTTGATATTATTGAAATTTTGGTGCTTGGCACATACTATGTTTCTTGGCATTAAATACATTTTATTGATGCTCAACACCTACTATGGATTCACTAAAAATCCACTAAGTTTTTTGTTTGCTTAGCTCCTTCTATATCACTCAGCACTTGAACTTCACTTGGCACCTAAAGTTCACTTGACACACACTAAATTTTGCATTTGCTTGGCTCCAACTGAAAATTTACTTGGCTTGAACTAGCTTGCTCGACACTTAAAGATGAACTTATTTAAGCTTTGAAGTCAACCTTGTTACAACTTATTCCTCCAAAGTTTGTAAGTGAGACCAACATTTGTATCTTCCAGTATAATATCAATACATCATCTTATCATTGTCTTAATTGATTCTTGTACTTCATTACAAAACCATAACTCAACCTTTCCCTTAGGTGCCTTTGTTACATCTTGTTGATAAAATCCTCACAACTAAGGGTAAAAACTAAGTACACTCCTTATGAGTTATGGTATGGACGTCCCACATCTATTAAGAATTTTAGAATTTTTTGAAGTAGATGCTTCATTAAGAATTTTGATGATAAAATAGGAAGCTTTGATTCAAGATGTGATGAAGGGATCTTTTTAGAATATTCTTCTCAAAGTAAAGCTTACAAATGTTTTAATTAAAGGTTGAATAAACTCATTGAAAGTGTACATATGAAAGTGGATGAAGTTGTGCAGGATAAAAATGAACAAATGCATAATACTTTACTACAAGACAGTGATAAAGCATTGAAAGAAGTTGGAAATAAAGTTGATGAAGGTTAAAAAGTAAATAATAAGGTTGATGAAGGTGAAGAAGAGATAAAAGATCAAATAGAAACACCAAAACCTACAGATACAAAGGTTGCGGGAAAAAGATTGAAGAAGTATCATCCTCAAGAATAGATTATAGGGGATAAACATGTAGATATTCAAATGAGAACAAGAACTACATATAGCGAATGTGCTAATCTCTATTTGTTATCTCAAATTGAAACTAAATCATATAAAGAAGCTAGTATGGATGAGTTTTGGGTTAATGCTATGGAAGAGGAACTAAGTCAAATTGAAAAGAATAAAACTTAGGAATTAGTGCCTAGACCTAATGATAAAAATGTTATAGGTGCTAAATGGGTCTTTAGAAATAAACATTATGAAAATGGAAAGATATCAAGGAACAAGGCTAGATTGGTTTGTAAGGGTTATGCGCAAATAGAATGTGTGGACTTTGATGAAACTTTTGCACTAGTGGCTAGAATTGAAGCAATTAGAATCTTTCTTGCATATTCAACTTTCAAGGGCTTTAAAATGTACCAAATGGATGTTAAAATGACATTTCTTAATGGTTATCATGATGAAGAGGTTTATATGGATCAACTTGAAGGATTTGAAAACAAAGACCATCCTAATCATTTCTACAGGTTAAAAAAAGGCTCTTTATGGTTTGAAACAAGCTTCAAGGGCTTGGTATTCTAACTTGGATCAATATCTTATCAAGAATAGATTTAGAAGAAGTGGTGTTGATAGAAATTTGTACATATATGGTACATGTGATGATGCTCTCATTGTTATTGTTTATGTTGATAATATAGTATTTGGATCCAATGATGATGCTTTATGTCAAGGTTTTTAAAAGCTTATGCAATCTGAATTTGAAATATCCATGCTTGGGGAACTATCTTATTTTCTTGGGTTGTAAATTTCTCAGTTGGAAAATGGTATATTATTATCCCAAACTAAGTATGCAAAAGAAATGTTAAAGAAATTTTATATGGAAGATTGTAAGCATATGGGAACACCAATGATAACAAGATGTAAACTTACTAAAAATGGTGATTCTCCTAATGTTGATCAAAATACTTATAGATCCATGATTGGTAGTTTACTATATCTCATAGCTTCAAGGCCTAATATCATGCATGCTATAAGTTTGGTTGCAAGATTTCAATCTTCACCTAAAGAATCTCATGTTATGGCAGTTAAAAGAATCTTCAGATATATTTAGTGTACTTTGGTTTATGGGATTTGGTATCCTAAACATGATGATTTCAGATTTGTTAATTATACTGACACAGATTGGGCAAGTTGTCTAGATGAAAGAAAAGTACTTCAGGAGTAGAATTTTTCTTGGGTAATAGGATAGTGCATTGGCATAGTAAGAAGAAAAAATCTACTACACTTTCTACTATAGAGGCTAAATATATAGCCACATGTTCTTTTTGTCAACAGGTTCTTTGGATGGTTCAAAATTTGTCAGATACGAAAATAATAGTGTCTAAACCAGTTCCTATCTATTGTGATAATCAGAGTACAATTAGCATTTCTAAGAATCTAGTTATGCATTCACGCACCAAGCAAATTGATGTTTGTTATCATTTCATAAGGGAACATGTCTTGAATGGTAATGTTGAATTAGAATTTGTTTCTTCTTCAAATCAACTTGCTGACATATTTACAAAACCTCTCTCACAAGCTACATTTGAAGGATTAAGAACAAGATTGTGGGTGTTGTCCCTCTCTTCTCTTGGATAAGTTCATAAATGAGTGATAGATTTCAGGGGGAGCATATTTTTCTTATCTTTTTGTTACACAAAAACCTTGTTATATCTCCTTTGTCATTGATGTCAAAGGGAGAGGAAAATGAAGATGTTTGCATGATGGATATACAGGTCTAGGTACACATGGATATATAGGCATACATGTATAGATATAGGTATAGGTACATGTGGATATATAGGTATACAAGTATAGATACATGATATATAGGTACACATGGATATATACGTGGAAGTTGGTATTGACATTAACGCCAAAGGGGGAGTATGTTGAACCCTTGGTATTTGTTCTTTGATTGTTATCATTGACGTCAATAATGAGCATATGGTATGGCTAACATCATGTAACTATCTTGTTTTATGTCCTTTAATATTGTAAAACTTATTCAAGACAAATACTTAAGTGTTATACAATTAGCACTTAATGTTCACATTCTTTTTGAAAACAGATATAAAAAAATAGTTTTGGTCTATTAGAAAGTTGACAATCTTTTTTATCATATAGACCCCAAATATCATACCTTTTTGGAAAGGTCTCAAAGTTAGCTAAAATGGGTCTTCATTAGTTTTTTCATAACACATGTATGAAAAGAGAAAACATCTATTTATTAGAAATGGGTACCAAATTTTTATGATAGTTTTGGCAGTTTTGAGCGGTTTTGGTCTAATGGAAGTTTGGTGTATGTAACTACCTCCAAAATTTTTAATTTCTTGGTTTATAAGTAGAGGATACATTCCTCTAAAACATCCAATAGGTGGCTTTGATAGAAGTTGCAGAATTGGTGTGAAATTCCTTGTAGACCAAACAATTTGCAGGCAGATTTTTTTACATCAAAGAAGAGGGTAATGCTTTATTTTTCTATTCTCATATTTTTTATTTTATTTTTATTGAAGAAGGGCTATATATTTCTACTTCATTCATTCATATCAGTATTTGATTAGATCTTTTAATAGAAAAAGAAAATATATTTGAATATTGGATGTTTTGAGGAGAATAGAAGTATATCTTGCATTGTGTTTTCAACAAGAAGCTGAAACTAGTGATTCATGATTTGTGTTTTAATAGAGATGATCATCTAATTTTATATCTCATTTTTTTATTTTGTCAGTTGGTGCTTCTTGTATTCATGAAGTTGGCTCTTCAGGTGTAAGGGATTGGTGTTCCTTGAAATTGGTGTTTCTAAAATAGGGTGTTGGTGCTTCCTAGAGTTGTAGCTCTAAAAGATTTGCCCAAGAGGCCAATAAAGTTTTAGATTCAAAGCATTTTTTTACCTAAGGGGTTTTTCATGTTAAAATATTGTGTCACTTTATTATTCATTAACTATCTTACTCATGTGTTAAATTTTTATAACTTGTAATTGTTTCAAGTTTTTATAAGTATTTTAAATCACTGATTCACCCCCCCTCTCAGTGGTATCTCCCCCTTAGCACTAACTAATGGTCCTACACTAATAGAATGAAGGAAACCTCCTAAGACTCAAACCTATTATCCAAGGCTCTGATACCAATTGTTGGTATGTTTTCCATTGCACCAAAAGCTTGAGCTCTCAATGAGCATCACAAACACCAGACTTACCCAGATCTACGAGAGGTGGTTAAGCCATATCACAAACCTTGAAGGAGGTGTTTTCCACCAAGTCAACATCAACTAGCTTAAGATACTTCTTATTCCATGTCCCTTTGTATTCCATTTGGTCTTTTGATAACAAATATCAAATAAACCCATTTCATGTGCATTACAATACATTTTCATCACTAAATAATGATTTAATGAAATTCTAAAATGACTGAATGTCAAGTTTGTGATTTTCAATTATCTTTCCCAACTTTTAAACCTCCATCTCCAAGATCTTAACTCTCAAGTTGTTAGACTTCTTCTAAGAGAACTATGCTCTAATACCAATTGTTGGAAGTCTTAATGGTAAAAAAAGATATTGGGAAGTGGGGGGAGGGGTGAGTGAATCAAAATCTACAAAAACTTTTAACTTCTTGAAATAAAACAAGTGCATTCACCATTTTTCCATCTCATATCTATATCATATACCATACAACCATAAACTATAATAATGAAATATATCTAAGTATACATCACAACCATCAATATTAAAAACAAATGTAAACACATAACACAAAAAATTGGTTACCCAAAAACCCTCCAAGTGAAGGTAATATTGGGGTGGGGATGACACCCACAAGTCTTCACTAGTGCAACAATAAAGTTTTCCTATTAAGGCTACAATGTTTGACAACTTTTGGTGATCTACCCTGTGAAAGGTCTACCCTACTAAGAGATTTAAAGACTTATTCAATCTACCTTGATTAAAGGATTCAATCTTATAGCTAAGTAAGCACTCTATTAGGATATTTGAATAGGTTTGTTAAAACCACTCTGTTAAGAGATTTACCCTGATCCATTTGTTAGAATGTCTTAGTACTTGATCCTTTAGTTAGCATTTTATTCTAAATTAAATATTTTCTCTTTGCTTGACTAATTTGATCTGCTTGTCAAATACACTTTATTCTACCCTTCACTACTAGGTTGCACTATCTGATCTCTTCTTCTAGTCATGAAACATAACCTTTCTTCACTCTATCCTTGACCTTATCCCACATACACAATCATCCTTATTGATTCATGGCTTGAACCCTTCTTATAAAAGACAACTATAGAAGGTTCTAGATCATGATCAACAATCCAGAGTTCTCCCTTTTTCTACTTAGTCCTTCTAATTTTTTAATTGGTTACTCTACCTTCCTAGGGATTGATGTAATTGTCTCCTTAGTTGTCTCCATAATCCTAAAATCTTGCATCAAATTTGGCCAAAAATGGTTTAAATAAGTGTTTTTGTCATCACAAACACATATGCTAAAATTGGTTTACTCAACACTTGGTTATCCTAATGCTTGGTCATAACTGATATTCATGTTGTCCCTCAACTTTTGTATGCTCGATAGTAACTAAGTCACTCCGCATATACTATCTTTACTTTTTTCAAAATCTTTATCTTTACTCAGCATATGTTATGACTGAGTCCATACTAGGTTGCTTGACAATCTTAGACTTGCTCAGCTTATACTAAAATATAAACAAGTCCATGAATACTTAGCCTCCATTGGGTGGCTCAGTCACAATGATGACTGACCAACTCTGCTTAGAAAATTACTAAATTTTTGACACTAATAGGAAACATGGCTTAGATATCAACAATCTCCCCCTTTGACATTAGCAAAAAAAATACTTTTTCATGACTTAGCATTCCATTCAAAATTAAAAAATAGCACTCCCCCTTAGATTGTAACTTGGTCTTACAAAATAGCACTCCCCCTTAGATTGTAACTTGGTTTCATTTTATGGTCTTATTTTGTGGTTTTAGGTCCCTATAAAACCTGATTTTGTAACTATTATACTGTAGGTTTCAGGTCCTTGTAAAACCTAGTTGTGCTTATTGGATTATCTTTATCTTTTCTATTAAGGATTTTGGGTCCCTTCAAAACCTATTTTTACCTTAATCTAAAAAAAAACTTGGTCTCCAAAAAGACTTCACTATTTGCATCATATGTACATGTCTCTCCAAAAATGAGTAATTTAACCTTTGATCTTTCATCAGTGCCAGTATCTAATTTTTCACCATATTTTCCTTTGCATAGCTCATATTCCCCCCTTGTGTTTTCTCTATTTTCACTTTGTAGTATGTGTCATAATTATTATTTCCCCCTTTCTTTTAACACTTATGGCTTTGGGGTTGTAGGGGTCAAATTGTACTTATCCAAAATTGATTTATGAATTTGTAAAATCGTCTCTAATGCATAATCCCAACTAGATTGTACTATTAGCATGAATGTTGATGCTGATACTATGGGGGAGCATTATAGAACATTATTTTTCATTGATGACAACATAGAAATAAGATTGTATAAGAATGTTAGAGCAGCTGAATGAGATTTATGTATTATAGACATCATATTCTGTATCTTCCTATGCACAAATACCATCATATACTACAACATGTATTTGACATGTGAGTAAGTTTGTAGAACTTCAATCAACAACATATGAAAGATATTGATAATTTATAAACAATCATAGGAAAATAGAGTAGTGGAAAAACAATTTCTATTTTATGGCCAATATAGAGCATTGTATTTAGAATTAAAGGTTGCACAATTAACTGGAGGTAGCACACTGACTACTGATGATGTCAACAAGTGCACAAGTATAGAAGTTGCACGTGTGAAAGTTTTTATATAACTATAGGCCAACAACATTAATTAAATGTCTATTTCACTTAACTAACTTTATAACTATGGAGCTAACTCAAGGAATTAATATTGAGTGTGGTATAAAGAAAAGTTGTTTTCCAAGTTTTAATTATCATGATTGTGATCAAGAAGTATGGAGGGCTCTTGAGTTGTGAAGTAGAGGAGTAGAGAAATTTGCTAATGCATGTAAGTGAACTCAAGGGTTATTGTTGATGGATACATAGTTCAATATCTTATTGCATGATTTGAAGGTGAAGTAGCTCGACGTACTAGATAGAGGAAGAAGCAAAAGACTAGCACACATCTATTATTCTAAAAGGAATAGTACCAAGATCAATTGGATAGTGGGTTCAACTACCTTCCACAAATCCTAACAGGGTTGGAATCTCCTAATAGGATTCAAAGTCTCCTAATAGGGACTCTTTGTACTAAGTGTTGTAATAGACTCCTTACAGGGTCCATCCTTTAACAAGGAATATTTAGATTAGTACATTATTTTGTGGGCATCATTCCCACTAGGGTTTTCACTCTAATCAAGGGTTTCCCTAGTCAACATATCTAGTGTAATTGTGTATGTGCATTTCTTTATGGTGGCTATTTTCTTTGATTGAATGATTAAGAATTGTTTAAGAGGTTTAATTTTTAGATTACTATATAACTGATTCACCCCCCTTCTCCTCTTAGTTATATTGGTGGACTACTATTTCTAACAATTAGTATCAGAGCCTCAGTTCCTTGAAGGGAAGTTTAACAACTTTGGGAGATCCATGGTGAATATATTCAGGAAGGAAAGTCCTGGATTTGATAGTACAAGCTATGATAGTTGGAAAGACAAAATCAAGTCTCATCTCTTGTGCATGGGTCTAGGATATTGGCTTGTAACCAAGACATCTAAGAACATTGTAGAAGAAGGTAATCTTGAAACCTACACTAAAGAACAGAGAGAAGTGTTTATGTGAAACATGAGGGCAAGAGAAGTAATATTGTTAGTATTATCTAAAAGTGATTATAGTTAGGTAAAACAAATTAAAACATCTCATGAAATTTGGAAAACTTTAGAGGCTAATTATGAAAGTGATACACATGAAAAGTGGGTTAGATTAAAAAATTTGTATTGTACATTTGAAGATGCTAAATTGATGGAAGATGAATCTATAAGAAGTTATGTTGGCAGAATATTTGAGACTGTTGTAGGAATCAAATCTCTTGATGAAAAGAAATCTGATGATGAAGTAATATGGAAGATCTTGAAAAGTCTAACACCACCCTTCAAGACAATAAAATAGATGATTAAATTAATGTTACCTTGCACCATTAACTTCACCAAAGAAACATTACTTGGGAGATTGGAAGTTGAAGAATTTGATCTAAAACAATCCAAAGAATTAGCAAAGGTTGAGACAACATTTAGTGCATTAAACATCAAACTCGGTTTAGCAAGGAATACAAAAGCCCAAGGAGACATTGCTAGAAGTTTCAAGTTCATTGAGGAAAAGATCTAAGAGGGAGTAACTATTCTTATGGAAAGAGAAAAAGATGGTAAGAATATCTTCAAATATTGGACATGTAATGAATATGGTCATTATGTATCTAAGTGTCCTAAAAGAGAAAGAAAGTTTAAGGGAAGGTTCAAGTCAAGAAGATCTAGAAATTTCTTATTGTTAGAATTCTTTAGAATAACTGAGAGGGGGGGGGTGAATTAGTTATCCAAGGTAAAAATGCCCTATTAATACCTTTTTACTAATTTTAATGAATCCATACACTTTTCATCCATCCAAACTTAAATCAATTATATAAGCAAGTTATAGTAAATCAATATGCAAAGATAAAACATCCAAGATCAACACATGACACAATGATTTACGTAGAAACCCAATTTGGGAAAAACCACCAGTAACATGCTACTTGATTCTCATTCTTCTGAAGTGATGCCCTGTTAAAAGCTTACAACACATTGTTAAATGTGACCCTATTAGAGGATTTCACCAAACTGTTAGGAATGGGCCTGGTTAAAGGTCTTTAGAAAATTAACTTGGAATGTCACCCTATTAAAGGATTTATCTTATGGCTATTAAACCAACCTAATTCCATAGGATTTAAACTTACTGTTACAATTGCTAGAAAGTAACGATAATGGTCTTTTGATTTGATATAACTTACAACATACTTTGCAGATTTTAGATCACACTTTCAGTTCAATCCTTATGCTTGGCTTCAATCACTCCAGCTCTGATTGCTTGTCTTCCTCTCAAGCTTCATCTCCTTGAGTCTTCTTACTCATTCTGCCAATGCAATCATCCTTGTGGTCGTCTATCCAAATAGAGTTCCTGTGCTTTCTTCTGCTTAGCACCTTCTTCAGTACTTCATGCTTTTATGCTTGACCACCTCTCTCTCTCTCTCTCTCTCTTTTCATTAAATTATGTCTTCTTAAATAGAAATCTGATTTTCCTTTGCCGCTCAATTCTCCCTCTCCAATTTTAGGGTTTCAAAATGGATTAGGTAGGATACAATGTATCTACCCCATATCTTGTTCTCTTCTAGAAACTTCACCAGTTGTATCCTTAAAAATGTTCTACATGGTGTTCTGTGCCACCAGCTCATCATTCTTATCTTCCTTTTAATTCACAAATTTCTAGATAACAACCTTGTCGGCTTAGATCTGGTAAAACTTTGATTTCCAAAATAATGCAGCAACTTGACATTATTAAGTTACTGGTGCTCGGCACCTCGTTGTTACTCGGCACCTATACTTGCTCAACACTTGGTTCTGCTCGGCACTTGATAAACTCTGTGTCACTTGGCATCTGAACTTGCTCGACATCTGAAGTTTACTTGGCATCTAAAGTTTACTCAGCATCTAAAGTTTACTCGGCATCTGAAGTTTACTTGGCATTAACTAGGAATTTTCTCGTCTCTTACTAGCTTTCTCGGCTCCTCTCTAATGAACTTAGTTGAGCTTTACAAAAGACTTAGCTAAAACCTTAAATCTTTGATATGTTTCAGTGTGTCCATTCTTTGTATCTTATAGTATGTCATCAAATACACTTTTTCATCAATGGCTTAGTTGTTCGTTGTACTTCATTATAACATCATAACTTCAACCTTTCTCTAGGTGTTCTAGTTACATCTTATTGATTGCCTCATCCTTGACAATCAACTAATTGATAGTATTTGGATCACTAAAGCAATTGTCATTCTTGCAAGTAGCAAGTTTGACATTAATGACAAAACAATGATTGAGGACATTCTTTACCAGTTCCATATATTATTCCAACAACTTTTCTTATGATCATTTCAATCATTTCCAACAATCTCCCTCTTTGGCATTGATGGCAAACCAAACTGATCAATTAATCAACTTAGTTACCACCAAGATTGTATATTTTGTCTTGCTGTATTTTTACTACTGATCTCATATATCTCCCTCTTTCTGTATTTTTACTACCGATCTCATATATCTCCCTCTTTCATATATATCTCCCTTTTTCTTTGTATTGGTCAGATTTTTGCATATTTCTCCCTCTTTGACATAAATGCCAAAGATATAGCATCTTTATCATGCAAAATATAAGCTTTGGCTTCTTGTTGATTTTCTCCCTCTGTCACCATGCTTGTGATTGATTTGGAGTTTTTGCTCCTGCTGTCATCCTTTGCATCAACCTGTTAATATTTCAATGATTTATTCCTATTGATGCAGGGCAGCTTCCTTGTTGCCTTAAACTACTTGAGTTAGGGGTATTACCCCCAACTTGCCTCTAAGATATTCATAGGAATCCTTGGGCAATGGTTTGGTGAAGATATCTACAGTTTGTTCCTTTGTGTGGATTTATTCCAACTTTACTTGTTTGTCTTCTACCAATTCTCTGACATAATGATACTTGATTGCAATATGCTTGGTTTTTGCATGCATTACTAGATTTTTGGATATGTTTATAGCACTTGTATTATCACAATACAATATCACAGGTTTTGTTACTTCTTCTTTCATTCCATTCAATAGATGTGTGAGCCATACAATGTTTGTGCAATTGACTACAGCTGCCACATATTCTGACTCTGCAGTGGACTGGGATGTACATGTTTGTTTCTTGCTAGTCCAGGTGACTAGCCTTTTGCCTAGAAATAATGCACCTCCACTTGTGCTTTTTCTATCATCAATGTTTCCTCCCCAGTCTACATCTATATATGCATTGAGCTCAAATTTTCCATTATTTTTGTAGTATAGACCAAAGTTATTAGTTCCTTTAAGATATCTCATTATTCTTTTTACTGCTATGAGATGATTTTCTTTAGGATTAGCAGAGAACCTAGCCACTATTCCAACTACTAATGCTATGTCTAGTCTACTATGTACAACATATTGTAGTTTTCCAATCATAGATCTGTACATTGTTTGATTGACTTCAGATGACTCATCATTTTTGGACAGCTTATTTCCTATTGTCATTGGTGTGCTGGCTGGTTTGGATTCCTCCAATTCAAACATTTTAAGAATTTCTTTGATGTATTTTGATTGTGTAACAAATATTCCATGTTTGAGTTGATGTACTTGCAACCCAACAAAAAATTTGATTTCTCCAAACATAGACATCTCAAATTCATGTTTCATTTTGTTAGCAAAGCCTTTGCAAAGTACTTCCTTACCACCAAACACTATGCCATCCACAAAGATTTTTGATACAATAATGTCTTTACCTTCTTCTGCTTTGATGTACATGTTGTTGTTATCATCAGTTCTTTCAAATCCAATTTGCACTAGATACTTGTGAAGTCTCTCATACCATTCTCTAGGTGCTTGTTTCAAACCATAGAGTGCTTTATGTAGCTTACACACCATATCCTTGTTGTTTTCATCAACAAAAGCTTCTGGTTGTTCAATGTAGACTTCTTCTTCTAGTATACCATTTAAGAAGGCAGATTTTACATCCATCTGATAGACTTTAAAATCTTTGTAGGCAGCATATGCAAGTAAAGTTCTTACTCCTTCCATTCTAGCAATAGGGGCAAATGTTTCCCCATAGTCTATTCCTTCTTCTTCAGCATAACCCTTGCATACTAGTCTAGCTTTGTTTCTAGTAATATCACCATTCTCATCTAGTTTGTTTCTGAATACCCATTTGGTGCCAATCACATTTTTGTTAGTTGGTTTGGGAACCAAACTCCAGGTTTTGTTTTTTCTTATTTGATCAATTTCTTCTTCCATAGCTTTATACTAGTCATCATCTTGTAATGCACCATATACTATCTTGGGTTCAGATTTGCTGATCAGACATGATTCATGTCTTAGTCTGTTTCTTGTCATTGGTCTTGCATCTTTGTCACCAATTATTTGTTCAGCAGGGTGATGTCTTTTTACATATTTGGATAACCTTGGCTCTATCCTTGTTTCCATGTTTGATCTTCCAGATTCAGGATCACTATGCACTTCATTGTCAGGTTGTTCTTCATTATGTGTACTATCTTCATAATCAAATTGTCCATTTCCTTCATTCTGCAACTCGGCTTCTAAATGCAACTCGACATTCACTAGTTGAGACTCAGCTGAGACTAAAATTTGTTGCTGAGTTTCAATTTGATTGACATCATCCTTATCAACAGTCATTCCTTCATAAGAATACACAAAGGTTCTATACTCTTCCATTTTCTTTGGTACTTTAGCTTGAACTTTTATGTGCTCATCAAAATTTACATTTTCACTTTCTACAATTTTGTTAGTGTTAGTATTCAAGCATTTATATGCCTTACTTCTAGTGGAATAACCAAGAAATGTGCCTTCATCACTTTTTGCATCAAATTTTTCATTTCTAGCATCTTTAAGGATAAAGTATTTACAACCAAAAACTTTGAAATGTTTTGCATTGGGTGGGTAACCATACCATAATTCAAAAGGTGTTGTATTTGTACCTTTCTTGACTTGTACTCGGTTCAGTGTATGAATAGCTACACTTACCACTTCGCTCCAATATTTTAGAGCAATAGTCTTTTCCATCATTAATGTTCTAGCACAGTCAATCACAGATCTATTTCTTCTCTTAGCAATTCCATTTTGCGGAGGAGTTCTAGGAGCTAATGTTTATCTTTTGATTCCTTTATCATTATAGAATATCTTGAATTCATTTAATGTAAATTAACCACCTCTATCTGATCTTAGGCATTTCAAGCTTTTTCTAGTTTCCTTTTCAACTCTAGCCACATACCACTTAAACATTTGAAAAGCATCAAATTTTTATTTTAAGAACATAATAGTCATCATCTTGGAATAGTCATCAACAAATAGCATTATGTATTTATCTCCTCTATAGCTTTATATTTTCATTGGAACACATAAGTCAGTGTGAACTAACTCAAGTATCTCTTTAGATGTATAGTTTTTGCTTTTGAAACTTGACTTTATCATCTTTCCTAGCTAACATTGTTTGCACATGATATTATTAGGCTTCTTCAATTTTGGTAAACCTCTAACTTTCTTCATTTTACTGATGTTGACTAGATTGTCAAAGTTGACATGACATAATCTTCTATGCCATAACCATTCATCATCAAATTTTGCAAATAGACAAGAAACATCATCCATATCAAGGTAAAACAAATTACTCTTTGTTTGATCTCCTTTTCCTATCAGTTTACCATCAGTAACATAGATTTTTGCAGTTTTGTTTCCAAATTCCACTTTGCAACCTATATTGCCTAACTGTGAGACACTCAGTAAATTGTAGTTTAATCCTTCAACATAGTATGCATTGTCACATGAAATTTGTTCTGTGAGCTTAATGGAACCTTTTCCTTTGATTTGACATGGAGCATCATTACCAAATCTAACACTATTTCCATCATACTGAGTAAAGTTAACAAACTTACTTTTGTCTCCTGTCATGTGATGTGAGCATCCACTATCTATGATCCATCTGTCATTCTTTTTTATACATGTTACTAGTGCTGTGGGCTCTTCTTCATCAGATTGGTCCTTCATGGCTACATAAACAACTTCATCATCATTGTCATCAGAATTTTCTTCAACAATATAACACTTCTTACCTTTTTCTTTGTAATCTCTCTTGTCATCATCTCTTATGTACTTGTATTTGTTGTCTTCCTTGGAATCCTTTTTCTGTGGACACCTTGCAGCAATATGACCTACTTCATTGCAATTGAAACAAATGATAGGCATCTTACCTTTGAATTTTCCTTTGCCCCTGTGAAATCTTCTAGTGAGCAATGCTTCCAATTGTTTCACATCTTCCTCATCAGTGCTACTGTCAATAGATACATACTTCATTTTTCTTCCTTTCTTTGATTTCACCTGTTCAACATCTTTCAGTGATAGCTTGGTCTTAAAAGTAGATTCAACATTTTTAGGTCTGTAGTTGTCAAAGTTAGATAACTCAAATGCAGTGAGTCCACCTATTATACCTTCAAAACTTAGATTATTTCTTGGTATACATCTTAGCTCTTGTATTGCTGATACTCTAATAGCATAGATAGGGAGCAAGGTTCTTAAGAACTTACTATTAATAGTATCGTCATCCAGTTGACCACTCAAACATCTTATTGCACTTACCACTTCCTTTATTCTTGCACAATACTAAGCAGCATTCTCATTTTCTTCTATTTTCATGTCATCAAACTTTCCTCTGAGACTTTCTCTTTTTTCTCTTTGTACATTCTGATCTCCTCCATAGATGTCTGATAGGGCTTTCCACATTTTGAATGTAGTGTCACATCCTTTGATATCATCAAATTCAGCATAGTTGAGTGTAGAGGCAATTTCCAACATTGTTTGATTGTGTTCTTGCTTGTTTTTCATGTCTTCTACAGTAGGAGCACCTGTTGGATCTACATGTTCAGTGACAATTGAATTTTGGGCATAATCTCCTATGGATCCAAGATGTAGCTTCATCAAACTTTTCCATGAAACAAATTTGTCTTTGTTGAGCTTGGGAACTTCTCTCTTTGGCATTTTGATCTTTTCTGCTTGTAGTCCCTTTAAACTGAATCAACAGTCAGGCTCAGATACCAATTGTTAGAATTCTTTAGAATAACTAAGAGGGGGGGGGGGGGGGGGTGAATCAGTTATCCAAGGTCCAAATGCCCTATTAATACCTTTTTACTACTTTTAATGAATCCATACACTTTTCATCCATCCAAACTTAAATCAATCATATAAGAAAGTTACATTAAATCAATATGCAAAGATAAAACATCCAATATAAGCACATGACACAATGATTTACGTGGAAACCCAATTTGGGAAAAACCACCACTAACATGCTACTTGATTCTCACTCTTCTGAAGTGATACCCTGTTAAAAGCCTGCCCTATTAAAAGCTTACAACACATTGTCAAATGTGACCCTATTAGAGGATTTCACCAAACTATTAGGAATGGGCCTGGTTAAAGGTCTTTAGAACATTCACTTGGAATGTCACCCTGTTAAAGGATTTATCTTATGGCTATTAAACCAACCTAAGTCCATAGGATTTAAACTTACTGTTACAATTGCTAGAAAGTAACGATAATGGTCTTTTGATCTGATATAACTTACAACATACTTTGCAGATTTCATATCACACTTTCAGTTCAATCCTTATGCTTGGCTTCAATCACTCCAACTCTAACTACTTGTCTTCCTCTCAAGCTTTGTCTCCTTGAGTCTTCTTACTCATTATGCCAATGCAATCATCCTTGTGGTCCTCTATCCAAACAGAGTTCCTGTGCTTTCTTCTCCTTAGCACCTTCTTCAGTACTTCATGTTTTTATGCTTGACCATCTCTCTTTTTTTTTTTCATTAACTTATGTCTTCTTAAATAGAAATATGATTTTCCTTTTCCGCTTAATTCTCCCTCTCCAATTTTAGGGTTTCAAAATGGATTAGGTAGGATACAATGTATCTACCCCATATCTTGTTCTCTTCTAGAAACTTCGCTAGTTGTATCCTTAAAAATGTTCTACATGGTGTTCTGTGCCACCAGCTCATCATTCTTATCTTCCTTTTAATTCACAAATTTCTAGATAACAACCTTGTTGGCTTAATCTGGCAAATCTTCAATTTCCAAAATAATGCAGCAACTTGGCATTATTGAGTTACTGGTGCTAACCACCTCTGTGTTACTCAACACCTATACCTGCTCGACACTTGATAAAATCTGTGTTACTCAGCATCTGAACTTGCTCGGCATCTGAAGTTTACTCAGCATCTAAAGTTTACTCGGCATCTGAAGTTTACTCGGCATCTGAAGTTTACTCGGCATTAACTAGGAATTTGCTCAGCTCTTACTATCTTGCTTAGCTCCTTCTCTCTAATGAACTTAGTTGAGCTTTACAAAAGACTTAGCTAAAACCTTAAATCTTTTATATGTTTTAGTGTGCCCATTCTTTGTATCTTATAGTATGTCATCAAATACACTTTTTCATCAATGGCTTAGCTGATCCTTGTACTTCATTATAACATCATAACTTCAACCTTTCTCTAGGTGTTCTAGTTACATCTTATTGATTGCCTCCTCCTTGACAATCAACTAATTGATAGTATTTGGATCACTAAAGCAATTGCCATTCCTACAAGTAGCAAGTTTGACATCAATGATAGAACAATGATTGAGGACATTCTTTACCAGTTCCATATATTATTCCAAAAACTTTTCTTATGATCATTTCAATCATTTCCAACACTTATATGCTAATGAAGAAGAAGAAGAGGAATCTGATCAAAAAATGAGTGAAGACGAATTGGGGTTCCTAGCTATAAAGGAGGATGATCTTGATAGAGATATTAGAGAAGAAAGTGCATTGATCTCACAAGTTGAAAAGAAAGATTGGATCATTGATAGTGGTTGTTCACATCACATGACTGGCAATATGAGCAAGTTTGCCAAATTCAAAAACTATGATGGAGGAATTGTTAGAGTAGGGAACAATGTAGCCTATCACATTACAAGAATTGGATCTATCACTATTGATGGTAAAACATACACTGATGATGTTTACTTTGTTAATATACTAAGCATAACCTGTTAACTGTTGGACAACTTATGGACAAGGGCTATCAATTGTAGTTTGGTAATGACACATGCATTATCAAGAACAAGGAAGAAAAACTACTTGGTACTGGCAAAAAAACTAGAGGTAATATATTTTAGTTAAAATCCACTGAAATTACATGTTTAGTAGCAAAGATTGACAACAATTGGTTATGACATAGAAGATTTTGTCAGATTAACTTTGATAACATTGTGAAGGCCAATAATACACTTGTTGTAAGAGATTTACCCAATATCACTAGCCCACTGACACTATTTTTAAGGAATGTATCTTGGCTAAGAAGAAGAGAGTCTCATTTCCTAGCAAGTAGTTTTGTACTACACAAAATTTGGAATTGGTTCATACAGATCTGAGTGGTCTTGCAAGAACAAGAGGATTTTATGGAGAAAGGTACTTTATGATTTTTGTTGATGATTTCACTAGAATGATGTGGGTAGCTTTTCTTAAAGAAAAATTAGAGGCATTTGAGAAATTCAAGATATTTAAGAACAAAGTTGAGAATGAATCTGGAGTTAAACTCAAGAGTTGATGATTAGATAGAGGAGAATTCACCTCTAGAGAATTCAATATCTATTGTGAAGAGCATGGCATTAGAAGAAAACTATCCTCACCCCATACACCTGAGAAGAATGGGATTATTGAAAGAAGAAACAAATAAATTGTTGAAACAAAAAGAGCTATGTTATTTTTAGAATGATGTACCAAAGACCTTTTGGAGAGAGGTAGTCAATAAAGTAGTATAAATACTAAACAAAGTGCAAATTAGGAAAGGTATGGACAAAACACCCTATGAATTATGGTTTGGTCACTCACCATCAATCAAGTACTTCAGGATATTTGGAAGAAAATGTTACATCAAAAGAGATGATGATATTAGTAAGTTTGATGCAAGGAGTGATGAAGGTATGTTTCTTAGCTATTCATTAAAAATTAAAGCCTACAGATGTTACAAATACAGAACAAAAACTATAATAGATTGCATAAATGTTAAAATTGATTAAAATTTTGGCACCAAGGAAAGGATAATGGATGAAAACTCTAATGGAGATGATTACTCTAGAATGACTAACAGAAGTAATGAGTTATTTCTCAAGACTAACAATGACTTGTAGAATAGTGTGCAAGTTGAAGATGTGAGAGAAGAAGAGAGTGTAGTACCAAAAATAAGAGTTGAAGTAGCAACTCCTACCCCAAATAGAAACTTGATAAGAAAGCATCATGTTTATTAGACAATAGGAAGCAAGGAAAAAGGAGTAATGACAAGGAGAAAAATTAATGAAGAACTATGTCTGATATCTCAAGTAGAACCAAAAAGCAAAGACCAAGCAATCAAAGATGATCATTGGATAAGGGAAATGAAGGATGAACTCTAGCAGATAATTAAAAATCACACATGGGAATTGATTCCTAGACCTAAGGACAAAAATGTGATTGGCATAAAATGGGTATTTAGAAATAAAATGAATGAATAGGGAGAAGTAATAAGGAACAAAGCAAGACCTGTATGTAAGGGTTACTCTTAGTAAGAAGGAATTGATTATAAAGAAACATATGCACCTATAGCAAGAATGGAAGTAGTCAAAAATTTCCTGGCATATGCAGAAAATAATATTTTTTAGGTATATTAGATGGATGTTAAGTTAGCATTCTTGAATGGAGAACTTGAAGAAGAAGTTTACATTGAACAACTAGAGGGTTTTCCTTTAACAGAGGAGAAATATATGGTTTATAGACTAAAGAAAGCATTGTATGGATTAAAGCAAGCACCAAAAACCTAGTATGCAAGGTTGGAAAAATACTTAGAAAATCTTGGATTTGCTAAAGGAACAACAACTAGTAACTTGTACTTGAAGAAAATAGGAGATGATTTGCTAATAATCATTGTATTTGTTGATGAGATCATTTTTGGTAGAAATGATGAAGCTAGTAACAAATTCTCTAAAGACATGAAGAATGAGTTTGAGATGAGCATGATAGGAGAAATGAAATTCTTCTAAGGATTGCAGAGTGTTTAGAACAAAGAAGGTATCTTTATCTCTTAGACCAAGACTTAAAAGATTTTCTAAAAAGATTTGGTTTAGAAATTTGTAAACCTGTTGGAACTCCTATGGTAATTGTTCATAAGTTATCAAGCAAGGATGAGACCCCTACTATTGAAAAAAAGAAATATAGATCTATGATTGGAGGATTATAGTATCTAACTCATAGTAGACTAGATATAGCTAATGCAATTGGAATGGTGGCAAGATTTCAAGATCATCCTAAAAAATATCACTATGTAATAGTAAAGAGGATATTCAGATATCTAAAAGGAACATTAGATTAGGGCATTTGGTATGATAGAAGCAATGACTTTACTCTTTTTACTTATACAGATGTTGATTGGGTTGGAGATAGGGATGATAGAAAAAGCACTAGTGGAGGAGCATTTTTCCTTAGAGGAAGACTAGTTTCTTGGCTCAACAAAAAGAAAGATTGTACCTCACAGAGTACTAAATAAGAAAAATATGTTGCAGCAACAAACAACTGTAATCAAGTCATATGGATGAAGTAGACGATGAAGGATATTGGAATTACAAAAATACTTGTAATCATTTACTATGATAACACAAGTACTGTTAATATGTCTAAGAATCTTGATTTGCACTCGAAAACTAAGCACATAGAAATAAAGTATCATGTGCTGAAAGAGAAATTCATAGAAAAAGAAATCATATTGGAGTACATTAACACTAAGGAATAGATTGAAAACATTTTTACAAAGCCCTTACCAAAGGATACCTATGAGTACCTGAGAGGTATGCTTGGGGTTATGCCCCTACCTAGGTTAGAGTAGAAGATGCAGAAGTGCATCAGTCCAGGGTGTAGACTTAAAAGTGTCCCACTCTAAACCCTTTTATCCAAACAATTCCATGAGTTTTAAATGCTTGGATTCTGGCTTAGAGCTCCCTATCCATGGAGTGAAAGAGAGTATATTTCAAGAATAAGAAGGCTCTCAAATGAGCCTTAGAGATACTCTTCTTGCTAGTAAACCATGCAATGGGAGGTTCCAAAGACAAGATGCAAGAATGCAAATGTCCCAAGGAGTTCCTCAAGGATGCAATGCAAATAAAGATTAAGCTAGAATGAATATGAAAAGTGCAGCTATCCTAAGCATGGATAAGAGTTTTACAATCCAAATATTAAGCTATGTGAGATAGATTATTGCAAAATAGAAGCTAAACTAACATGCAACATGAATCTAAGCTAAAATGCTATGGTATGAGAGAATGTAGACAAGAAATAGAAGTTCTCCACAAAGCTCCAAAGAAACTTGTTAGAAAACCTGCAACATAACAATACTCAAAATATGGATCCTTTGAGAGGGAAAGCTCTCTCCCTTTTAAAGTTATACAGATGGTAGAGATCAAGATGAAGATGGTGGATGATCAATGGTGGAATTTGAAAAGAGGAGTGATCCATGTGCACACACAAGTCAACCAATAGATATAAGTTGACTTGTCATATAAGACAAAAGTCACTAAGCCTTTTCTTTTAATTGCAAAATAGAAAAAGGACTTTATGTGTGCACTTTAAGTGGGTTTGAAGAATGAGGTCTTTTATTTAATTAAAAGGGGACATGTTCTTTTAATCAAATAATGAACTTAGGATAGCATAGTCAAACTATAGGTTATAGTCAAATAAATTGATTATTAGCAATTTGGTCTAGGTAAATGATTATAATTAATTTAGCAAAAATGTTGAAAAGGGGGCTAATAGTCTAGATGACCATTTTTAGGTGATTACATAGGGTACATAGCACCATTGTTAGACTAGACTGAATGCTGATCCTTCCCTTATGGGGGAGTATCTATGATGAACAAAGTCAACAAGGACTCTTGGTAAATGATAATTGGTGTACAATAGTGTCTTTAGACACTTGTGTTGTTTATAGAATTATATGCAAAAGTTGTAAAGAAATAGACCGGGTTGTGGTCATGTTGATAGATTGTTATATGTTCAATTTTTGTACTACCTTTGACATTGATGTCAATGGGAGAGAACTGGTGCAATAAAATATTTTCATGAAGATTTGAGTGATGAAGAAAAAATGTTGATATTCTTTGGAACTATATATTTTTTATCTATGTTGCCATCAATGCCAAAGGGGGAGATTGTTAGCATGAATGCTGATGTTGATGCTATGGGGAAGCATTGCAGAACATTTTTTGTCATTGATGACAACATAGCAATAAGATTGTATAAGACTGTCAGAGCAACTAACTTAGATTTATGTATTACAGACATCACATTGCATATCTACCTATGCATAGTTACCAACATATACTACAGCATGTATTTAACATGTGAGCAAGTGCATAGAACTTGAATTGACACCGTACAAAAGATATTGATAATTTATAGAGAACCACAGGAAAATAGAGTAGTGGGAAAATATTTTTTGTTGTATGACCAATATAGAGCATTGTATTTAAAATTAGGGGTTGCATAGTTAACTGGAGGTAGCACATTGATTATTGATTATGTCAACAAGTGTGCAAGTACAAAATTCATACATGTGAAAGTTTGTGTATAGCTATGGGCCGACAACATTAATTAAATGTGTATTTCATTTAATTAACCTATAATAAAGTATGGAGCCGACTCAAGGAATTAATATTGAGTGTGGTATAAAGGAAAGTTGTTTTCCAAGTTTTAATTGTCATGATTGTGATCGGGAAGTAGAGAGGACTGTGAATTGTGAAGTAGAGGAGTAGAGCAATCTACTAATGTGTGTAAGTGACCTTAAGGGTTATCGTTGATGGATACATAGTTCCAAATCAGATTGCATGATCTGAAGGTGAAGTAGTCCAATGTACTGGATAGAAGAAGAAGCAAAATATTGTCACACATCTATTATTCTAAAAGGAATAGTATCGAGAACAATTGGATAGTGGGTTCATCGATTTGATCCTAAAGTTGTTTGGATAGTGGGTTCAACTGCCTTCCACAACTCCTAATAGGGTTGGAATCTCCCAACAGGGATTATTTGTACTAAGTGTTGTAATTGACTCCTCATAGGGTTCATCCTCTAACAAGAAATATTTAGATTAGTACATTATTTTTTGGGCATCATTCCCACTTAGGTTTTCCCTTTGATCAAGGGTTTCCCTAGTCAACATATCTAGTGTAATTGTGTATGCACATTTCTTTATGGTTGCTATTTGCTTTGATTGAATGATTAAGAATTGTTTAAGAGGTTTAATTTTCATATTATTGTATAATTGATTCACCCCACCCCTCTTAGTTATATTGGTGGACTACTATTTCTAACATGTATAAATTCCAAAACTTGAATCTTGATTTCTAGCTGAGTTGCTAGATCCACTAAACTATCTACAATAGAGATATGTGGATCTCTCTAAACTAAATATTTTGTAGCTGACAATTCCTTCTTCATAAACCCAAATGAGGTAGCGACATGATTTGAATAGAGATCTATTTGGTTCAAATTTTGTGATCTTTAGCCATCATCTTCACTAACCTTCCTTGAGCAAAAATCAATTTATTGAATTGAATAGAGATGAACTTGCATCCATGCTCAAAGAATGTCCAAATGCCTTCAAATCTACTTGAAGTTTACTAATAGACTATTAATTCTCTAAAGGTGAAAAACTTAACACAAAAAATATTTTTAGATAAAGAATAAATATTCTACTAAACTCCTAAAATATTTACAAGATTTGAAAGTTGAACCTATTTTATTGCATTTTTTATTGAAACATTCTCCAAAACTTTGTGCTCAAACTTCTTATTAGACCATGATGTTGGAGCACCTAAGGATTGCTTAGGAAATCTAAGTTCTATTTTTTTCTTATGTAAGTGTGAGTCTTAGGGAATTTTGGATGTGGAAGAGGTCATATATACCATATTTGGAGTACATTGGAGAGTTTTTTTCATAGGTTCTTAGGCCTTTTTACTAGGTACAATTAGGGGCTAGGAAGTTGTAAAGCCCTTTGATTAGCACAAGGCATGAGGATGATATCATCAAGAGGTAATTGGATTTTAGAAAGAGTTAGGGTAATTTTTTTACCATGGTTGAAATTTTTGATTAAGTTTGAGAAGTTAAGAAGGTCATTTGACCAACTTGGTGAAAAGTTACAAGAAAGATGTAAAAGTTGCATTGTGTAACTTTGAAACTTTTAAACTTACTTGAGAAATGTTTTGAAGAATAGTTGCAATTGATGGAGAAGAGTTCTAAGGAGTATATAACCACCCAATGGCCTTATATAAGGTTGGAGATGACCCATGAGAAGGGTAGGAAGTCCATTGTATGGAAGGTGTTACAAAGGAAAGGGTTCTCATTGCACGAAAAGATTGACCTGTTAATGCCCACTACAACCATTAGTCTTATAGAACCATAGGAGGTGGTTAAGCCATGTTATGAATCATGGGAGGGATGCTGTCCAACTACCAAAAATATCCCTCACAGCATCACTTTCCATGGGCAACAAGATTCAAACTTGTGACCAAGCTTTGATACCAATTGTTAGAAAGGATAGGGTTGACATTGCATTAAAAGATCGATTTGTTAATGCCTGAAACAACCAATAGTCTTGTATAACCATAGAAGGTGCTTAATTCATGTCATGAATCCTATAAGGGATTCTGGCCCACTACCAATAGAAGGCATGTTTTTGCAAATAGCATTCTAAAGCATTTTGTGAGCCTTTTCATAGTTTTTTATGATAGTGGTTAGTTAGGTGTGCAAGATCCATATTGTCACTTGAAAATATTTTAGCTTGAATGTTTTATTGAATCTATATGCTGGTAGATAGGTTTTTTGAATATTTTTATTATCTTTTTGAAATTACTTTGTTTCTACACTATCACTAGTTTTGTCTAGGCAATTCTTGAAGATGGAGCTCTAACTCATTTCTCCACTATTTCAATTTGTACAACCTCTTGGGTATAGTGAGTAGAATCCATGTAAACCATGTATATAGAAGAAAGGGACCTCAAATGTAGAATAGCCATTTTAAAGTTCTTACCTTAAGAGAGCTTGTAGTTAGTTCATCTAGGGAAGACCACATTGAAGTGTGCAATGCTTGTAGAGGAGCAAAGCTAGAGTCCAATTCCTTTTGTAAATTAAAGGAGAAGGCCTTACCATAATCTCATGAAGGAGAGAGGTTCATACCAATCACATCAAAATCCCAAGAAAACCTTGCTTGTTGGACCAACCAATTAAGCCTAAAAGCCCTATTTTCACCTACTTTGGGTTAGGGTAATGGATGGAAGAGCATGACCCCATGACCTCAAAAATATTTAGGGGACCCCAAGACCCCAAATGGACCAAGAAACCTAAAAAATATTGCAAGGTTACTTTGGAAGGCATAGGAGAAAATTCCTATTTTCTTATTATAGGAGACCTAATTGGGGCTCTTAGCCTATTATGCATATTTGTGAAGAAAGTAAGAGATTGAATGGGAAGATAAACTTGATGAGACTTAAAAAATACCTAGTTGGTTGAGTAGAAGTGTTTTTAAATACTTTCATACCTTTACAAGGCCTAGTTCAAGCTTTGGAGGTTGTGTTCCATATTATTTCTTTAAGGGCTAGAGTGAAGAAAGTGGGAATGCATCAAGTCTTGGCTTGATAAAGTGATCTTTCTTGATAGATAGGTTGGCTAGGAAAACCAGGGGATCCTTGGGAAATTTAAGGTCATATAGGTTGAAAGTGGTGTAGAAGAGACACCCTAGAATTCTTGTAACAAGATTAGGAGCATGAGTTAGTGAGTGACTCATCTAACCTCCATATCAGACCATTTCATCAATTTGTCATTGGTCTCAATATCCTCATTATTGAACTTATCAAATATATGAACTAATTGTTCTAAAATAGGTGCCTAGTCATTTACATTATGAATCTCAAATGCATCTTCAAAAATGTCCTTTACGGCATGCACTACCTATTTTTTCTTGTACTCTCTTCTTAACTGTTCTTTCTTGGTCTTTCTGAGCATCAACTCTTAAAATATTTTCATTTTTTCAAATGTCATTGTATCAGGGTCATACTTAGAAAGTGTAATGGCCATGTATAAAGTTACTAGAGTTTTAGGTGACTCTACCTTCTACTCTATTATCTATGACTTAGGTGTGCTGACACTTAGCAATGTCATTTGCAATTATGTTCCTTTAACACTTTGTCTTTGTATTTTTTTATCCTATATAATACTCTCCTTCTAAGTAGGTGTAACCTATTGAGTGGGAAAAAATGATGCTTTAATAGAGATAGGAATAACACTCAGAAAATGTATAGGCTTAGATTGCCTCTAGCTTCTTTGGCTTCTTAATCTCCTTAGTCTTTAATTGTTTGGCCTCCTTTGTTCCCTCAATGCAAGTTCCTAAGGCATCATGTGTAGATTGATATGCTTGACCTTTTTTCTCTACTTTATTCTTGTCAATAACAATATTGGTCACATGTGGTGGATATTGAATCACAATTATAGCTTTTTCCTATTCCTCGGCACTTACATCTTGTTAACCCTTCACTTCAACTATAAATTAAGTGATTTTCAAAATATTAGTTGTAGTGATTATAGTAGGACCACTCTTAATCCTTGGGTAATCCTAAATTTGTATTAACATTGTATTGGTGCATGGAAGAGGAGTGCCTATGGTTGCATTTGTAAATGCTATATTTTTCATTTCTTCCTCAGTAAAAACATTTTGATTCTATTGTATTTCATCATAAATATCTTCTATGGTGACAATATCTTGGTGTTCACTCTCCTCTACCTTTCTACTTATTTTCTCTTCTAGATTATCAGGTTCATCATAAGCTTTTTGATTATCTAATTCTAATGCATATTTCCCTTCTTTTTTCTCTTTTTTTTTTGCTGGAAGTAATAACCCAAATGCCTTTTTCCATATCAAAATAATTTCTTATACAACAAATTCTACTTTATTCCTCAAAATTTGTATAGGCCTTTGTCTTGGGCACAAATTTATTTGCAAAATATCTTAGGGAAATAGACATATGAGTCTTCCTTAAGTCTAGCATGGTTTGGGCTAAAGTAGCCTCTCTTGTTTGTCTCTATGTGGATAATTCCCACTTTCATTTTGCATCCAATTTATTCTATAAATTATTTTGAATGCCTTTCCCTAACTCTATAGGTGTGTACTTATATTTTTTCATCATATCTAACATTTTTTAAAAAATTTTCTCTTGATTTTCCTTATCCAAAGAATCATAATTAATATGTTTGAAGCTAGAAATTCTTGTTAAACTTTTGATATTATCACATACTTGATCAATATTCATAGGAGGTCATCTGGGAAAAATTTGAAGTTTACTCAAATTGTCAGACTCAATTTTCTCTCCTTCATCTCCTTCATCATTGGGCATGACAACTAACTTTCTTCTCAGCTTCTTCTTTGGACTCTACCCAGTCACTTTTACAACTTGCTTCCTTTTGGGTGTACCTTTTCCCTTACTTGGATTAGTTATCTTTGCTATGCTTTTCTTAGGTTCAACAACTATAGGTAATGCTTCTTTGGATCCTTGTCATGTTAATATTCTTCTTTTAGGTTCAAAGGTAGGAGGGGTAAGACTCTTCTTAACATTCTTCTTCAAGTCCCTCTTCACCTTAGCATCCACTATCAGAATTATGTTTTGTTTTGTTGCCTTAGGCTTGACAACCACTAGTTCTTTTCCTTTTGATTCTTCCTATTCTTCTTATGATTCTTCATCTTCCCCTTTTCCTTAAGTTATCTACAAGGGTCCTTTGCCAAGTTTACAATAAAGATCAGCAAGCATCTTCTTTCTCTTTCCATCCATCTTGGGCACTTTTGTTTACATCATTGTTTTTATCTTGGCTAACTCATAATTGTTGAATGGATCAAAATTCTTGTCAATATCTTTAGATAATAAAGTTTTAACAACTACAATGATCTCATCTACATTCACCTCATATTGCATCATCCTTAGTCATGCAACCCTGAGTAGTACATCCTATGCATATTTATAGTCAGTGTCCACCATGAAACAAATGTCTTCATAATAGTGGTCAACAACTAACTATGGAATCCTCAATCTATTCTTTTTTTTTCCTTTAAACTCCTCAAAATAACCATCCATAATGGTTTCAAAAATTTTACCCAATTGTTCAATAAAAACATTTATTTTCTCAATCATGGGTCTTTTCTTATCCCACACCATAGTTCCAATAGACAGAAATGAAATTTGCATGTAGAAGAATATGAAAGCCAATAGTGACCTGAACTTACATGATATGTTCTTGGATTTCTTGATTGCTCCAAGATTCTTGGTTAGTTATGCCAATTGTAGCTCAGCAAGGTAATATCTATGATCTTTCTTTACTATCTTACAACCTAGGTCTACTACTATGCATGGAAAAATATTCAACCAGATTGACTAATAGAGCTTATGTGTAATCAAATGTATAGAAAATTCAACAATAGGGTCTTCAATACCATCTATTAACATTCCTCAGTCATTCCACTTGGCCTTTGTTTGATCTTCAATAATGGTTTTTGTTGCACATGTCATTATCTTCACTCAGTATAGGGATTTACACCCTATCACTCGATGGATTGTTGCCTTATTGATGTTTATTGATCCAATTTCTAGCCACAATTTCATGTTGTGCACTTTTCTTAAGATAATCTTGATCCATTCCACTTTGAAAACCTTTGGAAATGCTATGACATGAGTAAGCCCTTTTCTTGGAAACTATATTGTTTTCATCTTTTAGAACTCCATTTTCACACAATTTTTCATAATGATGAGAGTACAACCTAAGCAAAAATGAACACAAGAAGAAAAGGGGAATACTATTATCAAAAGTGATATGATATTACATTCAGTACAATGAAAAAAGACTCAATGACATGCCCTAGGGGGTTACAATATTGTCTAATTCTGGAGAAAAACCCTCCTCATAGTACCTTCTTCCAAACTCCCCAAAATTGCATTTACAATGCTAGAAATGATCTTAAGTAACCCAAATTAGGTTTAGGGTTAGGAATAAATTTTAGAATATGCCATTTTGCATCCACTACCAAAATAGAAGGTTTTAGAAAACATGTCAGAAGTCAGTGTAAAATTAGAAGAATCCAGAAATGGTAGTCCAAATTTTGAGAGGTATAACTTTTGATCCAGGACTCTGATTGATGAATTGTTTACATTTCTAAAAATCTCTCCAAACACTCTATATCCCTATGGATAGCTACACTCATCCCCCATTTTTTTGGCTAGTACAAGGTTTTTTAGTACCTCAAATCTAACTTTGAAGTGCTCTTAGGGGGTCTCTAGGAAACTTAAAACTATAATAACTTTCAAACTGTAAAGCCTTTTGACTTGATTCTTTTTTTGGAGTGCTTTAAATTAAAACTATAATCATCCCTCAAAATTAAACCCTCTAAATCATCATAATCATGGCTCAACAAAAAAATAACCTATTTTCTACATTGGCATGTATCCTGAGGTGCTCAAAAACTCTAACCCAGAAAACCAATAGTGGAACTATGAGAGTTGGAAACTCTATTTGACCCAAATGGGTATCCATAAATTAAGAAACATTAAATAGAAACTAACATTAATCATATTTTTGGGTGATTTAGGATTGCCCTTACACCACTAGATGCTCTTGCATCAAACACCCAAGGTAAATTGAAAATTGACCCTATCACTTGATAGCAAGTAGAGGAAAACCAAATGGGAAACCTCTGTTGTAGATACCCAAGTTGAATCTTCTATTGGTTGTCCTTTCCACTTCACCAATTATTCTTCATACTACTTGTTTTTGGTACTCTGGCCCACATGACTATCTAGAATTTCTTCAATCTCTTCCTTCTCAAAAGTAGAAATTAGGTATGGCTCTAGCACCAGTTCCTCTTGTGCACCATCATCATGATATTTTGTTAAGTCTACAATATTTGAAAATAGGAGAAATATGAATCCCATCTAGCAACTCCACCTCATATGCATTTCTTGAATCATGATTCTTTAAAATATTTCAAGGACCAAATTTCTTCATCTTTAGCTTGTTGTAGGTGCCCATTAGAAATTGTTCCTTTCTCAAGTATACCATAACCAGATCCCCAACTTGGAACTCCTTAGGTCTCCTCTTTTGATCTTCTTAACCCTTATAATGCAAGTTCATCTCGGTAATATGTACATGCACCTCCTCATGTAGGTTCTTGACATGTTTAGTAAAGTCTTTTGCATCAACACTTTTCCTCTCTCCTTGCTCCATATTCCTCATCTCTGGTGCAGTCCTTGCACTACTCCCATACACAATTTAGAATGGAGATCTACTAGTACTCCTATTCACAAAAATGTTGTAATCAAATTCTACTTATGGTAGAATCAAATCCTATCCCTTGGGCTCATCTCCTACTAAACACCTCAAAAAACTACCTAGACTTCTATTCACTACTTCTATTTGTCCATCAGTCTGTGGATGATGTGCAAAATTGAACTCTAATTCTATCTTCAACTTCTTCCACAAAGTCCTCTATAAATACCCAACAAATTTAATAACTCTATCTGAAAAAAAACTTTTTGGGAGACCATGTAGCCTCACCACTTCTCTGAAAAACAAATCTACAATATGCACTAATTATGAGTCTTGTGGCATGGAATGAACTCTGCTATCTTGGAGAACCTATCAACCACCACAAATATAGAGTCATTACCCCTTTTTGTCCTCAGTAATCCAAGAACAAAATCCATACTTATGTCCTCCCAAGGCTTTGATGGATCAGGAAATGGCTAATAAAGTCTAGTATTTTGACTAAATCCTTTGGTTGTTTGACATACTCGACAAATTTGCATAAAATTCTTCACATCTTGCAATAATTAAGGCTAAAAGTAATGTTCACTAATAATGGAAATGGTCTTATCTTGACCAAGGTTTCCTACCATCCCTCCATGTCATTTCTCCTTGATTAAGTTCTCCCTCATGGAACTCCTTGGAATACACAATTGACTTCATTTAAACAACATACCATCCTAGATCATGTAATCTAGCCACCTGGTCCTATCTAGAGTAATAGGTTCTTTACAAGACTTCCAAGCCTTTGAAAACTATGGATCCTTAGGGTATAGATTCTTGAGGCCATCAAATCCAACCACTTTAACTTTCTTTTCTATTAGCAATAATTGTCTCCTACTTAATGCATTTGTAACCCTATTAGACCTTCTACTTCTATGTTTCAAACAAATGTATAGCTTTACATAAATTCTAACCATTTCAAATGTCTTTGATTCAATTTATCTTGGCTATTTAGGTACTACAATGCCTGATGATTAGTATACAAGACACATTCTTTTGACAACAAATAATGCCTCCATTTCTTTAAGGTATGAACTTTTTCATAGAACTCCTCATCATAAATAGAATACTTCTTCTTTGCATCATTCAATTTTTCACTAGAATAGGTAATAGGCTTACCTTCTTGGTTCAACATAGCCCCAATAGCACTATTACTGTAATCTGAATCCACTTGGAACACTTTGTTAAAATTAGGAAGTGTGAACACAGGTTGCTTTGTCACCTTCTTTAGCAATTCAAAATTTGTTATAGCTCTTGTAGTCCACTTGAACTCTTTTCTATCCCCCCTCATTGTTTCAATTAGGGGTATATATATATTACTAAAATTTCTAATGAACATCCTATAAAAACTAGCCAGACCATGGAATGACCTCACCTTAGTGGTAGACCTTTGAGTAGGCCATTCCAAGATGACCTTCACCTTCTTTGGGTCCATTTTGAGACCTTTACTTGATACAAAAAATCCCAAATAGACTAACTCCCTATTGATAAAGCTACAGTTCTTCAAATTAATCAATAATTTCTCTTCCCTCAACCTTTCAAGGATACTACAAATGTGCAATAAATGCTCATCCAAAGACTTACTAAAAATTAAAATATCATCCAAATAGACAATAACAAATTTTCCCAAAAATTTCTTTAGTACCTCATTCATAAGCCCCATGAAGGTGCTTGGTGCATTAGTCATTCCAAAGGGCATGACTAACCACTCATATAGACCATCCTTGGTCTTGAATGTAGTCTTCCACTCATATCCCTCTCATATCCATATTTAGTGATAACCACTCTCGAGATCTATCTTTGTGAAGTACTAACCTCCACTCAAGAAGTCCATAAGATCACCCATCCTTGGAAAAAGAAATGGGTACTTGATGGTAATTTTATTTCTATCCTAAGAGTCTGTACATATTCTCTACTCTCCATCCTTCTTTAATGCCAACACTATAGGTACTGCACATGGACTCAAGCTCTCTCGTATTAAACCTTTCCTCAACAACTCCTTGGACTTGTCTATTTTATCTCCTCAGTCTCAGTCAAAGTCATCCTATGAGCAGCCTTGTTAGGAAAACTAGCTCTGGGGACTAAACCTATTTGATGAATGATTTTCCTTATTAGAAGAAATCCTATTGGAAAATTATTAGGGATGACATCTCCATACTCACTTAATAGACCTAAATTTTCAAGTGGAACTTCACTACTACCTTTCTTATCCTTTCTAGGAATTAAAGCATAACATATGTGCTAATGTTTCATGTTATCCAAAAAAAAATTTCCATCAACAAGACATACACTAGGACTACTACATAAATTTTCACCCTTCTTTATCAAGGAATTCAATTTGTGTCAAACTCCATCCTTTTTCAAAGAGTATGTATTTACATGACCACTATGTATAGCATGCCTATCAAAATTCCACAACCTTCCCAACAATAAATGTCAGACATCCATTGGGATGATGTCATAGAGAGCCTCATCATGGTAACTCCCAATCTTGGACTTTACTAAAAATTTCTCACTAACCAAGACCTTATGATCATCCTACACCAAAGAAATTTGATAGGGATGGGGATGTTTCTCCCTCTTGAGCTTTAGCTTTGATACCATCTCCTCTGACACCAACTTGTTAGTGCTCCCACCATTAACAATCACATCACAACATTTACCCTCACACTTGCACCTAGTACAAAACAAAATTTGACTTTCTCTAGGTTTAGTCTCACCAATCAGCAAGACCCTTTCATTAACCAGAACCTCTCCTCTTTCTACATCCTCTAAATGTGATGATTGTGCATCATCATCCAAATGAGTGGCCCTTGCTTGACCATCAAATCTCCTATATATCCTTCCTTGGCATTGAAGGCATTTGTAGGCATGATAACCTTCTTCATTAAAATAAAAATAGGTACCATAGAAGCCTCCTCTTCCTAAACCTTGTCTACTTCCTTTGTCTCTTCCTCTCTGATCTTCAAAGTTTTGATCATAGGAGCAGTTGAAACCCTCATTCCTCTGGTTTTGGTTGGTATCCACATCTTTGTTTTTATTTTGCTTCTCATTTTGGACTCCAAATGACCTACTACTGCCCCTTCCTCCTTGAATATGCCCTCTTTTCCTCCCATCAAAATTTTTGCGTAACTTGTCCTCAACTCGCAAGGTAAACTGGTATTCCTCTTCAATGCTAGTTATTCTAACTAGACATAACTCCTCTTGAATGCTAGGTCTTAACCCATTAAGGTAATGGAAAACCTTCTCCTTGTTTTCTTCCACATGCCCCACCCCAATAAGGACTTGGTAAAACTCCTCTATGTATTCCTGGATAGATTTGTTTGAATTACAATAGGAAAGGTAAACTTTGGGGGGGTGGGGGAATTAGTGATTTAAACTTGGACCCATAAAAATTTCATCATACATCTATTTCATGCAATTAGTGAGTAAACTAAAATGACATATAAACATATAAGCATTCACACACATATGATGCTAGATATGATTACCCAGAAACCCTCCAATAAGAAGGTAAAATTGGGGTGGGGATGACACCCACAAATCTTTACTACTACAATAATAAAGTGTATCCAATGAAGGTTACAATGTTTTGACAATGAAATATGATCGACCCTATGAAAGGTCTACCCTATTAAAGGCTTACAAAGATGATTAGATCCCACCATGTTAGATGATTTCAACACCCCATTAGAAGTGTGCTTGGTTACAGGAATTTAACTTACAACTAAGTAAGCACCCTATTAAAGGATTTCATATAGCCTATTAAGACTACTTTGTTAAGAGATTTTGACTGAAATCACCTATTAGAATATGTCAGCTTTGATCCTAAAGCTAGCACTTGCTTTCCTAATAACAGATCACCTCTAAACAATTGTTTTGTTGATCCTTCATTGATCAAATGTCCCTTTGCTATACCCTCTTCTTTCCTTTGTTCTTCTCAAAATAATTTTGCAATGCAATCTCACTGCATAACTTCTAAATAACCATGAATGTTTTGTTTTACTATACAAACTATCCTCTTCTTTCCTTCAACATTCATAGAAAGTTTAGAGTTGTCCTCCTTAAGAAGACTTTGGTGACTTAGGGTTAGGTATGAATCTATGACTGAGATTCATCCATTTTGTCACTTAATCATTCCTTTTTCTTTATTGGCTACATATAATTGCATAGGGAATCCAACTTGAGATTCATCCTTGTCTCCAAAATATTGTAATTCATCCTTAAGTCGGCTCAAAAATGGTTTACATAGTTTTTTGTGCCTTTGCAAACAAATATGTCAAAATTGTTTCACTCAGCATCTGAAGTCTCTAATGATTAGCATGCCCTAATCTTTATATTGCGACTCTTCATCTATAGTGCTCGACATCCATTATTTACTTAGCACCTAAATTACTCAGCATAGTCTATTTTCTTAGCACTTGAGTGACTTAGAACTTGAGTGACTTGGCGTGTTCTAATATATACATGTTGTTCTCAGTACTCTATTTTCTCTCTCTTCAACCTAGCTCCCCCCCTCCCCTCTCTCTTGTTCCTTTTTAGGGGTCTGCTAGATCTGCATCTTATCATTTTTTGTTCTTCATGTTCTTTGGCATCCTAATGATGGATCATGTAGTATGATCTAAAATATTGATGATAAAAAACTACACACAATCGAATCCAAAAACTAAAACTCATATTCATGGATTGTGGAAATCTCATAGGTCTGATGTACTACTTGTTTGGCATGAACCAAGTAAATAACTTAAGTATATTGACACTCATTTGTCAAAACCAATCTAAGATCAGCAATCTCCCCCTTTGACATGAGTGTCAAAAACACTTGAGTATGCATTTAACATCCTTTTCTTTTATGAGCATAACATATCTTAACTCATCTTATATACAAAACTTCAAAAAAAATAATGCCAAAATTTTGTAATAACTTGTTACCCCAAAATTTGATAACTCCCCGTAAGTTGATATGTTTCTTTTGTATCCAAAATTGGATACTCTTTGACTTCATTCTATTTATGCTTTCTCTTCCCTTAGCTTGTTCTATCTTTACTTTGAATTCATTCATTGACTTATTTCTATTTCCCTTTGTTTTCTTTGCTTACTCTCCCCCATTTCTTATATTTTCCTTATATTGTTCTTATTCTTCCTCCAAATATCTCTCCCCCTTAATCTTTATTCTCCCACTTTTTGACACCTATGTTAATGGGCTTATACTCTTATAGTGTGTTTGTCTAGAAAATATTTATGGACATCTAGTATTATCTTGAGAGTTGCATCCTAGTTCTCACATGCTACATCCAATGACTTGATTTGGATTGCTAGCTCAGCAACAAGGTGAACTAGACCATCTAGTGTAGAAATATTTGGGTCTTTCTTTAGTAAGGTTTTAGCATAGCCCAGTTCCTTGTGAAAAAATTCCATATGGGGGGTAAGAGTTACCTGAATGCTAGTTATTTTGGCTCTTATGTTAGCCTCATCTATTGTCAATATAGCTAACTAACTCTAGGTATGAATAAATGTCTTGAGATGCTTCTCACTCTAAGCTAGATTCATAGGTATTTTTGGCACCTGATGAACTTATGTGACTTTCAAAGCTCAAGATGTGACTTCTAGTCTCTTGGGTGAAGAGTGAAGGATTGCACAATTTAGTGTATAATGAAAATATGTTCTCAAGTACCTTCTTCACATCCTCAACCTTAGTTGTTAATGCAACTTGTGTTAGTGCTATATCACCTAATATATTTTCATTGACTTTTTTTTGAAACTTCTTTTCTAACATTAAAGTAATTTTTCATTTGTATCTAGGTCTTTATTGCTGACCTTCTCCACTATGTCTATCAATTATTCTATTGGTGACTTGGTCTCATTAGGAGTCAACAAACTAAACGCATCTAAAAATATTTCTTTAATATCTTGTAGTTCCTACTTCTTCCTATGCTCCCTCCTAAGCATTTCTTGATGTTTTTTCCTTGCTAGGTCTTACTATAGTATTGCTATCTATTATATGGTTATTCTATCATAGTCATACTTGGGAAAAATAATTTCTTCATCAAGGTGCATGTCTCAATACTATATTACTTATTTTTCCTTTGATGAACTCAGGCTTGACACTGAGATCTGCAATGGAATTGCATCTGTGCTTGGCTTCTGAAGAGTTTGTGTGGAGGGAGTGTTTGATGCTGGTAAGTTTAATAGGGCATGGATGGTTTTTTTCTCCTTCATTTTGAGTGTCTTCTCTATCTCTTTAGGCTTTCCCTTTTCTATCACAATAACTTCACTTGCACCTTGATCTTGTGTTGTAAGCGTAGATAAGTCTATCTGACCTATTTCTTACTATTTGATAGTAGCAACTTGTGTTTCCATTATGTTCTTTTCTACTGTATCAACCTTAGAAATTGTGTCAGCTATTATTTGGACTAAAGGTTATAAATTAGTGACTAGAGGCATGACAGAAGGTGGTTCTTGTGGATTCACCTTTTCCCTTGCAATGCTAGTCACTAATTTTTTGTAGCTCATCCATACTGACCAAAGCAGGATTCTCACAAAGTTTGGCCTACAATGTGGATTGATCTAATATTTTCTTCAAATCATCCTCTATAAGGATATTGATGTTCTAAGCTAATAGATTAGAAGCATCCTTGACAATTATTGTTTTAGTATTTTCACTTGTGTCATGTTAAGGATTGTCACTCGACAATTGTGTGTCTTGCATACTCTATTCTTGTTGTTGTTATTTTGGTTTAGCTATTTCCTTTTCATCTATGTTTGTTCCAGTTCCTCCCTAAAAATTTTTATCTTTTTCATCATCATCCTTCACTTCAATGGGCTTAGGTTCTCCTTCCTTTATTCTAGTCAACCCATAAGTGAGTTTCCATATCTATGTTGACTTTTTAACAACATCCTCAATATTATTTTGCAAAATGCTAAAGGCTTTGTATTTAGGTGTGAACCTAACTTCATATTTCTTTACAACCTTATCAATTTGTGCCTTATTTAGTTTAGGCATTACTTAGGCCAAAGTGGTCTCCCTAATTTTTCTTTCTAGGTTTAGACAATAATGCTATTTTTGCTCAACTATGTCATATAGACTCTTTGGCATTGAGTTGGCAATTTCTAGTGGAGTTGTCTTGAATTTTTCCATCATAGCATATATGACTTCTTCTACTTGACTTTTCTCCACTTTACCCACATTATCAAAATCAACATGTGTAAATCCTAATAAGTCTGCACTATTCTTAACATTTTTAAATAAATTTTCAAGGTTAAAAGAGGATTATGACTCACCACCTTAAATTGGTTGATGTCATCTGACTCTATTTTCTCTTCATCGGATTCAACTTTTGCAACATATTTTCTTCTTGGTCTTTTTGGCACTTGACCTCCTTGTTCTACTTTTTTGATCCTTTCTTTATCCTTTTTAGTTGTTACACATGTACTAGCCCTTGAAGTAGGTGTAGTGGACTTGGGATGACTCGGCTTAGATACCTTTTTAGCTTTGGTCATTGGTTTGACCTTAGCTTTCCTCTTCCTTAGCTTGGTAGGAATAGGTGCTTCCTTGAATTCTTCTCCCTTGGCACCTTTAGTTTCCTCCTATTCCTAGTCTTCTTCCATGCCTTGTGTTAATGCAAGAGGTGCTTGTGCTTGAGTTCCTTCTTCCTCTTCTTCTTCTTCTTCTTCAGAAGTCTCTCCAAATTTTGCTTTTAACTTTTCACTATCTTCTCCTTTTTCTTTATGGTAGAGGCAGTCTTCAATTCCATGATAATTTTGGATTTTACCATTTTGTAATTACCAAATATCTTTGCACTTTTATCTACCTCTTTTGATAGTAAAGTAGTAATGGCTGCAGAGGCTTCATCCACATTTATTTCATAACCAAATGGTGTCAACCATCTAACCCTTAGTGTAGTAGCTTATACAAAAGTGTAGTCAGCATCCACAATAAAACATACATCATTATAGTGTTCCTCTACTAGTGATACTAGTATTCTAAACCTTTTCTTCATTAACTACTTGAAATCTTCAAAGTAGCTAGTCATCACAGATTCAAAGTTCTCATCTATCTGTTCAATGTATTCACCAATATACATAGCTACTGACCTATTAGTTTTCCATGCAACTATTCCAAATGTTGGAAAGGTATTTTGCACATAGAAGAATATGTATATTAATATGGAACCAAATTTACATTGTGCACTTTTAGTTTTCCTTATTGCTCCAAGGTTCTCCATCAATTGTTGTAATTGTAGCTCTGCTAGATCATATGTATGATCTTTCTTTAAAATCGTGTATCTGACATCCATAGCTATATAGGGCACATTGTTTAATCTATTAGATTGATAGAACTAGTCTGATATAACCCTTATAGCAAATTCTATTAGAGGATTGGTGATTGTTGTCAATTGTCATGCCTCTCTTGTTCCAAAAAACTCCTATACTTTTCTTAATCACCTCCTTTGAGTCACTTCTATGTGTCTTAGGCTGATCTAGGGTTGGGTAACCAATAACCCTATGAATTATTCTTTTACTAATTTTGTTAGGTCCATTTTCCAACGATAGTGAACCATCATGAATTCGGCTAAGCACTATCTTAATCCATTTTGTCTTGAATACATTCATAAAATCTAGGGCTCGTGTCAACCCCTTTCTTTCAACAATTTTGAATTCTTCTTTGAAAACCCCATTATCATAGAGTTGTTCATGTGCTTTCCTAATTTCCATATCACTAATGCTTCCTATCTTATAGTTGTAGCATTTTCTTACATCTTGAACTATTATCACATTCAGTGGAATCATTGATAATGCACCAGAAGGGTCTTGCTTATAAGCAATGTCAGAAATAGCTTTGAAAATGGGTTGTTTGACTTCATTACTTGCTAAATATTCAAAACTTCATTTCCTTCTACATTCTTTGAACTCTTTTCCATAATGAGAAACTAGGGTTTACAAAAATTTTAACTGCATAGCTTGGCTCTTGATAAATACCTTAAGAAATCTAATGAAATGATGTAGGATTGCTGCTAAAATATTTTGCAACTACTTTGGATGGATTTCCGTATCACCTTTTGCTCTTCTTGCTCTTTATAAAATTTGAAATGATGTGAAATGAGCTAAAATTGATCAAATACCCTTTGAAAACCCTATAATTAATGTTGAGTACTTACATAGTTGTAAGCTCAGCATAAACTAGTTTTTGGCTTTCTCAACATTCATTAATATTTTCATCACTCGGCAACCACTACGAGCTCAACATCAACTAGCTAGTCTGTTAGCTCAACATCTTCTAGCATTCTATTCGACATACATAGGAAACTTTTCATGCTCTTTAATAACATGAAAAACTTAAGGTTTTATCTTGAAATCCTATCAATACCTTGTATTTTTATTCATGCTAATATATTCCTTTTAGTACTAGAAGCTTTTGGAACTTATGTATATTGTAACCTTTAAGTATCAGTCCCACATACCTTTTGATTGCCTAGTTTTATGAGGTGTGATCACCTGACCCATTGGGTGAAGTGGTCCCTTCTCTATTTGATGTGATACAGTCATCCTTTTTCTTCCATGTCTTGTTCATTTCATCTCTAATGGGTTCAACATCTACCTTGCCTTTGCCTTTCTCAAATTCACAACTTGGTGCTTTTGACCTTGTTGGACAATATTTACTGATGTGACTAGTCTTCAAATAGCTAAAATGTGTGATTTGGCTTAACCATTTTTGGTAGTTACTCCTGAAGTGTGTCGTAATACAATTCTTAGAAACATGTCCATATTCTTGACAATAATGATAGGTATACCTTTTATTATAATCCCAATTATAGAAGTTTCCATTGTTCCTTACCTTTGTTTTTTTGTTTGATGACCATTGTTTGCATTCAAAAGCTCTATGTCCATACTTCTAACAATTTTAATAATATCCTTCAAATATTTGTGTGTACATGGTCTTGATTCTACATTCATGTGCTTGGTGGCCTTTCTTCTTGCACTTGTGGTAGTGAACTATGTTCTTAGGCTTGACATTCTAATTTGTAATCTTGCTCCTACACACATTAGCAATATGTCCTTTCTTACCACAATTATGACAAATAGGTTTGGAGTTCTTACCTTTGTTGTTCCTTTCTTCTGTACTTTTGGATGATTCTCCAATCCAGATGTGTCATTATTGGATCTAGGAGATCTCAGTAATTGCTAAAAGTATTTGGTGGATTCATTTGACTTGTTGAAACTTTCAGAAAATTACTTTTCTCTCTCTAGAACACTCTACAATTTCTCATTCTACAATTTCAATGTAGTTATCTCAATGTCCTTGACATTCAATTCATAGTTGGCATTCATCATTTGACTTAGAGTATCTAGTTGCATGTTGGAAATATTGGTTAGCTCTGTTGACTTCTCTTCTAGTCTGATGCACAAATTTATTTTTTCTTCTTCAATCATGGCTTTGTCTTCCATAGGTTTCTTCTTTTGTTTAGTGAACTTACATAGCAGTATGGCTTGTGATTCTTGCTCTAACTAGAGATTTCTGATTTCTTCAACTTGGACTCTATTATTTTCTATTAGATCTACAATTGTTGCATCAAATTCATTGGAGTCACCATTGGAAAATAGCTTGGTAGTGTTAATCTCTTTGTATTTTTTGTCATTCTCTGCAATAGAAATTTCTTTCCCGCTCTTCAAGGACTTCTTTAATTCTTCTGTTGCTTCATCTAATTCATGTAGAATGAGTTGTATCTCAATTCCCTAATTCTCAATAATCTTTCCTAATTTGTAGACTTTCAAAAGGTTTTTTTTTAAGACAACTAGGCTTTGATACCAATTGTTGGAATTACAATAGGAAAGGTAAACTTTGGGGTGGGGGTAGGTGAATTAGAAGTTTAAACTTGGACCCATAAAACTTCACCATACATCTATTTCATGCATTCAATGAGTAAACTAAAATAACATGTAAACATATAAGCATTCACACACATATGATAGTAGATATTATTACTCAAGAGCCCTCCAATGAGAAGGTAAAACTGGGGTGAGGATGACACCAAAAAATCTTCACTGTTGCAGTAATAAAGTGTATCCAGTGAAGGTTAAAATGTTTTGACCATGAAACATGATCTACCTTGTGAAAGGCTACCATGTTAAAGGCTCAAAAAGACTATTAGATCTCATCCTACTAGAGGATTTCAACACCCTAATAGACATGTGCCTGGTTAAAGGACTTTAACTTACAACTAAGTAAGTACCCTATTAAAGGATTTCATACAGCCTATTAAGACTACTCTATTAAGAGATTTTGACTGAAATCACTTATTAGAATGTCTCAACTTTGATCTTGCTATTAGAACTTGCTTTCTTGTTAATAGTTTACCTCTAAACAATTGTCTTATTGATCCTTCATTGATCAGATGTCCCTTTTTTGTACCCTCTTCTTGCCTCTTTTCTACTCTAACTAATTTTGCAATGCAATCTCACTTCATAACTTCTAAATCACCATGAATTCTCTATTTTGAATACAAACTATCATCTTCTTTCCTTCAACATTCATAGAAATTTTAAAATTTATTAGCCCTTGGTTGTAAGCACTACAAGAAAGAAGTCCCACTATTTCACCAAAGGTCAATGGAAAAACATTTTCAATTAGGATCCATAGTAGAGAATGGCCCTGTGGGAACTTGAACCTTGGTTGTAGGCCCTATAGGAAAGAAACCTCACCATTTCACCAAAGGGAAAAGCCCTAAAAAAATTATTAACCCTTGGTTGTAAGCACTACAAGCAAGAAGCCCCACTATTTCACCAAGGGTCAATGGAAAACATTCTCAATTAAGATCCACAATAGAGAATGGCCCTATGGGGACTTGAACCTTGGTTGTAGGTCCTACAGGAAAGAAACCTCACCATTTCACCAAAGGGACAAGCCAAATTTTTATTAACCCTTGGTTGTAAGCACTACAGGCAAGAAGCCCCACTATTTCACCAAGGGTCAATGGAAAACATTCTCAATTAAGATCCATAGTAGAGAATGGTCCTGTGGGGACTTGAACCTTTGTTAGACTTCCAAAAGTGGACTTCAAAGCTAGATTTGAATGATTCATTTTTTGTGCAAGCTCCAGTCTAGGTTAGACTTCTAGAGTTGCCTCTAGAGTTTTGGAATGAGGATGTATTTGTGGGAATTGCAAAATCCTTTCATGAACTTATATGAATAGACCTAATAACTAATTCTAGAAGAAGACTAACATATGCTCAGATTTGTATTGGAGTTTGAGAAGGGGATGATATGCCAGAGGTTGTATGCTTTCATTCTAAGCTTGGAATGCATATACAGAAGTTGGACTATGAAAGTGTTCCATTTTCTTGTTTTCATTGTTTAAAATCAAGTCATAAGGCAAATTAGCATCCTAAGGTAAAATTTAAAAGGACAAGGAAGTTCGCAGTTTCCAAAACTAGAAAGGAGAAAAAGATCTAGAAAAAAATGGAAATTAAGGATGGACTAAAGATTCAGGAGACAATAGTGGAAGTCCTTATTAAAGGAGGGAATAAACTATACCAAAATGGATCAAAGGTAGATAAGGAAGTGGTTCTAGTTTTTCCTGTTCCTAAGATCATAGAGGTGGAAGTCCCAGTTAAGATACCTAGTTCTTTTGAGGTCAAAGAGGTGGATATCCTAATGAAACAACCTAGTTCTCAGATCAATGAGAAGGATATCCTAGAAAAATTAGAGATGGATGGACCCTAGGATATTGGGATATCAAGGGGAGATGTAGGATTGAATAAGGAGAGCTTAAAAGGAACAACCCATGAGGAAAAGATTCAAAATGAAATTCATCCACAGGAAACCAGTAAGTTATCACTTCAATTGGAGAGGAAGGAGGAGCAAGTTTTGAATAAGGAAGTGGAGGCTATGTGGGAAAATCAAGAGGAAATGGAGATTGGGAAGGTTATTCAAAAGTAGCATGGAATCATGGAGATTCCTTCATCTCCTTAGAAGGATCAATATATTTCTTGTAATTTGAAAGAGACAGTTGGGATTATAGTTAAATTTTCTTCTCCTAGTAAGATGGCAAGGATAGATGAATGGCTAGAGGAAAACAAAGGAAGTCAGTTAAAGGCTAAAAACAAGAATAGTAGGGATCCCTCCCTGGTAACACTAGCATAGACTAGGAGTCATGGAAAACCAGATTTGGGAGTTAGGCCAAAGACACTAGGTAGGAAGAATGCAAACCAAGTCTTGCAAGAGGAGGCCAGAAGGAATTTGGTGGATTGGAGCCAATGAACCATCTTGGAGTGTTCTACTAATAAAAAATGAAGATAATATCTTGGAATATTAGGGGACTAAATGGGGTCCACAAATAGAAAGTTCTCATGAATATGATTAGAGATCAAAGACCTGATATTATGCTAATTCAAGAGACAAAAATGAAGGAGGTTCTCGGTAAGATCTCCTTCAGCAATAATATGGTTGGTGAGGCCATGCATTCTAAGGGGGCATTAGGAGGTTTACTTACTCTTTTTAATAATGAATAGTTTAAAGTTACTCCCTTGTATAATGAAGGCAATACTCTTTTATGTAAAGTGTTCCACAAGAATACCAATGATTCTTGGTTCCTTTTGAATTTCTATGCCTCTAATACTAAAAGGGAAAGGAAGAATTATTGGACTAAGCTTGGTGCTATGGTTTAGAACAATAATCTTAACAAAGGTATTATTATGGGGGATTTCAATACTCTACTCACTAATGAGAAAAAATTAGGAGGTTTGGCCCCAAATTTGGAAAGTAAGTTGGATCTTTCTAATTTCATAAATAGCTTGGCTCTTTTGGATATTGATCTTTTAGGTGGAGTCTACACTTGGTCTAATAAATGAATTAGGAGTGAGTGTATTTAGGTTAGATTGGATAGAGCTCTCATCTCTCTAGATTGGTTGAAGTATTTCAATTGCAAGCTCTCCCTTCTCCCTAGAGTTGGGTTAGATCATTCCCCCATATCTCTCTCGATTGTTTCTCTTGAACCTAGGAGGAATTATCCTTTTTAGTTTGAAAAGATATGGATTTTTCATCCAGATCTATTGAATAGGATATCCTATTGGTGGAGTATGGAAGTGGATAGAATTGCTATGTTTAGAGCCACTAAGAAGCCGAGTAATGTGAAATGGATGATTAAACTAAGGAACAAGATAGATTTTGGCCATATATTTTAGGATAAAGAGGAGATGTTAGATAAGCTCAGTTCAATTTAGGATATCATATAGTAGGATGGGTTTAATGATTAGAATAGGAATATTGAGATGTCTATTCTTACTAATTTGTAAAATATTATAAGTAAAGGAGAGAATTTATGGAAGCAAAGGTCAAGAATTAACTAGCTTAAAGAGGGTGATCGGAACACTAGGTTTTTTCACCTCTCCACTCTAATGCATAGAGCTAATAACAGGATATCAGGATTAAAAAGGGCTAGGCTATTTTGACTAGGGAGAATGATATTTTTGCTAAAGTTGTTTCTTTTTTCTCTTCTCTTCTTTCCTAGGACCCCATGTTATATATGGTGGATTAGAATGAAATAGTTTCTTGTCTCCTTTAGCTTATCCAACCTCATCACAATAAAATGTTGAGGGTGATTCCTAAAGCTTAGGAAGTGAAACATCCTTTGTTCTCTTTGCCAATTGATAAATCCCCTAGGCCAAATGACTTTCCAACTTTCCTTTTTTAGATTTACTGGGAGGTGGTTATGGAAGATGTGGTGAAGGCTATTTAGGAATGTTTTGGGGCTAGAAGCCTTCTTAAAGAACCTAATTCTACTTTCTTGGTTCTCATTTCCAAAGTTCCAGGGGCTGATTCTATGGATAAATTTAGGCCTATAAGTTGTTGTAATTCTTTCCACAAGATCATTTTGAAGGTGTTAACAACCAAAACTCTAAATATTCTTCCTTTGATCATTCCTCAATAATAGATGGGTTTTGTCCCTGGTAAATAGATTTTGGACTCTATCATGATAGTACATGAAGTTATTCACTCCCTTGAAGTAGGAAAAAGAGAAGGTTTTCTAATAAATTTGGATCTTTCAAAAGCCTATGACTGGATGGACTAGACTTTCCTGGTTCTATTCTTCAGACTTTTGGCTTTGATCAAGAAGTTCACAGGATTATTTCTCAACTTATTTCTACTTCATCACTTGCCATTATGGTCAATGGGGTTCCCTCTAATTTCTCTAAACCTTTGACAGGTTTAAGGCAGGGGGACTCTCTCTCTCCTATTCTATTCATTATTATGGTTGAGTGTATTGGTAGGTTGATTGAGAAGAAAAGATAAGAAGGGAGACTAAGAGGGATCAAGCCTTCTTCTATGAATGTTTCTTTTATTCATCAATAGTTTGTGGATGACACTATTATGAGAGGGGAAGCTTCAGTTAATGAGGCTAAAGTGATGAAGGATCTTTTAGATGTGTATATCAGAGGACCAGGCTAGCTAATTAATTGGGAGAAGAGTTTAGTTTTCTTTATCAATACTCCTATTCACAAAAAAATAAAGATTTCTAGGATTCTTGGGTGTGGGATTGGTAAGCTACCTATAAGCTATCTTGGTATCCCAATGGGAACTAAGCCTTCTAATTCTTTCTAGAATGGGATTCTAGATAGGTTCAACAAGAAGTTGGTTGGGTGGAAAGGTTCCACACTAAGCTAGGTAGGTAAATGTCTTTTGGTCAAGTCCACTCTACAGAATCTCCTAATGTATGTCCTAAGCCTCTTCAAGATATTGGCAAAATTTGCTAATAAAATGGAAAAGATCTAGAGAGATTTTCTATGGTCTATTCTTGAGGAATGTAAAAGATATCCTCTAGTGGCTTGGCATAATGTTTTCCTTCCTAAGAGCTATGGTGGTCTTAGTATTAGGAAATTAAAACATCTCAATAAGTCTCTTCTAGCTAAATAGATTTGGTGCATTTTCAATAGCATGGGGGAATGGAGAGATATTTTAGTGGAGAAGTATATTAGAAGGCCTTCTGTAAAGTTCTTTCTCAATGATGCTTACATACCGAATGGTTTAGTCATTTGGAATGGTATCCTTAAGGCAAGAGACCTGGCCAAAGCTAAGACTAAATGGAAAGTGGGTAATGGTGATAAAATCCTCTTCTAGCATGATAATTGGTTGATTCAAGGTCCTCTAATTAATAATCCTATTTATGGTAGTTGGGAAAATATTTGTATCAAGCAATTTGGATTGAAAGTTAGAGATTATAGAATTGACCAGGGATGGAGAGACCTATCTTTCATCTCCAATGATCTCAAGCCAATAATGATGATGTTGAACTTAATGACTTTAAATAATAAGAGGGATGAATTGATATGGGAAGATAATCCTAATGGGTTTTACTCAGTTTCTTCGGGATATAATTCTCTTTGGAGCTTGAAGGAGAAACCTCCTTGGGCTAGGGCCTGGTTGTCTGGCCTTACTCTTAATATTAATATCTTTTTCTGGTTGGTTTTACAAGATAAAATTCTTATGCTAGAAAACTTGATTAAGAGAGGCCACTATATCCCTAATATATGTATTCTATCTAAGCATCAAGTGGAGTCGGTTAATCATATGTTTATCCATTGTCCTTATTCCAAGGAAGTTTGGGACCTTATTACAAAGAATTTTGGGATCAGTTGGTGCAAGCCAAGTAATGTGCCAGATTTATTTTGTCAATGGAATAGCATGTATAAAGGCACAAATTTGTAGGCTTTAAGCACTTGGTCTTTGCCTCGCTTCTGTTGGGGAGTTTGGAAGGAAAGAAATAATAGAATATTCAAAGATAGGGAGGAACCTACTTATGTTTTGGCAAATAAAACCAATAGTAATATTAAAGAAAATTACCAAATTAGAAAGGGGGGAGACATTGAAGATGGTGGTCAAAAAAAGGAGAAGCAAAAGGATAGGAGATCTAAAAGATAGGAGGTGAAATGGAAACTCCCACCTAAGGGATGGCATGAAGAAAACTTTGATGGTGTGGCAAAAGAGAATCTTGGTCCTTTGGGATGTGGAGGTATTATTAGAAACTACTATGATGAAGGGATTGTTGCTCTCTCTTACCCTTTGGGATATCATACAAACCATTATGCCAAAGCTAGTGCAACTCTCCACACAATGAAATTAGCTTTGGATAAGGGAGTTAAAAAATTATGGTTGGAGGGGGACTCAAATAACATCATCAGATGTATCAAAGGGGCTCTCCAATTAGCATGGACAATAGCTAACATCATTGAAGAAATCTATATAACACTTGTCAAATTTGATAGCACCCACGTTAGTCATGAATATAGGGAGGCAAACTCAGTGGTTGGTTGGTTTTCCAATGAAGAAGTAAACAAAGATATGCTAATGATTTGGAACACCAGTGGGAATATTCTGGTAGGTGCAAAAATCCTAATTGAGCTCGAGAAAATCTAGGGAGGTACAAGTGAAATCCAAAGATAATTATGGATATAAATGAGAGTATGGGTGTAAGTAAATGCAATAATGGTAAATATAGATGGAATAGGGGGATGATGTTATCAATGTCAAATTGACACATTTTATGGGTTGATTATTTCCTTTATCATTTTAGTAGTATTGAAAGACAAATAGCGGCTTCCATAAGAGTAAACAGTAGGTTGAGAAAGGGAATCAGATGATAGAGTTTATGAGAATAGTAACCACTAAGAATACATAGATGGTGGGATAAAGAAGCAAAAAAGAACTAGAAGGTGAGGTAGAAAAATGGAAGAAAAGAACTAAAGTATGGGAGAAGTTAGAAAAGGGAGGAATCGCCAACTACATAGCTAAGCTCCATGGATATGACCCTGCGATTACTTATCTTATGGTAAATTCATGGAAGGATGGAAGGGTCAAAGTTGATGGGGTCTTGTATCAAGTGGTTGCGGATATCATTGCTCATATAATAGAAATTTTGGATGAGGGATTGAAGTTTTAGGGAGATAAGAAGTTGTTTGCGAATGCTATGAAGGATTTTGCAAAGAATACGAAAGAGAAAAAGGAACTAATCAAAGTGAAACCTACTATGAGATGGACTCAATTAAGAAGCTCTAGATGTATGTTTTTAGGGCTATTATTGAATATATATCTTTGGATATGAGATTTGATAGGGTTAGAACACATCATTTTGTTCCCCTCAATCATTTTCATTATGGGGTTAAGGTTTCTTTCCCTTTTTATTTATATACTTCCATGCATAAAAATATTTCTAGGCACAAGAAAAAGCCTACTTATAATCCAACCTTCCATGAGGGTTTACTAATTTTGGTTTATGAGAATTTCAAGGCTCAATCTAGAAGCATAACCCTCACCTAGGTATTGGTTGCATTTGAGGAGACAGAGAGCTCAAACTTCTTGTCTGACACAAATGATGTTTAGAGTATAAGTTTAGAGAATGAAGATGGAAATATTTCATCTGGAAAGAAGGCTAAGGTGATTGAGAAGAAATTTCCTTAGTCATCTAAAGCCCCATGTAGGGAAAGCCCCAGGGGGCTTGGGCGTAAATTTTTTGATCAAGGAGATGAAGAGTATAACAAGGAAGGGGATGATATGGATACTAATGAAGAGATTAAGGAGGAAGAGGATGTTAAGAGGCAGGAGACGGTTGCTAAAAAATAGAGGAGGTCTAAAGAGGAGGATATGCTATTAGAGGGGAAAATGGATTCTGGGCTAGAGATCACTGCCATTCCTCTTTCCCCAATTCTCCCTCAGGAACAAGATAAGGAGAAAATAGAGGATGAGAGTGGAGAGGTGGTTATAAAAGACAAGTGCATGGCCTAGAAATTTTTTAATGTTAGAACCTCAAAAATAGGAATTGTAAGAGAATCCATGAACCCCCAAATCCTCAAAGGTAAAGAGGGAAAGCTCTAGATGGAGGAACTCATTGATCCAACACTAGTGGCTATCATTGATAATGCAAGGGAAATTGGCATGAATTTTCTTAATAATGCTAGAAATAGTATGATTGATAATTTTAGGTCAATTAAATGGCTCTACCATGAACTAGAGGAGGTCAAAGAAAGAATGGGTCAGCTGGAGAACCAAGGGAAGAAGTTAGAACATGGAAATTTTATAGATCAGGGAGATGGCCTCAGGCTGGTTGAAAAAATAATTCAAAATTTGGAGAATTACAATCATAATATGGAAAACCTGATAATTTCAATTCTAAATTCTCTAAATGATAGCATCTCTTTTCTTCCTAGAAATCTAAAAGCCAAGGGATTCCTAGAGGAAAATGAGGAAAAGGATAGAGCTTGAGATAGGATGGATGAGGACATGACTACGGACATTACCTTCAGCAACTTGGATTTTATCGATTAGAAGAAGCAAGAGCATATGGCTGAGGATATTTAGAAAGCCTATGAAGTAATGGAAATGATGTAGGAGCTTGAAAGAAACATGGATTAATAGAGGTCTTTCATTACTTGTCTTTTGGACTATTTGGCTTTTGACATTTTTTGTTTTTAGTTTTTTGCCTATCTGTCATCTTGGCCTTTTGGTTGGTCATAGTACTGTGGCTAGGCTTTTGTTGCTTATTTTCAACCCTCTGATATGTATTAACTTTTTGGTTTTAGGATCCCTATAAAACCTATTTTTCTTATAAAAAACATTCATAAATTTTTTAGAGTTTGTCATCCTTAAGAAGACTTGGGTGACTTAGGGTTAGGTATGAATCTATAGTTGAGATTCATCCATTTTGTCACTTAATCCTTCCTATTTTTTGATTAGTTGCATGTAATTTCATAGGGAATCCAACTTGATATTTTTCCTTATCTCCAAAATATCATAATTCATCTTTAAGTCGGCTCAAAAATAGTTTACATAGTTGTTTGTGCCTTTACAAACAAATATATTGAAATTATTTCACTTGGCATCTAAAGTCTCTGATGCTCGGCATGTACTAATCTTTATACTATGACTCAACATTTGTAGCACTTACCATCCACTATTTACTCAACACCTAAATCACTAGGCATAGTCTATCTACTTGGCACTTGAGTGACTTGACACTCACTATGTCTCGACATGTTATGATATATACATGTTGTGCTTGGCATGTACTTCTTGTTCAACATGAACTAAGTAAATAACTTAAGTGTGTTGATACTCATTTGTCAAAACCAATCTAAGATCAACAATATTTTCCCACTTTCTTTAACCCTTGCATCTTCTTGAACAAATCAAGCTTGTAGTCAACATGAATGAACTGCTTCTTTAGTTTTTCCACCATGCAATCCCATCTTGTGATTTTCTCCTTTCCTCTTCTATTTCTTTCCAACTGAATCTCTTGCCACTAGATTTTGGCATGGCACTTCATTTTTTCCTTTGCAAAAATAACCCTATTGGGGTCCCTAATATCCTCATACTCAAAATATTCCTCTAGCTCATTGATCTAGTCAATCAACTCATTTGAGTTTAGATTTCCCAAAAACATGTTGACATCAATTTTATGTATTTTTCCCAGCTTGGAAATGGCCCTAAAAAGCTTCTCCTCCACCTGATTTAGGACATCTCCATCTCCTTCCCCTTCCTACACAATATTTATTTCTTCTTCATTTTCCTCCTCACTTTCATCACCTATGGAAATATTCATCCCTCTATCGGATCTCCTCTTGCAATGCTTGAACTTGTCTCTGGAGGGCACTTACCTTAGGAGGAACAACTCTAGCCCTTCCACAACACTCCCTTCATGGAGAAATCTTCTCACTATATCAAAACCCACAACAACATAGTCCTGGTGCAAACTACCTCACAGTTGGCACTTTGTCTACCCACCTAGGAAAACCTGCTCTGATACCACTTGATAAGGGCACAACCCAAGAAAAAATGAACACAATAGAAAAATAGGAATATTATAATTAGAAGTGATATTATATTAAATTTATTACAATGAAAATAGACTCAATTATGTGCCCTAGGGTCTTACAATATTGTCTAATTCTAGAGAAAAACCCTCCTCATCGTACCTTCTCCCAAACTCCCTCAAAATTGCATTTACAATGCCAGAAATGACCTTAAGTAACCCAAATAGATTTAGGTTTAGGAATAAATTTTAGAATATTCCATTTGACATCCACTATCAAAACTAAAGGTTCTAGAAAATATGTCAGAAGTTGTAAAATTAGAAGAATCCAAAAATGGTAGTCCAAGTTCTACCAGGCATAACTTTTGATCTAGGTCTCCGGTTGACAAACCGTTTACATTTCTAAAAAGATCTCCAAGTGCTCTATAGCCCTATGGACTAGAAATGCTCATCCCTCATTTTTTTAGGCCTATAAAATGTCATTTATTACCTCAAATCTGAATTTGAAGTGCTCTTAAGGGGTCTCTAGGAAACTTAAAACTACAACTTTCAAATTGTAAAGCCTTTTGACCTGATCCTTTTTTTGGAGTGCTTTAAATTACAAATATAATCATCACTCCAACTTCAACCCTTTAACTCATCATAATCATGGCTCAATTACAAAATAACCTATTTTCTACATTGGCATGTATCCCAAGGTGCTCAAAAACTCTAACCCAAAAAACCAATAGTGGAACTATGAGAGTTGGAATCTCTATTTGATCCACATGGGTATCTAGAAATAAAGACACATTAAATAGAAATAATATTAAGAATATTTTTTGGTTATATAGGATTTCCCTTACACCACTGGATGCTCTTGCATCACAAAGTATTTCTCATTTCATAATCTTTGATTTCTCCTACATTGCACATGTAACATGAGCAAATATCATGTATAATAATGACTCTGGGAGGAATCAATGACAAATCACTTGATGCTTCTCTAGTCATTATGATGTTAGATATGCCTTAAATTTTGGTGGAGGAGATTAATCATTCCTCATGGTCTATGCATTTTTTTTTAAACTTACAATTGGAACAATTGTTGTTTTGTCATTAATGCCAAATCTATTGATAAGATATATTGTTTCCTAGTCTAAATGTCATATCTATTTGATCGTTGAAGAGGATTTGAGAATTTTCTCATAACAATAGCACCTAGAGGAAAGGTTGAGATATGAAAAGGAAGTTACAATGGACATATGATTAGATAGACTTTGATAAAGCAAAGTGATTGTTTATGTCAAGAAAGGTAAGCCAAGACAAGCATAAGTATAAAATACAGTTAGTGTCGAGTAATGCTAGTATCAACTAAGCTATAGCTAGTGACAAGAAAATCTAGTGTTGACCAAGCATAGCATTGAATGAGCAAGATAGTTGATGTTGAGCTAGAAATATTTACAATGACCAAGTATTTTAGTGATGATCGAGTGCCAGAATTTAGAGATTTCTAAGTGATAGTATAAGAATGAATTCAAGGAAATTGTGAGATCAAGCTAACTTCATTGATTTATTAGGAGACATAAACCATGATCAAGATAAGATTGATAAGTTGGATTACTAAATTCAAGGCAAGGATTAGGTAAATACCCAACAGATGAATTCTAGAGAATTTTCTAGAAGAAGATCAAGAAGATGGATAGATATAGTGAATCGAGTTGAACCTGATCATAAACCCTAAGATCTATGGTAGATATAGAAAATAGTAAATCATGAATTTCATATTTGAAGAGATATATGGCCAAATAATTGGTGTGGTGTGTTTGAGTATGTATGTGTTAATCTTGTATGTGAAGAAAGACATACAAAGCAAGGATGATAAAAAATGCACGAGTGTGAATGATTGTAAATCTCATAAAGGAAGATTACAAAGATTATGTTGATGTTGAGATGTGAATCTAAGTAGAAGGCTTGATTGTTATTAAGAAGAGTAGACTAATTGCTTGAAAGGTCTCCAAGCAAATCAATATCAAAGATGAAAGTGAAGAACTTATCAGCCAATCAACACAAGGACCAAATAGAGATCTCAACCAATAAAGTGAGTTATAATCACATAGATCAAAACCTACTATTTTCTTTCTAGTTGTTGTAAAAAAAATTTATTGAAATACTTTTAACACAAGTTGACCTAATAGTTATTTGAAGGCTTAACAACCTATGTAAATCCTTTAACTAGGTGACATTCTAAATAGAATGATCAAAGTCCTCTTATAAGGCCACTCCTAGTAAGGTGAATAAATCATCTAACCAGGTCACATTTAACAATGTGCTTTGTAACCTTTAACAGGGTTGGATCCTAATAGAGCTCACTTCAAAGGAGTGAAAAAAAGTGACATGTTGTTGATGATTTTTCCCAAATTGGGTTTCCACGTAAAGTCCTAGAGTCCAAAATGTAATGAATGTTTTATGTTTGTTTACATTTTATAATGTTTTCATTATGCAATGCAAGTTATGTTTATCAAATTTTTTCAATATAGATCGAGCAACAATAGGATAAGAAGAACAGTGAAGTGTTTATTGTTTAATTATTTGGTACATATTGACCTTGAGTAACTGATTCACCCCACTTCTTAGTTATTCTAAACATTTATAACAATTGGTATTAGACCATAGTGTTTATAGAGAAAATTTTGAAGGTACTTAAAGCTAAAGATCATGATTAATAAGATAGATGTACCCAAGCTGAACAAGGATAACTTTCCTGCATGGTAGACCTTGATGAAGTTGCACATATCCAATATTAGTGATGTTGCTATCAATTTTTTGGACAATGAATATATAAAGGTCACAATTACTCCTATGACTATTGAACAACTAAAATAGAAGCTAGAACACAACCAAGAAATGTTGGAAATTTCCTTAGCCCTAAGCTATGCCGAGTTTGATGACCTAAAAGATTGTGATAGTATAAAGAAGATGTGGAACAAATTAAAGACCATACATTGAGGTGATGACAATGTTCTAAGAGAAAAATCAAAAATCCTAGGAGGTAAATTTAATGACATGAGAATGATGGAAGGTGCGAACATAGTACAATATTGCACAAGAGTTAAAGAGGTTGTTAATGTTATTCAAGGTGCAAATGGAGAAATCAAAGATGAAATAGTGATAAGTAAATTATTGAGGACTCTACTCCCTATCTATGCTATTAGAGTCTCTACAATGCAAGAACTAAGATGTACACTAGATAAAAATTTGACCTTAGAAGGTGTAATTGGTAGACATATTGCTTTTGAGATGTCTAACTTTGATAACTATAAACCTACTACTATTGAATTTTCTTTTAAGTCACAGCTAATTCTTAGCAAGAAGAAAGAAAAATATGTGAAGAGTGAAAGTAATAGTTCTGATGATGAGATTGATGAACTTGAAGCCCTCATTACAAAAAGGTTTGGAAGAGGAAGAGGTAAATACAAAGGTAAATTACCTGACATTTTTTTCTCATGCAACAAATTTGGTCATATTGCTACTAGATGTACTGATAGAGATGATAAGGATGAAAAGAAGGAAAGCTTATAAAAAGGAAGAAGAGATGATAAAGACTCCAAGAGAAGAAAGGATGAAAAAGGTAACAAATCTTGTTATAATGTTGAAGAAAGGACTGATAATGAATCTAAAAATAATGATGATGAAGTTAGCTATGTTGTTATGAAAGAAGATTCTAATAAAGATGAGAAAATTGCATTAATTTCTTATGTGAACAAAAGTGATAGATGGATAATTGATAGTGGATGTTCAAATCATATGACTAGTGATAAATACAAATTTGAAGATATTGGTCCATACAATGGTGGATGTGTTAAATTTGTAATGATATCCCATGTGTTATAAAAGGTTAAGGTACTATTCAACTAACTAACAAGATAACATGTGACAATGTTTATTAGGTTGAAGGACTTAACTACAATTTGTTAAGTATTTCATAGCTAAAAAAATTAGGTTACATAATTGAATTTCATAATAGAAAGGCCAAGATACATGATGGTGATGGTAAGATAATTGGAACTGGTGAGCAGACAAAAGGTAACTTGTTCTATCTAGACCTATCAAATGAGACATGTTTGTTTACACAAGAACAAAATGTTTAGTTATGGCATAAAAGATTATGTCATGTGAACTTTGACAATTTGGTGAATATCAGTAAGATGAAGAAAGTAAGAGGGTTTCCTAAACTAAAGAACCCTGACAATGTTATGTGTAAACAGTGTCAATTGGGAAACATGACAAAATCTAGTTTTAAGAGAAAAATGTATACTACTAATAATATTTTGGAATTGGTTCATACTAACCTTTATGGACCCATTGATGTTCAAAGTTATTGTGGAGATCAATTTTTCATTCTATTTTTGGATGACTACTATAGAATGATGATTGTGATGTTTGTTAAAGATAAATATGATGATTTTTAATTATTTAAGTGGTATATAGCCATAGTTGAAAAAGAAATAGGGAAGAGTCTAAAGTGTTTGAGATCTAAAAAAGGTGGTGAATTCATTTCACATGAATTTAATAATTTTTGTAATGACAGAGGAATCAAAAGATAGATATCAACACCAAGGACCCCTCCTCAGAATGGAATAGTTGAAAGGAGAAACATATCAATAATGGACTATGCAAGAACATTGATGAATAGAGTACAAGTCAAGAAAGGTACAAATGTTACACATTTTGAGCTATGGTATGGTTATGCTCCTAATGTTAGATATTTCAAAATATTTGGTAGTATATGTTATATACTGAAAGAAAATAGGAATGGAAAGCTTTATGCAAAAAATGATGAAGGCATAGTCCTAGGTTATTCCACTAAAACAAAAGCTTATAAGTGTTTAAATTCTAACACTAAAAAATTTGTGGAAAGTAAAAATGTGAGAGTTGATGAGTTTGCAAAAAAAGGTGACACTTCATGTAATGAAGACCCTAAAGACTACAATACATTCATCTATGCGGATGGTGATTCTCCCAACACTCAAAGTGAATAGACAAGTCAAGCTACAAGTTCCCATCAGACAAGAAATGATCGAATGCAAATACAAATTATCGAGCAACAGAAAGTGGGTGCCAAGCAACAGACTAAAGATGTTGAGTCACAGACATGCACTATTGACCATTAGATAGAAAATGTCAAGCATGTAGAACTAGAACCAAAACTAGAGCAAGGAAGAGAAAATGAACTTGAAATTAATTTTCAAGATGAACATATAGAAGATCAAAGAAGGAAACTACTTGTGCTAAAAAAATATGTTAGAAGACATCATAAACCTAAACAAATCATTGGTGATGCTGAATCAAGTGTTATGAAAAGAATAAGAATCAAAGATAATACATGTGTGCTTTGTGAGTTTGAGCCCAAGTCAATAAAGGATGCTTTAGAAAATGAAGATTGAATCTAGGCAATAAATGAAGGAATTGAAAAAATTGAGAAGAATAAAACTTGGACCTTATTTCCAAGATCTAAAGCCAAAAATGTCATTAGAACAAAGTGGGTTTCCAGGAACAAGCTCAATGAGAAAGGAGAAGTAACAAGAAACAAGGAAAGATTGGTATGAAAGGATTATGCTCAAGAAGAAGGAGTTAATTATAAAGAAAATGACATGTTTGAACTAGTGGTGTTTACTAACTCAAATTAAGCAGGAAATATTGATGATAGAAAAAGCACTAGTGGAGTTGCATTCTTTCTAGGAAAGAGATTGGTGGCATGGACAAGCAAGAAGAAGAATTGTATTTCCCACTCTACAACTAAATCCAAGTATGTTGCAGCTATAGTGAACTATTCAAATATTATGTGGACCAAATAGTTACTAAAAGGAATGAAAGAAGAAATCACAGATCCAATGGTTATCTATTGTGATAACACAAGTGCTATTAACATTTAAAAGAATCCAATGATGCACACTAAGATAAAAAGACATTGCTATCAAGTATCACTACTTGAGGGAATTAGTTCAAGACAAAGAAGTGAAGCTAGAATATGTGAATACCAAGGAACAGATTGTTGACATATTCACAAAAACCCTTACATAAAGATGTTCATGAATATCCTAGAAGTAAACTACGGGTAATTCCCCTAATCAAATCTAATTAAGTAGGCAAGGTGAATTGCATCACATATAATAATTAGAATATCCTACAAAGTGATACAAGATAGCTCTACTTTGGAAAGTTCCTAAGGTAGATAACTCAGTGTAACATAACAGATCAATCATAAATAGATGACAAATATTAGCTAGACATGCTAAATCTACATAATTTGGATGTATGAAGACTTTGAAGCTAAGAAAATTACACATCTTTGGCATTGTTTTCAAAGAGGGAGGGATTAGTTAAGAAGGAGAAAATTTTACAATGAGAAATTTCAACAAAAGGAATTCAGAAATTTATAGAATGAGAGATTATAGAAAGATGGAGAAATTACTTCTAGAGAGATTCAAATAGAGAAATTTAGAAAACAAGACTTAGACTATAAGTAAAAAAATCCTTTTGATTTTATGGCACCTAAGCTACAATTAGTATTAAAATGTTTGAGATGTTGTCATCAATGCCAAAGAGGGAGATTGTTGGAAACTTATAATTGGAACAATAGTTTTTTTGTCATTGATGTGAAATCTATTGATAAGATATATAGCTACCTACTCTAATTTTTATGTCATATCTATTTTATTGATGAAGAGGATTTGAGAAGTTTCTCATGACAATAGAACCTAGAGGAAAGGTTGAGTTATGAAAAGGAAGTTATAATGGGCATTTGATTAGATAGACTTTGATAAAGCAAAGCAATTGTTTATTTCAAGAAAGCTAAGCCAAGCTTAGCAAAAGTATAAATTATAGTTAGTGTCGAGTATTACTAGTGTTAATCGAGCTATAAAATTAGTACCAAGAAAATCTAGTGTTGACCAAGCATTAGCATCAAACAAGCAAGATAGTTGTTGCCAAGCCAAAAAGCTTTACAATGACCCAGTATTTCAGTGATGACCTAATGCCTGAATTTAGAGATTGTCAAGTGACATTATATTTATGAATTCAAAGAAATCATGAGATCAAGCTGACCAAGGTAAAATTTTTGAAACCCCCTCTAGAAAATGATATAAGTTATTAGTGAATCTCCATTATTTTGAAAAACTAGATTATTTTTATTGGTGAATTTCTCAATTTTTTATTTTAAATATTATTTACATTGGCGATTATTTTGGAATCATTATTTTTGAGTAGAAAATATTGGTGAATCTCAATAATAATAGGAAGTTCACTAATCATCATGGAATATTAAAAATCAAAATTGAACATGTTTTATCTCATGGAAATTATGAGAATAATTACATTGTATTTTAAATCAATAGTGAAAACTAAATATTGGTAATATATCCCTAAAGTAACTAATAATTATGATAATTATTGGTGAATTAATTTTAATTTCTTTGATAATATATAATATTTAGGTGAATAAAATCTAATCATGTATCAAATATCGTGATGAATATTTGAGTTTAATTTTTTTAATAAAATAAATTATTGAGCGATATTAAATATTTTTGAACTAAATTTAATAAAAATGTAGCTATTTAGATTGCATTAAATCTTAAATTATTAGCCAAATTAGTAGTAAAATTTTCTAAAATTCACAAAATTATGAATACTCACCACTAAAAAATACCCTAAAGCAGATTCAGTTGATTTCTTGGGAAATGTAAACTGCGTTGAAGATAAGGTTTATGAGTTGGATCATTAAATTCAAGGAAAGGATTAGGTAAATACCTAAAAAAAAAATTCTAGAGAATTTTCTAGAAGAAGATCAAGAAGATGGATAGATACAATGAGTTGAGTTGAACCTGATCATAAACCCTAAGATCTGTGGTGGATGTAGAAAATGGTAAAGCATGAGTTGCCCATTTAAAGAGATACATAGCTAAACAATTGGTGTGGTGTGTGTGAGTATGTATGTGTGAAGCTTGTATGTGGAGAGAGACATACAGAACAAGGTTTACCAGAAACTCATGAGTGTGAATGATTGTGAAGCTAATAGAGGAAGCTTGTAAAGATGATGCTAATATTGATAAGTGAATCTAAAAAGAAGGCTTAAGTGTTATTGAGAAGAGTGGATTTATTTCTTGAAGGGTCTCCAAGTGAATCAATATTAGAGATGAAAGTGAAGAACTTATCATCTAGTCAGCACAAGGGCTGAACAAATATTTGAACTAGCAAAGTGAGTTGTAATCACATAGATTAAACCTATTGTTTTCTTTCTAGTCATTGTAAAAAATTTATATTGTAATTAGTTTAACAAAGGCTGACCTAAAAATCATTTGAAGACTTAATAGTCTGTATAAATCCTTTAACTAGGTAACATTCTAAATGGAATGATCAAAGTTCTCTTACAAGGCCACTCCTAACAGGGCAAATAAATCCTCTAACTAGGTCACATTTAATAGTGTGTTTTGTAACCTTTAATAGGGTTAGCTCCTAATAAAGCTCACTTCAAAAGAGTGACATATTACTAGTGGTTTTTCCCAAATTGGGTTGCCACATAAAATCCTAATGTCAAAAATGTGATGAATGTTTTATGTGTGTTTACACTTGATAATATTTTCATTATGGAATGCAAGTTATGTTTATGATAGTTTTATAGTATAGACAAAGCAATAATAGGATAAGTAGAACATTGAAGTGTTTATTGTTTAATTGTTCAAGTGGTACATATTGACCTTGATTAATTGATTCACCCCCCCTCCCTACCCTCTCAATTATTCTAAACATTTTTAACTATCCTTCAACATTTCCTTGCCAATGCTAGATGTAGATGATTCCATTTTCAAAATAGGGTTTTAAAAAAACTTCAACAACTTCACAAAAAACAACTTAACTCAGTTCTTCAAGTATTACTTACTTCACTCTACAATTTATGGATGACATGCTATAGATTCACACAAACATTTTCTCAAATCACTCTTTGATCACCTTTGAAATGCTCTGAAGGTTTCAAATCACTTGGTAAATGAAAATGATCTTCAAAAATATGATATAAACCTTTAATCTATCAAATTAGGTCTTCAATAAATTCTTTGTATTGTATTAGGTGCATTACAGATGTCTTGGTCTTCATATAAAATTTATTCACAAAACTTTATTTACATCATTCAATATTCATTACCATTTACATGTTTAGCTCAGTCAACATATCAATTTAGTTTTGTATGGGATCTTGGTTCATATAACAATACTCAGTCACTATAGACACTACTACTGATACTCAACATCTATTATGTATGTGATTTATTTTTCTGAATTCTTTCTTCAAATATTTCCTAGTGCATCTTGATTCATGCAAATATGGAGTTTTAACATATCTTCTATTAGGAACTGGTATATAATTTATCATTCAAGAATACAGTTCCTTACATACCTTCTTTGCTTAATTAGAAGTAGTGTGATCACCTGATCCATTGGATTTGGTGACCTTGGCTTCACTTGATCCACTACTTCCATCTTCTACCTTATTTCTTAGGTTTCATTCAACTCATTCCTTTTTTTTTCTATGTCAAGTTTTCCTTTTCCTTTTATTTTTTCATTGCTTGGTGTCAGTGCTTGGGTCTTGCAGTTCTTGCTTACATTTCCAATCTTGTGACAATTAAAGAAACTGAGATTCCATTCAACAAACTCTTTTATTTTCCTTTGAAATGTGTCTTGATACATTTTATAGACTATAACCATATTCACCACAATAATTACAACTATACCATGTATTATAACCCCAGTTATGAGAATTACCTTGTTTAGGTGCATGCCCTTGCTTCTTAGATGTCTAGTTTGATTTTTCTTTAGATCTGCATTCTTGAGATTTGTGCTCATACTTCTGAAAATTATAGAAATGTACTTCAAATATAGGTGCAATAAGATTATTTCTTTCCTTTGATTTGTATTCATGTTCTTGGTGTCCTTGTTTCTTGTAGTTAAATTAATGTACATTGAATTTTGGTTTATGATTTTACTTACCAATCTTGCTTTTGTAGATTTTTTTTGTGTGTCCCAGTTTGCCAAAATGATAGCATGTAGGTTTTCCTTTTGAGTTTGCATTTCTTTTCTCTTCCCTCTTGGATGATTCTCCTTCTTTAGTGGATGAAGAGTGTGTGGTATATCCTTGTCCAAAAGTGTCACAAGGTGTTCTTGGTGATCTCATCATTCTTCAAAGTATCTTATAGCTTCATTAGGTTTTTTCATCCTCTCCATTAGTTCATTCTTGGATCTTAATTCATTCCATGGTTGATCACTTTGTGATCTTAGATTTGAAATCTCTATATCCTTTATGTTTAGTTCCTAATTTGCAAGTAACAGCTGATTCATCATGTCTATCTAGCTACATGTGAGCTTCTACACATCAAATTTTCTTTCATCAAGTATGGTAACCATTTGTCTCTTGTCTTCTTCTACCATGACTATGTCTTCTTCAACATAATTTTTTTGTTTAGTCACTTCACATAGCCTCACTGATTGGATTTCATGTTATGTCTTCAATCCTTTGATTTCTTAATTTAAAATGTTCTTCTTCTCCAATATGTATGTTATTGTTGCATCCCTTTCACTAGAATTACCATATTCAAGTAGTCCTTTTGTGTCTTCTACATATTGAGTGTAATTTTGTTGAATGGCCATATCCTTTCTCTTCTTTAAGGATTTTGTCAACTCCTCTCTTGCTTCTTTGAGCTGCTTTAGTATGGTCTAGATGTCAAATTTTTGATTTTCAATGATCTTTCCCAACTTGTAAACCTCCATCTAGAAGATATTAACTCTCAAGTTGTTAGACTTATTCTAAGAGAACTATGCTTTGATACCAACTGTTGGAAGCCTTAATGGGAAAACAAGATAGTATAGTAATTGACTCACTTGGGATATACTATCTTTTCTTTTTTTGTCATCTTTATCTTTACTCAATATTTACTATGAATTGGTCAATACTAGGGTGCTCAAAAACCTTAGACTTTCTTAGCTTATGCTAAAATATAATTAAGTTCATGAATACTCAGCCTCCATTGGGTAGATCAATTGCAGTGATGACCAACCAACTCTACCTAGAAAATGATTAAGTGTTGGACACTAATAGGCAACATGGCTTGGATATCAACACATTAAGCTTTGTTAGTAATGATATTTTCTTGCATTTATTATGTAATTACTTATGCTCTTGTAATAGCCTTCCAAACATGATATTAGTGGGTGAGATTTTGTTGGTTGAGGTCTCTTTACTAGTTGATTTGGTATTAGTACTAATACCTTTTTTTTTTTGTTTTGTCTTTTTGGCATTTCTTTTCTTTTAAACCTATCTGCATGGATGTGGTGTAAAGATCCTTGGTCTTGGGAGCTTATTCCCTTTGACTAAGTGATGTTTTATTTTTTTGTGATTCACTAGACTCTTTCTTCTCTAGTTACTACAATTTTGGTTTGAGCCCATACTCTCACTTAACTAAGGGCTAAATGTAATGTCTTAAATTGGAATCACTTTAATTTAATGATTGTTTAGCACCTATGTAGTGAGAGACTTGTATTTAATTTTCATTATCTTCTTTATTCTAATCTCTATTTATTTATTCTAGATGAAATTGGGGTAGGACATAATACATCCTCCTTGGTATTCCTCTTTCATGGTGCAAATATCAAGGTAGGAACTATTCACTTGGGTCCTCTCTTCTTTCAATCAGTCAAAATTTATTTCCTACTCTAAAACTAGGTCCTCTCAAGATTGAAAAATAGTTTTCTTGGGTCCTCCCTTCCCCATTGCCTTGGGTTGACTCTATTATAATAATAAAAGGTTTCATAGTTTGTGAGATCTTGCTATTTCAATTCTACAACATGAGTTTCAACACTTTTCACAAGGTGAGTCTTCTTTCCTTTTCAATTTCAATATGCATTTCTGTTCTTCTATATTTTAGCTTTACATTGCATATCAACCCTCATAAAACCCTCCATTTGTGGAGGTGAGGGAGAAGTAAATCCAAGAAATTCAACTTTTTCACTAGGTTGCATATTGACTCTTGATCTTGTGTTAAATGGGCCTACATTAGGATGTGAGTCTTTGTTTTCACCCTTCATTTGTGGAACATCTTCTCCCTACTTAGAAGGTAATGAAACACACAAATTTTCTAGGAGTAGATGGAACCCATCAAGAGAATTGAGTAGAGGATTAATTCATCCATAGAAGAAGTAGCAAGATCAGCTACAACTAGACATAGTCATTTGATCCCCTTCATTGGATGAGATCATAAAATATAGAGAATATGGTTAGATAAGACTTAAATAAGAAGGTTAAATGAGGGGAATTAGGGTGACATTTAAGTTAAGAGAAGAAGAAAAATAGAAACCCCTTGAAAACAAATGGATGAATATTAATTTTTATGGTACATCAAATCATAATATGAGCTTAACAAGTGTAGGAATCATTTCTCTAAATAAGGAATGGAAAAATTTAGCAATTGGGGCCAAGATAGTAATGCATGCTTCCAACAATTTGGTTGAGCTATGGGTGACATGGTTTGCAATTAGAATCTAGGAAAAGAGATAGGTTACAATATAATACACTTGGAGGGTGACTCGATGGTAGCAGTACAAGTTATAATAAAGGAAATTTGTAGTCATGATACTTATAGCCAATATTAGATTTGATTTTGGGGGAGTTAGAAACATTGAAAATTTTTAAATCAAACATATATTCAAGGAAACCAATGTGGAGGCTAACAAACTATCCAAATGGGCTTTATCCTTTCATGTTGAGGATGATGGGTTCTTAGACAAATTCCAAAACATGATATTTATATGATCATTATAGGCACACATCAAATTTTTGTAGGAATTTTAAAATCATAATAGAACCTAAACTCTAGTAATGTGATCCTCCTTTATCCTCCTCTTAAAACAAACCAATAATCTAGTAATGTGACTTGAATAACTTATGAAGGACATGTGTGAAAATGTCAAACCTAGCCTACCCTACTATAAATTTTTTTTTATGACATAAGTGCAATAACTAATAAGTTTTGGAGAGTATAAATCCTTTTTACATACATAATGGAGCTTTTGGAGGTTGGGGAAGTGTGCTTTGCAGATGTCCAAATAAGTATTACTATGAATTTGAATGGATGGAAAAAATATGCGCTAATTAAAAAGAAAGTGACATCTTAATTATTAGTTAGTAATGATTGAGATAGGCTGCATTCTATTTATATTAAGTGGTTTAAAAGTGGGAAAAAGTGAATTACTTGTCAGTAAGATAGGAAAAATTGTAAGGAGTAGTTTGGAAAGGGCTATGCAAGGTTAGAAATCAATGGAGGATAATTTTAAAATCACAAAAAAATATTAGGAAACATAAATAAATTGAAGGATTATGAGTGATGAAAGGATTAGGGGTCTATTGAAGATCAAATCAGATTGGATTATGGAGTTAGTCATAGTGTTATTAGGGTCAATGTTTCAAGAAAGCATGAAAATATGGAGGGTTAATCTAAATTTTATTTCAACAATGATAGTGTGTGGTATAGAATTGGAGGAAGAAATGGAAGTGGTAAATTATGTGGCCAATAACCTTTTTTATGAGGAGTTATTAGTGGGGTTGGACTCCATTCTGAAAGGAGTCATCTTGGGCTATAGAATGGACATTTAAGAGTGTTTCCAAAATGAAGAGGATGCGATTATATGTTTGTTCATGCATTTTATTTTATGGATTAGAAAAGTGGAAAAGTACAATTACATGTTGAAATACTTTATCAAATAAAAGGAGATAAAAATACAAATATATAACTCAATGAAAATATAAAGAAGTAGCCAAAAGAACATATGGTGCAGGAGCACCTAGGATAAGGTAAAACCATTGGTTTAGTTTTTGGTTTGTGGATGGTCTAACTAACCATGGGGTTAATAATGACTTCAAATAAATTTCCAAGGCGTTCTTAGGAGGTGTTGAGTTAGTAGATTTTGTTTTAGGAGTCTATTTTGGTCAATTAGATCGTGATAGTTAGAAATTGCAAAAAATGCTCTAAGAGGCAAAATGATGTAAAATGCCTTAAAAGGAGACAAGGATTATGTAAAGGTGGTCCTTATAAGTTATATTATCATCTTATGAGGATAGATAACATCCTTTGAAATTTTGGAGAGTCTAGGAGCAAAATTGCAAAAGTTGTCAAAAAGTTGCATTGACAATTTTGCAATTTTTAAAAATTGCATGACAAGTTTTCAGCCAATTTTTGAAACCAATGACTTGGGGAAGTTATGGATCAAAATATAGGACAAGAGGATAGAGGAATTCTATTTAATACTTTTCCAACTCAATTCCAAGTGCTAGATAGTTGGGTGTACGGACAACACCAGTACAAGATAGTTTTAAAGCATTTAGAGCGTAGTTTTGGAGTTTTTGTTTGATTTTTGGATTGAATAGAGATTTTTTTATAATTAATTAGGATCTTGTTTCCATGTTTTAATTATATGTGCAATTTTTTTGGTTTCAAGTAAGAATTCCATAAGGTTTACAAAATTGTTTGTTTTTGTGAATCTTGTTGTCTAGTTTTAAGTAGTGAACATGAAAAGGACTATGGCTTGAGTGTCCTTAGTCTAATCACCATGGCTCTTGGAGAAAAATAAATAGCCTATGTACATATTGTAAATATGGCTTATTTATTTTGTGTAAGGCCTTTTTCTATTGTTACAAGCAATCCCTAGGCAAGTAGGCAAGTTTGTCAAGGTGTAAAGGAGACACTTGTAAAGAAATTTGTAAGGAACAACGGATTGATATGGATAAATATTGGCTTGAAAATATAGGATTAATATATTAAGGTAGTATACCTAAGAGGATGAGTTTGGATAAGGAATTAGACACTTGTGGAAGAGTAAAAACTAACATTTCCCTTAAAATCCTTAAAAGTAGGGTTTTTTGAATCCATACTATATGGATGTTACTAGAGGCCAAGACCTAAAAAATATTCAAGTATTGGTCAAATGAAATAAAATTATATTACACACCAAGGTTTCTTATTAATGGATTTCATGAGTTGTAACAGTTTCCTTGTTTCTAGGGGGGCTAAAAGGGGCTCTTAGGGCTATAAGACCTAACTAGTCAATTAGAGGCTTAAGAGGGTAAACCTTGGAAAGTTGGTATAGAATTATGGGAAATGAGACAAGAATCATAGTGGAAGGATTCAACCTTATTTTTGGATCACTTGGTGCAATTTGGTGAAGTTTTAGCAAGCTAGACCAAAGAGTGCATAACGGGTGAACTTGGGAATGACATTGAGTTTTGAATCACTAGGAGAGTTTCTTGGGTAAGGGGATAGGAGAAGGATCCTCTAGGTTAGGATTAAGAGATAAAACCCTATAGTGGGCTATGGGTAGCCTAATAAGATCTATAAATCTCTTAGTTTAAGAAGCTCCCCATCAACATACAATAAGGTGAGTCATCCAAAGGAAAGAAGGTGGGTAGGGCTTGCAAAGAGTGTGAGAAGGAAGAACAAGCTAGTGAGAAGTGACACAAGATAAAGATTACTCCACTCAGGGAACATCCTCAGAGACCACATGCTCTACTACTCATGAAAAAATTCCAAGAACGAGGATGAACAAAATGAACACACATGAGGGATGTTTATCCTTAATCTACCAAAAGAGGAAATGTAGGGATGGTTCAAATAAAATAAAAAATGTGCATACAGTTTGGAAGTGGAGTAGAACCTTTTTTGGATGGCCCATTTTGGGTCTTTTTGCAAGGATTTTTCTGCCCACAGGTAATTTTGATCAAGATGATGGTTTGAAGTTAAGTGAGCAGAATGGGGAAGTCAGGGTAAAGATAGTGTAGGCTTTGGTTGATGTTCTCTTACCATAACAATTATGTTTGTATGTATGTAAATTTATTTATATGTATAGGGGGGTGGGAAAGTCTTAATAGGAGAAGGTTATTAAGATAGTGAGTAATAGTAGTATATATCTAGTTGCCCTAGATTTGGACTTGATAATTATTTAGTATGGAGCATAGTTAGATGGATATTCTTGGTTTCAAACTTATTCCTAGATGTATACTTTCTTTTTATATTAATAGAATTAATTAATTATTACTAATCAAAAAAATATAATTTATTAGATACATTTTTATATTATATTTCATATTATTGATTTGTATGTTGTCATATTTTAATGTAATATTATTATTGATTCATAGCACCTTTCATGTTCTACCATTTATTAAGTTCTATTTTATTTATTACTGTGCATCACTTTTCTTTAGCAATTTGTAATACATATTAACTTTTTCATTTTTTTAATTATTTAATTAAAATTTAGTTTATTTTATGATAATATTATAATGCATGTCTTGATTTTCCTTAATAAAAACTTTTGTACTGATTTTTTTATTGGTAAAGCAAATATTTTATTAATCAATAAAGTTTAGTTACAAGAGATGAAACTATAAAAGTGAGACACCACAAAAGTGTAAAACTAGACCAAAATGTTAAATTTAGTAGCTATTAACCACCCTCATACTCAGTACATTTATGTAGAAATTACACAACACACTCGGATAGAAAAGAAATGAAAACTCAATTACAAAATTGACACCAAAAAATATCATCCCTAGTGTGATCTTTTATAGGAACTATTTATTTACAAAAGAAGACTTTGCTTTAATTTTGTTAGAAGGTAGTCTTTACTTGGATTAATGTCCTCTTTTTGTCTCTTGTAGGAATCCCTACAACTTTTTTTTCCTTTTATGAACTCTCACAACTCATTTTTGTATTCCAAATATATTTAGAATATTGGATTCTCTCCTTATGACGTGACACATTGCACCCACATAGGATGTTGGATCATTTATTTAGAGTTGGGACTCTCTCTCTCTCTCTCTCTCTCTCTCTCTCTCTCTCTCTCTCTCTCTCTCTCTCTCTCTCTCTCTCTCTCTCTCTCTCTCTCTCTCTCTCTCTCTCTCTCCCCTCTCTCATTGTAATTTCTCTAAGCTTTGGCTATCTACATAACATAGGTTTTTTTAAAATTTGTTTTTTCCCTTACAAATATTGTGTTCCCTTCTTGGGTCTTAGTGTGCCAGTTCTTTATTTAGGTTTCTTAATGGTAACACTAAATTTAAAATAAAAGCTCTCAATTAGTTTATTTTTAATTTTATTATTCTTTCATTGTACTAGAGAAGGTTGCTACTAATTTATGTGAGCTTTTAATGTTATAAGTTTACCATGTTTTTGAGCACTCAGCATTAGAGTCACTCTCAAGGAAAGAAGAGAAGCATTGTTCTAGCCTTCACCTTTTTTCATATTTTCTAACTTAGTTTATAGTTTCAATTTTAGATAAATTTAAATAATTATTATATCTAAATTATTTGTTTCAATACTAATGATTTTTTTGTATTGTTAACCTCTTTCGTGTCAAACATAATGTTGACATTTAATTATTAACTTATTTTTTAGCTTGCATTATCTTTCATGTTAAATGCAAGATTATTTCTCCCCTCTAAAATTTTTTTTAAAGGCTTGTATTTTTTAAAATATTGACTAAAAGTACTTCATTCTAATATATTTGCTAGCAAGTTGTTTTTACTCATATTTTCTAGTGGATATATATGCATACTAATTGTTATACTAACTCATATAGCAGGTTAATTTATTTCTCTATTATAAATCTACTTGTTCATATATGACACAATAAAGGAAAGAAAAATCCACAAATGAGATGTCCAACCTTGTAGCCAAGCATTACATTGAAAATGAAAAAATAAAACAATGAACAACAACAACAAATAAGGAAATAATATTTTTAATTATCATCAAGTTGGCTTGTAAATGAAAATTACATATTATTCAACTAACATGTCTCATTACTTAAGGACATACCAAACTTCACAATCATATATATTGTCTTTCCTCATTACAAATCTTCCTACCTAAATGCTACTTCCTCTCTACCTAATAAAAAACTATCACCCTAATTATGTATCACCGGCAATAAGTCAACTTATCTTATCAACAATCTTCAAGATAAGAAATTTATTACAAAAAATATAGTTTAGGACCCAAATCCATAAGAACAAATTCTAATTTGATACTATTGACATTAAGGTCAATTTTTCTACTAGTGACTCAATACATAGTCAAATGGTTACATTACCACTAATTTTGATAGTCATTACCAAGGTTATCATTCATCCAGTATTGTCAACCAGGTGTCTCAATTGCTACTGAGCTAAATAGTTAGTTTTCAGGTCATGTTGAGCTACACAACATCTACCAAGCATCAAAGAAATTTTATAGTATAGCTCAAGCATAATAGTGTCTACCAAGCTATCTTGTGGATGTGATAAAGACTTTAGTGTCAACCAAGCTCTATAGTGTTAACCAAGTGCTACAATGTCTACCAAGCTTGCAATGTTAACTCAGTGAATCTAGTGTTGACCATCAACCAAGTGATTTAGTAGCTACTGAGTTTCTCATTGTTCACTGAGTCACACAGTGTTGACCAATTTTGAGCTACTTGAAGAGTGATCAATATGGATCGAGCTTCAACTTCAATTGAGTGCTAGAGTTTTTTGAACATTGATAATGTTTGTCATGTATCAGAACATCACTAATTTTTTCCTCAAAACCTGAGTTACATCAGCTGGATCAACTTTGTGAATTATGATGAATTTGGTATTGCAGACAACTCTAAAAGGTAATGAATATATATCTAATGCATTATATCATATCCATATATGTATGTGAAGAAGAAAAAGGAGTGTATGAGTGTGAATTGAAGAAGGCTATAAGCAGTATAAGGGACAATAGAGATTTATCTATCATAGCCAAGTGATCATTGTAATACAAGGAATCTCATTCAAAAAATTAGAGTTGTAGATTAGAGATCAGCCACTTATTCATCCTAACAGGTGCATCAGTCAAATCCCTTAATAGTGTAGACTTAACGGTCTTTTGCTAAATCTCCTAATAGAGTGTATACTTCATTATATGTTTGTAAATCCTTTAACAAGGTGGACCGCATAGTACTTATTTCTCCTAATAGGGAAAATCACTAAAGTGGACAATTGTAAGCCTTAACAGGTTAACTTTATATTGCAGTACTAAATCTTGTGGGTATCATCCCCACCCTAGTTTTACTTTCTAATTGCAAGGTTTCTGGTTCACCATATCTTGTGTCAAAGTATTATGAATGTTTTATTGCTTTCATTCTTTCATGCATGCAATTAGATTAGAAAAATATATGAAGGATTAAATGGTGAATTAAGATAAAGATTTTATTGGTTCTTGATTCACCCCTTCCCTCTCAATAATCTAGCCTACCTTATATTTCCAACATATACATTATGACATGTAAACAAATGAGGAGGTTGATTGCATATCTAAAAACATATAGCAATGTTCCATTAGGCCTCACATGATATAGATCTCCATTACAAGATGAATCTTTATAATTAGGCTATTAAATTAGGACATCAAATATAAGACCAAACCAATCTTAAGATAACTTCATTTGGAAACATCATATCGAGTTGCAAAGATAGACATAAGATCTCCATGATGCCTATATCACACCATAATAATCACATAAGATAATGAGCTAGCTAAATGGATCACTACCCAAAATAAAAGAAATTGTCCAATTGGGACAAAAATAGACAAATAAAAAGGAAATCTTTTTGGGTGATGCAAGATTGCCCACTACCCCTGGTCAATCCTACATCAAACACCACAAGTGAATAGAAGATGTTCCATAAGAGAAACTTATGAACATAAGATAGGATGTAAGACATAAATCCCATGCTTATTCTTAATCCACATGTCCTCCTCACTAGTAAGGTATATTTTCTACAAATGGTTGTATTGACTATCCAAATTCACAAGTGTACTAGTATACCATCCCATTGGAAATTCATCTAAGGATAGTTGTTAGGTTTATAATTAATAGAAACCTTATACATTTTTTGAGTTAGTTAAGTTAGAAGACAAGTTTATTTGAAGGATACTTAGAAAATTGTCTAAGTATAATAATGGTAAATTGGAAACAAGTTATAGAGCTTTCTTTGGCAAGCTTCATAAAGAGCATATAAAGTTGTGCAATCCTAGAGACAAGTAGTGTAGACATCATGGATAATGTATGTAAGTACACTAAAAAATTAGATAAGTTTAGCATGAGTTTTAAGAAGTTTTCTATGATAGGTATGTTATAATACATAGTCCACCAATATAACTATTAGGGGGGTGAATTAGTTATCTAACTAATATCACAATTATCAATCTTATTAAATTTTAACCATATGAGCAATATAATTAGAAACCACAACAAGATACTCATGCACAATAACACTAGATATGTTAACTAGGGAAACCCTTGATTAGAGGGAAAGCCTTGGTGGGGATGGTACCCAAAAAATTATGTACTAATATAAATATTCCTTGTTAGAGGATGGACCCTGTTAGAAGACTTTGAATCCCTATTAGAAGATTCCAACCTTGTTAGGAGTTGTGGAAGATAGTTGGACCCACTGCCCAAACAGCTTCAAGGGAAAGATCAATGAACCCACTATCCAAATGATCTTTGGATTATTCCTTGTATAATAATAGAAATGAATAGTATTGTTGCTTCTTCTTTCTATCCTATCAACCAGAATTCTTCTCCTTTTGATCTTGCAACCAGATCACAAATCTTGCATCCAATAATCCCTTGGATCACTTACTCACATGTAGTAAACACTCTACCCCTTTTTACACTTTTCAATAAATAGAATGATCACAACATATTTATAAATAAGGAAAACATCTTTCCTTTATACCATATCTTCAAAATAATTCCTTGATTCAACCTTGAGGCAAAGATAATTAATTAATTTATAATTACAATAGCACTGTCGACTCACAGTCTATACAACTTCTCACACATGTGACACTGAGACTTACACATCTTACTGATATCATCATCAGACTATCATAAGTCATTATTTGATTGCACATCAAAAGATTATATCACTACCAAGAGATATAATGCAAACATACAAAATTGCTAATATTTAGCCTATAGTGGGCTCAGATCATTTTTTAGTTAAAATTGAATTTATAGAACCAAAAAAACCAAATAGGAATCCTTTTAAGTGTGAAAAAATGTGGTTCCTAGATAAAAACTTTGTGGAAAACATCAAATAGTGGTCGAAAGGAGGTAACTTTTAAAGCTTCAAAGATGTATTGTTTTGTATCAAAATTAAAAATGATTAAAGAAAAAATACTATAATGGAACAAAATGCACTTTAACAATATTTTCAAAGAAAAATTGGATACAGAAGAAGAACTTAAAATTTTAAATCAAGAAGTTATTAAAAATGGCACAGATATTGAGAAATTCAATAAAGAAAAAGAATTGTCAGATAAGCATGAAGAAACTTTAACAAAAGAAGAAAATTTTTGGAGGAAAAAATCAAGGGAAAAATTACTTATAGAAGGGGATAGAAACACTAATTTTTTTCATAATAGTACTATCCATGACAAAATTATCAATACTATAACTCAAATCAAAGATAAAGATGGAAATTCGGTAGACAAAAATAGTTGAAATCTTTGTTACATATTATGAAAACTTACTTGACAATTATGACTTCTCTAAGTGCACTGCACAAGAAAAAGTACTAAGGGTTATACCCAAAGTGCTAATAGAAGTTGGTAATATAGCACTTAATATACCTTTTACGAAAGAAGAAATTAAACTAGCCCTCTTTAATCTTAGCCCAGATAAATCGCCATGTTTAGATGGATTACAGGATTATTCTTTCAAAAATGTTGGGGCATCTTAGGAGAAGAACTATGGAGGGAAATTGAGGTAACTAGAAATGGAGGATCAATTCTAACTAAAATCATTCATACATTTATGGCCCTAATTCCAAAAAAAATCAGTAGTAGACTCGCTTTTTGACTTTCGACCCATTGTGCTTTGTAACACCATCTATAAAATCTACTCAAAAGCATTAGCAAATAGAACTAAACCTATTCTCCCAAAGCTAATATTTGAAGAGCAAACTAGATTTTTACTAGGAAGATCTATTATGGATGGAATATCCATAATTCAAGAAACTATCCATTAAAAAATCAATAATAAGGAAGCATGCATGTTTGTGAAACTAGATATTCAAAAAGAATACGATGTAGTGAACTCGAGATTTTTATGCAAATCTCTAGAAGCTTTTGGTTTCTCTCATCAAGGGATTAATATAATCTTCAATTGTATATCAACACCTAAGATATCTCTTTTAATCATGGCACCCCAGAAGGATACTTTAATATCTCAAGCGATATTCGGCAAGGTGACCCCATCTCACCTTTCCTATTCATTATCATGGTTGAAGCTTTTGGGAGATCAATAAAAAAGGCTCAAGAAGATGGTAAAATAAGTGGAATCATAGTGGCAGATAATATTTCCAACATTACTCATCAACAATTTTTTGATGATACTATTCTTCTTGGTGTTAGTACTAGGGAAGAAACTTAAGCCTTCAAATAAATCATTCTAGATTATAGTGAAGCCTCTGGTCTGAAAGTGAATGCAGATAAGTCAGAAAAAAAAAATGAATACAATAAGAGATATGGAAGAATATATATGTAATCAGATGGGATAGAAGAAAGGAGCATTCCCTTGTAAATATTTAGGGATTCATCAAGAAAAAGGTGTAAGGAAGAATAAAGGATGGGACAACATCCTAAATAGAATTGATAAACAAACAAAGACATGGAAAGGAAAATGGTTAACTAAAGCATTCAGAGAAACTAAAATTAAATCCATTCTTTTAGGTTTCCCCACTTACTAACTTTCATGTCTTCCTTTACCTAAGAAGGTGAGCAAAAAATTGGAAGGAAAAATTAGAAATTTCTTTTGGAATGGAACATAAGAAAAAACAAGCAAGCATTAATCAAGTGGGAAAAGATTTGTTGTCCAAGAAATCAAGGGGGATAGGGTATTAAGAACTTTAGTTGGAAAAACAAGGCATTGTGGGAAAAACTACTATGGATAATGTATCAAGAAAGGAATAACAAATGGGTAAAAAAATTATAGAATAACTATTCAAATCCAAATGATCCAACTTATTTATTTAGAGTTAGGGATCCTCCAGCAGGTTTAGAAACATGAAACTTCATAGTAAGATGTTAGACAATGATTAGCAAGTATGTAACCTATGATCTAAGTAGAGGAGGTGAGGCTTTCTTTTGGGAAGATTCCTAGGATGGACAACCTCCACTCACTAATTCAAATATCTTTGTAAGTGTCAAAAATAAACTCATAAAATTATGGGGTTCAAAGTTTTTAGATTATATATCCCTTAAAAAGATAGATGGGGAAGATATATGGGTATGGAAAACATTGGAGAATGTAGATACATATCCAATAGACAAAATTAACTTTGCAAATATTCTAAAATATTGGCAGGTGAATCATACAAATAGGGGCAACAAACTTATATGGGGAGCATCCAAAGATGGATCATATAAAATCAAGTTAGGATACAATCTTATTATCAATTCACAAAGATGGGAAAACCTTAACCTTCCTTTTGATTTATGTTGGGATACAACATGCCTACCTAAGGCTAGTATTTTCCTTTGGGCTACAATTCAAAATTGTATTCTAACAAGGGATAAAATCACAAAAATGGAATTTGAAGGTTTTTCAAGCTGTTGTCTCTGTAATCAATCATTCACACTTGGATTTGGGCTTAAAATAAGCCCCTTTGTCTTTTAATCCCCAACATTTTATTATTTATGTTTTCTTCTTTCATCCTTTTTAAGGAGTTTTAGGGGAACATAAATAAGGAGTCTTTATTTTTATTTTTAGGTGGCCTACTTAGAGAAGTGATCACTCTAGGGGATGACCTCAACTCCCATGTTCTAGTTGAGTATACATAGTGGAGTTTGAATCTAAAGACAAGCCTCTTGAAAGTATAAATATTATCAATATTGGATAGGCCCAAAAGAACTCATACCTTTAGAAATGGGAGGTGGAGATTGGGTTACCACTTTCTCCTAGGTGTTTGGTAATATTCTCTTTCATCTACAAATTTGAGTTTCACATACTTTGCGTATATCGAGGGCATCCCCTAGTTGAACTTGTGCATCCTTGTAGAAACTTGAATAGGTTGTTGGTGTGTTTAATGTGCTTGAATTTTTAACACCTTCCCCACTTGGAATGAAATGAGACACATCCACCTAATTGAGCCTTAGGAATTTTTCCTTTTTACATACTTCCATCTGCCCAAAAACATAAAATTTTAAAAACTCAAAACATCAAGTCTAAATTTTTTTCTTGTGATGCTTTATAGGGAGAGTTTCATCATTTGACTTTGATTTTCTATGTCTCTAGTTCTTGAACTTTCTTAAAATGGTTCTTTGGTCCCACAATTCTTGGTCTTTTCCACCTTCTTGGTCTATGTTAGCATGCTAGGACCTTCTTTTTGTTGAAATGGTTACCTTGATCTTATACTTGCACTCTTTTATTGGAATAAGTGTTCACTTGTCTATATATCTTTGTTTATCTATCTATGGATTTGATCTTGACTCGAGTCATTAGTGTTGTAGATTAGTTGCACACTTTTCTTGAAAAATAACTTTAATCTCTCTCTACTATCTTGGGAAGTGAATATTATAACTCTCTAGTTTGGACATCAAGTTATCTTGTGTTACCTTATCAATTTTTTTTAGTCTCTATCATGCTTGACTTTATATCTACCACTATGAGATTCAAACCTTGTGCTAAAAAACCTAATTGGGCATACTTTTGAAAGAATTTTTACTCCTTTGGGAGAATCCTATGATGTCATTTTGGAAATACTCCTTGATAAAAAGATCACCATATTGCCTAAAGCTACCTCATATGCAGTGACATGCTTTGAACCTTATTATACTTCACATTTCATGGCATTGAAACATAAAGTACAATATCTTATTGATGATAGGGTAGTTGGCATTGAAAACTCTATAGACTTGTGTGATGAAGATACTACTCTTAAGAAAGATCATTTCAATGAACCTATGTATAGTAGTGGTATTCTTGATACCTCCACTTCTTCCAACACTCATGAACCTCCTAAAACTTCAAATATTTCCAATGTGCCTCCATTGAACAAAAATCCTAATTCTTTTTGCATTGACTATGCATACTATCAAGGGAAACCTCTAAAATAAACTCAAGAAAATCTTCACTTGGATGAAAAACCTTTTTCATACTACTAAGACTAAAGATATTCAACCTTCATGTGATGTTATGCCTACTATGCCCACTTCAACTAGTCCTCTATTACCTCTTCAAGATCCTACTATGCAAACCCCACATTCTTCCCTTTCCTTAGAATTGGCTCCATGTCAAGAACACTCTCAAAGGGATAAAGAAGCAAATATCAAGAAAAATTAGGACCAAGACCAAGATCCATCCATACTCCTTTCGTATCCTATGTCTCACCCATCTCCCAAGTATGATGACGACACCACTTCCACTATTTCCATCGAGCTAATTAAGAAAATTACTATGCCTATGCTATCCAATTTTTTTTGTCAAGATCAAAGTATCCCCTCACCCTATTTTTCTACTTCTCTAAGTCCACTTCAAAACTATGTTCAAGCTTCAAATTCTCCTATCAAAACTACTCATGAGTCTATTGATTGACTTGGTCACATTGCTCACTCTAAAGATGTTGATATCCCTATCCACTATCTATTTCTATCTCCTAAGTCTATTCTTGGCCCATATCCATCAAAACTAAAGCCTTCAAACCTTCCTTCCATATTGTGACCCTATGTTCCTTCATCTCCTACATTTTCCACTCCTCGCCCTCTTATCATACCTCAAGATCAACAAAGAAACTCATTATTAACAAACCTTCATCCACCTTTCCATCTAAACCTTCCATATTAACCTCATTCATTGACAAATCCAAGTCTTTTCCAAGCAATTTGGATGTACAACATAAAAGAAAGAAATACAAGAATCCATTTACAAATGAAGATCACTATGTCCTATCTAATCGACATGTAAATGCAAACAAAGAAAGAATATTCAAGAGGCTACAAAACTCCACTAACCAAAGAGTGAAATGAAAGGAAATATGGGTTCCCAAATCCATTATTGAAGAAATATATTCTAAAAATTCCAAAGGAAAAGAAAACTATAAAGATATATGGGTTCCCAAGTCTCTTCTGAAAGACTTGGATATTAAGAATAAATCATTAAAGTTGACATTCAATATTCCAAATAATTCCACTCCATCTTCCTCTAAACATATTCCTCAAAATATTCCAAAGCCTTTGATGGGAGACCCCTCAAACATGGCCAATCACGGAAAAAGTTTTCAATATTGTAATAATGAAGAAAATTTTAATCTATGGGAACCATGGGTTAGACATATGTTTTAATGGTTATCTATAGTATTTAAGATGTAGTTCAAAGGCATTTCCATTAGAATAGGAAAGCGATCTGCATGAGGAGACAACGTGGGAAACATAGGGCTTAAAAAGTGGAAAGATGGTTTTAATAACCATCAGTATGTAACTAAAAACATCTCTTTAAAGAGAATGGAACCGAATAGAAAGGTAGAGAAAAGAAGTGTGGAGAGACTCTTGGGAGAAATTAAGAAGAGAGCGAAAAGAAGTGTAGAAAGGAGTCGGCTCTCTGGCTAAAGGCCAGAGAGCCACACATATCAATTATGTTTCTATGTATTTCAAGTTTTGTCTTTAATAAATTTAAGATAGCAATTTTTGTTCTCTCTTTTCTCATCTATGTTCCATGCAAGTTAGTTTCGTTTGTTGGCGGACTGCAAAGGTGGCAAATGATAACACCATGTACACTCCGTGTCAACACCAAGCATGAAGAACCTGATTTCTCCTTCGAGATTGTGAATTGCAATTTTTTCATTAAAGGTGGCGACTCCTTCAACCAGCCCAATAACTATGGTGGAAGAGATTTAATGTCTCTTAGTTAATTGCGTATGCATTGGCAGATTGAGTTTTTGTGCTAAGTGCAGCCCGAGTTGGAGGGCTGTATAAATGGGTGCTAAGAATGGAAAGACCTAATTTCAAGTAAGAAATAGTGATGAGGATTTGTTCTTTGGACAGTTAACAAAGCCCAAACTTTACAGATTATTCATTAATAAAGACTCGAAAGGTATGGAAACTCAATGAATGTAAATCATTGTTGGTGATTATGTTTATACGATAAAGAAAATGTGGTCAACATTTGAAATAAGATATGGACATGTTTAATGATCACAAGCCGTGGGTTGGCAGAGGTGATATCTGAGTTGATATAAATATATAGCGGTGAGTTTGGTTATAGAAATGGATGGATGTGAATATTTTAAGCCCATCACGTTGATGTGGGGTATCTCCGGTTACATTTTGTAACCATGAACGTAGAATTAGAGAGCTTCAGCAAGCCTGTTACATCAGAGTGGTATCAGAGCTAGAAAATGGTCTGGTGATATTGAAGTGGGAAGAATTATAAATGGTTGCATTAATCCATCAAGCTAGAGAAAGAATGAAGAGAGTTCTTGGGAAGGTCTCAGGCGGAGATCTTAGTATTGTCTCCATGAGGATGAAGCTGGGTAGAAGGTGCACGAAGCAACCACTGAGCGAGAGTGGGAAGCATCTTCCAGAATCCCCAATGGTTAAGATGGCAATATAGCAGTAGCATGCGAATGGTGGATAGTGACACTAATGAAGACGTCATTAGAGTGACAGCCAAAGTGGAGGAGCAACAGACCATGACAAAGAAGCCAACACATTTCCTTGGGACAAGGAAATTTGTTAGTCCAGGAGTTTGATGGGAGACCCCTCAAACATGGCCAATCACGGCAAAAGTTTTCAATATTGTAATAATGGAGAAAATTTTAATCTCTGGGAACCATGGGTTAGACATATGTTTTAATGGTTATCTATAGTATTTAAGATGTAGTTCAAAGGCATTTCCATTAGAATAGGAAAGCGATCTGCATGAGGAGACAACGTGGGAAACATAGGGCTTAAAAAGTGGAAAGATGGTTTTAATAACCATCAGTATGTAACTAAAAACATCTCTTTAAAGAGAATGGAACCGAATAGAAAGGTAGAGAAAAGAAGTGTGGAGAGACTCTTGGGAGAAATTAAGAAGAGAGCGAAAAGAAGTGTAGAAAGGAGTCGGCTCTCTGGCTGAAGGCCAGAGAGCCACACATATCAATTATGTTTCTATGTATTTCAAGTTTTGGCTTTAATAAATTTAAGATAGTAATTTTTTTTCTCTCTTTTCTCATCTATGTTCCATGCAAGTTAGTTTCGTTTGTTGGCGGACTGCAAAGGTGGCAAATGATAACACCATGTACACTCCGTGTCAACACCAAGCATGAAGAACCCGATTTCTCCTTCGAGATTGTGAATTGCAATTTGTTCATTAAAGGTGGTGACTCCTTCAACCAGCCCAATAACTATGGTGGAAGAGATTTAATGTCTCTTAGTTAATTGCGTATGCATTGGCAGATTGAGTTTTTGTGCTAAGTGCAGCCCGAGTTGGAGGGCTGTATAAATGGGTGCTAAGAATGGAAAGACCTAATTTCAAGTACGAAATAGTGATGAGGATTTGTTCTTTGGACAGTTAACAAAGCCCAAACTTTACAGATTATTCATCAATAAAGACCCGAAAGATATGAAAACTCAATGAATGTAAATCATTGTTGGTGATTATGTTTATACGATAAAGAAAATGTGGTCAACATTTGAAATAAGATATGGACATGTTTAATGATCACAAGCCGTGGGTTGGCAGAGGTGATATCTGAGTTGATATAAACATATAGCGGTGAGTTTGGTTATAGAAATGGATGGATGTGAATATTTTAAGCCCATCACGTTGATGTGGGGTATCTCCAGTTACATTTTGTAACCATGAACGTAGAATTAGAGAGCTTCAGCAAGCCTGTTACATCAGCCTTCCACTCCATCTTTCTCCAAAATTACTCTACCACCTCATACATATAAACCTCAAGCTATTTCATCCATGATTCCTTCATCATTCCACCACCCTTCAAGATGTGTGTCAATGCTGACCTTGCCCACTTTTTTCACCTACCCTCATACAATCTTTTCAAGCCTACACTTACCATGGACTCTCATCCTCCATATACCTTCTTTACTATCATCTCCTTTCCATCACCCAATCAACATCTTTGAGTATACCTTTCAACAGTCCTTGGCTATCATGACTTATCCTTCCCATAGGAGCACTATTAAAATAGAAGAAACAAAGAAAAAAAAGAAAAAGAAATAGTTTCCTTGATAAAAACCTAGTAAGCAGGTGCCTTGGTAGCAAAAGTAAAGAGGAAAAATTCATCCTATGGTGAAAACCACTTCTTCTGGTGCCTTGGATAAGTACAATGATGAAAACATACAAATAGGCATCATGCATAATTCTTCCATCATCTAACTATCTCCTCTTTCACCTTTGATCTTTACAATCTTAAGCTATCCTTGAGCATTGGCTATCTTATCCATCAACTTCCCTATCACAATCCTTCTTATCCTAAATCATTTGCTCATATCCTTCATATCTAGCTTCATTTTTATTTCTCTATCCGATTGCTATCCTATCTAGTTGATCTCTTGGTCTTGATAATAATGAAGATACAAAATGGTTCTTATTGGCCTTTATACATATCCACTCTTTTGGGCTATAGACTTTCATGAAATCATGTCATTATCCTATATGCTACCTTTCTTATTGGCTTCCATGTCTTATAACAAAATTCTTCATATGGCTATTTTCCCTAGCTTGGGTACTCTTGAAGAGCTGTTCATTGAGGATCACATTCATCTTGCTTCATGCATCATTTCCTATTTATCTTATCTATCATCTTGCTAATCCACTATGTCCTAGACACTAGGCTGAAATGATGTGATCTTTCTTAAAGAGATAATAAATCTTCCCAAGTGGTGAAAACTTGGAAATAAGGGATACTTGAGACCCATATACTTATGTCTATTAGCATGATACTCTACACTCTGAACTATTCCATCTCATATATTTTGCCTTGCCTAGTTTGGAATTTACTCTTGTCTAGGTTTAGGGAGCTCAAATTATATAGCTTATTGGGTCTCTTAGTTGCATTGGTGTTTCTTTGACAACTCTCTAAATAATATTTTTCAACACTTCCCTTGACATCGAGTGTTTCTCAATACTTATTGGATACTTTACCTTGAGTTGACACTTTATCTTGTCTAGAATGTTGCAATATTTCTCACTCATAGACTTGAGTCTTGGGAAGACACCAACTTGCACTTTCACACAAGCACTTAAACTAAAAACTAGATGAGTCTTGTTGATTTATTTATTTTGCATGTTGAATATGATGATTTCTTTTCTGAGTATTCCCTCCCTAATAGCCTCTCAAGGATGTTATGAACTAGAGGATTGGGGACATGGGACATGTTTTCCTTTGATTTATGTATATGATTGTACTTTGTAGATATTAGGTACCTTGAGCATCTTGCTTGATCCACTTGACACTTAGGATCTTCAAAGTTATGTTCTTTTCTATTTTCTAAAGTGTGTGCTTATGAACATCACAACATTTTGCGTCTCAATGTGAGCATAATCTTTCTACATTAAACCTTGGGAATCTAACTGCATTGACATCTTGATCTTTATGTTTATGATGCATAGGTTGGGTACCCATATTCCTATTCGATATAGATCATATTCATATCTTCATAGTTAAAGTTAGTGATGGTTACATATGATCTTTCGATGTCCCTAATAAGGTTTCATGATAAAAACTAGGACCTAGTTATATAACCCTTGCAATTGCACTTTACATATTAGCTTACATTCCAAGTTTCACTCTAGTTTAATTTTGCACTTGAGTATTGAGAGAGTCTCTTTCATCCTTTGTGGATGCCTTGTCAGCCATGCTTGATCATTTTTTCAAAAATATTCTTGATCACATCTTGTCACCTCTTATATCTTTCATTCATATCCTTGCTATCTTGTAATCAAAAGGGTTATTCTTATCATCACATCTAATTTATCCTTTTGGGTCCCTTATATACTTTTTTGACCTAATTTTTTTCACCTTGGATTTTTGTGAAAATTTCACCCTTACCTAATTTTGACATTCTGGATCCATTCTCAAGATTGAAATTGAAATTTGGGTTCATCTTGATGGTGAAAATTGCATTTTAAAGTTATCCTTTTATTTGTGTAGTTGACTAACTTTTTGAGGCTTAATCTTTGAATCTTTTTGAGGCAATTTTCATTTCTTCATCATCTTTGCTTTCTTCCACTCTTCTTAGTCTTTTAATCTTTCTTTGTACCTTATGCTTTATCTTTTTGGTCAAACTTAGTCAAACTAGGGAATAATATCTACACTTGGTGGGCTATCTTTGGTTTTAATATCTTGTCTGTCATCATGGATATTGAGTTATCTTGATTTGATCAAATATATCTCATTTTTGCATCTCCTCTACCTCATTTCAATTTCGATCCCAAGGGACATAAATACTCTATTATTATTTTTTTTTGTCAAATAAATAGTATTGACAAATGAGTGTCAACACACTTAACCATTTTCACTATGTATGCCAAGTACACAATAGATGCCAAGCCAAAATTTTAATAGGTTCCGAGCATATCACAATATAGTATGTGTCGAGTGATCTAGAATTGTTCATGTGCTGAGTAAAAAAATCATTCAGATGTCGAGCAATTTAGAGCAACATGTGCTGAGCAATATAGGATATAATAGGTGTTGAGCAAACCAGAAAATGTAATTGATGCCGAGCAATCTAGAAATAGTATGTGTTAAGCATCAATAATACTTCATGTGTAGAGCAATGCAGGATCAACATAAGAGTTTGTATTTACACAAACTAAGATGTAAATCATCTTTGGAGCCAACTTAGAGAAATTTTGAAAGAGGAAAAAGGATAAGAATGAATCATTTACATTCCCTATGCAATCTACATGTAACCAATTAGAAAAATGGTGAAGGCATGCAACCAATAAGAAAAATGCAACGTATGAGTAGGAATTTGAGATTCAATATGGATCGTAGATCCATACCTAACCCTAATTCTTCATACTCTTTGTAAGGAGAATGAATGCACCATTTTGTGGAGTGGAAGAAAATAGTATAAGGGAAGATTATAGCAAAATTTTAGTGTAAAGAGAAAAAGACTTAGTGGAAAGGACAACATTTATGCATCCAGTTGATCAGAATAGAATATGGGACATATTCAGAGATCAAATCAAGCAAGGATTAGAAAAGGACGTGCAGATCAAGTACCTAAACCCAACAATTTGATATTGTATTCAATCAGGTTAAAAGTTCTAATACTCTCTCACAATTGTATTAGAGGTTGAAATCCTATGGTGATAGGTTAGCTTAACAGCTATGAGGAGAGCCTTTGGAAAAGATCAAGAAAATACCTATGTATTAGGTGAGTTTAATGGCATGGTGTAAATCCTTTAATAGGGTGACACTTCATGTAAAGTGCTTGTAAATCCTTTCAACAGGTCACATTTAACAGCGTGTTGTAGCCTTTAACAGGGTATGCCTTTAATAGGGAAAACCATTAGAAGTGGTTGAACTCATTGTTGCAGTGATTTTTGTGGGTGTCATCCCCACCCCAGTTTTACCTTCTTATTACTGGAGGGTTTTTGGGTTATCAAATCCTTGTGTTATGTGTTGATGCATATTTTCATTTCATGTTTGTTTATATGTTTACATGCATGCAAATTGTTTTTTCAGTTATATATTATTAAGGGTTGGAAAGGATAAAAATAGTGTTACTTTTGATTCACACCCCCCCCCCCCCCCCCTCTCAGAAGTACTCTTCCCATTGAAAATTCCAACAATTGGTATTAGAGCCAAGTTCTCTCAAGAAGAAGCCTAACAGCTTGGAGAAAAAGATCAAAAGGTGGAAGTTTTCAAACTTGGGAAGATCATTGATAATCAAATGATTGATGTGCAACTAGCTCTACACAAAGTAGAGGAAGCCAGGGAGGAACTAAGAAAATCTTTGAAAAGAAGAAAGGAGATAGCCATAGCTGAAAATGACATACACTACAAGGAGATTGACACCTCACAAGTGTTTTCCAATGGAGACACCAAGGAATTTGATGCAGCAATAGCAAAATTAATGGAAAAAAACAAAGCACAAGCTAAAGAAATTAGATTACTCAAGCTTGAAAAAGAATCACAAGCCATAATGCTTTGTGAAGTGACTAAACAAAAGAAAAGAGCTATTGAAGACAAGGCCATGGTCGAAGATGACAAGAGAAATCTCATTAATAGGCTGAAAGAGAAGACGATTGAATTTGAAAAGATTTCAAACATGTAGTTAGACACCTTAAGCTAGATGATGAATCCTCATCATGAGCTAAACATGAAGGATATTGAGATCTCCACCTTAAAGATACAGAATGAAAAATTGCAGAATGAATTGAATAGAGAAAAGGAAATAGCAGAAAGTTACAAAAAACCCAATGAGGCTATTAAGCACTTTGAGAAATTGTTGAAATCACCAAGGGCTACTAATGACACTAGAGGACTTGGCTACATTAGCACTAAACAAGGAGAATCATCCAAGGCTACAGAACAAAGAAGCAAAAAAGGTAAGAACACTAAACCTAATTGTCATTTCTATGGTAAAAAAGGACATACCTCTAATGTGTGCAAAAACAAGAACAATCATCAACATGATAAGCCTACAAATGCAAATTTCTATCACAAGTGCAAAAGGCAAGGACATTTAACGCAAGACTACAGAACCAAGACCATGAGGACACCAAGATTTGAGGGTCACTGCTACAACTAAAAAAATTATGGACATAGAGCATTTGAATGCAAATCAAAGCCTATGTGGACCCCTAATCAGTCTTCAAGAGGAATCAATCATGCACATCACTACAATTGGGATTACAATACCAGGTATAGCTGTCACTATTGTCAAGGGTATGGACACATTCCTGAAAATTACATGAGGACACATTTTAAGGGAAACTATAGTAGATGGTTAAATCAAACTACTTGTTTCAGATGCTTGAAGACTGGACATGTCAGCAGTAACTATCCAACAAAGGTCAAAGCACCCAAGACTGAAGGTAACAAGGGCAAAGAAAAAGTTAATGTGGAACACATTAGGGAATATATGAAGAAGACATGGCAGAAGAAAAGTGAATGTAGCACATTGAATGGAGAGACCACTTCACTCAAGAGGTCAAGTGATCACACCTCATCAAATTAAGCACTAGAAAGGTGCATGGGGCTGATACATATAAAGATGTATCATACATCAACCCAAAAGAACATAGGAGCACTACAAAGAAGAAGTTAACATAAGTTGAGATGTTAGGATAAAAGTTGGAAGATGATGCCAAGCTACCTTTGGTTTCCTAGTAAAACTTTAGTACATGCCGAATTCAATAGTCTAGTAGCTACCGAGTAAGACTTGATAATGGTTGTTAAGCAATTAACATGATCAGTAGATGCCAAGTGAAACAATATAGTAACTATCGAGTGAATGAAATAGAGTTGATGCCGAGTTGGGAAATCCTTTGGAAGGCGAGTGACAGTTGTAAGCACGATTGCAATAAATGCTAGGTTTCAAGCCTAATAAAAGTGAAAATCATACATTTTTTGTTCATTCAAACAAAGAGCAAAGACAAGCAGAGTGATTAAGTGATTTCCCAGTGATCAAAAGGTGATTTACAATGATTCAACAGCAACCCAACTCCATTTCATTGATTTACTAGGTACTTCATCCAAGTGTCAAGTTATGCAGTTTGTTTAAACATTAAACCCTAGTTCAGTTAGAAATGGCATTTGGTTCTAAGTCTGCAAAGGGAAAGGAAGGTTTGGAGATTCAATTAGTTAGCAATGAAGTTAAACAACCTGAGTTCAATCCAATCCTAGAGGTTTCCTACAAAAATGATCCTATTGGTGCCTTATCCATGATTCCTAATAAGGTAGTAATGGTTCAGGATGTATGCAAGTGCTACAATTGTAAAATTGGAGCCATAGGATATTTGGAGATTTTCAATGCATTTGATAAACTCTATGAAAATGGGAAACTTAAAGATGAATTCTCCATAGTTGAGAAGAAGGGTTTAACCAAAACCCTAGTTTTCCCTATTATCTTTAAAATAGAATGGATATGCATTGTGTTGAGTAGAATCCATGATGGAGCTTTTTGGTTAGAAATAGGGCTAGTAAAGTTCACAAAGAATACTGTACATAGGGTTATTGGCATTCCAACCCTAGATTAGCCCAAGACCCTAAGGAGTAATAAGAGGGAGGCAATTGAGAAAAACATTGGTGCCAAGTGGAACAACATGGGTATGAGAATTGACACCATCAAAGAGCCCTTACTAGATTTTGCTGTAAGGATTATATCTCACAAATTTTACCAATCCAACAAGTTAAACAGTGTACCCTGCATAGCAGTGGATGTTGCTTACAAGCTAGTGAAAAAGGATCATACTTATGATCTTGCAGAGTTGATGATGTAGCAAATCAATGAAAACTTGGGAGCCATAAGGAAATCAAAAGGGGCTTAATGCAAATTTGGTTCAATTTTAATATGCATGTTTTTATACATTATGAAAGAATTCCCCTTAGTAGAGAAGGTGAAATAGGATTCAAATAAGACTATCGTTGAACAAATAAATGGATTCATTGATCAAATGGGTGAAAACTTTGATGCCCAAATGACTAGTTATTTTGAGGACTTCAAACAATCCATGAAATAGAGAATGAGAATTCTAGTTTCATTGGTGGAGCAACATGAAAAAGACATTTGTTTTCTAGTGGATATTGACTTTAATTACATACAAGTAGTCATCCCTAGAGTGAGATGGCTTAGACCACTAGGTTATGAACTCGATGTGGATCAGGCTTCAACAACTATTACAACATTGCTTGCAAAGGAAACTGATAAAACTGCAAAGCACTTTGGGACATATGATGTTGTCAAATCAAGAGTGGTTACAGACCTCAAGACAACAACAGTAGTCAAGACGAAGGACAAGATTGTAAAGAAACTTAAGAAGAAATTTGGTGTTGAAGAGATAGGTACTGCAGAAGAAGTAGAAGAAATAAGTGATGATGAAGAAGAGGATGACAATGAGAAAGATAGGGATGAGCAAGAGCAAGGGCCACTTCAGTTAACTCAAGGCCTAGGTGAAGATGAGGATGAGAGTGACAAAGAAGAACAAGTCAAGGAAACATCCATCCAAACTAAGGTCATCAAAAGAAAGGAAAAAGCACCACCTGCTCCTCATCCCAGGCCAAAGAAAGTGGAAAAGCCTGCACCTAAGAAGCCTACTACAAGAGCTACTACACAAAAGGCAAAGGAAGAGGCAGAAAAGAGGAAGGAATCCATTAAGAAGACTGAAGAAGATCCAAAGAAAAGAAGAAAATTTGTAGGTCAACCTGATTTAGATGAAGAAAGGACAGAATCAGAAGACCACAATCAGTTTAAAATGGTAAGTCATTCACCAAAGTCTTCTATTGACAAATTATGTGCTAAGATTAGGAATGGTGACATGAATGACTTGAAGAATGTAGATTTTAATAAGCTCATTAAGGATGAGTAGAATAAAATAGAGAAATCTGTCTATAATATGATGGCAGAATATAAACATACACCTCTTGAATTGGATAGCTCATTGCCAAAGGAATTATATAAGATTGTAGAGGATAAATGTCATTTTTTACTACAAACTACGAAGGAAATAAGGGAGTCTACCTTAGCAGGGATGTTTCCTGATTTGACTAAAAGTCAAATAAAAAATGCAGTCAAAAGGAACAATAGTAGATTTACTCCCAACTATAGGGCATTTAGAATTTTACAAAATAAAATTGAAGAGGTTTTGAGCAAAACCACAAAAGTGTGGAAGATTATTTACAAGAAAATTGATGATGTATTTGATGAAGAATACAAGGCAGAAGCAAGTGCCAAAACAAAGGAAATAAAAGAAGCAAGAAGGAAGAAGGTAGAGGAGAAGAAAGTAGAAGAGAAGAAAGTGGAGGAAGAAAAGAAGGATGAAGAAGAGGAGGAGGAAATGATTAAAGAAGAGGAGAAGGGGAGCAACAAGAATAGAGTGTGCAGGACACACAACTGAAACCTCATAGCCCTCCTCATTCTACCATCACACCTACATAAATAATCAAGATAAAGGATATTATTGATATTTCTAGTCAAAACATCAATCCATTAACTGCAGAGGATCTAGCAAAGATTCTTGACCAATCAACACAAGTAGTTAGACTATGCTCAAGCCCAATGCTGGTCAGTGTTGATGAGTTGGAAAAGGTCATAGTGAAATTAAAGGAAGTCAAGGTGCAAACACAAGAACCACCTATGAACACACAATCTACTAGACTTCTACTCCTTCCACCTCCATCTCTACCAAAAGAAACCACACAAGCACTTCAGGAGCCAAGTACAGTAGTAGGGGATCATAAAGGAAAATTAGTACAATCAATAAGTACACCCCCAGCTAGAATGACAACAGAAGAGAAACAAATTGAAGAGAAAGAAGAGACAAAATATAAGGAGGAATCTGCAATACAAACTTTGGGTGAACTACCCAAAAATAGGTACTCCTACAAAAACTCTTCAGTAGTTGAGCACTAGAAAGCTAGAATTGCAAATTAGAACACCAAGCTCAAGCTCAACAAAAGTAGCTAAGAAACTTCATTATGGAATTCCTGAGCTTGATGAAGAAATAAAGATACCCTATTATGAATCAGGCACTCCCATAGAAGAAAAGGTGAATGAGATAAAAAAGTGCATTGGATAGAAGAAGGAGACAAGAGGCACTTAGAAAGGATTATAAATAGAAGCAAGCATTAAATGAAATTAAGGACATATTCATGGATGCCTTCAGCCTATAGTCTCCAAATGAATCAAGACCAATTTTTGAACAACTATCAGATATAGTTGATCAAGTAACAAATGAGGACCATGACACCAACACCAAACTAATGGAATGGTCAGAGAAGAAATTCCAAGGTAAGGTCAATGAGAAGATATCAAACACTATCATTTTGGGACAAGTTGACCTAGCTAAGAAATTAGATAGAGTCAAAATTTTACTTGGGAATATATTCTCCCATTGCAATAAATTGTGTGATCTTTCCAATTTCATACAAGAGATCAACCAAAATTTATTGAGCTTGGAGAGAAATCTAAAGATTTCTGGCATGCAACTTCCTACCAATCCAACTCAAAGTGAGAAGCATTTTTCTCAGATGCTTCACACTCAAAGGGAACTAGCTATATTAACAGTAGAGGAGGCTAATACAAAAGCCAAGTTAATGCAAATTCAATCCTCCATCACCCCTCACTTGGAAGTATTTCACAAGGAGAAAATGTATGCAGAGATATTCTTGATGAAAGATCCCAATCTTTCAACACATGAAGGACTTGTAGACCTAGCAGCAAAGCTTGCACTCCAACACAAGTCATTGGATATTGCATTAAACAACTAGGATGCAACTCTGAAGATACTCTTGGAGGTTGATAGCTCATTTTTGGCTAAACATGATATTACTCCATAGAACCCTTTGACATTAGTATCAGAAAAGGGGGAGATATATAATTATAAGGGGAGTAATAAGTAAAGGAGAAGATAGGTAGATACTATGGGTAATTACCATATTTTGACAAATTTTGATCATTTTGATTACATTCTTTCACTCCATTCTTTCATTCATTTTGAGAATAAAGTGGAATGATTGTAATTAGCCAAAAAGGGGGAGACAAGGAATAAAGGAGTGAAGTAGAGATGTAAAATTTTGGTAATCACATGGAATATAGGGACATCACATAGATCAGATACAACATACAGGCTCATAATGCAGAAACAGGTCAAAGGATAGGGAGGATCAGGTACATTGGTACAGAATTTTAATTTCAAAGACATAATCAACTTAGGGGGAGTCATAAGGTATATTGCTACTCACAATTTTTGAAATTTTGCATGTAAGTTGAGTAAGTGAAGAATGTACTCAATAAGGATAGGATCACTAATGCTTAGTTAAGTGTTTTTGACACTCATGTCAAAGGGGGAGATTGTTGGTCAAATAAATAGTATTGACAAATGAGTGTCAACACACTTAACCATTTTCACTATGTGTGCCAAGTACACAATAGATGCTGAGCCAAAATTTCAATAGGTGTCGAGTCATAGTTAGTGCCAAGAAGATCAAAATATGGTATGTGTCGAGTGATCCAAAATTGTTCATGTGCCAAGTAAAAGAATCATTCAGATGCTGAGCAATTCAGAACAACATATGCCAAGCAATATAGGATATAACAGGTGCCAAGTAAACCAGAAAATGTAGTTGATGTTGAGCAATCTAGAAATAGTATGTGCTAAGCATTAGTAATACTTCATGTGCCGAGCAACATAGGATCAACATAAGAGTTTGTATTTGCACAAACTAAGATGTAAACCGTCTTTGGAGCTAACTTAGAGAAATTTCAAAAGAGGAAAAAGGATAAGAATGAATCATTTACATTCCCTATGCAATCTGCATGCAACCAATTAGAAAAATGGTGAAGGCATGCAACCAATAAGAAAAATGCAAAGTATGAGCAAGAATTTGAGATTTGATATGGATTGTAGATTCATACCTAACCCTAAGTCTTCACAATATTTATAAGGAGAAAAAATGCACCATTGTGTGGAGTGGAAGAAAATAGTATAAGGGAATATTATAGAAAAAATTTAGTGTGAAAAGAAAAAGACTTAGTGGAAAGGATAGCATTTATACATCCAGTTGATCAGAATAGAATAGGGGACATATTCAGAGATCAAATCAAGCAAGGATCAGAAGAGGATGTGCAGATCAAGTACCTGAACCCAACAATTTGAGATTGTATTCAATCAGATTAAAAGTTCTAATACTCTCTCACAATTGTATTAGAGGTTGAAATCCTATGGTGATAGGTTAGCTTAACAACTAGGAGGAGAGCCTTTGGAAAAGGTCAAGAAAATCCTATGTATTAGGTGGGTTTAACAACCTTGTGTAAATCCTTTAATAGGGTGACACTTCATGTAAAGTGTTTATAAACCCTTTCAATAGGTCACATTTAACAATGTGTTGTAGGAAAACCATCAGAAGTGGTTGAACTCATTATTGCAGTGATTTTTGTGGGTTTCATCCCCACCCTAGTTTTACCTTGTTATTCTTGGAGGGTTTCTGGGTTACCAAATCCTTGTGTTATGTGTTGATGCATGTTTTCATTTCATGTTTTTTTATATGTTTACATGCATGCAAATTTTTTTTTATAGTTATATGTTATTAAGGGTTTGAAAGGATAAAAATAGTGTACTTCTGATTCAACCCCCCCCCCCCCCCCTCTCAGAAGTACTCTTCCCATTGAACATTCCAACAGCTTTTTCATCATGGCAAGTTGACTCTAATATATCTATTTCTTAGGAGCATATCTTTGACCTTTTTTTATTTTCTCTTGATCTATCTATCTCTTTAGGGCAAAAGCTTGACATTTCCATTTGCTTTGGATTTATCTCTACCCTAGTGTTCAACCTCACTACTTATCAACTATGCATTCAAGATTAGCTTTCGCTCTATGCTTTTTTCTTCGGAGTCAAATTTCTCTATCATTTTGACTTGTTCATTCTTTGACTTAATTTGTTCCCAAATTGACCACTCATTAGTCAAAGAAGGGAAATTGTAATCACCTAAAAATGGTCATCTAGACTATGAGCCCCCTTTCTAGCATTTTTTCTTAATTTATTCATTGCTTATTCTTGATCAAATCATCACTTTCCTATTTATCCAGTTGTAAACTATGGTTTTTCTACCTTATCCCAAGTTTTTTATTTAATTGAAATAACTTGGTTCCTTTAATTAAATAAAGTCCCTTATCCTAAGTGTGCACATGAGAAACATTATTCCTATTTTAAAAAGAATAGAATACATTTTTGTGTCACATGAGATGCAAACTTTCCAAGGTGGGTGGAATCTTTATTCTTCTCCACACATTAGTTTCCTCTTAATCATATCCATTGATCTTTCTTAGGTGAGATTCTTGTGCACATGGATCACTCAAGACTCACTCTCCACCATTGATTTTTCCTCTTAATCTCTACTATCTATTTCTCTTTAAAAGGAGGCTCTCTCCTCACTCTCACAACTCTTACAATCTCATGCTATTGTTATGCTATAGATTTTCTTTTGAGCTTTGGGAGCACTTGGAGCACCCATCTTACACTTGCATTTAGCTTAGTTTCCTTTTATGCATAACTTAGCTCACATAGCTTAACTAGGTCGCTTTTATAACTCTTCATACTTGTTAGCTTAAATTTTGCATCTTGCATCTCATTCTAGTTTACTTGCATTTGCATTGCACTCATCTTGATTCTTGGATATTGGAACTCTTACCTCTACTCCTTTGAATCTTTCATTCCATGGTGCACCTTGCAAGGATTTATTAAACTGGGTTCATTTGAGAGCCACAATCTCATAGCTCTTGCATGCCATAGATAAGAAGCTATAGGCTGCCTCCTATGATACTCTTCATCATGGGTATTCTCAAGTATAATGGTCTATAGAAGTGTATCCACTTTTTATGCACACATTTTTATAGAATTATAGAAGTATGCGATACTCCTCATCATGGGTATTCTCAAGTATAATGGTTCATTTGCAGTAGTGAAAATATAGTGAGGGGTATGATAGAGGGGTATGATATGCAACATACCCCTACACAAATTTCCATCTTTGAGCTACTAGAGTTATCCTCTTTGCATAAGGATATCCTAGAGAAAGAGCTACGTATTGGTAGTGTCCCTACTGGCATTGATGCAAATGAGTTCCAGGCTATGGTCAATCATATCTCCACTCTACATTACCTAACATTTTCTGAAGAAGATGACAAAGCACTCAACCATCCACATAATCTTACACTCCATATTGAGGTTCAAATCTATTTTACCTGATTTAGATGTGTGCTGATAGATAATGGTGCAGGGTTGAAGATTATTTCTTTCAATGTTCAACAATTGGATATCTCTGAGTTTTCTATTGATCTTAGAAAAAAGATTACTATCAAGGCTTATGATGAGGTTGATTTCTCTTCCAAAGGTTTAATTGTGATACCCATTTGAGTTGGTCTAGTTGAGAAGGACATGGTTTTCTAAGTTCTTGATGTCCCGCTTTCCTATAACATTATGCTAGGAAGACCTTGGATACATGACATGCAAGTTTTTGGGCATCTACTTATCACCAACGTATCAAGTTCCCTTTCTATGGCACACAAATTTCTATTCCTAGGGACAATGTTATGTCAATCAATACAATCACTATTGTTGAATCCTTGGTTTCAAACAATAGAGCTGCTAATGAGGATAGAACTACACTTGTTGACTGTGAGAGAAAGCTTAAGATGATGAATATTGGTATGTGGGAATACACTCTTGACTTTATTTTTTCACTTTTGGGAATACACTTTTGACTCTATTTTTTCACTTCCCATTTCTCTATGTTCTTATGGGAAACCATTTGAACATATGAAACCTTCATCTTCAGCTATGATGCTCTATGGTATTTTTGTCTAGTCCTCAATTCCCCTAGAAGATGAAAAGGAAGATCAAACTATTAAGGATTGGATTTATGGTGAAGAAGAGATACCTAATGAGGTTACACTCATAACCCCTATTTCTCCTAAGTGATATGGCAAGGGTTATGAGTTTCTTAGAAATATGGGTTATCCAGGACATGGTCCTTGGACTAATAATAAATATGCTCCTATTGAACCCACGAGTCACACCAATGGACACAAAAGCAATGTCACTACTATCTTGGGTTGTGCTCTTGATGACAATCTACCTATCTATGATCAAGAACCTCCTACTACTAGTGACTTAGAAGTTGGAATTCAACCTATTGCTACTACTACTCTTGAAGATGAGGACTTTGTGCCTTCTACCTCCATTCTTTGGGGTGAAGCTGAGATACACAATGATTACAATGTTGAGGCTTCCACTTCTAGATAACTAGAGTTTGATGAATCCGATGTAGAGGATCCTAATAGAGACAAAATCAGAAAGGACATTGCTAACCTTGTAACACATGATCAAAGTACTAACTCTAATGAATACAGATGCAACTCTCTTTCAGCTGCATCTCATGAGCTAGGGGTAGATGTCATACATGCCTATGCTAAACAAACCAATGTAGTGGACTAGTCATTCATAGGGTTTGATGAGTTGAACTCTCAACTTTCTTTAGTGGACCACGCTGATTCTTCTAGGGTTCATCCTGATTTGAGTATCTTTAAAGACTTCCTTATAGATTCTAACTCTCTTGTCACTGGAGACAACTCCCTTCTCATTAAAAATTTAGAATCCTCCACCTCGCTGTCACTCATGCACCCCAATCTCATTGATTGGTCTTTGCAAAATAAATGACTTGAGCTACTTTCCTTTCAAAATGACTATGAGATCACTCGCTACCTTAACACCATTGGGCCCGTAGTCTCTTCCACTAGTAAACTGACTATCAACGTGAGATAAAAGAATATCAAGTATCTCAGTCACAAAATAAAAAGAAATATGAAAAAGAGGTGCTTTGATGGTGAAAACCACTTCGTGGTAGTGTCATAGCCTTAAAGTAGTCAAAATAAAGATGTATCCAAAGGTGAAAAACTCTTTGAGGTGCTCGAGGACAAGGTACTCAGTAGTCTTCCCAGCTACTTTCAAGACATATCATCAGTGCTAATTGAGCCTACAACAACTATTAATCTAGGCACAAAAGAGACTCCCAAAATCATACACATAGCTTAGTCCTTGTCAATAAAAGAAAGGGAACATCTTTATGCACATAGTCACGTGACATTCTCTTTAGATTTTAGGAAAAAATGATTAATTCTTTCAATAGGAAAGTACAAAGAGGCTTCTAATTTATCAAAATGATGCTTATCTTCCACCTATTTTGAAATGTAATTAGAATATTTAAAAGAATATTCAGGTAGTTGCTAGATGTTTGGTGTGTGACAAACTCTCCCATATTGACTTAACAAGATCTAATTATATAGAGCCAAATCAAGCAAGTTTTGAGTTTCTAATTATTACTTAATTTTGAAATGCCCACTATTACATGTGAAATGTCAACCTTCAACCACTCTAAGTTTAGATGTGATATTAGATGAGACATATAACCACTCTAACATGCGACAAAATGTTAAATCTTGATAATTGTGTACATAGACTGATTCTCTTGTAACATTATCTTCTCCCAACAATATGAATATATACAAAAATATTTTCTTCCTTTTTCTTCTCTTTGATATTTGTAAAAGAACTCAAATATAAAGACATAGAACATGGGAAACTTCCCTTGTGCAACCAATCAGACCTGCCAATAAGGAGAATAAAAAAATCATCATTTATTTTGAATTTGGCTTCAATTTTTTATATGATTTGCTACATCAATACTGCCATCACATGGCTTACAATTTCTCGTTATTTTAGCTCCACAAAATTCAAGTGAAGAGTTTGAACATATGCACCAAATAATGAATCGTCCAAAGTCATCCAAATCACTGATTGAAAGCACCACAATCTTTTCTTATTTCACCTTCATTCCCTGTTTTAACTCCGACTCTTCCAAGCTTTGTCATGCCATTAATAAAAGCAGATTCAAAGGAATTCTTGCTAGATGCAAAACTATTCACTGTACTTGTTGAACGAGAATCAGTGAAAAGAACTTGATCAGATGTGAATAACCCTTCTCCAAATTGTAGATTTTGATAGTACACATTATCAAATGTCCTCGGAGTTATTGGGTCCATGTCAATGGCGACACTAGGATCTACATTCTGAGGACACGCTTGTTGCAGTTGGGTTGCATATGAAGCATTAAGAGTGGGATCTATTGGATTACTGAATGTTCTGTTTGCAAATTGGTTGCAGTGAGAAAATCCCACTGTATGAGCACCTGTACAAATCAAAATTGAACTCTTAAACAATATTAACAATATTCATAAGATTTTGAATAGTAATTTTTAGATTTGATTGTGTAAGTTTTTATTATTATTATTTGGAATTACATACAATGATCCATCATGAGGATAAAAGAAAATCAGAAGAAAAAATATTCAAAAAGAAAAAAATTTACAAGTTTCGAATCATAAGTTTTTTTCAATTTGAAATGTTATGAAAAAACTTACACAATGAAATTGAGAAATTATAAATATTTGAACTCCTAAACTATACCAACAATATAAATTTAGACAGATTATAATTCTGTAAATCAAATGTTTTACAGTACTCTAAAAAGGAATATAACTATGTAAATAAAATGTTTCACAGTATTCTAAAAAGGAATATTTTTACCTGAAAGAGCAACCATGTCAGTTTGAGACAAGCCCTTCGATGCAAACATGCTGTTTAGCTGGTCAAGGTTGAATTCTGCCTTTGGTAGATTTCCAGGCACTCTGGATGCCATAGAAACCAGTCCATCTTTACGGCCCAATTCTACACTATAAGAAGGACCTCCACCCTACAAAAATGTGAAAAAGAACCAAAGATTATGTTTAATTCCTGCAAAACATGTATAACAAATTTACAATGATCTGACTATTCCCATATCAAATTTAAGGCTAGAAGGAATGAATTAGTTTTCTACCGTTCATAAATTTGAATGCAAGATTTTGAATTAAACTGTGTATATGTTTTTAATTTTGAATCATATTCAGTAATGGAAAAATACAGTATATGTGTTTAATCAATGTTCCAAATGATTTTGGACATGATTCATCTTCATCACCGTATACACGTTTTTTTATTGACGCTTAGAATCACATTCATTCATTCTTAGCGATTCCTCTTCTTCATTAGAGTATATATCTTTTTTAATTGATGTTTCAAATCACAATTACTGATTGGTTGAGCTGGCATTAGTAAATACTGTATTTGGTTTATATTCAGAATTTGTCAGATGTTGGATCTGTTAATTTGGAATTGAATTTTGTTGAGCAAAAAAATACAAATGAAAAGTCAATTTTAATTTCAATTGATAATTCTAATTCCATCTCATGAGGTAGAATTCACAAATCCTCACTTTGAACCAAAATGGAAATTCAAAACTCATATTCCAATTCCAGTCTGATGCATCCAAACTGAAGATTATTAAAAAAAAAAAATTGTTCCTTCCAATTCCTGTTCAGTTCCAGTGAACAAATGGGCCCTTTAGTATTTCCTCATTCATATGTTTTGAATCGATATTTCAGATCACACCAAATGATTCTCAGTGATCCCTCATCTTCATTATTGTATATCACACCAAATGATTCTAAGTGATTCCTCATCTTCATTATTGTGTATATATATATATATATATCACACCCCACTAATTTAGAATGATTAGAAATTGATGAAAAATACATCACATAAAAACATAAACAAAGCTTGGTCCATAAATCTTGCATTCAAATTTCAAGATAATTTGCTTGTTCTCCTAATACCTATATGAACTTTGTCAGTAAATTATTCTGGATTCAAAATTCAATCAAAATAACTCACGTCCAAATATTAGCTATCCTCCTTACAAACTGTACAGCTGAACAATTTTCAAAAAATCGAAAACATCATTGATTTTTCTGAAAATTTCAACATTTGATCTTCATGATCTGCATAGTTTGTAGTCGAAAACAACAAAAAATTGGAAAAAAATCACTTCGTTTTCGTGAATTTGGAAAAAAAGAAATTTGACTTTGTTTTGTCTTTAGTACATTTTATCTGGAGATTAGCCTGTCCCTATTATAAATATAAAAAAAAAATCTCTAGATAATTATCCATCCTTGTAACAAATTTAAACAGAAAGAAGAGAAAAATACCAATTCAACAACATCTCTTGTAGCCAAGGCAAGGATGTCAGCACAAGACACAACATTTGGGCAGAGTTCTTCCACAGCCTGCTTCGCCTTGATCACAGTATCAAATCCATCCCCAGCCAGAGATAAGTTGTCTGAATCGTCTTTCTCAGCTTTATTACTCCCACTGGATTGAATTAGAACAGAGGCATCACACCCCTGTTACAAAAATTTGGAAAAAAAACAAGAAAATTGTCATTTTTATTTACATAAATCTTAAATCAAGACAATCAAAGAAATCCCAATGGGAAGATTATAACAGATTAACTTAATAGACTAAATTGTTTAACAACTATTAAATTCTATAATCCCAAATATTGATACTAAAATTTTATATACAATCTTACCCAAAAACATAACAACATATTTCGTAGATGGCAGAAATCTTCTATCTTCAAACTATTGAATGCCCAAAGAGTAATTCCCTGAAAACAATTTCTACCATGAACGCCGATTTCTTACCTCAACAAAGCAGTCGTGAAAGAAAAGCCTGAGAGTTGCAGGAATTGTAACAAAAGTCTGCTGAAATTTAGTCTGGACTACTTGTTTAACAGTGGATTCCAAATTGGGGCACTTGGAATTATAAAAATTCTCACTAAGTTGGGCTGCCCCAAAACCAAGACAGAAGAATCCCACAATCACATATACAAGGACAAGTGAATTCGTCGACATTTTTAGAATTTTTTGGGCTGCTGAGGATCGAACCCGGGTCTTATAATGTTGAACGACTTGAAATATGAACTGGTCATGGCTACCAGGACCTTAGAATTTTCAGTAAATATTTTTAATACAGCAGAAGAATTGGTCATGGCGGCGACTTCTACAAACAATTTAATATTTCCAAACTCTAACGTCATGAGATGTAAACATTTTGGATGCTTGTTATGGATTTTCTTTGAAACAATCTTATGTTCTTGTTTACGATTAGCATGTCCATATCTAATTAGTTAGAAATAAATGTTCCGCGTATTTAAGTTTTGAGCTGTTCGTGGAATTTGTGCTGTTTTTTCTAGCATGTGTCGTGCTGAAAGCAGGTGGGCAAATGAATGGAAGATTCGTCTCATTTCAATTGTCATGCTAAGTAGGTGAAGCTACTTCCTCCCAGTCAAATATGTGAGTTGATTTTACCATTAAAAATTTCTTAACTTTTTAAGGTGAAGAGCGCACTTTGTAGCATTTGGTGTAGGTCTGCACATGGAATTGTTAAGGAATCTAATCTATCAAATTTACTTATAGGTCTAACTTAGTCTGAATATATTTATGGATTTTTCTCAAAATTTCAGTGTTTGATCTTCATGATCTGAATAAAAATTTGGGAAAAACTCACTATTGTGAATGTGGGAAAAATAATAATTTGACTTTGTTTTGTCTTTAGTGCATTTTGGATGGAGATTAGCCTGTCCCTATATTTATCATATTTTATTCATGGTGGATGGGTTCTATATCACATACCATTATTTTAACCAATTGCGTCTAACTAATTGAACTATAATCCTTTTGCAACTCATTTACGTTTTAATTATGATCCCAAACTGATCTAATCTATTGTTGGTGTTATTATGCTTCCATTCATTCATCAAAAAATTCAAACTATGCACCAAAGACATGAATATAAAAATAACACCCTTTGCTCATCTCAATCATCATAAAGAGATCACCCTTTGTCATGTACTATTTTGTTTTGGATATCTCATACCTCTATTATAGCCCTAATATGTATTAGCATCCTACTCACATTACCTTTTGTATTAACAACTATATATCAAAGTCAAATTTCGATTGCACTTGGTCTACTACTTAAAAATTTCATTACTTATTGCATCTCCATGTTATTTTAGCTTTTGATATCCCCTCCTCCTCCTTATATTGTATTCCTTTTATGATATACATATGTTTCAAAGCCCTAGCTAGAATAAACTTGATTTTAAATCAAAGATTAATAAACTTAACATTTCATATCTTATAATGCAATAATATATTTCTAGATGTCTATTTTTCATTATATAATTGCATTTAATTAGTAGCATGTTTGTAGAACATGCTTTATATATCCCATCCTCTAGGATCCATTCCCTCATGATGGATATTCCCATCTTTGTGCATGATACAACTCCTAATTTTGCCCAATGTGTCCATCCTCTTACATTAAGTGATAATGATATAGTCCATGTGTAATGCCCCCAATAAACAAGAAGTGATTATATTAAATTAATTGATTAAGTAGTCCCAAATTTAATAATATCCCATGGACTCTTTAATTACTTAATGTAATTATAAAATATAAAGTAATAAATTATTTATGACAACTTACTTGTAACCCTTCGAGAAACTTCCCAAGGTCTTTATAAGGTGGTGTTGGGCATCATAGGAAGTCAGTGGAGTTTTATTTTTCTATGTACTTGCGATTCTAGTCAGAACTTAGTATTGTCTACTATTTTAGATGTGCAAGATCCTCCCTGTTCTATGATTTGTAATATTGGTGGGAGTCACTCCTTACTCTATCATGTTATCTGCAACCTTAAATATGTGAATTCTTGCAAACGGGGTTGCAAGAAGAGTAGGTTTAACCATCAAGGAAACTCCAAAGTTAAGCATGCTTGAGATGGAGTAGTATCAAGTTGTGTAACCTCTCAGGAACTCCAATTGCTTCACCTTTGTGAGAATCACCTAGATACAATGAGTGCTAAGTGTTCCATTCATTCTCATGAGAGATGGCTTCATGTGAACTATTACTCATGACACATGTGTCAATGAGTTTGACTAAAAACCACCACACAGTTGAATTTTGATAGCAATATCACAAGATCTTTCTCTTGTAGTGAATATCACAATGCACGTATAAATATCCAAACACTTTATATGGAGTAAGCTTCTACAATATAATTATTTAAATACAAATGATCCAAATAGAGTTTTAACAATAACCAACCCTCTACATGGATCAACCATATGGAACCACATGAACAAAAGTAGAAAGTTAATAACAAAACATTCAAGCTAGAAGATACGAAATAGTATGCACACTCAATTTTGGGAAAACTCATTGAATGGAAATATTCTTGACTATATGCTTTAACATGATTAAATTAAATAAAAGTACAACTAAAAAAATATGTGAAACTAGATGGACATCACCAATGGAAATAACATATTCAGTCATCAATGAAAAAAGTTAGAGGCCATAGAACCTAACATCCAAAAAATCTTGACCTTAGAACTAGATTAAAAGGGAAATATTATTATTTGACAAGGAAGATGATTTAATATAGTGTGTCGACAAATTGAGTAACTATACAAAAAAAATTAGGACATGCAATAGCTAAATATGATGACATAAACAAATCTTGGCATGTTAAGTTGTGTTGAGGAACCAATGTTCTACTTAAGGCATGAGTGCTTCGATAGACTGTTTTACATTTAAAAAAATTCTTCCAAGGGAAAGAATCCAAAAGATCAAAATCATGTGTCTACATAGATTTCCTTTGTACAAGGACTGGAAGATATAATGAATCATCTCCTATTAAATTACAAAATGAAAAAGTAATGTTGGATGAACTTCTATAAAAAAATGATTAGGAATAGATTGGTACAAAGAAATCTCATTGGATTCTTTCAAGAATGATCTCAAATAAATAATAGACATTTATAGAAGGGACCACAGAAATAGGTATCATCATTAATTATATAAAATTTGTGGAAAGAGTGCGACAATAGAATATTCAAACAAAAATAAAGCACAATATACAAAACATCCAAAAGATCAAAATTGGAATTTGTGAACATCTCAATACCAAAGTTACAAAAATTATAATTTCCATATTTTGTATTTTGACTTGGGGTTTTCAAAAGTCACGTATTGTATCTAGTTTCAGGAATTTGTTTAGTTTTGTCTTTGTACATTATGCCATGCGGTTGTGTTAGAGGTGATGTGGGGTGAAATAGAAATAGGAAGGAGCCCTTTTCCTATGAGGAATGGAAGCAAAAACCTACAATAGGGGTAATTTTGGAAGTAAACAAAATGACGATCTTCATGGATTGCCTATATGATTGAAACCCTTTGATTACTGGAATATTTTAGGACTAGAAGTAGAGAAAGACCATTAGTAGGAGAAGGGTTAGGATTTATGAGGGAATGGCAGCTAAAGGTACTAGTCTTGCCATTATGGGGAAGAAATTTTATAGATATTGAAAGCTCAATGATGCTACTATCAAGAGGTGTCCAAAACAACACAAAGAGAGGTTTGATCAAAATTAACAAAACCTATTGTGCTCTGAAGGCCATCAAGAATATTTTGAGGTGGGTTATGTTCGCTATCATGCAATATATCACTTTGGATGTGACATACTCTTAGGTTTACAACTATCATTTTGTCTTGTTAAACCACTTTTTCCATAAAGAGAAGGCATTCACACCCTATTATCTCTTATGTTATATGAATTCTAGTATTAAGAATGCTAGGGTTAATCTATAAAGTATTATATCCCTTTATTAAGGTCTTATGGTTTTAATTGTTGATCATTTTAAAGCTACTTTAATTGAGCAACCATCTTTGAGAATTTTACCTCAGATGAGGATTCTCCTTATTTTGATGACTCTGAAGAGGGTGAGGAGTCTGATATGGAAGTTGAGGAATATATTGATATGGAGACCTTGGACAAAAGTATTGACAAGAGCAAGGGTAAAGCTTATGCTTCTAGGTCTATAAGAAGAATAAGGGGAATACATCTAAGAGTAGGAACCTAAAAAAGATGTAGGAGGATTCGTGGGAAGAATAGGATGATGGTGATAGTAAGGATATGCATATTGACACTAAGGAATTTCTATTATCTTTCCCACCTAGGAAGAAAACCAAAGTTTCGCCTTGCTCTGCTAGAAGCCCTGGATATGGTGGTGGGAACTCCTCGAATCCCTTCCCTCCCATGGTCCCTAATAGTCTAAGGATTCTAAATCCTAAGGATAATGTTTCCCTCTCCTCTCACCTTGATCCTAATACTAGTCCTAATTTTATTGTGATGAAGAATGTGGTGGGAGGGGAGTATGCTGAAGAATATGGTGGAAAGTGAGTTTCTTTCCCAAAATTATGTTGTTAGTAGTGATGTTAATATGGATACCCTGAGGGAGGATGGTAAATTTTTTGAGTTGGATAACTACAACAAGTATTCCAACATCAATGTGTTGTAGACTACTAAGGATGAGGCTTTGGACTTCTATAGGGTTGTGAAATGGATTCTGCATGAGGTGAAAGAGATGAAGATTAAAAAAAGGTCCTTCACCAATGTTGCCTTGATATTTTACTTGAGGAGTTAGAAAAAAGTTTTGGTTTTAGAGTGAGATAGAGAGAGAGGTTAATTTTCCCACTATTCAAAACTACCTCTCTCTATGTACTAAAACCTTCTCTCTATGTACTTTTCTCTCTCCCCATACTAAAACCTTCTCTCTCCCGTACCAAATCCATCTCTCTCTACATACTAGCTCCCTCCACGTACTAAAACTTCTAGAGAGAAGTTCATATTTGGCTACCTCTCTATGTACTAAAAGTTTTCTCTCACCATGTACTAAAATCATCTCTCACTATGTACTCAAACTCTTTGCCCTAATCTTAACCCGAACTTCTAAAGCCAAACACCAACTTTGACTAAATACTATATGGAGTTAATGTAAAGATGTAGTCAATGGAGGAATGAAAATAAAAAAGCCTTCATCAAGCTAAAATATCTTCTTCAATGCATGTCTACTCTTCCTTTGGTAGAACATTGAAGTTAGAGAAATCAATGCAAAGCAATGAAAATGAAGAATGCATATAGGCAGATGGAGCACCAATTGCCACCTCAATGTGATAATTTTGTTAATGCAAGGCTCAAGCATTTGAAATATGTGTGCCAAATATGGAATACTAGGTAATGTGATTGTTTTGCAAGAGTCTCGGTGAACTTGCTAAGTTTAATATGGACTGTGCAGGCAATTTTAAAAAAAAAAAAGCATGTTTGATATGTCATATTACATACAAAATATCTATGTTGTGTACAAAAAGAACATAATTTGAAGGCTTGTGAATGGTTGCTGGGGCATGATTATTATCTTTAAGAATCTCCATTGGAATACAATTGGCAAGTCCAAAATCCAATCTAATGCACATGAATTGTTTGACACAATGCTTCACCTGCAAGCTATCATGCTATGAAATGGGCAATATACATTTGTGGTTTTGTTTGTTCAATCAGCTAAAGGCAATCAATAGATGTGAAAGTTGACTTCATAGTTATTGAGAAACCATTAAATCATTGGTGAAGCTTCATAAGTCTTTAAGGCATGGAATGGGCCACGAATAGAGTCATAATTTGTCTACACTTTATCTTGCCTCCGATAAAGACATGCATGTTACCATCATTTACATGGAGGAGGCCAGGCAGGTGAACTATTTGACTAAATTTCTTAGTAAGGAAAATGAATTATTTGACTGTCATTCTCAAATAAATGCAGATTGTAGGTGTATAGTCAAAATTCACTAGAACCATGATAAAAACATCAAAAAGATACATAAATTGTTTGGTTGAATGTCTATTACTTCTCTAGTTGCAGGCTTGATAGGAGCTTAGAACATGTTATAACCATTTGATAGAATGCATTGTAACTAATGCCAAGGCCATATGCTTGAATGGTTTGAGATAAAAACTCCAAGGATGATCCCATGGAATGATGTGAAAGATTTAATGCAAAATTTTCCAAAAGAAGGTATGTAAACTGTTTGATAGCAGTGTGGTTGCTTAATAGATTTTTTCTTGATTTAAAATAGACCAAGCACATGAACTGTTTGATCAAATTCCTCAAAGCATTTGCCATATCATGGGCATTGAGTATGGAGAACACAAGGATAATCATTCAACCAAACTAAAGCTAGGAAGTTGGTAAAGCATAATTTTGCACATATAATCCTTGATCCATGAGGAGTATGGGCATTTTGCAAGAAAAATATATGATGGGACATTTCAGAAGACATGGGATATAAATGATAGGCAAGGCAGCGATATGTTTTATATAATTTCCCAAATCAAAGTTTTGAAAATGTGATTAGTGAGAGTATGCATAAAATAAAATTTAAAAAACTTTCTAACCTCTCCCAATCATGTCATGAAACTCAAATTTCACTAAGGGAATCAAAATATGCAAATCAATTTTTGGGTGTGTAGTCAAAGACATCAAACCTCATCAACTCTAAAGCATGAGATCAAAACTTTTGAAATTCCAAAAACAACCCAAGGAAGACAGATGACATCAATAAAAGTCTTAAGTTAATCATTGATGCTCGATCATCAATTAAATATGAAGATGGAAGGCTACCTCAATGAAATCAACATTTTTGTCTTTTCTCTACAGTAGATTTTTAATTACCTGGTGGTGAAAAGTGATTGATGTCACTTACTATAACTAGAGTTAGGATCTAGAGTTTTTATTCATATGAGTTAGAGTTAGAGTCAGTTTTCAAATGCATTCCAAATTTGAAACTCTAACTTTTTGAGTGGTTAAGAACCCAAAAAGTTAGTTAAGCCAGAATGAATATAAATTCATGAATCTCAATGTAACAGGGGACTTTTTGGACTTGGAGACAGGGAACACTTATGTTTTGATAACAAGGAAATTTTGGAAAAGTGTGTACAATTTTTGTTCTTGTAATTAGTTATTTCTTATGTTCTTGGTGCTAAGAAATAAAAGAAAGTACATTTTGCATTCTCTTTTCTACAAAATATGAATTGTTGATTCCTTAGTCTGAATATTTTCATGGTATGGTGTTAATATTCATGAATCATTGAATTAACATTGTGTTGATGATAGCTCTCAAGTGTAGTTCTTGTGGGTTTTCATTAGCAACCTACATCAATTTTATGGAAACATTGAAGTCATGTGGTGCATTCATCATCAATAGTTTCCTTTCTTTATTCTAAGTTGTAATCATTTTTATTTGAAAAAAAAAGGTATCTTACGAGGGAGCTACCCCTCTCAAATGCAAAGGAAGATTGTAATCTGGTAATGATTAGTTTCAATCTCTCCAACCATTGGCATAGTTGTCAGTATTCACATGGTAAATAGGGTTAGTCTTCTTAAGGAGGATGAAGCCATAAATTCTTTACAATGAGAGAATAGTGTAACAAGGGGTGAATGATCAAATTGGAAGGGCAAACAAGATAGTTTGCAGAGAATTCAAGGTGACTTAGAAGTAAGAGTGAATTGTAGAATCAGTTAAAGTGAAGAATAGAGGATAGAGAAGGATACAACATTGATACATCAAATCATGAAGGATCAATCATAGATTGGATAGAGGTGATCTGTTATCAAGCAAGCAAGTACCAACTACAGGATCTATGCTGAGACATTTTGCTAGGTGATTTCAATTAAATCTCTTAATAGAGTAGTCCTAATAGGCTGTATGAAATCCTTTAATGGGGTGCTTACTTAATTGTAAGTTGAAGTCCTCTAACAAGGTGGGACTTAATAGTCTTTGTAAGCCTTTAAAAAGGCAAACCTTTCATAGGGAAGACCATGATTCATTGTCAAACCATTGTAACCTTAATTGGATACACTTTATTGCTATAGTAGTGAAGATTTGTGGCTGTCATCCCCACCCCACTTTTACCTTCTCATTTGGAGGGTTTTTGGGTGATCATATCTGGTGTTATGTGTGTTTGATTACATGTTTACATGATTGATGCATATGCTTTATATGTTATTTCAATATATTAACCCATGTAATTTATAAATAGTGAAAGTTTTATGGATCCAAGCTAAAACTCTTGATTCACTGCCCCCTCTCTTAGAAGTTTACTCCTTTCCACTTGTAATTCCAACATGTACCCCTTTGCAATGCAGTTTCTTGAAGGGTTGGTTGTGGCCAGCAAAATTTCCCTCTAAAACATCTACTTACAAATGCTTCTGAGTTTGAAGTTAAACCTGCAACTTAATAAAAAATTAAATTATAGGCTCACAAAAAGGAAATGGCATTATTCGATTTCATAGATTTTGAAATCAAAAGTCAAGGAAAATGCTCAAGTTGTATCTTGGAAAATGTTACATCTGAAGCTTTCATCAATGATAAATTGAGATACTTGTCACTACTTTATGTCTTTTTTGTCATCAATCTAAAACTTTGAAACATATCTTTTGGAGCTATCCTAGTATTAAATTAAAATGGAATCTTATGTTTAATAGTTTTTGTATTTTTTTTCATCACACCTAAAGATGGAAGGAATAAATTTTTGGGCTTGGTCTTCATAAGAATGTAGTTGTAGATTCTATGAGGCAATATATTTAGTTACATATTTAGAAAACTAGATTGACAAATTATTTTCTAATCATTTTTACATCAAGAAGTAGATATTATAGAACTTTAATCATACATTTTATTTGAACTAGTTTTTCTATGTTCACAACTAAAGAATAGGAATAGAAGTAGAGCTAGATAATAAAGAAAATGGGATGAGATAAATTATCACTTTTTGCATCTTTAGGATGGTCTAATGAAATGTTTCAAATAGATCCTAAAGTTTTGAATTTATTTAAATTATGATGTTTCATTCCAAATGTACTTCATGTATTGCAACTTAAGTTTGGGTTACTCAACCTACAAGCTAGTTGGTAATGTTTTCTTTTATGTATGTTACAACTCTTATTACTGAGATATAGCCTTTTCTTATTTTTATTGTGCAATCCTTTGGAATATTGTATCCATTTTATGTAACTTTTAAAAATAATTTTATAAACAAGGAAATTATAGAGGGAGAATTAAAGGAGTTAAATAAATTTCTAAGTAAAAATGAAGAACTCTTTTAAGGCCTCCTGGCTAGAGAGAATCATACACTCCAATAGTGGAATGATTTTTTTGATCAACCAATTAGGGTTACTAATGTAATGGACATTTTACATTCATGTTAGTATAGGGAGATACCCCCTATGTTAGCAATAGTTTTTTTAATCAAAAAATGAAACATGAACAAAAACATATCATTTATTTTTCTCTTATTTTTTTGACTTGAGAATGTTTTTGATTATGTGAAAAATAGGGTTTTAAGGGACTTAAAACCCTAAACATAACAGGTTTTGGAGGGACCCAAAACCCAAAATGAGAGATATTCAAGATCACCCACTACATGGAATTGGACTAGGCCAAGACATGACAAAACCAAGATGGGGGAGAAAGCCAACAAACTCCCACCACTAAGAACATTTGTTGCATAATAAAGAAAACACATGTACAAGAAAAGCCAACATGGAGCAACCAAAATATGGAGAAAAGACTAGAAGGAAATGTAGCCCAACCCAACCATTTTTTTTTGAGATTTACCTTTTTTCTTACCCTTTAGGGGACCAATGGTGATATCAAAAGAGGGTTGAGGTGATTTATATATTTTTCCTTTGACCATAATCCAACCCTCTTCCACCTTAGCAAAACAATTTGTCCAATAAATTGAGCCCAACACGAAAGTCTCCACACCTTGAGAGGGAATCCAAACATCAAGACCCAAGATAGGACTATCAAAAACTAAGGGGCAGGTCTAGTAATAGCTAAATAATCTCAACCAACTACCAAGGATCTATGTCAAGCAAAAGAAATTTGAGACATACCATTCTTTCTAAAGAAACATCCAAATAATGAGAGGAGGAACTAATAACAATATCTCCAACAACATTCCCAACATTACAGACATGACCTATAATCATAGCCCCATTAGAGGTTGAAGATACATTGACACCAATATTGTTGAAAGCATCTAAGCAAGCAACCTCGGGCAGGTTAGTCTTAGTACAATTTTTTCCTGGTGCACAAAGTAAAATGTGAAGCACTTGGAATAGGTCTCAATAACTTCACACTTCAAGGGTTCAATAACCTTTTACCTCAAATGTAAGTTAAGAAAATTGATCCTTTTAATTCCAACTCTAAGGTAAATAGATCTAGGAAGATTAGTGCTAACTAAGTGATGAAGGAGAACTATCACTAATATAAACAAATATCTAATCAGTATAGGGTTGGAGAAAGAATGTAAAAGTCCTTAAAACCTTAATGCAACAAGATCTATGTGGTGCAATTACTTGGATGTGCAATATAAGAGTTAAGTGCAAGGAAATGAGAATGTGTATTGAAATAAGGAAGGAAAGGAAAACTCATATTGAAAATACAAACTTGTAAATGAGCACCCAAATAATCTCTAAAATTATTGATTCTCATGCATCAAGATTAAAACAACAAGATCTACAAAACCCAAAAATTGTTTGGCAATCTAGAAATGTAGGCTTTCTCACTATGGTGACCTTTGTGACCCTAATCTGCATGAGGATGACCTATGTGACCTTGCTCATTTGTGTTTGACCTTGATTCTGATTTCACATCTCCAAGAAATGATGAAAATGGTATCTAAATCTACAACCTATTTCCCAATTCGAGATCTAAAACTTGTGATTAAAAAGGTTTTCTATTTTTTTATGGGGTTTGTCTTGGTCAAACCCCAGTTTAGGAATTAACCACGAATTGAAATAATTGAATTATGGAAATGTAAAGTAAATGTATGAATTCACCTTACAATAGTAGGATTTCTAGAATCAAATGTAATATGCTCACTTCACCAATTGAATGGATCAAGAGGACATGAATATAGGTGAAGTAAATGCACAAAAGAAATATAGATGCAAGAGACACCCTCTCTGATTTCTTGCTATGATGTTCTTGAATGCACTTGAAGATGGCTTAAATGCTTGTATGATTGAATTCTTGAAGGTTTGAAGACTTGAGTGCTTAAGTGCTAGTGTGTGTGTGAATGGATAGATCTGGATGCAAAATGGAACAAATGAATGGGCTTATAAAGGGCTTAGAATTAATTTTCTCCCATAGCCCAACTTACCTCAAATTATTCAACATAAGTGAACTTGCACTTGGGATCCAAGAAAGAGACCCAAGATAGTCTCCAAGAAGGTCCACATTGAATCCCTAATGAGATTATGTTAGGGACACACTATGTCCTTGATAGTGCAAGGGTGCAATACAACCCTACCAACTAGGGACTAAAACCCTAGGAAAGTAGGTCCCACCTCCCAAAAAATTAGACATAGTTTGTGAGATATGACCATTATAATGTGGACAATAGACCCTGAGTGATTGTATGAAAGAAAGGGAGGACCTACATGGTTAGATTCTACTACCTTGATATTTATGCCATGATAATTGGATCTTTAAGGTGGAATTATTAGGTCCTACCCTAATTTCTCTTAGGAGAAATAAGGAGAAATGAGAAGAAGAAGGAGAAATGAAAGAATATGATGATCTTGCATTAAATAGGTGCTAAACCATCATTAGATTAAATTTCTTCCAATTTAAGATGGTACACCTCATAAAGAGGCAAGAGAGGATTTATGGTCTGTATATGCTACTTTAGTATGTTAGAAACACTAAATTAAAATAATCAAAAAGCATTTGCATACTAATTTAACATAACTTCATGAGAGACAAAGTGATGTCCTCAAATGAGAATATGAACCATGGATAGCTCTCTCAATGAGGATGATCACTTGATGTAGATGTGTGTCTAATAGCTAAGATGGCTTGATTATGTATGTATGCTCAAATGCTCAAATGGGCTTCAATGGAGGATTTTTGATAGATTTTGGTGAATGGATTTGATGTAAAAAATGGCTTCTCAAAACGACATTATGGCTTTACTTTCTAGATTGTGTTGTTTTTGCAAAGGGGAAGGATCCAATTTATAGGCAAGAGGCTTGAGGGATGGAGGGCTAAGATGGAAGGAAAGGAGAAAGCTTATGGAGGGCTCAGATTGAATGAGAGGAGAGCACATGGATTATGCTTCCTTATAACCAATCAGGGAGTGACACATGTCACAGGGTGAGAGGATGGAGGAAAGGGCAAGGATGAGTCAACAAAGGAGGCTCAAGGGATAATATCTTCATAAAGACCCTTCATAAGTGCTTTGTAAGAGCATTGAAGGAGAGTGTAAGAGATATTTGAGGGTCATTTATGTTGTAGGGTGAGAAATTTCGACTTGGGTTGGATTAGGAAGGTTTTAAGCTTGCTTAGGATTGTGCAAATGATTAGAGGATGGATTAGGATGGTTTAGGATTAGCTTTGGGATAGGCAAGTGGATGGCAATAAATGAGGGTGGGTGAAGGAGGAGATATTTGTTAACTTTGGCTTGGGTTAGCAAGTCTTAACCCATGTTTAGGGAATGTGACAAGGTTAGGAGGGGATTAGGATTAGGATTAAAGATAAGGATTGACATCTTCTAGAAGAGTCTAAGCTTTCGATGAGGATGAAGACTTTCTAGAAGAGTCTAGAACTTCCTAGGATGAGGATAAAAAAGGGTTTTTAGAAAATAAATAAAGTTTTATTTATTTCAAGGGTTTGGGTTGAGGAGATATTTATTAAAATATTTTTAATAAACATGAGGATTAATATTTAATCTTAATTAAATATTTTGAGTTGAGATTAGGGATAGGAAATGATGGGATTAGCCTTTAATCAAAATTAAGAAAGGATTAGAAGATTTTGGAAGAGGTTAGCGGTCTTAAGGAAACTGGCCAAGTTTTGGGCAAAAAATAAATTATTTATTTATTTTGGGATTTTTGGTCAATTTATTAATTAAATAATTAATAAATAAGGAAATAATTTTTAAATAAGATTTAAACATTTTTGGGAGGGATTCCTTAATTAAATTTTTTAAATTAAGATAAAGGGATTTAATGGCATACAAAATTAATTAATTAATTAATTAATGATGATGTCATCAGGGACTTTTTTCAAAAAATAAAAATATTTTATTTTCTAAAGAATTTTTAGGTGTCTACATGGACAACCACTTGGGATAAAAATTTCTTCCTAATCGTATAATGCTTAGATGAGACACCCTGCCACCAAGAAGTAGATCATTTCTTTTTTTGTAAACCATGCTTACCTAAGACATGATCAATTTGGAAGCACGACTTGATAATGTTAAATCTTTATTTTCGCGATATATACAATTTCATCCAAAATTCATGACTTCTTCTAGAATATCTTTTTTATAGTAAATTTATTGTTTGATGGTTTCTATCAAGATATCCATAAGGTTAGATTTTCTATAATTATTTTATTCCATGATGATAAAGCCTATATGGATCAATTAATTTAACTAACTCAATAAAATTTTAGGTTTTGTACATTTTGAAGGACATCTCAATTATGAAAATAAGAAATCTTAGTGTATTCTCTTATTCAAGACACCTTAGCAAGATCCAACTTGCCAAAAGATTATAAGTGTTAACTCTTAAATTTTTCTAAACATATTGTTCTGTTATTTTTGTATTCTTGCATGTTGATTCTAATAACATTGTTAAAGTGAATCTTTTGGTTTTCACACATGTTTTATTGCATAGCCTTCTCATATAATTCATATTTATAAATGTTAAATATTGCAAAATTAGATGTCTATCATAGTATTTTACATAATTTTTCTTAAACTATAAGTATACTAGTTTTTATATATTACTTATATGTATATTTGATTTTCTTTGTATATATTTTTTTATTCCCACATGACATGCCTCTTGTTCTTTAATTCTATTATTTATTTATCTCACCCTTTATAAGTTTTAATACACATTTATTATCTAATCATTCACTCTCTTATTTTTAATATCAAACACATATAAAATCAAGAAAATACAATAATTAATCTTTAAAGTCCCAAAAATTATATATATTAAAAAAAAAGTTAAATTAACCTAATCCTAAAAAATCTAAGCTTGCCCATCATTGGCTCCTAAAATTAGATTCATCTGAGGACTGATCTTGATCACTAGTGGCAATCCATTTGGAATATTATTAGATATAATATTATGAAGTTCATCCAAAAAATCTACATCTTTTGTAGGTACATCTTCTAATTTTTCTTTACCATCTTTTGAAAGTAAGGAAAAAAACATATGTTCATTCCTCATACCTTATTGAAACTTTCTTCCATCAACTAAACATAATCTTGCATTTTTATACACCTTCTCCTCATTTTCCTTCAATGTCTTTGGCTTGTGTTAAACTCCACCCTTTGTCAAAGAATACATATTTGTAAACACATCATTTACTCCACAACAATCATAGTGTTACAGTCTCCCTAACAAGAAATGATAAATATTTGTAGCTGTAATATCACAAAACACCTCATTATGATATTTCCCAATCTTGAACTTTACTAAGCATTTTTCACTAACCAAAGCCTTAGGATCCTTCTACAACTAAGAAATCCAATAGGGATTCAAGTACTTCTTTCTTTGTAACTTCAACTTATTAACCATTTCCATAAAATTAGATTATTTTTCTACCACTATCTATAATGACATTGAATATCTTACCATTATATTTGCACTTGGTGTGGAATAAATTCTTCCTTTGTTTAGGTTCATTCTCATCACTTAGAAAGGATATTCTAATAGCTAGGAATTCTCTTCTTTTAACACTTTTAGAATATTCCACCATGACCTCTTGTGACTTTCTTGCTTTCAATTTTCTTATACAAATTTTCATCCACCCTTAAGGAAAATTGGTATGCCTCTTTAGTAGTGGTCATTCTAAGTAGACTCAACTGAATGTGAATACTTTGCCTCAACCCATTGAGGTAATGAGAACCTTTCTCCTTGTCATCTTCTACATGGATTTTTCTAATAAGGACCCGATAGAACTCTTCTCTATACTCTTGAACAAATCTTCCCATTTGCTTTAACCCTTTCATTTTCTTCACAAAATCAAGATCATAATTTAAAGGAATGAATTGTCTCTTCAATTTCTCCACCATCTAATCCCATATTGTGGTTTTATCTTTTCCTCTTCTATTTCATTCCAATTGAATCTCCTACTACTAGATTTTTGTATGCCCTTTTAGTTTGGCCTTCACAAATTTGACCCTCTTGGGATCTTTGATTTCTTCCTACCTAAAGAGTTATTCTAGATCATTGATCTATTTAATCATCTCCTTTAGCTTAAGATTTCCCAAAAATATGGGAAATTCAATCTTTGGTCTTTTTTAATCCAAGAAAAGACCCTAAAAAACCTATCCTCCTTTGGATCCCTACCTACTTATTCTCTTTTGTGTTTTACATGGCCTTTTTCTTCAAATTCATCCTCACTTTCATCTCTAGCCATAATATTATTTCCTCTTCAAATCTCCATTTGTAATGTTTGCACTTGTTTTTGGAGAGATCTAAAACCCTCTTCTATCACACCTTTGACTCTTCTACCATGGTTCCTTCTTGGAGTTATTTTTGTACTTCTCACTCAAACCCACAACCACATTCTTGGTACAAACTACCTTAGATTTAGCATTCTATCTACACTTAGGAACTTCCACTTTGATACCACTTAATGAAGGGTAATCCACTTATTAGAACAAACATAGACAAAAAAATAGAGAAATAGCAACAAGTTGTAATAACATAAAATTAGCTTCTTGTTATCTCCAAAGGTATGGAATTACAAATTTCAAAAATAAAACATGCAAAGACACATGGGCATTTTCCTTACAATATTCTATAAGCTAGAACTAGCACTAACATCCTAGAATTATTGTAGACAACCCTACAAGACTTCTTTATATAGGAAATTTTCCACCTCCCAAGAAGGCTCTTGAAATATTAAACATGGACCCTTAGACATGCCAACCCTAAAATATTATTATTATTCATATTTTATCACATTAGAGTAGGCCCCAACAACCTTTAGAGCTCAAAATAAATTTTGAAGAAATTCTAGTTTCACCCATTTCAAGTGGCACAACTTCTGAAGGCCGTAACTCATTGCCAGTTGCTTTAATTAACTATTATGACCCCATTTCAGAAATTCCACAAACTTTCTACAATGCTTGGTAGTGAAAACTATATCCATTTAAGGTTTAACCTCATTTTGGAGCCTCTAAAACCTTCAAAATTGAGTTCAATTTTTTATACCCTACTACCAATACCAAAAATTTATAATAGCTTCACAAATATACTTTATATTGTAACTAATTATGATATATCTACAATGGTCCTCAAGAGAAGAAATCAAAACATTTTGAGCTCAAATGACCAACTTAGTAAAATAGTGAACCTCTAGAAATAAAAACTTTGTGTTGAGATAGTCCTTATTGAAAGATATCAAAAATATTTTTGGGTAATGCAAGATTGGCATTACACCCCACATTCTCTTGCATCACCTACATATTTTTCCTATGTGAGTCAACCATCTTACAATCCATCCATGTTTCCTAAGCCAAATCAACATGCTCTGTTGCACCCCTCCCTAAGGAAGGGATTGCAACTGCGCACAACACTTGTTTATTATTGTGATTTAAGACATAAGATGGAGATTTGTTTAGGTTTTATGTGGAGGTGTAAAGAGGAAGATAGATAAGGATTCCAAAATTGAGCATCTATTCTAGTATATACAAGAGCAATTTAAGGAGGCCAAAGTAGTAATCATCAAGTGTTAAGGAGGAATAATGGGGACAATAAAAGGAAAATTTGTATGGTGGATAACTATACACTTTTTTGCATACCCTTAGTATGAATATGTCTTGTCATAAATCTTGCTTTTGGGCTAGGCTATGAGACCATTAGAGATAAAGTGCAAGTGTAACCACACACATGAGAACTTGCAAAAAAATCAATTTAGAAATAGAAGGCAAAAAAACTAAAATGAAAAAGGCTCAAGATGCATGTGTAGGGATCAAGATGCACTATTGAATAAAATATTTAATTAATTAAAATTAAATTTTTTTTTTTTTTCGAATTTTCAAATTAATAAATAATTCTAACCTCCCACAATCAAAACTATTAAAACTTAGAAGTTTATTATTTTAAAATTTGTTAATTCAAAATTTCAATTATTGGTGCATCCTAATCCCCGTATAGATGTCAGCATTCCTCTACACACTTATACAATATCATGGGAAACTAGTGGTTGTCATTTTTCCCTAATAGGCTCAATATATTTTAAAGACGGTGGTGAAACATTTTAACAATATTTGGGACTTGAACTCCTTGGATTGATCAAGTTGGCAAGCTACTAAGAAATCATTCAATTTATTAGCAAGATTAAAGGTTTTTTTTTTTTTTCCTGGTTATTGGTTCATATAGTTGTCGATATAAAGTTTTGTGCCCCTTTAAAATGAATATTCTTCAAGGACTAGTGATGGTTAGAAAAATTTCCTTTTTACAAATGCTTCTAAGTATGAAATTAAACCCACAAATTAATAATCATTGAATTACAAAATCACGAAAAGGAAATAGCATAATTTCAATTCACAAATTCTAAAATCTAAAGTCGAGGAAAACCCTCAAGTTTTATCTTGAAAATTTTACATTGGAAGCTACCATCAGTGATAAATTAAGATATTTTTCACAACTTTATTTATGTTTTGTCATCAATTTGAAAATTTGAAACATGTCTTATGGAGCTATCCTAGAGTTAAATTAAAATGGAATCTTATGTTTAATAGTTTTCCTAATTTTTTCTATCATAGCTAATGATGGAAGGAATATTTTTTTTGGCTTGGTCTTCATTAAAATGTGTTTGTGGGTTCTATGAGGAAATATATTCTATTCCATATTTGGAAAAGTAGATTCATACATTATTTTCTAATCATTGTTTACATCAGTGTAACGCCTAGCTAGGGAACCCAAAAGAAGTTAAGCCAAAGTTTTACTAGGTTTGACAAACATTTTTTTGTGAAGATAATGACATCAAAAAATAACATAGCGGAAGCAATAACAAGAAGAGATAACATAATAGTGGAAGCATTAAATCACATACATAACAACCACCCTAAATAGGTTACAACTCTTAAGGGTCCCATGATGTTGAATCACATTTAAGTTTAATTAATACTAAAACCAATATTTAACATATCCATATTAAAGAATAACTACGAGTAAAAATTCCATTTAAACAATATACAATTATATAAGATGCCACTTGGTAATGAACAAAATGCACAATCATCTGCTAAACAGGTCACAGGTTATGGGAGGCTGAAATAATATGCATCATGAAATAGATTACATCATCTTGTGAGATCTATGAAATCAAATACAATACAATAGGTATAACTATCCATCATAGAAATATAGGAACAAATAGAAAGGAACATATGAACAAACACATCTAGAAGTGACATCCAATAGTTGGATCTCAATGGTATAAGAAAAAGCGCTACCACTTGACCTTGTGAAACCCAAAAAGGTTCACTCCCACCGCATTGAGGAGATAAACTCAAGTCTTGTACAAGATAATAAACTCAAAATTCAAAACCAACATCTAGGTTCAAGGAATCACCTGAAAGAAAACTATCTCAAGGGCACCAAGACACAAGTATCAACTAACACACAAGCAAGAATGGCACATAAGGAATCTACTATGCATGTGGGCAAGTGTCATCGCATGAGCCAACTCTAAGGTTACCCGATTAGTCTTTTAATCCTTCACCCCCCTAGTGACTCTATGTGACACTAGCATCCTTTCGTACTAACAAGGCATACTAATGAGTTAGCTCTAAGGTTACTCGGCTAGTCTTTTAATTCTTTGGCCCCCTAATGACTTTTTGTAGTACCAATATCTTGTTAATTCATTTTAAACCCATTTAATGAAATGCTATCACTTATTAAATAAACTACAATAGGTTACCTATCAACCTCTTTAGGTCCTCAACCTCCATTGCAAGCTACTTTGCAACATAACATATAGATAACCTACCTTAATTTCAATAAAATAAAAAGGTCTCATACGACCATAAACCACACACCAGTTCTTAAACAAGCAATTGACAAGTACCAAAATCATTGGTTAAAATACAAGCATCTCTAAAATGCTCATCCTAATAGGAATGATCTAAGAAAGTACACATAAACCAATCCATGTCATAACATGACATCACTAAGAATAAATCATACAAACACCTCAATCCTATACAAGTGACTAGAAAGCAATCCAAATACAACTGATCAAAGGCTCATGTTATATCATATAGGCCACACCATTCACCTCAGATTCACACAAGAACACTGGAAAGAAATAACAATCAATAGATTAAAACACCTCATAGAGCATACAAGACACATTAACATAGTTGAGTATAAAAGATCATGATCAAAACATCATCATGACATCACAAAATAGAACTCCCAAGCCTCTAGTAAACATCTTGATTTGGTCAAAGTACTAAGTCAACCTAACACCCAATAATAAAATCACACGTCCTAAAAAGAGTGCATACAAAAGTTACTTTCATAATATATTAGGTTTTGAAAACACACCAGTTCCATTTTCACTTATAGGTTTTCAAGTTTTTAGTTTTGTTATCAAGTGTATCAGTTCATAATGTTTTTTGATCTTAATCCGAGTTTCAATTTTCATTTCTCTAATTGCCAGATTCACTAAGGTTTTTTGAGTTCACTAGAATTCCAGATGATTCAACAAGTCATATAAAGTTGCTTAAACCTAGTTTCATAGTTCAATTTGTTATCAAACAACCACAAGATTCAATAATCAAAATAGGACACATTTTTTCATCTTTTCAAAGTATGATAACTACTAAGGTTTTTCAAATCATAAAATTACCCTACTATTAAAAATCATTTTCATGACTAAACTAAACCATCAAGCACAACTTGAGTTTACCAATCTTTCCCAATTCATAATTTTTTTTAATTTAATTAAATCATTATTAGATTTCAAATAATTAATTCATAATTAGATTAATTCACAAATAACCTAACTGGTTTTAAAACATAAAACCATCCCCAAACTCGTTGTTTTAAACTGACATAAACTCTAAACTCATAATAACATAATTAATTAATTAATTAATTAATATTATTAAACCTTAAGCCTAATAATAATTTAATTAATTAATAATAAGTTAAAACATTATATATATTAAAACATTTATTAATTATGTAAAATTTAATAATTTTAAATATATTAAAAACTATATGTAAAAATATTTTAAAAATAAAATATATATTAAAAAAACATAAAGTAAAATATATTACTAACATTTATTTAAAGGCTTGTTCTAGTAGGTTGTTGCAACAATATTTGTTGTGTTGTGATAGTACCTTCGCTGACAACAAGAGAAGTCAGGAGGAAGAATGGAGAGGTGGGTGGGGGGTTGGTGGCCTTGCCCACCACTTCATCATTTAAAAAAAAAATTATTTTTGTTTTTAAATATATAAAACAAATATGCCCCCTCCGATAAAAATCTGCAACAATCTCATTTTTTAAATATTGAATAATGTGATTACATAGTAATTACATTATATATATATATATATATATATATATATATATATATATATATATATATATATATATATGTATGTATGTATGTATGTATACATACATATATATATATATATATACATATATGTATATGTATATATATATATATCGGTATACATATATGTATATGTAGATATACATACATACATACATACATACATATATATATGTATATCTACATGTACATATACATATATATATATATATATATATATATATATATATATATACATATACATATATTTACATGTACATAAATATATGTATATATATATATATATATATATATATATATATATATATGTACATGTACATATATATGTACATGTACATGTACATATATATGTACATATGTACATATATATATATATATTTGCTAATATAAACTTGGTATACAAATCCATTTCAAGTAGTCAAAAATTCATAAAATAAAATTGATTTCTTTACACGATCCACATCTCGATTTTCAATCAATCAAACAAAGGTTCCAAATTAAATCAATTCACAGATATTCTCAAGAAATGAACAATGATAATTTCACTACAAGGGTTTCAAATCCAAAACCATTTTGAAACAGATATTTCTTAATCAAAGAACAATCAATTCATATACAAGGGTTTTAACCCAAATAACATTCTGAAACCAGAATATGCTACAGATATGGAGAAGACAGAAATTCAAAGAATGAAAACTACTGTACAAATAAACCATGAGATCCTACTTGGATCTGATGCTAACATGCAAACATGCAAACACATGAAGCACATGAGAATTCATCTTTCTTTTGAAAACCTTCTTCTCTGAGAATTGTTCCTCCAAAACCCATTAAATTAATTTGCTTTCTCTCTTTAATTAATTTGTTATATTTTAATTTCATGCATAAGCTTTATAAAATGTAATTAAAATAAACTTTATTAAATTATATTGTCTTTCTCTTATTAAATCATGAGACACTTTAATAATATATTTATTAATTCAACTAATAATATTATTTAGAATTTAATATTAAAATAAAACTCTTAAATAAATATAAATATACCAAAAATAAAAATTTAATAAAATATTTAAATTTAATTCTTTTATTTAATTAATTTTTCAATTAATTAAATATAATTAAATATCAAATTTCTTTATAAAATTTCTATTAAATTATCTTTTAATTTGATTTAATTATAATAGAAATCACAACAGACCCACAAAACTAAATACGATAACTCAACTACAAGACAAAGAGCATAATCAAATTCTAGGGTCAAAGTCACGAATTCACATCACTTGATGAATTGAGATGGGTAAACTAACTTAGATGCTTGTCCTACTTTCTAGGACAATTGGCTTAGGGTTTAGGATTCAAACGCAAGAGTTATCTCCCCACTTATACCATTGAAATACTATGATAGGGTATGCTTATCCTGACAATTCAAGGAAGTCAATATGTGGTAACTGCAATTTTCATAAAATCCACATATGTACAAACACATATATTCTATATTGAATAGGAAATGGTGGGAAGTGGTGCATTGCTTAGATCCTAACTAGCAGGTGACTATAACTCCTTCCTCAATCACATCAAAAACATCACACATAAAGTAAATACATAGGTACACCATACACATGAAAGTATGGGGTAAGTAACCATATAAATTGCATATAAATCATTCATCTAACTTAATCATCATGAGATAACTAAAATCACTTAACTGAACATACATATATATCATCATTGAAAGGATAAACATAAACACATGAAATAACTGAATTACTAAATAACTCATCACATTAATCAACTAAGTATAAAATAATATTTAATCAAATCTAGTAACCAAGCATTGAATATCATAAAACATAATCATAGAATAGGCCTAAAAGAATCCAATTAAAACAAATCAGAAAAGTCAAGTAGGGGTAGGCATTACAATCAAGAAGCAGATATTTTAATATTTTACTCATATGTTTTATTTGTTAGTCTAAAAATGGTTTTGACACTTGAGTGTCAAAACACTTAACCACCTTTCACATTGAAGCCAAGTACATAGTGTATGTCGAGCCACAACATGTGCCAAGTCAGGAAATTCAGCAAGTGTCAAATAGTCTTCAGGTGCCGAATAGTCTTTAGGTGCCAAGTGAAGATTAGGTGCCAAGTAAATACAGGTGCCAAGCATGACCTAAGTACCGAGCATTATTCAGGTGCCAAGTCTTAAAGGATGCCAAGCAAGATAGGAACATATACAGAAGCTGAGTTATAGTAGATGTCGAGCATCAGGAAGCAGTAAGTGCTGAGTAACCCAGAATCAACATATGAGTTTGAAACTTCACAAACTCAGCTGTAAACCATTTTCATAGCTGACATAAGACAAATCTCAAAAGATTTAGGTGATGAGATCAAATCATTTATATTTTCTATGCAATCTACATGCAACCAATAAGAAAAATGGAGAAGGCATGCAACCAATAAGAGATGTGCAAGGAATAAGCAAAAATTAGAGATTAAATATGGATCGTAGATCCATACCTAATCCTAAGTCTTCAAGTGTCTTTATAAGGAAGTCTAATATCAAAGAGAAGAGAATCTGATCATAGACGATCAAGATCAGAGAGATCATGAAAAAAGTGTATAAGGAAGTCTAATATCAGAGAGAAGAGAATCTGATCATAGAGGATCAAGATTAGAGAGAGCATGAAAAAAGTGTATAAGGAAGTCTAATATCAGAGAGAAGAGAATCAAATCATAGAGGATCAAGATCAGAGAGAGCAGATCAAGTGCCTATATTCATCAATTGAAGGATTGTAAGCCATTAGGTTTATCATACCTAATACTCTTTAACCATTGTATTAGAGAGAAAATCCTATGATGATAGGTTAGCTTAGCTGCTATTTTATAGATCCTTTAACTAGGTGACTAAATCCTTTGAGAGGGTGACACTTCATGTAAAATGTTTGTAAATCCTTTAACTAGGTCACTATTGATACAGTGTAAAGCCTTTGACAGGGCAGGCCTTTAATAGGGCAGACCATCAGAAGTGTTTAAACATTATTACGCTAGTGATTTTGTGGGTATCATCCCCACCCTAGTTTTACCTTCTTATTTTTGGAGGGTTTCTAGGTTACCAAACCTTAAGTCTTATGTGGTGATGCATATTGGTTTCTTATGATTGCTTAATATTTATATGCATGCATGTTTATTCCAAAAATATGTTATTAAGGATTTTTAACAGTTAAAAGGCTAGTTCTTCTGATTCACCCTCCCCCCCCCCACTCTTAGAAGCATTCTTTCTAAAAAGAGAATCCAACAATTGGTATCAAAGCCAAGTTTCTCTCAAAAAGAAGCCTAATAGCTTGGAGGAAAAGATCTAAGGATGGAAGTTTTCAAACTTGGAAAGATCATTGAAAACCAAGTGATAGATCTGCATCTCGCTCTACAAAAGGTAGAGGAAGCTAGATTGGAATTAAGAAAATCTTTAAAAAGAAGAAAGGAGATAGCCATAGCTAAAAATTACATACACTACAAGGAGATTAACACCGCATAAGTGTTTGCCAATGGAGACACTAAAGAATTTGATGCAACAATAATAGAACTGATGGAGAAAAATGAAGCTCAAGCAAATGAGATAAGATCTCTCAAGATGGAACATGAATCACAGACCATAATGTTATGTGAAATTACTAAACAAAAGAAAAGAGTAGTTGAGGATAGAGTCATAATGGAAGATGAAAAAAAAAATCTTGCAAACAGACTGGAAGAAAAGAGTACTGAATTAACAAGGATTTCAAACATGCATATGGATACACTTGCTCAAATGATGAACCTCCATCATGAACTTAATATGAAACATATTGAGATCTCTACTCTGAAGATACAAAATGAACAATTATAGAATGAATTGAACAGAGAAAAAGAGATAGCAAAAAATCTCAACAAGTCAAGCGAAGCCATAAAGTACTTTGAACAGTTGCTGAAATTCCCAAGATCAACTCATGATACGTTAGGACTTAGATACAACAGTATTGAGGTTGATAAATCATCAAAGAGTGTTGAACAAAGAAGTGATAAAGGTAAGGATTCTAAACCCACTTGTCATTACTGTAATAAAAAGGGACATACTGCTGATATTTGCAGGAGTAGAAGAATCAATCAGCCAAATAAAAGCAAGAGTTACTGTCACAAGTGCAAAACACAAGGGCATATGACACAAGACTGTAAATCCAAAACCCCAAGAACTCAAAGATTTTATGGACATTGTCATAACTACAAGAAATATGGACATAGGGCATTTGAATGTAGATCAAAGCTCATGTGGACATCAAATCAACCAGAAAAAGGGAATGAAAGCCACTACCATTGGGATTATAATACCAAGTACAGTTGTCACTATTGTCAGGAATATGGACATACATCCCAGAATTGTATAAGAATACATTTCAAGGGAAACTATAAAATATGGTTGAGCCAAACTACATGTTTCAGTTGCTTGAAAACTGGTCATACCAGCAAGAACTGTCCTACAAGGTCCAAAGCACCATATACTAAAGCCAAAAAAGGAAAAGAAAAGATTGATGTCATAAGAGGAAAAATGAACAAGACAAGGAGAAGAAAAAGATGAGAGTGTCGAGGAAACAAAAACCAAGGAAGCACCCATCAGAGGCAAAGTCATTAAAAGGAAAACAAAGACCTCTCCTACTTCTCAGCCCCCACCAAAGAAAGCTGCTATGCAAATGTCAAAGAAGCCAACAACCATATCTACAACAAGGGCCTCTACCCAGAAGGCTAAAGAGGAAGCCACAAAGAAGAAAAACACAAAGACACAGGAAGAGCCAAAGATACATGATCCAACCTGATACTGATGAGGAAAAGACATGTGGCCCAACTTGATACTGATGAAGAAGATCAGATTGAAGAGGTAAGTCCACCTAAATCTTCAATTGATATATTATGTAAGAAGATTAGGAATGGAGACATAAATGAAATGAAAAAGATTGATTACAATAAGTTCAGTAAAGAGGAACAAAATAGCATAGAAGAATCAGTCTTAGCATTTATGGCATAGTTCAAGTATACACCTCTTGAACTAGATGGACAATTTCCAAAGGAATTGTCTAAAATTATAGAAGACAAATGGCATTTCTATCTAATGATGGAGAAAGAGATGAGGGAATCAACCCTAGAAAACTTACTGCCCGATTTGACAAAAGAACAAGTAACTCAAGTAGTCAAGAGGCATAACAAAAGGTTTACACCCAAATATAGGGCATTCTCCATCCTGCAAAACAAAATTGAAGAAGTTGTGCAGAGAACAACAAGAGTATGGAAAAACTTGTACAAAACATTTGAAGATGTTCTTGAAGAGATGTACAAAGAAGAAGTTGTTTCCAAACCTAAAGAAAGGAGGAAGAGGAGAGAAGAGAAAACAAAAGAAGAGAAAAAGGTTGAAGAAGAGGAAAATAAGAAAGAAAGAGAGGAGGAAAGAAAAGATGAAGACAAAGGAACTGATGAATAGAAAAATGTGCAAAGCACACATCTTTCACCTCCTAGCTCTCCTCACTCACCTACCACACCTACATAAATCATAAAGATTAAGGATGTTGTTGATACTACATGTCAAAACATCAATCCATTAACTACAATAGATCTTACTAAGATCCTTGACCAAACAAATCTACAACCACAATTGTGTACAAATCCCATATTGGTCAATGTGGATAATCTTCAAAACTTAGTAGAAAAACTCAAAGAAGTCAAGGTGCCATCACAACAACCACCTCAAATCATTCAAACTACTGGGCTTACATTTCTACCACCTCTGCCACCACCAAGATTAGTCACTCAAACTCATTAGGAGCTGAGTGCAACAACAGAGGTAATCACAGGGACAACAACTCAGACAGTGAATACACCTCCAGTAGTAGTAACATAACAAGAAGAAGACAAGCAAGAAGAAGAGGAGAAGGAAGAAACCCAAAATAAAGAGGAGTCTGCAATACAAACTTTGGTTGAATTACCAAAAATAGAAACTCCCACAAAACCCAGTCATGAGCAGAGTACTGAAAAGATAATTTTATATGCTAGTACACCAAGTTCAAGTTCTACAAGGGTAGCCAGGACCATACATTATGGTATTCCTGAGCTTGATGAAGAAATCAAAATACCCTATTATGATTCAAGCACTCTCAATGAGGAGAAGATGAATGAAATACAAAGTGCATTGGATAAGAGGAGGAGACAGGAGGCAATTAGAAAAGAATAAAAATACAAGTAGGCAATGAATGAAATAAAAGATATATTCATCAATTCTTTTAGTCTTCAACCTCTAGATGCAAACATGCCAATACTTGAGCAATTATTTGATATAGTTGACCAAGTAAACAATGAAGACCATGATACTAATGCAAAACTATTGGAATGGTTAGAAAAGAAGTTTTTAGGCAAATTCAACCAGAAAATAGCTAATAACATAATTTTGGGACAGGTTGACCTAGCCAAGAAATTGGAAAATGTTAAAAGTGTATTAGGGAACATATTTTCCCTTTACAAAAAATTGTGTGATTTTTCCAAGTTCACACATGAAATAAATTAAAAAATTTTGAACCTTGAGAGTAAATTAAAACTCTCTAGCATGCAACTACCCTCAGATCCTGCACAGAGTGAAAAGCAATTTGCTCATACATTACACACTCAGAGGGAATTAGCTACATTATCAGCAAAAGAGGTCACTATCAAAGAAAAGTTGATGCAAATTCAAGCCTCCATTACTCCTCACTTAGAAGTATTGCACAAGGAGCAAATGTATGTAGAAATAGTCTTGAAGAAGGATCCTAATATTTCTACACATGAAGGACTGGTTGATCTCACAGCAGAGCTTGCCATCCAACAAAAGTCATTGGATATTGCCTTAAATAATTGTGATGTAGCTCTCCAAATACTCCTTGAGGTAAACAAGACATTTTTGGCCAAACATGGTATTACTATTTAGGACCCTTTGACATAAGTATCAAAAAGGGGGAGATAAGTCTAAGGAGAAGATAATATGTTGAAGATATATTAAAAAGAACATTAAGCATAACAACATAAGACATTGGCATGATCAACTCAAGGGGAGTCACATTTTTGATTAAGTTACACATTTTTGATAAACCTCTATATACATATCAAGCAGATCAGAAGGCGTACTCATAACATTAGATAAATATTGTTTAGTTAAGTGTTTTTGACACTCATGTCAAAGGGGGAGATTGTTAGTCTAAAAATGGTTTTGACATTTGAGTGTCAACACACTTAACCACCTTTCACATTGAAGCCAAGTACACTGTGTATGCCAAGCCATAACATGTGCCAAGTCAGAAAATTCAGCAAGTGCTGAACAGTCTTCAGGTGCCAAGTGAAGATCAGGCGCTGAGTAAGTATAGGTGTCAAGCATGATCTAAGTACTGAGCATTATTCAAGTGTCGAGTCTTAAAGGATGCCGAGCAAGATAGGAGCATATACAGAAGCTGAGTTATAGTAGATGCCGATCATCAAGAAGCAGTAAGTGCCGAGTAACTCAGAATCAACATATGAGTTTGAAACTTCACAAACTCAGATGTAAACCATTTTCATAGCTGACATAAGACAAATCTTAGAAGATTTAAGTGATAAGATCAAATCATTTATATTTTCTATGCAATCTACATGCAGCCAATAAGAAAAAATAGAGAAGGCATGCAACCAATAAGAGATGTACAAGGAATAAGCAAAAATTAGAGATTAAATATGGATCGTAGATCCATACCTAACCCCAAGTCTTCGAGTGTCTTTATAAGGAAGTCTAATATCAGAGAGAAGAGAATCTGATCATAGATAATCAAGATTAGAGAGAGCATGAAAAAAGTGTATAAGGAAGTCTAATATTAGAGAGAAGAGAATCAGATCATAGAGGATCAAGATCAAAGAGAGCATGAAAAAAGTTTATAAGGAAGTCTAATATCAGAGAGAAGAGAATCAGATCATAGAGGATCAAGATCAGAGAGAGTAGATCAAGTGCCTGTATTCAACAACCGAACGATTGTAATCCATCAGGTTTATCATACCTAATACTCTTTAACCATTGTATTAGAGAGAAAATCCTATGATGATAGGTTAGCTTAGCAGCTATTTTATAGATCCTTTAACTAGGTGACTAAATCCTTTGACAGGGAAGGCCTTTAATAGGGCAGACCATCAGAAGTGTTTAAACATTATTACTATAGTGATTTTGTGGGTATCATCCCCACCCTAGTTTTACCTTCTTATTTCTGGAGGGTTTCTAGGTTACCAAACCTTAAGTGTTATGTGGTGATGAATATTGGTTTCTTATGATTGCTTAATATTTATATGCATGCATGTTTATTCCAAAAATATGTTATTAAGGATTTGAAACAATTAAAAGGCTAGTTCTTTTGATTCATCCCCACCTGCCTCAGAAGCATTCTTTCCAACAAGACAATCCAACATTATTTGATCTAGTTTTTCTATGTTGACAACTAAAGACCAGACATAGAAGTGGAGATAGATAACAAAGATAATTAGATGAGATAAATTATCTATTGAAGTTGAGGAAAGCTCAGCCCACAACTCCCAAGAATCACTACATGCAAACATTTGTCACAAAAAGTGAGGAGCAAGACTATGGAGGTTGGAATTCACAGATCAATAAGAGAGGAAACATTCTTGATGTGTAAAATAAAAATTATTATTTAATAAGAAAGTATTAATTACAAAGAGAGATTTGTTAGAAATATAGGAGTAACTGAGAGGGGGGGTGAATCAATTACCACTAAAATAAATACTAAATCCCTTAGATGTCAACAATAAAATTTAGACTTAGAAAATTGATTACTACTGCTACTCGGTAAACACACTGAAAATGTTGTAACTTGGTAAATGTAGAGTGTGAATTACTTTTATTAGATCTTAAGACATTAACAATAATTAATCTTGCAAGCATAATAGAAATAACATGAACACAAGAGACACCAGTTTTAACGTGGAAACCTAATATGGGAAAAAACCACCAATGTAACTAGTTACTATTTTTCACTCTTCTGAAGTGAGCCCTATTAGGAGCTAACCCTATTAAAGGTTACAAAACACACTGTTAGGTGTGACCTTGTTAGAGGATTTAATCACTCTATTAGGAGTGGCCTTGCAAGAGGTCTTAAAACAATTCAATAGAATTGCCACCTTGTTAGAGGATTTACAACTAGCTATTAAACCAACTCTGTTAAGAGATTTTAGATCACTACTACAATGGTTAGAGAGTAATAATGAAATGACCTGATTGTGATGCAACTAAATTGCTAATTATAGATCTTTCCTCTAGTTCATACTTGATCCTTCCTAATTGAATAGCACTATTCTACTCCACAAGGATACCTGCTTATCCTTCAAGTTTGCTTCCACTCTTTCCTTCTGAATTCAATCAACACACTTACACACACACTAGAAATCTCAACCTGACCTTTTATTTGTACCTTCCAGATTGTCAAGTCAGCTGAATACAAATTATAATCACCTATATTCATCATCATAGTTGGCTAGACACAATACTTAAAATAATTAAGCTTCATATGCGAAGATAACAAAATCCTTCATTAGCCAACCCTACTCGGTAAACATTGGTTCTGAGACAATTTCCTATGTTAACCAACATAAGCTTGGTTAAAACTATGAACTTGCAAAAAATCCTTTGGAAACCAAGTGAACTCGGTTAACACTAACTCTGTTCATCTTTTCTTCTTTAATCATGTGAACTTAGTTAACACTGCTTTCTGCCATAATTTCCTTCGATGCTCGAGTGAGCTCAGTAGATACTATCTTTGCAAAGTAACCTTCAAGAACACTTGGTAGACAAGGAAAACGGTCTTGTGAATCAAGTGAACTCAGTAAGCACTAATTGACAATTGATATGACATCAAAGACAACACACAATTCAACAATTTCAATCCTTATAAAGGAGATAAAAAACCTAATAGGAAACTAACCTAGGTTGCATGATGATAATTAATAAAAAAATTAATTAATATGCCTAAATTTTAGCTTAAATAAAATAAAGCCAATAAGAAAACACCTTATTAATCTAACACCCCCCTTAACATAAACTTAGGAAGCAGCTAAAAGCCTAGAACTACTATTGAAAGTAAATTTGGGTCCCACCAAAAAAGCTTGATGAGGTACCCAATCACAAACATATCTTTGTAAAGAGGAGAAATAGATAAAACCACATGGGGAAAACCCTACTCAAAGAAGAGATGGAAAGAATACTAAAATAATAGTGAAGGACTGCATAAGCCTTTGAACTAGAGAATGTCCCAAAACATAGGAACAAAAGGATTATCATGAAGAGCACCACTAATGCATGAAGTTGCAAACACTTTCAAAATGTTGATATAAAAAACCTCCACTATATAGAACATGACTAGGTTGAAAAGACTAAAAATGAAGAGCTGATCAATCAAAGATATAGAATGTCTTTTTTCAAAAATTGGAAATATTGAGAGGGGGAGGGGGGAATCAGTATTCCATAAATGTTTCCCCAACTATGAATGACTTTAGCAATCTTTAGACATGCACATATGATCAAACTAAAAGGTAAATATAATAGTAACATAGTGTAACTCATAACACCATTATTAGTTAAGTAGGGAAACCCTACCCAAGGGAAAAACCTAGTGGGGATGGTACCCACAAAATGATTCACTAATCAAAAGTATCTTGTAAAAGGTATTAACCTTGTTAGGAGTCTGTTACATCCATTTATTGTATCTATCCTTATTAGAGGGCTAGGCCTTGTTAGAAGCCTTAACCCTAGTAGGAGTTGGTATTGTAGACACCTAAATTTGATTACATCGCTTTGGCAATCCTATTTAGTTATCTCTAAAGGCATCATTAATTAAATTCCTATTTAATTAATCCTTTGCTATCCCCTAACTAATTAATTTAATTAATCATCTATAGTCCTAATTGATAAATCAAATAACCTATTATTTATCAATTAAATCTTTTTCTCCTATCTAATTCCCAAAATCCCCATTTATTAAATAAATCTATTTGATAAATAAAATCCTCAAATCTAAAAGCCCCTAACTTATTCCCTAATCCTCCATTTAGCCTAATCCACCTCATCCACCCATACTAACCAAGCTTAGCCACTAACTCACCCACCCTCATTAATGTCATCCACTTTCACATCTCTAACATCCTTAATCTAATCCTAAACCCAAGCCTAATCCACCCCCTAATGTTGTCACATTCCCTAAGCAAGTTTAAGACTTTACTAAACCAAATCAAAGTCTCCCCTCAAAAATCCCAACCACCAAGTCATGAGTGCTCTTACAAACCATAAAAGACTCTTACAAGCCCACTCATGACTCTTACATCTATCTTCCACACTCTTCCCTCTTCCAAACTCATTCCTCTTACATCTCTCTTACATACTCAACCCCACTCATCATGCCTTTAACCAACCCTTTACCCTACCCTCTCACACTCATCCTCCTTGTGACAAGTGTCACCTTCCCATTGGTGCTAAACAAGCACAATCCATGTTCTCTCCTTTGAGTGCATCCTAGCCCTCCTTAAGCCTTCATCTCTCCTTGCATCTTAGCCCTCCATCCCTCAAGCCCTTAGCCTATAAATTGAATCCCCTCCCAAGCCATTTAATCACAACCATTTGAGTAAAGTTATCATGCCCTTTTGAGAGCCAAAATCCATACCCATACCCTTATAATGCCAAATTGAGAGCTCACAATGCTACTAATTTTCCATTACCCATCTCCATTGAAGCCATTTTGAGCACTTGAGCATACATCCCCAATCCATAAATAGACACATCCCAAAAACAAGAGAACAAACCTCATTGAGAGAGCCTATCCATGGCTCACATTCTCATTTGAGTTTGTCTTCTCTTTGTATCTCTTATATGTTATGTTAGTTTAATGTGTAAATGCTTCCATTGAATTAGTATTTCTAGCATATTAGATTAGTGTATACAGGTATTACAATTATAAAAGTAGCAAGTTGGGCCCACTTCTCAAACATGAATATAAAATGATATATTATGTACACAAAAGGTATAGATATGAAAAACCTTTATGATTATGTTGATATCTTGAATATTTGGTTTGTCTTTTGTATCTCTCTTCAAACAATTGATCTCGCAACTGTACAATTTTGTGTTGTCACTAGGTTTGCACCAATATTGATCATACAATGTGCACATCACAAAATTATAATGTCATCTTGAAAACAATTATTCAATTCTATATTATCATTGATATTACACAAATGTCACACTCTAACTGAACACAACTAGTATTAACCGAGCTCAATTAGGCACTATGCAAGTTTCCAGTATCAACCAAATAGATTATAGTATAAATCGAGTTAAGTCAGTCAATGAAGAGAGGTAGTGTAAATTGAGTCAAGTTGGTCAATGAAGAAAGCTTTGTATTAACCTAATGTTTAGTCTAGTGTTAGTTGACTGACATAAGATTACTTTTGTTAATTATTTGGTTAATACAAGCTAACTAAATGGATATTTATTGATGTTTTGAAAGGGTTTACAAGATGACTTTTCCTAGGCTATGATATATAAGAAAGGTCGAGTTATGGGGATAAGTGATAGTATACAGTTGAATAAAAGAAATAGATATGTGAACAAAGACAAGACAGAGTAGAAAGTGTGAAGGTTAAGTTGCAGGGGAACATCTGATTAGGAATCATCTAGAGGTTAAGCCACAATAGTGATCTAAATTTGCAAAGTCAGTTACTTCATCGATTAGTTCAAACTATTGTTTCAATCTAATCATCGTAGCAATAAAGAAATCTCTTAACAATAATTTTGTAAATCCTCTAACATGGTAGCATTTTTGGATTTAAGTGTCTAAAGACCTCTAACAAGGCCATTCCTAATAGGGTAATTTACATCCTCTAATAGGGTTGGCTCCTAGCAAGGCTCACTTTAGAAGAGTAAAAAATTGTAACTAGTTGCATTGGTGGTTTTTCCTATATTGGGTTTCCACGTCAAATTTTGGTGTCTCATGTGTTCATGTTATTTTCTTAATTCTTTATGTTTCTAAAAATAAGTTACTAAAGGTTAATACACATTAAAATCTTAAGATCACTTTGTCAACTGAGTTACAATGAATATCTAGTTCTAACCAAGAAAAGAAAGTATTTGGTTTAAGGATTAAAATTTTGTGTTGACATCTAAAGGACTTGGATTTGTTTATGTTGTAACTGATTCACCCCTCCCCTCTTAGTTTCTCCTCTTACCTTTCCAAAAATTAGTATCAAATCTTTGGTGCTTGCAAGGAAAAGGTTTTAAGGAACTACGATAAATATCAAGATGTCTTACAGAATGGAAATTCTTAAACTTAATAGAGAAAAATTTTCAGCATGGCAAGATTTGATGAAGTTTCATATATCAAGCATCAGTGATGATAGTGTATTCTATCTAGAGAAAAAATATGTGGCACCACCCAATCCTATGTCTGTGGAGAAAATCAAAGAAGCAAAGGATCACAACATTATGTTGATTGATATTGCATCCTCTTTGAACTATTTTGAATTTGATGAAGTCAAGGTTTGTCCTACTGCATTTGACATGTAGGGAAAACTAAAGAAAGTCTTTGGAGGTGACAAAAATATGCAAAGAGATAAGCTATAAAGCTTAAGAGGAAAGTTTGATTGATTGAAAATGAAAGAAGGTGATAACATCTCCTAGTACAATGAAAGGGTCAAAGAAAATATTGGTGCAAACTTTAGGTGGAACAATTGAAGATGAAACAATAATCAACAAGGTACTAAGAAATCTTCTTCCTATTTATGAAATTAGAGTTTGATCTATTCAAGAGATGAGATGTAATCTTGTACATGATCTAACCATATATACTCTTATGGAAAGATTGACTACTTTTGAGTTGGACAATTTTGATAATTATACTCCTTCTTCTAACAATCTTTAATCTGCATTCAAAGCTAAACTAACCCTTCATAGAAAAGGAGGGAACTCAATAAGAAAACAAGTTGATAGTGAAGATGAAGAGGATTTAGATAAGGACCTTGAAGTAATTGAGGTTGTCCTAGCAAAAAGGGCAGAAAGGGGAAAAGGAAAATTCTAAGGAAAGGTTTCATTGATTTATTTCTCATGTGAGGATGTTGGCCACATTGCAGCTAATGTCCAAGAAAGGAAGATAAATAAGAAAAGAAGTTTAGAAAATTCAAAGGCAAGAAAGACTTCAAAAGCTAAAAGGACTTCAGAGGAAAAGGTAAGAAATCATGTTACATTGCAAAAGATTCTGATAGTGATGATGACAAAGATGAAGTAGTTTATATTGTTGTCAAAGATGAATTTGATAATGAGGAAAATGATAAAATTGCACTTATCTCTCATGTTAGAAAAAATGATATATGGATCATAAATAGTGGTTGTTGTTATCAAATGACTAGTGACAAAAAAAAAATGAACATTTAGAACATTATGATGGTGGAAGTGTTAGATTTGAGAACAATTAACCATGTTATGTAAAGGGAAAAGGTATCATTGCATTGACTAATGAAATCAAATGTGAGAATGCCTGTTGGGTTGAAGCATTAAGGCATAATCTACTCAATGTAGCTCAATTGAGAAATATAGGATACAAAGTTGAATTCATGAATGGGAAAGCCAAACTATTGGATGGAAAGGGAAAACTAGTTGGAACTAGAAATTAGACTAAAGGTAATTTTTTTTATCTAGATCTCAATGAAAGCTCCTATTTATTACCTCAAGTTGAATAAAGTTGGCTATGGCATAAAAGAATGTGCAATATTAACTTTGATAATTTGATCAACATAAGCAAGAATAAAAGAGTAAAAGGCATAACTTACCTAAAGAAACAAAAAATGAGAATAAGAAAACAATGTAAAATTGGCAAAATGAGTAAAAGACATTTCAAAAGTAAGTCCTATAAATCTAAATATGTTTTGAAACTAGTTCACATAGATCTTTGTGGGTCAATTGGTGTAGAAAGTTATCGTGGAGATGTATATTTCATTTTATTTTTTGATGATTATTCTAGAATGATGACTATAATTTTTTAAAAGATAAGTCTAATGATTTTCAAAAGTTCAAATGGTATTTGGCTAGAGTTGAGAAAAACACAAGAAAAAATCTAAAATGCCTGAGATTAGACAAAGGAGGAGAATTCATCTCAAATGAATTCAATGAGTTCTACAATGAAAGAGGAATCAAAGGACAAGTATCAACACCTATAACTCTTGAACATAATGGAATAATAGAAAGAAGGAAAAGATCCATCATGGAATGTGCTAGAACATTATTTTTAGAAAAGAATGTTGCACCAAAGTACTAGAAAGAAGTAATCAACACAACAATTCACACACTAAACTGAGTTCAATTGAAGAAAGGTACAAACAAAACATCTTATGAATTATGGCATGGATATAAGCCTAATATGTTGTATCTTAGAGTATTTGGAAGAAAATTTTATATCTCAAAAGAGTTAATAAAATGAAATCTTTATTCAAAGAGTGATGAAGGAATATTATTAGGATACTTAAATAAAAGAAAGGCATACAAATGTCTAAATATTTCTACTCACAAAGTTATAGAAAGTGAACATGTGAAAATTGATGAGTTTGCTAAAGGAAGTGAAGAATAGAGAAGCAAAGAGCCTGGGGATTACAGAAGGTTTATATACTATGATGAGCTTGAAACCTTACCTCAGAAGGTTGAAATCAATCAAAAACCAAGTACATCTAGCAACTCATTAGAAGTTCAACCTGAGTCTTAGTCAAAGGCACCCAAGTCACAATTAGTTCAACCCAAGTTGTAGCCCTAGGTAGTGCAACTTGAGTCACAGATAGTACTACCTAAGCTATAACAAGATCAGCCATAGGAACTGAAGAAAAATGAAGAAAACCTTACAGAACCAAGTTAAAAAAGTTCTAAGCAAAGAAAGAAAGATCCAAGGCTTGCAAAATTTGTTAGAAGGCATCATACACCTGACCAAATAATTGGAGAAGAAACATATGGCATACTGATAAGGAAAAAACTAAAAGGTACATGTTTACTTAGTGAAGTTGAACCTAGATATGTAAAAGATTCTTTAGAAGATGAAAATTGGATAGAAGTAATGAATGAAGAGATTTAGCAAATAGAAAATAATAAAATATGGTCTCTTGTTCCTAGACCCAAGGATAAAAATGTATTTGGCACAAAATGGATATTAAGAAATAAAATGAATGAAAAAGGTGAAGTAGCAAGAAATAAGGAAAGACTTGTCTACAAAGGTTATTCTCAAGACCAAAGGTATTTATTATGGGGAAACATTTACCCCTATTGCAAGACTTGAAGGAGTAAGAACCGTTCTAGCATATGCAGCACAAAAGGGATTCAAAATATACTAGAAGGATGTCAAATCAACTTTCTTGAATGGGGTCTTGGAGGAAGAAGCCTAAATTGACCAGCCTAAAGGTTTCGTAGATCCAAGCCAAAGAGACATGGTATGTAAAATTCATAAATCCTTATATGGTTTAAAACAAGTTCTTAGAGCATGGTATGAAAGAATTTATGGATACCTAGTAAAAATTGGTTTTAAAAAGACAAATGATAATAGAGATTTGTATATCAAGGAAGGACCTCAGGACATGATATTGCTTGAAAAAATATTTTTAGATGATGTCTTATTCATAGGACATGATAATGCATACAAATCATTCTCTGAAGAAATGAGGAAAGAATTTGAAATGTCTATGTTTGGTGAAATCAAATTCTTTGTGAGTTTGCAAGTTAATTAGATGAAGTATGGGATATTTATCACTCAATCAAAGTACATCAAGGAAACATTGAAAGTATTTGGAATGGAAGATTCCAAACTAGTTGGCACACCTATATCTATTGGACATAAGCTCTCAAAGGATGATGATTCAAAAGAGGTAAACCAAACTTCTTATAGATCAATTATTGGGAAACTTTAGTATGTGGTTCATACAAGACTTGATATTGCATTGGAAGTTGGCATAGTTACAATATTCTCTACGAATCCTAAAGAAAATCACATGATGAAAGTTAAAAGAATCCTGAGATGTCTAAAAGAAACTAAGGATTATGGGTTATGGTATAAGACAGGAGGAAATATTGAATTAAGAGCCTTTACTAATGTAGATTGAGAAGGAAGCATTGATGACAGAAAAAGTACTAGTGGAGGAGCATTCTTTCTTGGAAAGAGGCTAGTGTCTTGGACAAGTAAGAAGAAGAATTGTATTTCTCAATCCATAGTAGAAGTAGAATATGTTTTTGTAGTAGTTAATTGTTCTAAAATAATGTGGATCAAGTAGTTGATGTTAGGAATGAAGGAAGAAATGAAGAAACCAATAGTTATCTATTGTGATAACACAAGTGCAATCAAAATATCCAAAAATCTAGTGATGCACTCCAAGACAAAACACATTGCAATCAAATATCACTTCCTAAGGGAATTGGTTCAAAACAAAGAGGTGAGATTGGAATATATGAACACCAAGGAGAAGATAACTAACATATTCACCAAGACATTAACTAATGATGCATTTTTGTATCTAAGAGGTAAGCTAGGGGTCATTCCCCTATTTGTGGCTCACTAGAGTACAAATTAGTGATGCATCAACCAAGTTGTATTGAATATTTATCAAGTTGATGCAAGATTTTTAGAGCACATTGCATATGAATCAGTACATTAGGCACATTTCAAATTCATTCAATAAAGTATTTGGAATTTGATGTCAAAGATGGAGAGATTGATGTCATTCAAAGAAAAGAATCAGAGAAAGAGATTTGTACAAGAGCATGAGGCAGAGTTGATTTAGACATAGTTTGAAGATAAGATGTCAGAGAGAGAATCTCAGAGGGAGTTCTCATGGATGATGAATTAGAATCAAACTAAGGATATTTTCTCTAAATATTTCTTTGCATATTGACATGTTGTGTTTCCATCAATGCCAAAGAGGGAGATTTTTTAAAACAATTATTCAATTGTATATTTTCATTGACGTTACACAAATGTCACACTCTTATTGAGTACATCTAGTGTTAATCTAGTTCAGTCGGGAACTATGAAACTTTTAAGTATCAACCAAGAATATTACAATAAATCAAGTAAGGTCAATCAATGAAGAGAGGTAGTGTAAATCGAGTCAGACCAATCAATGAAGAAAGCTTTGTATTAGTTGAGTGTTTAGTCTAGTATTAGCTGACATACAACATATTACTTTTGTTAATTATTTGGTTAATACAAGCCAACTAAATAGATGTTTATTGATGTTTTGAAATGGTTTACAAGCCAACTTTTCCTAGTTTATGATATATAAGAAAGGTCAATTTGTGGAGATAAGCGAGAGTATAAAGCTGAATAAAAGACATGGATATGTGAGCAAATACAAGGCAGAACAAAAATTGTGAAGGTTAAGTTGCAAGGAAACATGTGATTAGGAAGGATCTAGAGGTTAAAATAGAACAGTGATCTAAATTTGCAAAGTTAGATGCTTTATCAATCAGATCAAATTGTTGTTCTTTCTAACCATTGTAGCGGTAAAGAAATTACTTAACATAGTTGACTTTGTAATGCCCACTCATCATTTGTTTTATATTATATATGTTGAACTCTTTTAAGCCTATTTCATACATGTGTTAGTTTCAGAGATATATGGTATGATGTTATTTTATGACTTCAAAATACCATTTATGATTATATAGTTGACTATATTTTATGTGTTGTCTAATGATTATGATTACTTATGTGTCAAAGTTTCTTTAATGATTCTTAATTAGTAAATATGCTTTCTTTTATAACGATGTCAAATGATATGTCTTTAATGATGATTATTTTACATTCATAGTAATGCATTGTTATATCTAATTATTTGATGAGTTGACTTGTGATTCATTATGGTACTTACCCCATACTTGCATGTGTATGGTGTGTGTCTCTATTTTACATTTATGTCAGATGTGTTTGATGTGGTTAAGGGAGGGAGTCATAGTCACCTACTAGTTAGGATCTACATGATTTACCACTCACTATCATTGCCTATCTAGTTTAATTATATATATGTACATGCTCATTTTTATGTAGGTTGCAAGTACCAGGCATCGACTACCTTGAATTGCCAGGATGAGCATGCCCTATAATGATAACTCAATGGTAAGAATGAAAAGATAATGATTAGGTCCAATCCCATCCATAACCTAAATGCTTGTCCTACAAGGAGGACTTGTATCTAACTCTCTACCCCTTTTTAAACCTGCGAGTTTATTTTTATGTGTGTTGTTTGAGTTTGGATTTTGAATGGTTTTGCTTATGTGGATTGTTTATGTGGATTTGACTGTGTTATTTATTTTGTAAAAGGTTTAATTGTGATATTTAGATCAATCACATAACATTGGAATTATTAAATATTATTTAAATAGAAGGAAGAATTGTTATATCAAGATATTTAATTAATTAAAAAATTAAATTAATTAAATATTCTATTCTATTCTATTTATTTATTTATTTAAAAGACTTGATTTAAAAAGTATAAATGTGAAAGTTGGAAAAAGGATAAATTAACATATTAAAGACTAAATTTTGATTTATCATGAATATTTAATCAATGATAATAAAATTAGAGTTGCACATAATTAGTGGGCTTTAATTATGATTAATGATTAAACTAATTATATGCAATTTAATTGCACATAAATTAATAAAATTAAAATGAGATTTTTGAGTGAGAAATAAGATATTTAATTTAAAAGAAAGGATATTTAGTTATTGAGTTATATAAAAATAAATTTTGTTTGTGAAAAGAAAGTAAATAAATAAAGAATATTTATTTATTTAATATTAAAAGCAAGAGAAAAAAGGAAACAAATTATGTATTTCCTTTATTAAAAAAATTAAAGTGATTTTATTTATATAAGAAAACAAAGAAAAACTATTATTTTATTTTTAGTTGAGTTACCTTCTTTTGTAAGTTCACTCATTTTAGAAACTTTAGTTTTATTAGTTTTATTTATTTATTTTTCTTTATTAAGAGTTCATTCTTGTCATCTTTTGAGTGAGATGATTTTTAGGGAACAATATAATAATTTAGATCAAAAAATTTAGAAGACAAGTTATAGGTTATACATTTAGATTTTGAAGTAAAAGATTATTTTCAAAGCTTGGGAGGGAAGTCTACAATTGAGTTTTCTTCTTCTTCTTCTTAACAAATAACCTTGGTGTTTGAAGGTAGGGGTTTTCAAATATCTTTCAAATTTTTATTAGAAAGATTGTATTCTCTATTTTTTCTTGATTATGAATAAATTTGTTTGCAGTTACTTGTGTGTCAGTTTGAGGGTTTGAAACATGTCATTTTTCTATAACTTTTATTTAATATATTTTTTCAAAAATATAAAGATACTTTTAGACACCCATTTGGATTTTATTCATCATATATAAAAATCATATATGATTGTTTTGTATGAACATGGTCAAATATTGATTGTCATGCTAAAACTAGGCCTATTTGAGCTTGATTTTTCAACTAGAGACATACGAATAATTACTTATTACTTTTGAAAAGTATATGGTTAGGAAAATGTATTCTTTTTATTATAAATAAGTATATTATGAATAATTTTCTTGATTTTCATGAAGATCCAATAGTTCAAATAAAAGTTATACTCCTTCTAAACTGGTAACATTCAAATTTGAATAGTGCTGCTAGGAAGATTCATATTTTACACCATTCAAAAAAACTTTTCTTTAGGACTGGTAATAATGAAAAATGTGTGAAATTAAATTATCTTTTTATTGATATATGTTGCATCTCTATATCATTCCATATGAGATTATAACATTTAAATTACTAGCTGATTTACATTGGGAAAATGCATAAAAACTCAATGTTATGAACTTTGAAAATGTTTTACCTTTATTGTTAAATATTATTGATTTAAAAAATAATAATAAATTATAAAATTATTAAATAGTTACCATACTGAATTCATCTACACTTATATACCCTTTATATAATCAAACAAAACTTCTAAAAATAATATAATCCAAATAATTCGACAGAACCTTGTATTATTTGATGTGTTTTTATTTGAGATTTTGTGGTATTTTTTTTGTGATGAGTTTTAGAAATTTTAATGTGATATTTTATTTTGTGATGGTTTTTTTGTGAACTATTTAGTTGGCCAAACTAGGATGTGCACTAGAGACATCTTTTAAGATTTATTTTATGATGGTTATTTGACTAGTTGTCAAGATGTATTTTATGATTCAAAATTGAGGCTTATGTTTATGAGATTTATTTGGTGAGCATATATAATGACTTGGGTTCTAAGAACCAAATTATTTTTGGGTTTCCTATTAAGGAACTAAGTTCTATCTTTATGGGTGCTATGGTATGGGACACAATTGTGGTTTATGTACTTAGGGGAGGTTGTCTAGGTATGTGTCTTTGGGAGTGGCTTGCAATAGGGGTCTAAGACCCAAAGTGGTCAGTACCAGGGTAACCTATTGTAAGTTGTGTAATAAGTGATAACATAGTAATTAAAATATCTTTTCTTGCCCTTTTCCTTGAGATACATTAAAAAGATAAATTAGATATGTGCCTCCCCATGCCTTAAGTGCTTGTGCAGGCTAAGGATGGGAATGAGATGATACCTATTGAGAGGCATGGCTATTTTTCTTCATTTAAATAAGAGGGTATTCTAGTTCTGCATGTGTTACATTGAGGGTCCAGGGTCCAAAGTGAATAGTCCAAGGTAACTCAACTCTTGAGGGTCTAATGAGAGACCAATCTAGGGTAACTCAAGTAGTTTGACCATGTGATGACACTCCCTAGTATGTAGCCTACGTTTCTTCTATAGATCTTTTATTTGCCTCTAGTGGTGTAGTTATTGATGTTGTACTTAGTTTTGGATATATTTAATGTTGTTTTTTACTTTCAGTGATGGTGGTTGGTTATTTGTGAATGTTGTACTTTTGAAATACGTATTTAGACTTAAGGTGGATATCTTTTGTGGACTTTGTATCATGATTTTGGTACTTGATACATACTTGGTATATGTATGTTGACTTAGTATGTGTCATTGGTATTGGATGAGTGTTCTATTAACTTTGGTTATCTTTTCTTCTTGAGTAGTTTGTGTTACTCTTGAGGTAGATTTGTCTATTAGGATTCCTTGCCTAGGAATTTTTTATCGTTTGATTAGTTGTATGTGGATAGTTCATTATATTCCTTTTGCGGTAGGAGTCGAAGACTAACTAGGTAACCACATGGTTGAGAGGTAGTGTCTTCTTACCATTTGGGTCCTCCTCACATTATCAATTGTTGAATGTTTGATGATGTAGTTGTACTTTTATCATTATTATCTTAAAAATTTCTATTCAGTTGATATATTTTTATGTTATCATGTATCTTGTATTTTGATGTACTTGTATCTATTATCACATACCCTGTGACATGTGTAGTGGATGCAAACCATTAGATGTATTTTATTATATTAGTTGTATTCATGCATATTCTTATGAGATTAATAAGTTATATTTTTATGATTATAGACATTTTACTTAATAATTAAACAATTAATAGAAAATCTTAAATGTGACTTAATGTGAAGGAACCCTTGAGGAATGAAATCTATATTGTATTTGCATGTGTACATGTTGTGTTTGTGCATATTTATTTTTCATTTTTACTTTGATGTTGTATAAACTTTAGAAAAAAACTAGTTTAGTAAACTTTGTAACAAATTAGGTTTATTTCTTTTGGGTCCCCTAGTGGGGCGTTAAAAACTTAAAAATCACTTTGTAAATCCTCTTACACAATAGAATTTATTGATTACAGTGTTTAGAGACCTCTAACAAGGTCACTCCTAATAGGGCTATTCAAATCCTTTAACAGGGTCACACTTAAATGTCTGTTTTCTAACCTTTAATAGGGTTGCCTCCTAACAAGGATCACTTCATAAGAGTGAAAAATTGTAAATAGTTGCATTAGTGTTTTTACCATATTGGGTTTCCACATCAAATCTTGGTGTCTCATGTGTTCATGTTATTTTCTTAATGCTTTATATTTTTACAACTTAGTTGCTAAAGCTTAATACAAATCTTAAGATTGCTTTGTCAACCAAGTTACAGTGAATATCTAGTTCTAACCAAGCAGAGCAAGTATTTGGTTTAAGGAGTAAAAGTTTGTGTTAACATCTAAGGGACTTGGATTTATTTTTGTGGTAATTGATTCACCCCTCCCCTCTTAGTTACTACTCTTACATTTCCAACATGTCACACTTCTTACAAATAAAAAGTGTCTTCTTTCTATCTAACTTCTTAACCAATCAACCTTCATTTCCTTACATGTTTCCCAAAATAAAAAATCATTTTTTTATAAGTGAGGGTTAACATTTAGGATTTCATCCCAACCTTTTTAAGTCTTTTTTTGATAAACCAAAACAATCCCTTAACCAAAATGCCTTTACTCTGTTATCTTCCCTATTCAACCTATACTGATAAAACTCACCAAAACTCCATCCATGCATTGCATATCCTTAATCATGCTTAGCCACATGCTCATTACATCATAAATTTACTTCCCTTAACTCCACATAACCTCGATTTGTTCTAGTAAACTGCAGTAAACCAAAATGCATAACTATTCACTATTTTCTTGAATTATACTTAGACAATTTTCTAAGTTCAATCATCTAGAACTTAATCTTATGTTTTTCCTTCTTCATATGAGGTGTATGTTTCCATAAAATAAAACCATATATCATCCTTACATATTCTCCTATCCAAATTCCAACATCTTCATGGCATCCAAAAACAATAGTGAAAGAATGTCCATATGGTAAATGATCCATGTCATCGAAATGCATAGGCATCCAACCACTACATCTTCCTACAACATATGAAAAAATATTGAATACACAACTCACTCCATCAAACCAATAACTCATTAGAACTAACAAAACCCCCCAATAACACTAAGAGGTAAAATCCACACATTTTTTCTAATCAGTGTTTATATTACGAAGTAGATATTCTAGTGTTTTACTCATATGTTTTATTTGAACTAGTTTTTCTATGTTCACAACTATAGACTAGGTATAAAAGTGGAGCTAGATAAAAAAGGAAATTGGATGAGATGAAGTATATATAGAAGTTGAGGAAAGCTTAACCCATATTTCTCAAGAATCATTGCATGCAAACACCTCTCATAGAGAGAGAAGAGAAAAGCTATGAAGGCTAGAATTTGCAAATCCATAAGAGATGAGACATTCTTGATGTGTAAAATAGAAATCACTATTTAATAATAAAGTGTTAATTAAAAAGATAGATCAATCCTTATAAAGGAGATCAAAATCCAAATAGGAAACTAACCTAGGTTGCATGATAATAATTAATAAAATATGCCTAAAGTTTATTTTAAGTAAAATAGAGTTAATAAGAAAACACCTTATTGTTGGAATTTACAAGTGGGGAGATTTACTTCTGAGAGGGGGGGCGGGGCGGGGGGGGGGGGGGGGGGGAATGGGGTAGTAAATTAGAAGTAACAAACTTTAACCTCTAAAACTTTTTAACTGAAATCAATCATATGCATGTAACACATCTAATTTATATGAAAGTAAAGGCATGCATGAAAATAGATAACAGAAGATTTGATCACCCAAAAACCCTCCAAAATGAGAAGGTAAAATTGGGGTAGGGATGACACCCACAACTTATCATTGCAACAATATGTAACTTGTCAAGGCTACAAAATTTGACCATCATCAATGGTCTACCTTGTGAGAGGCTTGCCCTATTAAAGACTCTAACACCCTATTAATGGTGACCTATCTAAAGGATTTACAAACACTCACTTGGAATGTCACCCTGTCAAAGGATTTACAATATGGCTATTAAACCAACCTAAGATCATAGGATTTTCATTCTCCTAATACGATGGCTAGAAAGTATAGATTTTCATTCTACTAATTTTAGATCCTTATTCTATCCAATCTGATCCGATCCTTCTTGATCTAATATGACATTGTTCGTAATGCTAACACTTTGTTCTAATCAACTTGATTCTACAATGATGTTCTCCCTCTAAGTCTTCACATCCCTTTAGAATTTTCTAGCATTCTCTCCTTGCATTCTTGTACCATCCATACACTCTCTCACTCTCTAAATTATGGGGTATCAACCTCCTTAAAATGATTTCACGACTTAGGGTTAGGTATGAATCTACAATTGAGATTCATCCATCTTTCCCGCTCAATTCCTTCCATCTTTCTAAGTCGTTTTTAAGATCCTTTGAGATTCATCTTGAGTCAACTCAAAGATGGTTTACATTTGAGTTTGTGAGGGCACAAACTCTTATGCTAATTCTACGTTACTCGGCACTTACTAATTGCTGATGCTCGACACATATAGGAATTCTTTCTTACTTGGCTCCTACAAAAATTTTTCTTGCTTAGCACCTATAGTTTGCTCAACATCAATTGTCACTTGGCACTTGAAACTTTCTCGACACTTGAATAACTTGGCACATGTTGAATTTTTGGCTCAGCACATACTATAGCTCTGTATCTATATTATACTTGGCATCAACTTAGAAACTTCTTAAGTGTGTTGACACTCAATTGTCAAAACCAATCGAGGACCAATACTTATTACTCTAACACCCCCCCTTAAGATAAAATTAGGGAGTAGCTAAAAATCTAGAACTACTACTGAAAATAAATTTGGGATCTCTTGATGAGGTACCCAATCACAAACAATTCTCTATAAAGAGGAGAAATAAAGAAAACCACATGGGGAAAACCCTAATCCAAGAAGAGATGGAAAGAATGTTGAAAGATTGGTGAAGGACTACATAAGCCTCTAAACTACAGAATGTCCCCAAAGATAGTAAAAAAAATATGGTCATGAAGAACACTACTAATGCATGACGTTGCAAACACTACCAATTTTTTGATATGATGAACCTCCACTATATAGAATATGACTAGGTAGAGAAGACTAAGTCTGAAGAGATGATCAATCAAAGATGGAAGATATCTTCATGGCCTCCAAATATAGGAAAGAAAGAGTGTCCATATGGTAATGATCCATCATGCCCAACCATAGTTTGTTTTTTTATTATATTTACCAAACTCTTTTATGCCTATTTCATGGATGTGTTATTTTCAAAGATATTGTTTCATAACTTGGACTAGAGATATATCAACAATAATTACGTAGTTGGCTATATTTTATGTGTTGTTTAATGATTATGGTTACTAGTGCATTAATGATGCCTTAATGATTCATAGTTAATAAATGTGATTTCTTTCATACAAATGTGAGATGATACTTTAATGATGATTACTTCATATTCGTAACAATGCATTATTTTATCTAAACATTTGATGTTTGAGTTATGATTATTATGGTACTTACCCCATACTTGCATGTGTATGGTGTGTATCTATTTTATCTTTCTATTTGTTATGTTTGATGTGGTTAAGGGAGGGATTTGTAGTCACTTGCTAGTCGAGATCTACATGATGAACCACTTCCTACAATTGCTTTTTTAGCTTAGATATATTTATATACATGTACATGCTCATCTTTTATGCAAAATGTACTAGGCATCAGCTTCCCTAAATTACCAAGATGAGCATGTCCTATCACAATAACTAAATGGTAAGAATGGGGAGATAATGTTTAGGTCCAATCCTAACCATAACCTAAATACTTGTCTTGCAAGAAGGACTCATAACTAAATTTCCACCCTTTTAAAAATCTATGAGTTTATCTTTGTGTTGTTTGATTTTGAGTTTTGGTAATGTTGCTTTTATGTGGATTTCACTATGTGCTTTATTTGGTAAATGATTTAATTATAATATTTGGGTTAGTCATATAATTAAATATTATTTGATTAAAAAGAAAATATTAAAGAATGAGAATAATTAATTAATTAAAAAATAATTAAATATGTGCTTTAATTTAAAAGTATTAATTTAGAAATTTGGTTAAAGAGAAATTAGAATATGATAAAGTGTTCTCTTCTTTGCTAGCTCTACTTGAGAAAGTGCTATCTCACTAGATATTTTCTCATTTACCTTCATCTGGAATTTTATTTTAGACCTTTTAAGAAATTTGGCATTGGTGTCTAGGTCTTCATTCTATACCTGGTCCACTATGTTGGATAATTTGTCCATTATGGGCTTTATCTCATCAGGTACTTGCAAGATTAATGCATTTAGAAAGATGTCCTTAATTTCTACCAATGCTTGCCTTTGCTTATACTCATTCCTGAGTATCTCTTGTTTCTTCTTCATTTCTAGTACCTCTTGCATGTCATTAATCTAACCAATATTCATAGTTTTATAGTCATATCTTGGAATGCATATCTCCTCATGAAGTGTAGGGTCTCCATAGTGAAGTACCCTTGCTACCTTGGTAGAGATTGAGCCTAGTGCTGATATTTGTAGTGGTACTACATCAGTGCTCAGAGACTATGTTGTTCTAGTGGGAGTCCCTATAGTAGGTAAATTTTTCAATGTTTGAATTGCCTCTTGTTTCTTTTCCTTAGGGCTCTCTTCCTTGTCCTCTTTAGTTCTACCTTGATCAATTATAGTGATTTGAGGGAGTGCACGTTGACTTTGTGTTGTATGAATAGAGATATCCTTCTATGTTGTTTTCTCCTTTGCTTGCTCCTTGACAATTGAAGTCACTGTGATTGTGGTGTCAACCCTAGCAGATGCATCTTGTGCTTCTTGCTCTTGTGGTTGTTCACTTGTAGTTGTTGGAGTATGTGAAGGTGGGTCTTGTGGATTCACCTTCTACTTTGTAATATCAGCTATAGCTTTTTGAAGTTCCTCCACACTCACTAAGACTAGATTGGTACATTGCTGTGATTGTAAAGTAGTTTGGTGAAGGATCTTTCTAAAATCCTCTAAAGTTAGTGGGGTTTATGTTTTGACCAATAGTGTTAGGAACATCCTTTATAATTACTCATTTTGTAGGTGTGGGTTTTACATGTGGAGGAGTAGGTAGTGGCAATTGTGTGTCTTGCAGACTCTATTCCTATTGCTGCTCCTCAGCGATTGCCATGTCAACCTTTTGTGTGTCTTTCTCCACTATAAAATCTTCCTTATCTCCTTCTTCCTCCTTATCATTTTCCTCTTCCTCATCATTTTTTCTTCCCTCAAAGGGATCTTCTTGTCCTTCCTTTATAGTTGTGAGTCCATAATTTACTTTCCACATTAGAGTGGACTTCTTCACAAAATCTTCAATCTTATTCTACAATATGCTAAAGACTCTATACTTGGGTGCAAATTTTCTCCCATGCTTCTTATTAGCCTTACATATTTGGCCTTTTGTGAGTTCAAGCATCACACAAGCCAATGTTGACTCTCTTATTTATTTTTCCATGTTTAAGCAATAATGCCATTTATTTTCCACAATTGAATATAGCTCCTTAGGCATAGTATTATCCAATTCAAGTGGAGTATTCTTGAACTTTTCCATCATGGTGTATATTGATTCTTCCACCTTGTTTTTCTCCTCTCTTGTCAACTTATTGAAATCAATGCCTTTAATCCCTGACAAGTCTACATTGTCCCTAATGTTGTCACAACTGTTTTTGAAATCAAATTTAGTGGTGTGACGTACCACTCTAAACTGCCCATTTTCATTAGACTCTATCCTCTCCTCATTTGATTCTGGAGGTGCCACATATTTTCTCCTCTTCTTCTTCTCTGTTGGTCCTCCCTACTCTGTGGCTTTCTTCTTTTCTTGTTTCTTGACCACCTTTGTTGTAGCCCTTGTATCTACCCTTGTGGTGCATTTTGTTGGGCTAGGTTTATCTTTCTTCTTCCCTTTAGGCTATGCAATAGGTTGTTTCTATGCTTTCCTCTTCTTTGTCTTTTCCTTAGGTGCTTCATCTTCTTCCTTTGCATCTTCTTGTTCTTCAACATCTTCACCCATGCCTTGGGCTAGTGCTAATGGCTCCTGGCCCTATTTCAATTCATCTTCACCTTCCTCTTCTTCATCATCTTCTTCCTCTACTTCTATAGCCCCTTCTCCAAATTTGGCCTTAAGCTTCTTGACTAATTTGTCCCTTTTCTTCAATGTTGAGGCGGTTTTTAATTCCATATCCACCTTGTATTTGACAACATCATAAGTACCAAAGTGTTGGGTACTCTTATCTACTTCTTCTACAAGTAGTACAATTACTGTTGTAGATGCCTCATCAATATTTATATCATAACTAAGTGGCCTAAGCCATCTTACCCTTGGTATGGCTGTTTGGATGTAGGTGTAATCAATATCAACAAGAAAAAAAATATCATTTATATGTTGTTTCACAAGTGAGAGTAGAATCATAAGTCTCTGTTTCATTGATTTCTTGGAATCTTCAAAATACTAGTCATGATTGTTTCAAAATTGGCTCCCATTTGTTCTATGTATTTATTTACCTGGGCTACTATGGAGCTATTTGTCTTCTAGCTTATCTTTCCATAAGAAGGGAATTCATTCTATACATAGAAGAATATACATATCAAAATTTCTCCAAACTTAAATTGAGCTCCCTTTGTTCCTCTTATAACTCCCAAATTCTCATTGATCCTTTGTAGTTGTAGTTTAGCTAGATCATAAGTATGATCCTTTTTAACAAGTTTATAACCAACATCCATTGCTAGATTGGTAGAATTTGTGGGATATGACTCTAACAGAAAAATCAAAAAGAGGATCCTTAATGGTGTTAATGATCATGTCTCTCTTGTTTCACTTAGCTCCAATATTCTTCTCAATAGCTTCTTTGGAGTCACTCCTTAGGGTTTTAGACCATTCTAGGGTTGGATACCCTATTACCCTATGTATAATCCCTTTTGATATTTTAGCTAGCCCATCTTCTAACCAAAAACTACCATCATGTATCCTACTAAACATAATTCTAATCCATTCAGTCTTGAAAATGGTAGGAAAATCTAGGGCATAGGTTAAGCCCTTCTTTTCAATGATTTGGAATTCTTCTTTCAAGACCCCATTTTCACATAATTTATTGTATGCCTCCCTGATTTCCATGTCTCCAATAGCACCGATTTTATAGAAATAGCATCTCCTAACATCTTGAACCATTATAACCATAGGAGGAATTACAAATAGGGCTCTAGTTGGGTCATTCTTGTATGCAACTTTAGGGATAGGTCTGAAATTAGGTTGCTTGACTTCAATACTCACTCACTGGACTTCAAACTAATCTTTATCCTAAGGTTTTCTAGAGCTAGAGGCCATTTCTTCAAACTAGAATTTTAACACAAAAAAATTTGAATCCACATAGCTCGACATAAGTAAAATATCTTGAATTCAAAGAAACTATGTTGAATCTATGTTGAAATCTACTCAAATGCTTGATTCTCTTTTTGGAAAATGTTTTGTACTTTACTTTCTCTTTGCTCTTTACCCGCGATGGTGAAAAATGATTCAAAATATGATCATATACCCTTGTTTCATGGCATTTAATGCTTAGTACATTTACAATTGTCCACTCAGCTCCTTAAGAATTTTTTCTTTACTTAGCTTCCATTGTCTTTCCAACACTTAACATATACTGGAGTTTCACTTACTTAGCTTCAATACAAATTTTCCTTCACTTGGCATCCACTACTAACTCAGCATGTGAGGACAACTTTTCTTACTCGGTGATTCTTGTGAGAACTTTGAAATTTTAACTTTGCATCTATATTCATGCTAAACTATCCTTTTTAGTACTTACTTATCTTAGAATTGATGTATGATAAAGATTTGTATATCAGTTCCACATACCTTCTTTTGCTTAGTTGGATAAAGTGTGACCAATTGACCCTTTGGGTGAAGTGATCCCTCAATTGGATGTGCTACCTCCATCTTTTCTTTTCCATGTTTTATTCATCACTTCTCTAACATGCTCAACATCAACTTTTCCTTTTCCTTTGTTGAACTCGAAGTTGGGTGCTTTTAACCTTATTGGGTAGTTCTTATTAATGTGACCAATCTTCAAACAACTGAAGCTCGTAGTTTGACTCAACCATTTGTTGTAGCTTCCACTAAAATGTGTTCTTATGCAATTTTTAGGGATGTGTCCATACTCTTGACAATAGTGACAACTATATCTAGTGTTGTAGTCCCAATTGTAATGATGTCCAAGATTATTTGACCTTGCTGGTTGGTTAGGTAAAGACATAGACTTTGATCTACACTCAAAATCTTTATGTCCATACTTCTTGCAATTGTAGTAGTGGCCTTCAAATCTTGGTGTCCTGATGGTTCTAGTCCTATAGTCATGTGCTTGATGACCTTGCTTATTACACTTGTGATAGTGACCCATATTTTTAGGTTTGTCATGCTGGTTGGCATTCTTGTTGCTACACATTAGAGGTATGTCTCTTTCTACCACAAAAATGACAAGTGGGTTATGTGTTTTTACCTTTGTTATTTCTTTCTTCTACTATCTTGGATGACTCTCCTTCTTCAGTGCTGGTGTATCCTAGTCCTAAAGTGTCATTACTAGATCTTGGTGATTTCAGTAGCTATTCAAAGTACTTGATAGCTTCATTAGGTTTATTGAAGCTTTCTACAATTTCCTTCTCTCTTTTCAAGTCATTTTGTAGTTGCTCATTTTGCATCTTCAGTGTGGAGATCTCAATGTCCTTAACATTCAACTCATGATGGGGATTCATCATCTGGCTTAGGGTGTCTAGCTGCATGTTGAAAATTATTGCAAACTCAATTGAATTTTCCTCCAATCTGTTGGCTAGATTTCCCTTTTCATCTTCCATCATAGATTTATCTTCAATGACTCTTTTCTTCTATTTAGTTACTTCACAAAGCATTATGGCTTGTGATTCTTGTTCAATCTTGAGAAGTTTGATCTCTTCTGCTTGAACTTGATTCTTCTTCATTAGGTCTACAATTTCTGCATCAAACTCCTTAGAATCTCCATTGGCAAGCACTTTTGAGGTGTCAATCTCCTTGTACTGTGTATCATTCTCAGCTATGGAAATTTCTTTTCTTCTCTTTAGGGATTTCCTCAATTCTACCCTAGCTTCTTCTAGAGAATGTAGAATAAGATATATCTCAATTTCTTGATTCTCTATGATCTTCCCAAGTTTGTAGACTTCCATTCTCATATCTTTTCTTCAAGCTATAAGGATTCTCCTTAAAAGAACTCAGCTTTGATACCAATTGTTGGAATTTACAAGAAGTGGGAAGATTTACTTTTGAGGTGGGGGGGGGGGGGGGGGGGGGCGGTGAATTAGAAGTAACAAACTTTAACCTCTAAAACTTTTTAACTAAAATAAATCATATACATGTAACACATCTAATCTATATGAAAATAAAGACATGCATGAAAATTGATAAAACAAGATTTGATCACCCAGAAACCCTCCAAAATGAGAAGGTAAAACTAGGGTGGGGATGACACCCACAACTTATCATTGTAGCAATATGTAACTTGTCAAAGTTAAAAAAATTTGACCATCATCAATGGTTTTCCCTGTGAGAGGCCTGCCTTGTTAAAGGCTCTAATACCTTATTAATGGTGACCTATCTAAAGGATTTACAAACACTCACTTAGAATGTCACCCTGTAAAGGATTTTCAATATGGCTATTAAACCAACCTAACATAATAGGATTTTCATTCTTCTAATATAATGGCTAGAAAGTATAGTAGAATGCATTGACCTAACAACTTACAATGTTTAATTGCTGATTTCAGATCCTTGTTCTATCCAATTTGATCCGATCCTTCTTGACTTGATATGACACTATTCATAATGCTGATGCTCTATTCTAATCAACTTGATTCTACATATTGTTCTTCCTCTAAGTCTTCACACCCCTTTAGACTTCACTAGCATTCTCTCCTTGAATTCCCCTACCATCCATACACTCTCTAACCCTCTGAATTATGGGGTCTCGACCTCCTTAAAAAGGTTTCATGACTTAGGGTTAGGTATGAATCTACGATTGAGATTCATCCATCTTTCCCATTCAATTCATTCCATTTTTCTGATTAGTTGCATGTTGATTTCATAGGGAATTAAAAGGATTTGATCTTATTTTAAAGATCCTTCAAGATTCATCTTGAGTTGGCTCAAAAATAGTTTACATTTGAGTTTGTGAGGGCAAAAATTCTTATGTTGATTCTGTGTTACTTGACACTTACTAATTGCTGATGCTCGACACATATAAGAATTCTTTCTTGCTCGGCTCCTATAGAAATCTATCTTGTTCAGTGCATATACTAGCTCAACATCAATTTTCACTCGGAACTTGAAATTTTTTTGACACTTGAATAACTCAACACTTGTTGAATTTCTGGCATGACACATACTATAGCTTGACATCTATATTAAACGTGGAATCAACTTAGAAATTTCTTATGTGTGTTGACAATCAATTGTCAAAACCAATCTGAGACCAACACTTATTACTCTAACACCCCCCCCTTAAGATAAAATTAGGGAATAGCTAAAAATCTAGAACTACTATTGAAAGTAAATTTGGGCTCTCTTGATGAGGTACCCAATCACAAACAATTCTCTGTAAAGAGGAGAAATAAAAAAAATTGCATGGGGAAAACCCTAATCCAAGAAGAGATGGAAAGAATGTTGAAAGACTGGTGAAGGACTACAAAAGCCTCTAAACTATAGAATGTCCCAAAAGATAGTAACAAAAATATGGTCATGAAGAACATCACTAATGCATGAAGTTGCAAACACTGCCAATTTTTTGATATGAAGAACCTCCACTGTATAGAACATGACTAGGTAGAGAAGAATAAGTTTGAAGAGATGATCAATCAAATATGGAAGATATCTTCATGGCCTCTGAATATAGGAATGAAAGAGTTTCCATATGGTAATGATCCATCTCACTAAAATTGTAATGCCCACGCATGGTTTGTTTTTCTATTATATTTACCAAACTCTTTTATGCCTATTTCATGGATGTGTTATTTTCAAGGATATTGTTTCATAACTTGGACTAGAGATATATCAAAAATGGTTACTTAGTTGGCTATATTTCATATGTTGTTTAATGATTATGGTTACTAGTGGAATAATGATGCCTTAATGATTCATAGTTAATAAATGTGATTTCTTTCATAGCAATGTCAAATGATGCTTTAATAATGATTACTTCATATTAATAACGATGCATTATTTTATCTGAGCATTTGATGTTTGACTTATAATTATTATGGTACTTACCCCATACTTGCATGTGTATGGTGTGTGTCTATTTTATCTTTCTATTTGTCATGTTTGATGTGGTTAAGGGAGGGATTTGTAGTCACCTGCTAGTTGGGATCTACACAATGAACCACTTCCTACAATTGCTTGTTTAGTTTAGATATATTTATATAAATGTACATGCTCATCTTTTATGTAAAATGTAGGTACTGAGCATCGACTTTCCTGAATTACTAGGATGAGCATGCCCTATCACAATAACTGAATGGTAAGGATGGGGAGATAATGTTTAGGTCGAATCCCAACCATAACTTAAATACTTATCTTGCAAGGAGGACTTGTAACTGACTTTCCACCCTTTTAAAAATCTATAAGTTTATCTTTGTGTTGTTTATTTTGAGTTTTGGTAATGTTGCTTTTATGTGAATTCCACTATGTGCTTTATTTGGTAAATGATTTAATTATAATATTTGGGTTAATCATATAATTAAATATTATTTGACTAAAAAGAAAATATTAAAGCATGAGAATATTTAATTAATTAAAAAACTAATTAAATATGTACTTTAATTTAAAAGACTTAATTTAGAAGTATTAATTTAGAAAATTGGTTAAAGAGAAATTAGAATATGATGATAATTAATTAATTAAATATGTACTTCAATTTAAAAGATTTAATTTAAAAGTTAATTTAAGAAGTTGGACAAAAAGAGATTTAAAATATTAATGATTTAATATTTCTTTATTATAATTATTTATTTAATAATAATTAAATTAGAGTTGCATCTAAACAATGAGCTTTGATTATTATTATTAATTTAAATAATAAACTATGGTTTAATTAGTTCTTGCACAACTTAATAAATTGGAGGAAAAGAAAATATAAAAGAATATTTAAATTTTATTTTTTTTTAAAGTGTGCATGAAATGATTAAATAGTAAAAGTTTATTTTAAGGAGAGACCTTTGCATGTTCAAAAATCAGAAACTCTAGGTAGAGTTAAACTCTTTATTAGGAGATTCAAGCTCATTTCTACACACACAGGTTTTGTGAGCAAAAAATTGAAATTGGATCAAAAGAATTGTTGAAAGTTTCAGAAAGTTTGGATTTGCATGCATTCATTTGTTGTCTTAGATTTTAGCTATGGTTTTGAGATAAGGTTTGAAAACCCATTGTAGAATTTAATTGAAAGATCTATCTACTTCGTGTCTTTGTGGGTGTTTGCATATTGCTTATTAATTTACTATATTGATTGTTGAATAAATAATTATAATGTAGATTTTGAAAAGGAAAACTTTTTAATCAAGAAAAATTCACTAAGGAAAATTATACAAAAATTGTAGAAAATTATTATGATTGTATTCTTTTAAATCCCTTTAGATAATATAGGGAATATTTGATTATGAAAATTTGGAAGAAAATAATAAATTGAGCAATTAGGGTTTCAACTTTAAATTAGTCATTAGAACCATGAGATTTCTTGGAAATATAGATCGAATAACTGAGAGGGGAGGTGAATCAGTTACCACAAAAAATAAATCCATAGATCCCTTAGATGTCTTATAAAACTAGTTACTGTTGTCACTCGGTAAACATACAAAAAAATGTTGTAACTCGGTAGATGCAGTGTATGTTAACTTATTACCGATCTTTAAGCATTCACAGTGATTAACATGCATGCATAAAAGAAATAACATGAATACATGGGACACCAGATTTAACGTGAAAACTCAATATGAAAAAAGCCACCAAGTAAGTACCTACTAATTTTCACTCTTCTCAAGTGAGCCCTATTAGGAGCCAACCCTATTAAAAGTTACAAAACGCACTATTAAGTGTGACCTTGTTAGAAGATTTAATCGCCCTATTAGGAGTGGCCTTGCTAGAGGATTTTAGAATGATTTAATAGAACTGTCACCTTGATAGAGGATTTACAAAAATGGCTATTAGACCAACTTTGTTAAGAGATTTAGAAATCATTGCTACAATGCTGAGAAAGTAATAATGAATGGACCTGATTAATTGAATTGTTGATACAGATCTTTGTTCTATTCCACTAGATCCTCTCTAATCGAATAGAACTTTTTTGCACCTCAAGGATATCTGACCATCCTTCAAAATTCACTTACACTTTCTTCTTGAATCAATACACTTGCATGCTTGCTCCTTCATACATACTTTTGAATTCTCAACTTGACCCTTCATTTATACCTTACAAATTGTCAAATCAACTCATTTAAAACTTACAATTATCAATAATCATTATATTAGTCAACTACATTTATTGCATGAAATAGTTAAACTTTACTTTCCAAAACAATAAAATCCTTCATTGGCCAACCTTGCTCCATAAACACTACTCCAGAAATGATTTCCAGTGTTAGTCAACTAAAGCTCGGTTAACATTGCAAACTCTACAAAATCCTTTGGAGACCAAATGAACTCGGTAAACACTCCCTTTCCTTTGCTAACCTTGTGAGCTTGGTTACCACTGACTTCTGCCACAAAATCCTTCAATGCCCGAGTGAGCTCGATAAAAATTGTTTCATAGAGTAATTTTCATGAATGCTTAGTAGACTCTAGAATTTTCTTTGCTGACTAACTGAGCTCGGTAGACTTTTTCTACCAATTGATATGACATTTGTGTAGCATCAAAGACTACACACAATTGAACAATTGTATCCAACAATCTCCCTCTTTGGCATTAATGGCAACATAACATGTCATAACACAATAAAATTTGAGAACAAATCTTTTTCCTAACAGAACATTTCTCCCTCTTAGATTTTATGCCACAAACTACATTAATCTTCCTATGTGAAGGAATTACATAACTTCTTTTCAACTAGAAAACTCTCCATAAACAAATTCAAATTTCAAAAAGATATGATAGTAAACTCTCCCTCTTTGACAACACATGCCAAAGAAAACACATACCAAATGAGTAGCAATGTACCTTGAGTACTGATTCATATGCAATGTTTCCATAGCTATGTCACATCAACTAATAGATCTTCAACTTGATTCATGTTGATGCATCACTAAAACTTTATTTTAGTGGGCTTGAGATAGGGGAATGACACCTAGTGTAATGCCCTGCCAAGGGATCCAGAGAATTAACCTAGAATTTCACTAAGTTGAGTAGCATTTTTTTTTTAATAATAGTAAACATCACATATAACTTATGCACAATAACGGAAGCAATAGCATTATCCATCTGAAAGTAAACATAACATAAATAACAGATTACATTCTTTAAGATCCCTTATCATTGAATCACATACATGAATCCATCTAGTACAACATCCTCATGAAATAATAATGATAAATCCAATGTTTATACATTACATTTCAAATGTTCATTCATCCACTATACATGTCACAGGGTATGGCAAGCTCAAAAATATACATACATAGAATAAGGTACATCATCCTATTCTAATCCATGATACATCAAAGTAAAGGTAATCACTTGATACACATGATACATCATCATAGAAAACATATACATCCATCATATAGATCAAACATAAAAAACTAAGTGCACAGTTCCTCCCAACCGTCAATAGCATCATTAGACCATCGTGGATCCTAGCCATCCCTCCGTGCGTAACATTCCAAATCACCGAAGAGATCATTGGTATTACATAGTAGGAATGTCACTCCTAACATATACAACATCATATGTAGAAGTAACCTAGCATGCAAATAAAAGCATAAGATAACATCATCTAACATATGCTAATCATCAATGAAAAATGATACATATCCACCATCATGAAGGACGCATCAGCCACGATGTCTCAATAAATCTCAAAATGATAAGAGTGGAAAATACACTACCACCTGACCACATGGTACCTAAGTGGTCCACTCCCACTGTGCTAAGGAGATAATCTCAAGTCCCAAACAGGCTATCAAAATCACATAGCACATATCTCTATAAGTCTAGGAAATCCTAAAAGTATACTAACTCAAAGGTTCCAAACACAAAATCTGACATCTAATCCCAGAGGCACACAATGACATGTAGGAACCTACTATGCAAGCAGGAAAGTGTCATCACAATTATCACATACAAGTTACCCTGGCAGTTAGCTAAACTCCACGGGTCCATACTAATTTCATGCGGCCACTAGTATCCTCTCATACTGACGAGGCATACTACGAAATGCAAGGTCACAACCATGCATCTCACTACTCCCATCCTAGCCTGTACAAGTACTCAAGGCATGGGCAAGAACAAAACACTCATCTTTTTAGGTTCATTCAGTTAGTATTAGGTGTGAATGTTATCACTTATTATTCCAACTTACAATGAGTTACCCTGGCAGCCTCTTAGGGCCCCAGCCCTCATTGCAAGCCACTTCCTGTCACTACATGCAGATATTCTACCCTAATGCTCATGGACTCGTAAATCTCAAAATTACAAAAGATAATCCATAAAATCATCAAATATGCATTAAAGAATCAAATCTCCATGAGCTAACATCCATAGAAAATCATGAACACAACAACTCTCTATTGGCAACTGAAGTATCACTGATAATCAAATATCCAATGGTTCACAATAACCAAAAAATATATATATCTCAATCATATTGATCGAAGACTCCAAAAATGGTTGAATCAAACATGTCACATCATGACATCATCAAAATAAATCCACATTACAGTCCCATCATGGCAACTAGAAAATAAACCAAGGATAACTGATCGATGACCAAAAATAATGGTTAAGTCAAGTGTCTCATACATAAGAATCTCAACTATAACAATCAGTAATTACAACCAATACATAGAGCATTCCATCACATAACCATGGTTGGGTTTATAAAGATCGAGATTAAAACATCATCATGTCACCACAATCACATAACCCCCAAGCCTCTGGTAGACGTCCTATACTAGTCAACACTAGTCAACCCAAAACCCAAAACAATAGCATAAGGAATACACAATGTAGACACATGTTTTGGTTTTACAACTTGAATGTAGAGATCTCAGTTTAAGTTTCCAAATCTGAAGAATGAATGGAGGAACACATATATTTTTTTTGGACAAATAAAAGTTTTCCTTATTAGAACTAAAAAAGTCCATTTTCCAATTAATAACATTTTTTTGATACATCCCCCACCCAACTATCAATTCCTTATTTAATAATTTAAAACATTTAAATTATTAAATAGTTTAAAGTTATTAAAGAGTCACCTTATGAAAATAAACCATCAATATAAGCCATTGATCAAATAATAAATTAAATTATAAATAACACATTTACATACTACATATATATATATATATATATATATATATATGTGTAAATACGTTTTCATTAAATCAAATTAACAATTTCGATTGACACCATATGAGAATCGATTGTATATAAATGTTTTAACATAAACATTATTATTTTTTATGCATATCAATAACATCAATTAAAACCTCCCCCAACTCATGCTGCGGTACGTAGTACCTGCAGTCGCAGGTAGTACGTTGACAGCGGGTACGTAGTACCCTTGTCATCGTAGACCTGCGACGGCAGGTCTGTGCCTTCCACCGGCACGGGGAACGAAACGTGCCCACGGCATATAATATATAATATACTTTGTTCCATGCGATATGAATCGCGATGTGAATTAATAAATTTTCCACTGCGATTTTATTAATCACTCAATTCGGTGCATTATATATAAATATACATAGGTATATATATATATATATCAGTATATATATATATACATATATATATGTATATATATATGTATATATATATATATATATATATATATTCAAATTTTATAATAGATCCATAATAAATGTATACATATGCATATATATAAATATATATTTATATATATATGTATATGTATGCAGATCTGAATATATAACCATGTATGTTTTTTCTGTTTTTCCACAAAGATTATATCTACAATTAAGAATAAGATATTTGCATATAAAGTTCTCCAATTAAATTAATCTACCCACATTGAGAATGCATATAAATATGAAACTTCTCAGAAGACATATGGAAGACATGAAGAAGACAGGGAATGCATGATGCAAAAATAGCATAAGTAAAATCACAAGAATCTACCCGAATTTTGATGCTAAATCGCTCTTCCTCAGAAAATCTAAAGAGCAAACTCCTTCCCTCTTCAAAATTCTCGAGTCCTCCAATGCTCCAATTTTTCTCCCAATGCTATGTCTAAGCTTCTATGAATGCCTGAATATAAAGAGCTTTCAGGAAACATCTAGAATGCTTCTAGAAATAGCTAGAAGGTGTCACCAACTAAGCATGGGTCTTTTCCAACCCTCAAGATGAGCCTCAAGATTGTGGACACCATGTGCTTAATTGATGCACTAACCCCCATGTTGTTGACACTTGAGAAATAGAGAAGTGCGTTAATTCCCATGCAAGCTTATAACTCCAATTCACTTTTTATATAATTTTTATTTAAATATTTATAACTTTCATTTTAACTTTTATAAATTTTATTATTATTATTTATTTATTACTTTATTATTATTTTATCATTATTATTAATTTTAATTTCTAATTTTCTTTTATTTAATTCATTTTCCTCAATAATTCACATTTAATTAATTACAATCAAAATATCAAATAACATGATATTTTATATTAATTTCTCAAATAATTAATTTATTAATTAAATCTATTTATTAAGACTTAATTAATAGAAAATTCACCATAGACTTCCAAGATAAAATATGAAAACCCATCATAGAGCAAATCACTCAAAATCAGTCTAAAGGGTTAAAAATCATGAATCATGTCATCCGACACATTTGGCAGGTAAAATATCCAGATAGTTGTCCTATCTCACTAGGACAATTGGCTTAAGGGTTTGGGATTTGGACTTGAGAATTTATCTCCCTTCTCTTATCATTGAGATAGTATAATAGGGTACGCTCATCCTGGCAATTCAGGGAAGTCGATACCCGGTACCTGCAACCTGCAGAAAAACCATGCATGTACATACAATATATATAATGCTAAGCTAAACAGACAATGGCAGGAAGTGGTGCATCGTGTATATCTCGACTAAGCAGGTGACTACGACTCCCTTCCTTAACCACGTCAAAAATGCCATACAATAAGAAAACACACACACCATACACATGCAAGTATGGGGTAAGTATCCATAATAAAATACATAAGATAATAAACCATCCATCTAATCATCAATAATAACTGAAAATAGTATAATGATCATCATGTATGCATGAAATGTGAAATCTAAATGATCTCATCATATAACCACTGAATCCATAACATAATGTCTGATAGTGTCAAAACAATACCACTAATCCATCAACATAAAACTAGTCTATCATAGTCTGATAATAATAACAATGTCTAGAAAAGATGTGAATGAGCGTAGGCACTACATCCACCCCACCTTGGGTTAGGCTTACTCCTGGAAGCCTACAAACAAGTAGGGATATAACTCCTTCAATCTAGCTACATCCTCCCAAGTAGCTAAAGAATCATCAGTAGGGTCCCATTGGACCCTTACCTGCTCGATGGTTCGACCCCTGAGGGTCAACTCTCACTACTCCAGAATATGAACCGGCTCCAAAGCCAGCTACCTATCCTCTACTTGCAATGCATTCCAATCAAGAATGTGTACAATATTAGGGATATACTGTCGAAGTACCGAAACATGGAAAACATCATGAATGCGAGCTAGGCTAGGCAGTAGAGCAAGATGGTAAGCAACTAGGCCAATCCTCTCCAAAATCTTGAATGGTCCCACAAAGTGAGGTGCTAGCTTAGAACCTTTTCCGTATTGGATCAGACTCTTTTGCAGTCGCACTCTCAAGAAAACCTTATCACCCACAACAAACTGCTTATCAGTCCTATGAGCATCGATGTACTTCTTCTGCCTATCCTATGTCATAGTCAAGTGCTCATGGATTTGCACCACCTGTTGCTCCATATCATGAAGCATCTTAGGACCCAACAGGATGCAATCCTCACCACTGTCCCAACTCAATGGTGTACGATAAGGATGCCCATATAACGCCTGAAATGGTGCCATACCAATAGAACTATGATACCCGTTGTTGTAAGCAAACTCCACTAAGTAGAGATAATCCTCTCAATGTGTCTACCTATCTATCACATACATCTGTAACATATCCTCCAAAACCTGATTCACCCTCTCTATCTGACCATCAGTCTCTGGATGATATGCCGAACTAAAGTTTAACTGCGCTCCGAGCTCATGCTGCAACAATGTCCAAAATGCAGATGTGAATACAGGATCCCTGTCAAAAATGATCTTTCTAGGAATACCATGTAATCTCACAATATCACGCATAAAGACATTAGCTGTAGAAGCTGCTATGTAGGAAGACCTAATCAGTGAAAAATGTGCCACCTTAGTCAACTGATCAATGGTGACCATGATAGCATCATGACATTGAACTGTCATAGGTAATCCCACAATAAAATCCATGGAGATGATATCCCACTTCCAAGAAGGAATGGGATTTGGCTGCAAAAGTCTAGCCGAGTGCTGATGTTCTGCCTTAACTCTCTAACACTCAAGGCACCTAGCCACAAAATTAGCAATATCTCACTTCATCCCAGACCAAAAGATAAAACATCTCAAATCAGCATGCATCTTCTTGACACCTGGATGTGCTGAGTAAGGTGTACAATGGGCTTCTGCCAGTATCAAGGTGCGAAGCTCATCTAAAAATTGCACATAAATCCTCCCCAAATGTCTCAAAAGACCATCTGACTCTCGAACGTTACCTGCAAACTTACCTTCCAAAGATCTTCTTGAATCAATCTCTCTGCACACTTCCTAATACCAGGAATCCATAGGAAGTGCCTGAAGAATCTGACTCCTCAAATCCACACTAAGAGTCGTCGATGATAACACATGTCTCCTGTGACTCAAAGCATCCACTACCACATTCTCCTTACCCTGAATGTACTTAACCTCAAAATCATACTCGCATAGAAACTCCATCCATCACCTCTGGCGAGCATTCAAATTAGGCTAAGTAAAAATGTACTGGAGACTATGATGATCACTATGTAGCTCAAATTTGTGCCCCAACAAGAAATGTCTCCACCTTGTCAAAGCATGAACTACTACTGCTAACTCAAGATTATGTGTAGGATAATTTAACCCATGATCCTTGAGCTTGCATGATACATACACAATCACCCGTCCATTTTGCATCAATACTGCCCCAATCCCTTCAAGAGAAGCATTTGTACATACCATGAAATCACCTTCTAGATCAGGTACAAATAGAATTAGTGCACTGATCAAAAGCTCCTTGAGCTTCTGGAAAGCTTCCTCACATTTCTCTATCCATATGAACTTCTTTCCTTTCCTTTGAAGAGAAGTGATAGGATATGCTATCCTAGAGAAGTTCTGGACAAATCTACGATAATAACCAACTAAACCCATGAAACTATGAATCTCTGACACATTAGTCAGTGTCAGCCAATCTATTATCGCCTAAATCTTTGCAGGATCCACTGAAATACCATTACCTGAAATAACATGCCCTAAATATTGAATCTTTGATTTGAAGAATTCACACATAGCTGCATTAGCATAAAGTTGATTGTCCCTTAAACACTGCAATACCAACTGCAGGTGTTCCTCATGCTCCTTCTGAGTCTTAGAATATATCAATATATCATCAAGAAACACGAGTACAAACCTTTCTAGATAAGATCGGAACACACCATTCATCAAACTCATGAAAACTGATGGAGCATTAGTCAAGCCAAAAGGTACCACTGTGAACTCATAATGCCCATAACGAGTTCGAAAAATAGTCTTGTGAATATCTGCTTCCTTAATGCGAAGTTGGTGGTATGCTGATTTAAGGTCAATCTTGGAGAATACTATAGCTCCCTTGATCTGATCGAATAAGTCATCAATCCTAGGTAAGAGATACCTGTTCTTAATAATCACCTTATTCAACTGTCTATAGTCAATACAAAGGCACAAAGAACCATCTTTCTTCTTCACAAAGAGCACTGGAGCTCCCCATGGTGATACACTAGGTCGAATGCTCCCTTTGGCTAGAAGTTCCTCTAGCTGAAGACGTAGCTCACCCAATTCCTGTGTCATCATGCGATAAAGAGCTTTAGAGATAGGCTTCGCTCCAGGAATCAAATCAATACTAAATTCAATGTCCCTCTTTGGAGGCATGCCTAGAATCTCACTTGGAAAAACATCTACATATTCTTGCAAAATTGGGTGATCCAAAGTCTTCCTCATGGAATCTTCTCCATCAAGATCATTTACCATAACAACAAATCTATGACATCCCTTACGAAAACTTTGCTTCAATTGCATAGTAGAAATCATCCATAGAGATATAGGCCTCGGTATCCCAACTATCTGCACATCATTCCCTTGGTCATCTTGGCACATAATAATCTTCTTCCTACAATCTATACTGGCTCTATGAGATCCAAGCCAATCCATGCCTAGAACCACATCATAGGAACCAAGGGGTATGATTCGAAGATGCAATGCCATATCGAAGCTTCCTAAACTAAGCCCACACTTATGAACTATAGAATCTGTGGAGCCCTTAATGCCTGAGGCTAGTTCCACTTGCCAACCATGATCTTGCTTCACCGCATCTAGCTTACACTTAGAAACTATAGATGGTGAAATAAATGAATCTGTAGCTCCTGAGTCAAACAATACTGAAAGAGATATACCTCTAATAACACCTATGGTCTCAACCACTATTCCTTGATGATCTGCCTAATGCTGATCAACTGCTGCAAAAACTCTATGAGCTCTACTTGCATCACCCACTGTAGGCTCTGAAACTGTAGGTCTAGGTCCTAAAAAATGGGGTGCTTGCTGAGGACATTGAGCTACATAATGTACAATCTGACCACATGAAAAACATTCCATATTTCTGCCAGAACCTCTTCCCATAGGTGGTACATTAGATTGCTGGCGACTGTTCCTGCTAACAAAAGACTGGCTACTCTAAGCTGGCTGATTGGTTTGATTTTGTTTATTGCATTGAGCATTGCAGTTGTTCTTGGTGTTAGAACCTTTGCCACCGCCTTGAGCTTGAGAATTTGAGCCCTTCTGTTGCTATGTCTGTTGAGACTGCTACTGATACTGTTTCCCCTTAGAAAAAGAAAACTTCTTGTTACCAGCTGAATTGTAGTTGCTTTTAGATCCTGATGCTGCTGGTGCTCCTACCAAACCACCTTGACCAAGATTGACACTTTGCTCAACAAGGATAGCTTGATGCACTGCATCCTTGAGGGTTTTTGGCTCAAACACCTTAACTCCCCCAATAATACGGTTATTCAAACCCCTAATAAAATGTTGTGTCAACTGAGCTAAATTTTCACTAAACCCTGAAAAAGGCATAAGCTCATAAAACTTATGCTCATACTCGGTCATTGACAAAGTGTAATGTCTGAGATTATGAAATTCATCAGCCCTTTGTTGTTTCCATTCCTCTGGTAGGAATCATTCATGGAAACTCTCTAAGAATAATTCCCATGTAACACTGCTCATATCGATTCCCAACTTCTTCTCCTCTATCATCCACCAAGTGGCCCCAAAATTCTCTAGATTAGTGATCGCAAACCTTGCCTTAACATTTCTGTCGAACTCCTACATGGAAAAAATCCTGTCGAGAGAAATAAGCCACTGCTCGGCCACATAACCAGAACCTTGCCCATTGAAAGGCTTAACCTTGGATCTTGAAAGATCCTTCATCTGAGTGGACACAATGGACCTTTGACGTTCCTTCCGAGGACTTCTAGATTTGGGTCTATGCTCTTGTTCTGTCTGATGCACTTTAGGATGTTCTTGAATAGGAGGTAGACGTTCTAGAATAGTCTTCATCATCTGCCTCAAACTAACCTCTTCAGACTCAGCTTGGTCCTCTCTATGGCTCTCTTCCTACTGCCTACTAGAGTGCTCTTCCCTACTCTCTAGATGAGCCGATCCCTCATGGGCAGACCCATGGACACTAATAGTTCTCCCACATCCATAGCCTCTACCACGGCCTCTACCGCAACCTCTAATAGAAGACCTAGTCCTAGATACCATCCTACAACAGTACAAGGTACTAAGTTCAGTTCTATGTCTAGGTTTAAGTAAAATTTCCAATTTTGAAACTAAGTGTTGAAGTATGAAAAATATTCAAGTAATAGTTTGAGTCCTGTTTCAATTCACCTAGATCAAGTTTGGAAAGTTACACCTAATAGTTCAAAGTTCTAGTTGTTCCAAAATACCCAAAGCTTCCAATGTAGAAACTCGAGCTCTGATACCAAATTTAATGCCCCGTGAAAGGATCTAGAGAATTAACCTAGAATTTCACTAAGTTTAGTGGCATTTTTTTTTTAATATAATAGTAAACATCACATATAACTTATGCACAATAATGGAAGCAATAGCATTATCCATCTAAAAGTAAACATAACATAAATAATAGATTACATTCTTTAAGATCCCTTAATGTTGAATCACATACATGAATCCATCTAGTACAACATCCTCATGAAATAATAATGATAAATCCAATGTTTATACATTACATTTCAAATGTTCATTCATCCACTATACATGTCACAGGGTATGACAAGCTCAAAAATATACATACATAGAATAAGGTACATCACCCTATTCTAATCCGTGATACATCAAAGTAAAGATAATCACTTGATACACATGATACATCATCATAGAAAACATATACATCCATCATATAGATCAAACATAATAAACTAAGTGCATGGTTCCTCCCAACCATCAATAGCATCATTAGACCATCGTGGATCCTAGCCATCCCTCTGTGCGTAACATTCCAAATCATCGAAGAGATCATCGATATTACATAGTAGGAATGTCACTCATAACATATACAACATCATATGTAGAAGTAAACTAACATGCACATAAAAGCATAAGATAACATCATCTAACATATGCTAATCATCAATGAAAAAGGATACATATCCACCATCATGAAGGATGCATCAGCTACGATGTCTCAATAAATCTCAAAATGATAAGAGTGGAAAATACACTACCACCCGACCGCATGGTACCTAAGTGGTCCACTCCCACCGTGCTAAGGAGATAATCTCAAGTCCCAAACAGGCTATCAAAATCACATAGCACATATCTCTATAAGTCCAAGAAATCCTAAAAGTATACTAACTCAAAGGTTCCAAACACAAAATCTGACATCTAATCCCAGAGGCGCACAATGACATGTAGGAACCTACTATGCAAGTAGGAAAGTGTCATCACAATTATCATGTAGAAGTTACCCTGGCAGTTAGCTAAACTCCACGGGTCCATACTGATTTTATGCGTCCACTAGTATCCTCTCATACTGACGAGGCATACTATGGAATGCAAGGTCGCAACCATGCGTCTCACTACTGCCATCCTAGCCTATACAAGCACTCAAGGCATAGGCAAGAACAAAACACTTATCTTTTTAGGTTCATTTAGTTAGTATTAGGTGTGAATGTTATCACTTATTATTCCAACTTACAATGAGTTATCATCAAAATAAATCCACATTATAGTCCCATCATGGCGACTAGAAAATAAACCAAGGATAACTGATCGATGACCAAAAATAATGGTTCATTCAAGTGTCTCATACATAAGAATCTCAACTATAACAATCAGTAATTACAACCAATACATAGAGCATTCCATCACATAACCATGGTTGGGTTTATAAAGATCAAGTTTAAAACATCATCATGTCACCACAATCACATAACCCCCAAGCCTCTGGTAGATGTCCTAGACTGGTCAACACTAGTTAACCCAAAACCCAAAACAATAGTATAAGGAATACACAATGTAGACACATGTTTTGGTTTTACAACTTGAATGTGGAGATCTCAATTTAAGTTTCCAAATTTGAAGAATGAATGGAGGAACACATATATTGTTTTTGGACAAATAAAAGTTTTCCTTATTAGAACTAAAAAAATCCATTTTCCAATTAATAACATTTGTTTGATACATCCCCCACCCAACTATCAATTCCTTATTTAATAATTTAAAACATTTAAATTATTAAATAGTTGAAAGTTATTAAAGAGTCACCTTATGAAAATAAACCATCAATCTAAGCCATTGATCAAATAATAACTTAAATTATAAATAACACATTTACATACTATATATATATATATATATATATATATATATATATATATATATATATATATACATATGTAAATACGTTTTTATTAAATCGAATTAGCAATTTCGATTGACACCATATGAGAATCAATTGTATATAAATGTTTTAACATAAATGTTATTATTATTTTTGCATATCAATAACATCAATTAAAACTCCCCCAACTCATGATGCAGTATGCAGTACCTGCGGTCGCAGGCACTACGTCGACAGCGAGTACATAGTACCCCTGTCGCCGCAGACCTACGACGGCAGGTCTCTGCCTTCCGTCGGCGCGGGGAATGAAACGTGGCCATGGCATATAATATATAATATACTTTTTTCCATGCGATATGAATCGCGATGCGAATTAATAAATTTTCCACTACAATTTTATTAATCACTCAATTCGGTGCATTATATATAAATATACATAGGTATATATATATATATATATATATCAGCATATATATATATATATATATATATATATATATATATATATATATATATATATATATATATATATATATATATATATTCAAATTTTTTAATAGATCCATAATAAATGTATACATATGCATATATATAAATATATATTTATATATATATATGTATAGGTATGCAGATCTGAATATATAACCATGTATGTTTTTTCTGTTTTTCCACAAAGATTATATCTACAATTAAGAATAAGATATTTGCATATAAAGTGCTCCAATTAAATTAATCTACCCACATTGAGAATGCATATAAATATGAAACTTTTTAGAAGACATATGGAAGACACGAAGAAGACAGGGAATGCATGATGCAAAAATAGCATAAGTAAAATAACATGAATCTACCCGGATTCTGATGCTAAATCGCTCTTCCTCAGAAAATCCACAGAGCAAACTCCTTCCCTCTTCAAAATTCTCGAGTTCTCCAATGCTCCAATTTCTCTCCCAATGCTATGTCTAAGCTTCTATGAATGCCTGAATATAAAGAGCTTTCAGGAAACATCTAGAATGCTTGTAGAAACACCTGGAAGTTGTCACCAACTAAGCATGGGTCTTTTCCAACCTTCAAGATGAGCCTTAGGGTTGTAGACACCATGTGCTTAATTGATGCACTAACCCCCGTGTTGTTGACACTTGAGAAATAGAGAAGTGCGTTAATTCCCATGCAAGCTTATAACTCCAATTCACTTTTTATATAATTTTTATTTAAATATTTATAACTTTCATTTTAACTTTTATTAATTTTATTATTATTATTTATTTATTACTTTATTATTGTTTTATCATTATTATTAATTTTAATTTCTAATTTTCTTTTATTTAATTCATTTTTCTCAACAATTTACATTTAATTAATTACAATCAAAATATCAAATAACATGATATTTTATATTAATTTCTCAAATAATTAATTTATTAATTAAATCTATTTATTAAGACTTAATTAATAGAAAATTCACCATAGACTTCCAAGATAAAATATGAAAACCCATCATAGAGAAAATCACTCAAAATCAGTCTAAAGGGTTAAAAATCATGAATCATGTCATCTGACACATTCGACGGGTAAAATATCCAGATACTTGTCCTACCTCACTAGGACAATTGGCTTAAGGGTTTGGGATTTGGACTTGAGAATTTATCTCCCTTCTCTTATCATTGAGATAGTATAATAGGGTATGCTCATCCTGGCAATTCAGGAAAGTCGATACCCGGTACCTACAACCTGTAAAAAAACCATGCATGTACATACAATATATATAATGCTAAGCTAAATAGACAATGGCATGAAGTGGTGCATCTTGTAGATCTCGACTAAGCAGGTGACTATGACTCCCTTCCTTAACCACATCAGAAATGCCATACAATAAGAAAACACACACACCATACACATGCAAGTATGGGGTAAGTATCCATAATAAAACACATAAGATAATAAACCATCCATCTAATCATCAATAATAATTGAAAACAGTATAATGATCATCATGTATGCATGAAATGTAAAATCTAAATGATCTCATCATATAACCACTGAATCCATAATATAATGTCTGATAGTGTCAAAACAATACCACTAATCCATCAACATAAAACTAGTCTATCATAGTCTGATAATAATAACACTGTCCAAAAAAGATGTGAACGAGGGTAGGCACTACACCTAGCTTAATTCTTAGATACAAGAATGCATCCTTAGGTAATGTATTGGTGAATATTTTAGCAATTTGTTATTTTGTATGGACACATTCCAATTTGATTTCTTTATCCTACACTAATTCTCTGACACAATGATACTTTATTGCAATGTGCTTGGTTTTAGAATGCATTTATGGATTCTTGGATATGTTAATTGTACTTGTATTATCAGTAAACATAACAACTAGTTCCTTGATCTCAACCTTCATGCCTTCCAATAACTACTTAAACCAAACAATATTAGAATAGTTTACTACTGCTACAACATACTCTACCTCTGCTATAGATTGGGATGTACAATTTTTCTTTTTACTTGTCCAAGATACCAATATCTTTCCAAGAAAAATGCTCCACCACTTGTACTCTTTCTGTCATCAATGTTTCCTGCCCAATCAACATCAGTAAACACTTTTAAGTCCAAATTTTCTCCAAATTTGTACCACAATCCATAATCTTCAGTACCTTTCAAGTATCTCAGGATCTTTTTGATTACCATCATGTGATTCTCTCTGGTTTTATCTAAAAATCTTATCAGTATACCAACTGCAGAGTAATATCAGGTCTTGTATGAACCACATACTATAACTTTCCAATCATTGATCTATACAAGGTCTAATCTACCTCTTTTGATTCATCATCCTTGGTAAGCTTTAATCTAGTACACATGGGTGTTCCAACTAGTTTTCAATCTTCCATACCAAACTTCTTGATTATCTCCTTGATATATTTAGATTGAGTGATGTAGATATCATTCTTACTCTGTTGAATTTGAAGACCAACAAAGAATTTAATCTCACTAAACATAGACATCTCAAATTTCTTATTCATTTTCTCTAAAAAATCTTTGCATAGATCATCATTTCCTATAAAAAAAGTATCATCCACAATTATTTTTTCCAAAACAATCTTGTTATCTGGTCCTTCCTTGATATACAAGCTACTATTATCATTAGTTCTTTGAAAACCAATCTGAATAAGATAGTTATGCAATCTTTCATACTATGCTCTAAGGGCTTGTTTTAGACCATACAATGCTTTGTGTAATTTGCAGACTATGTCTTTTTTGTCCAGATCAACAAAAACTTTAGGTTGCTCAATGTAGATTTGACATCCATCTGATATACCTTAAATCCTTTGTATGCAGCATATGCAAGTAAGGTCCTGACACCTTCTAGTCTTACAATAGGAGCAAAAGTCTCTCCATAATCAATTCCTTCTTCTTGAGAGTAGCCTTTAGATGCCAACCTAGCTTTGTTTCTTGACACCTTGCCATCTTCATTCAACTTATTCCTGAATACCCACTTAGTTCCAATCATATTTTTATCTTTAGGCCTAGGTACAAGAGTCCATATTTTGTTCTTCTCTATTTTCTCTATCCCTGCATTCATAGCTTCAATCCAAATTTCATTTTTCAATGCATCTTTGACATTACTAGGTTCAAAATTAGCAAGTAAACAAGTACCTTTTATCTTACTTCTTGTCATAGTACCTTTAGATTTGTCTCCAATAATCTGATCTAGTGCATGATGTCTCCTAACATACTTAGCCAGTACAAGTTCCCTTCCTTTTGACTGAGTTCCACTATCTTCATTTTGAGTTTCAACTTCTAGCTCTGGTTGATTTGTCTATTGCTTGGGTCCTTTAGACTTGGTAGGCATTGGCTCAATAGCTTCAGACTATGACTCGGGTCCTTGTGACTTAGTTGGAACTTCTTGCAACTCAGTGGCTAAGGAATACTTAGGAGTAGAAGTCTGATGACGGGCCACACCACCCGTACCAACTCACAACCAAAAATACAATAATATGGAGACAAGAGAGATGAAAAAATGCTTCATAAAACTTCCATTAATACTTGAAATTCATTAGAAGAGATTACATACAAAGATCTTCTACTTGAAGAGCTTACACTTCAAGAGCTTCTATTTCTCCAACTTCCATTAGAAGAGCTTGAATTTCTTCAACTTCTTGAACTTCAACTTGATTACAAATGATAATGGGCCTTTCTTAAATAGGCACTTCTAACCCAAGACATTACAAACATAACCAATGTGGGATAAAAGGTAAATACAACTACCTTTAAATAAATATTAAATTCCCACCCAAATACAACTAAGCACCCAAAAAATATTAAATACATAATTTAAGGATCTTTCCACAAACTTCTAAATTGCCACCTATACACCTTGATTAATGGAATGACAACTATTTTTACTATTTTTCTTTTTACGCCACCTATGCGCCTCGAAAATAGAAATCTCCTTTTCCTTTCTTTTCTCCTTTTTATTTTTTTATTATTTCTCCTCTAATTTTCGTCACTTTCTCTCTCCTCCACAATTTTTTTTTTTTTTTTTTTTCCCTTTTTTTTTTTTTCCTATTTTTTTTTTTTTCTAATAATTTAATTTTCCCATGTAAGATGCTCCTGCATCAGACTCCCTTGGTAGATAGAAAAGTGTGTCCCACACTTTAATGCCAAAAAAAAGATATACAACCATCTTCATCTTCACCACAAGCTTCCACCTCAACAGGACAAGAAAACCAACATGCAAATCTTCCACCTTTTTTTTTGCTGATGCATGATGCTCCTGCATCCGACTCCCATGGTAGGAAAAATTTTGTGAATATGGATCCACAAAATGAAGTAGCCACTGTTGACATTTTTTTTTTTTCTCTTCCTCCAACACATAGCTGGAACAAGTATCCGATGCTGAAACTTCTCCTTCTTTCTTCTTTTCCAACACCTTGTTGGAACAAGTGTTTGCTGCTGAAAATACTCCTTCGCAATGAACTCTAACCAAGTATAACTCTCATCCTCATCCAATGTTGTTGAATTAATCACACCTGTAATAAATCCAGCAACACCATACCAATCTTCCTTTGCATACCATACATGACTAACAAGATCCTCATGCAAAAAATCATCAATATCTTTTAAACTCATATCAAAGACAACATCCCATGATTCATAAGAATTTACCTGTTTGACATCTTCATCTTTGTTTGCCTCTTTTATGTCATCAACAATGCATGTAACTACTCCACTTGCTTGATCTCCAACTAAGGCACTATACTTCTCCTCCATTGCTGCAATCTTCAAATCATCTTGATCTACTTCAGGTTCATAAATCTTGTCATCTTTATGCTCTTCCTCTTCTCTTTCATCTTCTTCAACTTTAGGTTCACAAATAATTTCCTCTTCATCCGCTTGCTCTTCCATTGGATCATCTTTCTTTTCCACATCCAAAGAATTATCAACATCTCTTTTTTGGTGACATGCTCTTTGTTTCCGCAACTCAGCTTCTAATTCATTCACTTGCTTCTGCAAATCAACTAGCAATGATTGTTGATTTCTTGCTCTAAATTTCTCAAGTCGAGGAATCCTCAGAATCCATCCAATCACAAAAGTCATCTTCGTCTGTCTCTTCTCCATAATCAAGTCTTCAAAAGACAAATCTTGTCCAAAACAAGAACCTCGTGCAAACTGCCTCACAGTCGGCGCTCTGTCTACACAATCAAGAACTTTTTCACAAACTTCACCCAACTCAAGGTCCTGGTGCAAACTGCCTCACATTCGACGATCTGTCCGCACGCTCAAGAACTCCTGCTCTGATACCACTGATGAAAGGCCACACCGCCCGTACCAACTCACAACCAAAAATGCAATAAGATGGAGATAGAGAGATGACAAAAAAAATGCTTCATAAAACTTCCATTAATACTTGAAATTCATTAGAAGAGATTACATACAAAGATCTTCTACTTGAAGAGCTTACACTTCAAGAGCTTCTATTTCTCCAACTTCCATTAGAAGAGCTTGAATTTCTTCAACTTCTTGAACTTCAACTTGATTACAAATGATAATAGGCCTTTCTTAAATAGGCACTTCTAACCCAAGACATTACAAACATAACCAATGTGGGATAAAAGGTAAATACAACTACCTTTAAATAAATATTAAATTCCCACCCAAATACAACTAAGCACCCAACAAATATTAAATACATAATTTAAGGATCTTTCCACAAACTTCTAAATTGCCACCTATACACCTTGATTAATGGAATGACAACTATTTTTACTATTTTTCTTTTTACGCCACCTATGCGCCTCGAAAATAGAAATCTCCTTTTCCTTTCTTTTCTCCTTTTTATTTTTTTATTATTTCTCCTCTAATTTTCGTCACTTTCTCTCTCCTCCACAATTTTTTTTTTTTTTTTTTTTTCCCTTTTTTTTTTTTTTTCCTCTTTTTTTTTTTTTCTAATAATTTAATTTTCCCATGTAAGATGCTCCTGCATCAGATCATGCATCAAAGTCGCTTGATTAACAAATGTATCTTGCAATGTATTAGGTTTAATGAAAACAAATTTCCTGTAGTCTTCTAGTTCCTTTTTTTTTTCTTCTGTCCTTTCTACAAACACATCAACTTTCACATGTGCACTCTCTATGATTTTGTGAGTACACAAATTTAAACATCTATATGCCTTACTTTTGCAAGAATATCCCAAAAATATACCTTCATCACCCTTCACATCAAATTTTCCTTTTCTAGATTCTTTCAATATATACCATTTACTTCCAAATACTTTTAGGTAACCTACATTGGGCTTATAGCCATACCATAACTCATAGGGGGTTTTGAATGAGTCTTTCTTCAACTATACTTGGTTCAAGGTATGAACTACAATGCTGATAGCTTCCTTCCAATATTTGATAGCAATGTTCTTTTCAATCATTAGGGTCCTTACATAGTCCATGATAGATCTGTTCCTTCTTTCAGTTATTCCATTCTGCTTGAGAGTTCTAGGAGCTGATACTTGTCTTTTGATTCCTCTTTCAATGCAAAAGTTATTGAATTCATGGGAAATGAACTCACCACCTCTGTTTGATCTCAAACATTTCAATCTTTTTCCTATTTCCTTTTCTACTCTAGCCAAATACAATTTGAACTTCTCAAATTCTTTTGACTTCTCTCTTAGATACATGATAGTCATTATTCTAGAGTAGTCATCAACAAAGAGAATGAAGAACTTTTCTCCAGTATAGCTCACAATTCCAATAGGTCCACATAAATCAGTATGCACAATTTTCAAAATTTCTTCAGACTGATAGTTTTTACTTTTAAAGCTAGTCTTTCTCATCTTATCAATCTGACAATTTTTGCATAGACCAACCTTAGGTTTCTTTATACTAGGAATGCCTCTTACTTTCCTAAATTTTCTTATTTTCACCAAGTTATCAAAATTCACATGACATAACCTTTTGTGCCATAACCAACTTTCTTCAACTTGAGCAATAAAACATAAGCACTCACCAAGTTCAAGATAAAACACATTACCTTTTGTTTGTATGCTAGATCTAATCAGCTTTCCTTTGTCATCCAACAGTCTTGCCTTTCCATGCATGAATTCCACCTTGAATCCAATATTGATTACCTATGTCAAACTCAATAGATTGTGTTTTAGTCCTTCAAACCAATGGGCATTATCACATATAAGCTCTTTGGTTAATGAGATTCTTCCTCTTCCTTTTATGCAACAAGGTTCATTATTACCAAACCTCACACTGCCACTATCATAGTCTTCAAAATGTTCAAACTTTGTTTTCTCACCAATCATCTAATGAGAACAACCACTATCTATGATCCATGAATCATTTTTACTCACACGAGAGATAAGTGCCATCTTATCTTCCTCATCATTATTAGATTCATCTTTCACAACAAAGTAAACAATTTGATCTTCACTATTATCAAAATCCTTAGAATCCTTAGTCATAAAACATGTTTTCTTACCTTTTTCCTTAAATTATTTGAAGTCTCTCTTGCCATTGCAATATGAACAATTTTCTCATATGAAAAATAGATTAGAGGAACCTTACCCTAGTATTTTCCTTTGCCTCTAGAATATTTCCTTGCAATTAGAGCTTCAACAACCTCAAGATCACTATCAGAACTTTCTTCTGATTCTTCTTCACTTTCTAACTAGGAATCCTTTATCTTCTTGCCCTTTTCTTTGAGTGAAAGCTTGGCTTCAAATTTTGATTCAATGTTCTTGGAAGCTAGAACATAGTTGCCACAGTTATCAAGTTCAAATGTAGTCAATCTTCCTACTATGGCCTCTAAATTTATCTTATGATTTGTTTCACATCTTGTTTCTTGAATTGCAGAAACTCTAATTGCATAAAAGGGAAGCAATGTTCTAAGAAATTTACTTACAACTGTTTCCTCTTTGATATCTCCTCCAGAAGCTTTGATTGCACGAGCACTTGCTTTGACTCTCTCAACATATTTGACAATGTTTTCATCCTCTCTCATCCTCATCTGATCAAATTGTACTCTTAGACTTTCTATTTTGGATCTTCTCACATTATCATCACCTCCATAGATATCCTTTAGCTTGTTTCACATTTCAAAGGTAGTTTTGCAGTCCTTGATATCATCAAATTCTTGATAGCTTAGGGTAGATGCAATGTCTATCATCATGGTGTTATGAGTCTTCTTCTCAACAATGTCATTAATAGATAATGTACCAGAAGGAGTTACATATTTTTCATCAAGGTATTTCAATCCTATATCTCCAATGGAAGCCAGATGGAGTCTCATCAATCCTTGCCATGCTAAAAAGTTATCCCTATTAAGCCTTGAAATTTTCTTCTTGTAAGACATCCTGATCTTTAGCTTAGATCCTTGAAATCCTTCCTACAAGAACCAAAAGCTCTAATACCAATTGTTGGAAATATAGGTGGAATAAATAAGGGTGGGGGTGAATCAGTTACCAAAAAAAGAATCCACAAACCCCTTAGATGTTTTATAAAATTAGTTGATACTGTCACTCAGTAAACATACAAAAAAATGTTGTAACTCAGTAGATGTAGTGCATGTTAACTTATTACTGATCTTTAAGTATTCACAATGATTAACATGTATGCATAAAAAAAATAACATGAACACATGAGACACCAAATTTAACGTGGAAATTAAATATAGAAAAAACCATCAAGTAACTAGCTACTGATTTTCACTCATTTGAAGTAAGCCCTGTTAGGAGCTAACCCTTTTAAAGGTTACAAAGTACACTATTAGGTGTAACCTTGTTAGAGGATTTAATCACCCTATTAGGAGTGGCCTTGCTAGAGGACTTTAGAACAATTCAATAGAACTATCACCTTGTTAGAGGATTTACAAAAATGGTTGTTGGACCAACTTTGTTAAGAGATTTAGAAATCATTGCTACAATGGTGAGAAAGTAACAATGAATGGACTCAATTAACTGAATTGCTGATACATATCTCTATTTTATTCTACTAGATTCTCTTTGTTCAAATAAAAAAATTTTGCTCCTAAAGGATATCTGACCATCCTTCAAAATTCACTTACACTTTCTTCTTCAATCAATACACTTGCATGCTCACTCCATACATATTTTTGAATTCTCAACTTGACCCTTCATTTATACCTTACAAATTGTCAAGTCAACTCATTTAGAATTACAATTATCAATAATCATTACATCAGTCAGCTACAGTTATTGCATGAAACAATTAAACTTTATTTTTTTAAATAATAAAATCCTTCATTGGCCAACCATGCTTGGTAAACATTGCTTCAGAAATGATTTCTAGTGTTAACCAACTAAAGCTCAGTTAACACTGTGAACTCTACAAAATCCTTTGGAGACTAAGTGAACTTGGTAAACACTAACTTTCCTTTGCTAACCTTGTGATCTTGGTTACCATTGACTTCTACCACAAAATCCTTCAATGCTCGAGTGAGCTCGGTAAAACTTGTTTCCACAGAGTAATTTTCATGAATGCTCGATAGACTCTAGAATTTGATTTGCTAACCAACTAAGCTCAATAGACTCTTTCTGCCAACTGATATGACATTTGTGTAACATCAAAGACAACACACAATTGAACAATTGTATCCAATAGAGATTATCATGAATTTTCTAAGTATAGATGAATATTACTCTTATATCTAAAATAATTTAATTACAAAATTTATTGGAAAAAAGCAAAAATATTAATTGAGAGGAAAGCATGTTGTAACTAAACTTATGCATGCATATGAAAATAAAAATGTTAAAAATAGAAAGTTGAGTATAGTATGGTTACATGCATGTGAAAACAAATAGGCTAAAAATAAAAAGCTAAGTATAGTATGGTTACATGCATGTGAAAACAAATATGTTAAAAATAGAAAACTAAGTATAGTATGGTTGCATGATTTGAGATATCAAAGACATGCGGAAATACTAATTGCATGTGTATTTTTATTTCATAAAATTTAATTTTTAGATTTATTTATTTAAAATAATAATAATAATTTATTAATTTCTAAAATGAAATAAATATTATCCATTTAGTTATAAAGTGAATTTTTTTTTTTTAGGGAAAAGTGGCAAGCCACTATATTATGTTATAAAGTGAATGTTAGTATTATTGATTATTTAAATTTAATTAAACTCTTAGTTGCATATAAATGACTTTATAATTATCAATGCAAGAGAGAAGTTAATAAATAATATTTATAATTTTATTATATTTTAAGAGAAGTTGTGGTAGAGTTCACTTTGTAATCATTTAATTAATAACTATTTGACTTTATGAGAGAAATTATAAATAGTTAAATTAAATTAATAATTTTATCTCTAGTTGCATTATGAATTAAAGGAAAACTAAATACTAATATTATACTTAAATAGGAGTCAAATTAATATTTTAGAAATTGAAATTGATATCAATATTTAAATATATTAATATACATTTGCATTATTAATTAAATCATTTATGATTTAAGATTATTTAATTTAAAAACATGATAATGTTGCATGATATTTTATATGCACAAGGAGATGTGATATTCAAATACTTATTTAGATAAGTATATTAGCATAAGAATTTATATTAACATGTATATTCTTACCTTATTTCTAAATACACCCTTATGACGTAAACTAAACAAGAGAAATTGGTGGAATTAAATCAAGTGGCTGAAAACTATGCATTTCTAATATTCTATTTATAGTCTTCTGATGTTTATTTTCTTGATAGTTTTTTTTGTGCATTGTTTAGTTGACCAAGTTAGGATGTGCACTAGAGAAATTTTTGAGATTTATTTTATGATTATTTGACTAGATGTCATGATGAACTTTATGATTTGAATTGAGATTTATGTTTTATGAGCTTTATGATATTGAGCATTTATGAGAACTTGGGTTTCAAAAACCAATGGTATTTTTTGGGTTGCTTGTTAAGGAACCAAATTTGATCAATATTACTCTTGTGGTATGGAACACTATTGTGGTTTTTTTTTTTTGGGAAGGTAGTCTACGTGCATGTCTATTGGAATGGCTTGCAATGGGGGCTGGGGCACAAAGTGGATGCCAAGGTAACTTATTGTAAGTTGTGTAGCAACTAATAATATAGTAATTAAAATATCTTTCCTAGCCCTTTTCCTTGAGATACACTAAAAAGATGAGTTATAAATGTTTGCCTCACCCATGCCTTGAGTCCTTGTATAGGATAGGATGGGAATGAGATGATACCTAGTGAGAGGTATGACTAGTTTCCTTGTCATCACGAGAGGGTATTCTAGTTCTGCATAAAGTCACTAGGGGGTCAGGGTCTTGAGAGACTACTAGGGTAACCTTAGAGTTGGCTCATGTGATGACACTTCATAGTATGTAGCATGAATCTCTTTCATGATTTTTTAATATTTTTCTCTAGTGGTGTACTTGTTGGATATTACTTTTGATGGTGTATTTATTGTGAGTTGTTACTCATTGATTGGATATCATTTATTATTGATAATTGACTTTTATTAATGAATGATCAATTATTCATTGGTGGTGTTTTATATTTTTGGAGTTAGTGATTGGTAGTTATCTATTAGTCATTGTGCTTGTGACACTTGACATTGATTTCAAGGTGGTTGTATATTTTTGGTGTAGGTATTTGTATGTTGACTTGGTATGAGACGTTAGTATTGGAATGAGTGTCATTTTGATTTTGATTATCTCTTTTTCTTAAGTAGTTTGTGTTACCCTTAAGGTAGTTTTGGCTATCAGGATTCCTTGCCTAGAATTATTTTATGAATTGATTATCTATATGTGGATCGTACATTATCTCTCCTACATGGTGGAGTGGGAGCCTAATTAGGTTACCATGTAGTCGGGAGGTAGTGTACTCTTACCATTTGGGTTTCCCTCAGATTGACAGATGTTGGATGCTCCTTGATATAGTGGTACCATTATCATTCTTTCTCTCATCTTGAAGACTTATATTCATCTGATGGATCTATGTATCATGTATTTTAAGATCCTATAGGATATTGTATTGTATATTATATACTTGTATTTATTTTCACATACCCTATGACATGTGTGGTGGATGTTATTCATTAGATGTGCTTTCATATTATTAGTTGTACTTATGCATTTTCTTATATGATTATGAACATGGTAATTGAGTTTTAAACTTATTAATAAAACTTTCTTAAATGTGACTCAATGTGAAGGAACCCTTGAGGAATTGAAACTATATTTGTAATTGATTACGTGTTCTTGATGTGTATGTATATATTGCTTCCACTTTATTATTACTTTGATGTTGTTTAAACTTTAGAAAAAAATAGTTTAGTAAAATTTTTAACATATTAGGTTTATTTCTTTTGGGTTCCTGAGCGAGGTGTTACAAAAATGCATAGGTACACTACAATTGAATGCATAATCTCCTATAGGAGGAAGAACTAGGAACATTGAGTGTAGAAGAACTGTAAACACCTATAAAGACACATGTCACTGACACATTATGAGGCTAATGGAATGGAAAGAACACTCACTTGACAAAGGAAGATAGAAACATGGCCAATATGAAAGTCTAGAGCTCTAAAATTTTAACCCATAGCTCCCAAGAATCTTTACATGCAAACACATGTCACAAAAAGAGAGAAGAAAAATATGGAGACTAAAATTTAGAGATCCATAGACGAGGAAAAATTCTTGATGCAAATGTAGAGAAGGAATTACAATTTTACTTAATGAATGAATTATTACAAACAAAGACAATCCTTATGAAGGACATCAAAACCCTTAAAGGTAACTAACCTAGGTTGCATGATAATAATTAGTAAAAAAAATTAATTATTACATGCCTAAAGTTTAGCTTAAGTAAACTAGAGATAATAAGTGACTTAATAATTAAATCAAAATTATTTAATTAATAAAGAAATATTTTATTACTCTAACCCCCCTCCCCCCACAAAGATAAACTTAGGGAGTAGCTAAAAACCTAGAAACAACTACTGAAAGTAAAAAATGGATCTCAACAACAAGGCCTAATAAAGTAACCAATCACAACCAAATCTCTATAAATATGAGAAATAGAGAAAAATACATGGGAGAAAACCTACTCCAAAAAAATATGGAAAGAATGTCCTAAAATATAGGAACAAAAGGATGATCATGAAGAACACCACTCAATAATGAAGCTGCAAACACTATCAAGTTGCTAATATGAAGAACCTCCATTGTATAGAAAATGACTAGGTAGAGAAGACTAAGTTTGAATAGATGATCAGTAGAAGATGGAAGATATCTTTATGGCCTCCAAAAATAGGAATGAAATAGTGTCCATATGGTAAATGATCCATCTCACTAAAATGCATAACTATCTAGCCATTGCATCCATCTAGTACATAGGAACAAATAGTGAATACATAGCTCACTCCATCAAACCAAGAAAGCATTAGAACCAATAAAAATTCCCTATAATTCTGAGAGGTAACACACATTCACTGAAATTGAAGGCATAATCTCATGCACAAAGAAGTGTTGGAATTACAAGATAGAAAGGTTGTTGAAAGGGGGTGTGAATTAGTATCCCCTAGAAAATTTTCATTTTTCCCAAATAATCCTTTCTTTTTTCTTATTATTACTTAGTTAATGTTAAGCATATAATAGTTTGCATACAACTTAATAGCATAAATCAATTAAATCAACTTTAACACATAAACTCATGAAAACATAATACATAACACATTGAATTTTGGTATCTCATAAACCCTTTTTAAGAGGGAAAACTGTGATGGGGATGATACCCACAAATCCATTACTACTGCAGTAAGAGGTTTCCTTGTTAGGGCTACAATGTTTAGTCACTTCTTATGACTTACTCAGTTAGGAGTATATAATAAGATCTGCAAGGATCTACCTTTTATAAGGATTTAACAAAACTTATTGTGTACTCAGTTAAGAGATTTACATATAAGACTACTAATTCCACCTTTCTTAAGGATTCAAAAAACTACTACAGGGGTTAACAATAACAAAAATGACCTACAATAGAAACTTATATTTCTTGATTAGATCATCTTCTACTAAATGATTATTTCCTTGATGCGATATATTTTTGATTCTTTTATGCTCTATCTTTATCTTCAATATAGAGCTTTGTACCATATTGTCCCTTCCAATCCTTACTCTGCAATATTAATCTCCTTCACAAAAATATCTTTTATCATACCAAAAACAAAAACAACATCTTCAAATTTTGTACAACTGCTCCTTTTATAGTAATATTTTTCCATTTTGCAACTTGACCTAGTTAGGTTTTTGAAACCTTCTATAATTATTCTCTAATCATGATCTATAGTTCTGGAAACAATCAACATTTCCTTACTTAAGAACATTATTTTCATTGGTTCACACAACCTTGTAATCATCAATAATCACTTCACATTCTTCAAGAAAATCTTTGCAAATCTTTACCTTGATTCTTGTAAACCATTTTCATCCTCAATCCAAGAAAACTCAAATTTTGATGTCATTCTTGTGTCTCTTAGTAAACATACTAATCCAGACTAATAATTAGTTAACCTTTTCTCGATGTCCTATGTATATCTTGGTGTATTGTATGCTCGGTGTAGCTTGTAACTTGACTCGGCTAAAAATCTTTCTCAGTTGATATAGTATCACCCAATTTACACTTTGAGTTTAGGTTCATCTATGATGTACTACTATGTCCTCCTTCATTGGTTGGGCATCATAAGGAATCAGTTGATATTTTCATTTTGACACTAATAAGAAATATGATGCAACAATTCTCCCCTTTTGACATTAGTGTAAAAAATGTAATATATGCATACAACTTAAACTTTATATAATGTTCTCAAATCAACTCCCCCTATACATATGTTCCCTCTTGGTATAGCTTGTATTTTTCAATATCTTCTTCAAAACTGATTTTATTTGTAGTATGTATATAATATCACCTTATAACTTTGAAATATATATGATATATATGTATTTATATACTATTAGGATTCTTTAGAATAACTGAGAGGGGGAGTCAGTTCTCCAAGGTCCAGATGTACAAGTAAGACTTTTCAATGCTTAGTAGACCCATATCCATAAAACTTCAATATACATGCATCCATTAGATCATATAATACTTAAACGTTGTAGGTTATTATCCTAGATCAAAATAACTTTGCAGAAATGTAAACATGAAATAACATAAGAACATTCACATAATTTGACACAAAAATTTTATGTGGAAACCCAATTTAAGAAAAACCACCAGTAACATGCTACTAATTCTTACTCTTTTGAAGTGATGCCCTGTGAAAGACCAGCCTTGTTAAAGGTTACAATACACAATGTTAAATGTGATCTAGTTAAAGGATTTCAATCAACCTATTAGGAGTGAGCCTTGTTATAGGACTTTAGACCATTCCATTAGAATGTCACCTAGTTAAAAGATTTACAAATAATTATTAGGTCAACCTTAATCCAACAGATTTACCCTAGACTAATACAATGATTAGAAAATAATAATAAAGATTGATCTTATAAAAAATTACAACTCACTTGTAGATTACAAATCTTTGTTTCAATCCTTCATTATTCTTGGCATTCATTCTCTTCAGATTTGATAGCTTGTTAACCCTTCAAGCATTCATATATATATATATATATATATATACATACATACATACATACATACATATATATATATGTACATATATATATACACACACACACACACACACACACACACACACACACACACATATATATATGTATGTATGTATATATGTATATATATATATATGTATATATATATATATATATATACATACATACATATATATATATATATATATGTATGTATAGATACATATATGTGTGTGTGTGTGTGTGTGTGTGTGTATGTATACATACATACATACATACATACATATATACATATATATGTATATATATATATATATATATATATATATATATATATATATATATATATATATGTATGTATGTATACATATATATACACACACGACATAGAAACAACAGTAGATTATACCCCCTTTTTTGACACTTATGTATAAGGATTTTTCAACATAGAATAGTACTTACTTCAAGGATAATCCAAATATTCGAAGAACTCTTTGGGATCTCTTATATGTGTTTGCATGACCTCCTAATGAGGGAGTAGAAAATCTTGAATCTTAGTAATCTCCACTCTTAGAGTGCTCTCCTCCTATAACAATTTAAGTTGAAGCCCCATGAGGTATCTCACTCGGGTATAGTTCTTTGAAGGCATGCTCATGTCTTTACTCATTTCATCTGCACTGGTCTTCATATCTTCATCAATCTTCCTCAACTTATCTATGACCTATCTTGTTATAAAGGGAATATCACATAATTTTTGAAATAGTGATAAAACCTTATGAACTACAATTTTTATTGATGTACAATAGTATACAATGCATTTTCAATGGAAATATCAGTTGAAACTTTCTCCAACACTCTATTCTTAAATTTCTTCTCACTCCTCTGTATAAAAAATGAATGTGTATCAATATAAGGATCATTAAGTTTGTCAACAATTTGAACTAATTGATCCAAAATAGGCAATTTCTCATTTAAAATTATATCTAGTGTGGCTACAAAAAGTATATCTTTAACATCATGAAGGACTTTTTAATGCTTAAGCTCTTTTTTTGTTCTTGCTTGTTCCTCCATCCTTTCACATAACTGTAGATAAATAACCATTTATCCATCATCTAAATTATTTGAGTCCCAACTCAATATAATAATATATTTTTCTAATGTTACCAAGTCTGACCAAAATGAATATGATTCACTCTTCTTTCTCTTTTTCTTTTTTTCTTTAGTTAGTTCTCGATGAGATTGAATGTAGCACTCGGACTTGAGTTTCCAAATTTGTTAATGTAATGCTTTTTTTTGTTTGAGAAACTTCCTCTAGTTTTACTTGTTCATCAAAGGATAGTTGGGTCATAAGAGATATAAGTTCCGTGTAGAGTGATGTCTCTTTTCCTTCATTTTCCTTTTTGTCAACACTTGGTATCTCTTCAATTTTAACACAAGATATTGTTGAGACTAGTGTCTACAAGAATATAGGGTCAATATAGAAACTTGACACATTACTCATAAATGTAAATCCTCAAGTGTTAAATAATTTTACAATTGTAAGTTGAACTTTCTCAATTATTCCCTCACTTGGAGGTTTGTAGGTTGGTCCTAGATCACTAGTATCAAAAATATCTACATTGTGCTCTGTGGAGTCACCTCCAATTTGAGAATGTTCGGTTCCACTACTTATATCTACAATATTACCTCTATTTCCCCCTTGGGCCTATTGCTCGATATTCTCACTTGGTTGTTATCCCTTAGTTTGATCTATAGTATTTTGTAATGCATATAAAGAGCCAACAAAAATTTCTACAACTTTTTTTTCTTTTGGCTTTGGAAAATCTCTAATTTTCTCAATAACTAGTTGACAATTGGGTTTGTTTGTTTTTTATTAGATAAACAGGTTTTACAGGGAACCTGAAACCTGAAAGTTAGTACATAAGAAGGCTGATAATAAGCGTGATAGCCCAACCAAAAAAGTATAAGTTCAAAGGCTGATAATAAGCATTAAGCCCAGCCAAAGGAAAGAGTACTAAGAAAAGACCAAGAAAAGGAAACAATGAAAGCCATGGCCAAAAGCCAGAACAAAAAGCCAAAAGCCAGCGATAAACAAAAGAACAAGCAAGATTTATTCCTCATTCTTTCGCTCTAGATCATGTTGTTGAGATAATGGGTGTTGCACACATTGCATAATATTGTTATTTTATTATTTTATTTTTATTATGTAATGTTGTACCTAGATGGACGTGCAACATGTAAAGATTCCCATGGAATATTCTTGATGAGTTGTATTGTAACATTGTGATAATATTTCATGCAATTATTTAATATTGGGGAAAAGAATTAAATGCCCAATATTAAATGTGGGGTCAGTGGGTTAGGTAGCACATGGTTTATGTAATACCACTTGGTGGTTTTGTGGGACTTGCTACTATATAAGCAGCCACAAGGGTAGTTGTTGTAGTGAGAGTGACAAGGAGAAGACAAAAGGCAAGAGTCGAGCGGGACAAGGCTTGACAGGTTAGCCAAGGGAGCATTTGTGAAGGTTAAAAGCATGGCATGGGATGTGTGGATTCATGCTTGTTCACATAGTTTGCTCAGTTGTGGCTATGGCCATGAAGGCTTCCATGGTTGTATGGCAATGGTATTTTTGCTGAATAATACATGGTGATGGATGCTTTTGGAGGCTAAGTTTTTCCCTCAATGAGGGTTTCCCAAGGTATATCTTGTGTCACATTTTGTGGGTATGTTGTCTATTCTCTTGCATGTGGTTTTTTAATTCTGTGTTTATTTCAAATTTATTATGGGTTATGTGGAAATGGTTATATTCTTTGTTGCCAAGTTTTCTTACAAGTGGTATCAGAGCTATGGTTTTATTATTGTAACCCTAGATTGAATCCATGGGAATGCATGAGAGGATAAAAGAAAGGGCAAGATATATGAATGATTTATTGCAGATCTAAGGACTTTGGATTTGTTGTTATGATGGGATGTTAAAAGATTTGGGCATGTGAAATTGTTGGAAAAAAAGAGTTTTTTTTGGATGTTTCATTTAAATGAGGGTTTTGGGGGCTAGCTTGCAGAAATGACCTCCTGGGTAAAAACAGACCTCACCATTGGATTTGGGTCAACATTTCCATAAATTTTGATATATAATATGCCCTAGTTTGGCCATGTTCAAAGGAAATGAAAGAGTTTTTTAGTTTCAGCCCATGATGGCCGTCAAATTTAATCCCGTCAGAATTTTTGTCACTGAAAAAAAAAATTAAAAATGAAAAATCGTACTAAAAATGGTAAAAAGACTGTCTTAGTAAAACGGCCATAACTTTCTCTCAAAATATCAGATTTCAGAGTTCTTATAGGTGTTGAAAAGCTAATTCAGAGCACTACAAGATGGTGTAGGTTTGGTTCTGTGATTTTGAAATTTTGTTAGGCTTTCAGAGCCCTAAAGTCAGATGTTATTTATTTTGAGCACGAATTGGAACATAACTTGGGCATACAGAGTCAGATTTTGGACTTCAAGTAGTCAATGGAAAGCTCTTGGAGAGCTCAACAAATTGGTTCAGATTTGGTGCAGGTTTGGCATAATTTATTTGTTGATATATTGATCTGAACAGTTTATAGTTATATTTTGACTATGGTAACATTGGTAGTTTATGGCATTGGAGATTTAAGATTTGATGTCATTATATACTCAGTTCATATTTCAGATTGGTCTCATGATGATATAGTTATCAGTGTTTGGTTTGGATATGCATGATGACTTGTTGGGTCTACAAGTTGTGCAATGTTGTAAGCGGTCTATACTTACAGGTTGCATTTATAGCTTGGTTATGGGTTGTCTTTGCCCATTGATCTTTCATCATTGATGCATATTCAGATTGGTGGCTTGGATTTGGGTTGTCTATGCCCTAAGTCACATGATTTTATCTTTATGTAGAAGGGATGAGATGTTGTTACCAAGTACAGTCATGGCAGAGGATTGTGGTTGACTATGCTGACAGATTGGATACTTTGAGAGCCAAATGCTCAGTTCATGGATGTGATCATGGTGTCATAGATTTTGGCATGACATGATTGGTTATACAGGTACATCCTTGATGTTCATTAGCTTGGATTTTCTGATTTAGTTATGGTGGTATATCTTCTTGGTAGAGGATCATGGTTATTTGGTTTCTTTTGAGGAGCTCATGATGTACACTTTGAGTTCTTTGATGGTTTGATTCCTTGGTTGATTCTCATGGTTAGAGGATGGGTTTGTTCATCATATGTCATGGATAGCTTGGATACACAGTTTAGTGGGAGCTTGTGACAGTGATGGGGTGACAGTACAGGATTAGTTCCTGGTTTGGTTTGGATCTTCAAGTAGGAGATGGATTTTATGATGCCATAGGTGGCTTGGTACCATGGTTGAGTGGGAGTTGTTGGAATTGATATATTTATTGAGTGTTTGCAGATGCTGGAGGTTTGTCTTAGATCCTGTTGCTACAGAAGCATCTTTAACATTTGCATGGTGCACTTGTTATCTTCATGGTGTGTGAAGATGGTTAGACCTTGAGGACTCATGGAGTTCTTGGTTATCTTCATGGTATGTGGAGATGGTTTTCTTCATGGTGTGTGGAGATGATTGCATCTTGAGAACTCACAGGGTTCTTGGCAAAGGTGTGGTTTATGCTTTTATTTGGCATGTTATCCTTGGTGTGAGGATGGTTTCATTATTATGTCATGGTATACTCTTGATACGCATTTAGATTTGTGACATGTTATGGTGTGTTCATGTGGAGCATGTTATCTCTTTAATTGAGATGGTAAGATCATGTTGTCATGTTTATGTTCCTGAGGCCATGGTTGGAACTTTGACATTGATCTTGGTTTAGTTTCTTGGTATTGAGTACACTGATCATAAGCTGGATACTTCATGATATTGCTATGTTTCTTTTGGAGTTGGCATGGATTGATTGATTACAGGTGCTCATGGATACTTAGAGATGGTGGTGACGTTGATTTCTCTTAGATTAGAGAAGTATTTGTTGGGACGGTTGATGGTTTCAGCAAGAAGTCTGAGGGGTAGTCACCTGATATGGACTTGAGAGGAGATTGTTCTTAGATGAGTCTTGGTTGGTGACTTGGGTATCTTGATGAGCATTCTCATTCCCCACTCTTGGTCTACTCAGCGGTTTGCTACTTGAGAGGTATAGCCCATTGTTTCTCTCAGTTGCATTATATTTATGCTTGTCTTTCATGGATATGGATCTTGAGCTATGGTACATGAGTTAGTTCTGGAGGGTTCATTTGAGAGATGGTTTAGCATTGGTTATCTCCATGTGCATATGTTGTTATGCTAGTTGAGTTTGGGAGATGGTTTTATATTTCACATATTCCTTGGATTAGGAATGATTATTCCTTGGTTTAGGAATGGTTTTATTGAGTTTGATCTTCTTGTGAGAGGCTTACATCCATGATTAGTTATATGGTATGGTTTGGGTGGTGTTGAGGCTTCTTGTTGGGGTTTTATGGAGGAGATCATACTTGCACAGTTTACATCTAGAGGTGTGTGTAGAAGGACATGATACAGGTTATGATTTGCATGGTTTCTCCAGTCTTGGTTATCTTCCTGGATGTTCAGTTTTGACTACATTGGATTTGAGATTGGTTGGAGATTGTGATCACTGGTTTGTGCTCATGTATGTCATGTGAGAGATGACATGGTTATTTCTTTATCTCTTTCCTTTGTTGGTTGTGGAGAATTTGGGAGACTATTGGAGACTTGTTATGAGAGTTTTTCTTGCAGGATATCGGTTTATGTATTATGGATGTCCTTGATACTACATGGATTCACTTCTTTGAGATGTGTTGAGTGGATTAGTTATAGATTTGACATTATCTTTTGCAGTGAGAGCTTCTTGGTATATATGTGACAGGTATTGCTCTTGAGGCTTATGATTGCAGGTTGCAGATTGGATATGTTGATGATATGAGATTCACTTGTTATACCTTTTTTGGAGGTATGGATAGTTGGATGGGTTTGGCACTTTTTTGTGGGTGCTATTTCAGCTATGGATATTTTGACAACTACGGATACATGTGATTACCTTTGGATCAGGTTATTTGTGATTGGAATTTTAGTTGGTACAGGATTTTATGATCTTCTAGTGTGACAGGTTGGGTGGTTTTTTCTTTGGATGGCTTCTATGTATTTCCAATGGGAGTGGCATAATAGGAGGTGAGATCATTCGTGTTCGAGATGCTGGATACTTTGATTTTGTTGCAGGTACTAGGATGGAGCACTTGGTGTATTTTGATCCATGATGGTGGATGTGCTGGGAGGGATTGTTCCCTTGTTCATTTTTTGTGGCTACGGATTGACCCTATGCAATGTATACAACAAGTGAGAGATTGTTGAGATAATGGGTGTTGCACACATTGCATAATATTGTTATTTTATTATTTTATTTTTATTATGTAATGTTGTACCTAGATGGACGTGCAACATGTAAAGATTCCCATGGAATATTCTTGATGAGTTGTATTGTAACATTGTGATAATATTTTATGTAATTATTTAATATTGGGGAAAAGAATTAAATGCCCAATATTAAATGTGGGGTCAGTGGGTTAGGTAGCACATGGTTTTAGCACATGGTTTATGTAATACCACTTGGTGGTTTTGTGGGACTTGCTACTATATAAGTAGCCACAAGGGTAGTTGTTGTAGTGAAAGTGACAAGGAGAAGACAAAAGGCAATAGTCGAGCAGGACAAGGCTTGACAGGTTAGCCAAGGGAGCATTTGTGAAGGTTGAAAGCATGGCATGGGATGTGTGGATTCATGCTTGTTCACATAGTTTTCTCAGTTGTGGCTATGGCCATGAAGGCTTCCATGGTTGTATGGAAATGGTATTTTTGCTGAATAATACATGGTGATGGATGCTTTTGGAGGCTGGGTTTTTCCCTCAATGAGGGTTTCCCAAGGTATATCTTGTGTCACATTTTGTGGGTATGTTGTCTATTCTCTTGCATGTGGTTTTTTAATTCTGTGTTTATTTCAAATTTATTATGGGTTATGTGAAAACGGTTATATTATTTGTTGCCAAGTTTCCTTACACATGCATCACTTGAGCAGCCTCAAAGACCTGTTGATTCTCCTCCATTTCCATCTTTGCACCCTTTGATTCCCCTGGTCCTGAGCAGGAGTGGAGTTGTCCTTTGCAAGATCGTCCTCCATTTTGGCGTCATCCCTATCATTTCCATCCTCATCATCATGCATTTCTCTATCTTTGATCTAGCCCATGAGAGAGATGATGTTGTTGTTGATGGAGCTTGATAAGGAAAACATCTGATTCACAAGGTTGTGATTGTAGTTTTCTAGATGGTGTATCCTCTGTTCCACCAGAGTGAGCCTATCAACCGAATCCATCTTCCTATTGGCATCCATTCCTTTCCTTGTTGCCTCAATGTGTTTCACCTGGCCTTTAACCTCCTTTAGCTCATGGAAAAGCCATTTGATTGATCTAAAATTATCAATCATGCTATTGCAAGCATTATTTAAAAGGTTCATCCTTGTCTCCCTAGCTCTGTCCGAAATAGCCACAATCGTCGGATCAATTAATTCTTCTAGCCACTGCTCTTCTCGATTATCCATGAGGATTTGGGGATACATGGCCTCCCTAAAGATTCCCATTTTGGAAATTTTGACATTGAAGTTGATCCACACTTTCCTCCTATTATTGGTCTACAATTCCCCTTATGCATACCTAGCTTTCTCCTCTTTCTGCTCCTCAGGGTGAAGATGGATAGGAGAAAGGGGCAGCACAGACACCTCCTCATATTGAGAGTGCACATCCTCCAAACTCTCCCTCTTGTGCTTCTTTCCACTATCCTCCTTTGTTTCCTCCTGCGTCTCCTTCACCACCTCCTCAGACTCCAGATCTGCCTCATCTTCGCTACTTCCCTCCTCAGCCTTCTCAGCTTGCTTCTGCCCGAGATCCCTAGGGCTTTTTCTTCTTGGGGTTATGGGGGTAGATTTTTTGACATGATAAGTCACTACTTTCCCTGAAGAGGAGATCTCACCTTTCTCAGAACTGAGGCTCTAAATATCATATGAGTCAGAGGAGTAACTGGAACTTCCAGACTCCACTATCTCTATCTGGGGGGGCATTCCTAATAGTCTAAGCTTTGAAGTGCTCATGGATAAGTAGCAGCAGCCCCTCATGTAGAGCCGAGCTTGCAATGGGCTTCTTTTTGAAGCTGTCCATCACCTTACTCATATAGGTTAATAGATAAAAAGGGAAAGAAATTCTAGCTTTCTTTTGAAAATGATTTAAAATAACAAAGTGGTGGGTTTGGGCTCTATCAAACCTTGGATCCAAAGTGATATACTCAATAACAGCTTTCAGAACATACCTCCACCGCTTCTTCATGGAGTTGGGGACATAGTAGGTGTCAATTTTTTTCAAAGCCTTCAATTCCCTGAAGAATTTGAAACCCTTGATAGGGATCTTGGTGGCAGCCACGATCACCTCCTCCATTATCTAGAAATTGATGTCATTCACCTTAACCCTACCATCTTTCTAGGACCCCACCATACTGTTGGTCACCTCCTAATCAAAACCATGTAGCTTCATGAGATACTTGGTTACCCTACCCTCATCCAACTTTTTCCAAACTTTTGGCCTGCTTCTCCATTTCTCAAAGTCCCCCACTAGCTCCTTTCTGCATCTCTCGCCCACCATCTCCACACACTGCACACCTGCTTTACTCATAGGCTCTTCACTGTGAGACTAGAGCAAACTACAATTGGAGTAGTTTTTAAGTTTTCATTGATGTCAAACATATTTTTAAGACATAATGTCAAACCTACTAGAGAGACATTTAATTATAGTGTAGAGTGCCATATCATTTGATTGACAAAGAGGATTTGAAAAAAAGAGATCATGAGATGACCTAGTGAGAGGTTGATTTGAGATGTCTTAAGCATCATGAAAATAAAAGGTCCACTTAATTAGTTAGTCCTTGATGAGATAATGTATTGTTCAATCAATAAATGTAGTGTACAAGTCAATTGGATGGAGCTAAGATTTGAAACAAGTCAAAACAATAAGCTTGATCAAGTATCAATATTGCACAGTCAATGAAGGAGATGAAGCAAAAGATTAAGGAACTTAAGTAGAAGCCAAATCAAACTGAGTGATAGTTATTGCTGAGAAAATGTATGGATAAGTGTAGTAATGAATGAGCATAGTATTGGCTAAGTGATCATGTTGATGTCAAGTGAGAAAGTATAGTGATTTTTTAGCTACACGATGATGACCAAAATGAAGAACATAGTAATTGTCAAGTGATAACAAAAGTTACAATTTTAGAAAGATTAGATTTTGAGGTTAACACGGCTAGAATTTTGAATTATTCAAGCTTGTCAAAGATAAGGATTGATAAGTTGGCATATTTAATAAACAAGGTGAGTTTTTTACATGATCAAAAGAAAGGATTTGATTAGAAGTTTCTAGAAGAAGGAGAACAAAAAGATGGAAGGATTTGATGAATCTGAGCTAACCGTAAGACCAATGGTGATGTTTAAGTGAAAAAAGATCAAAATTACCTATTTAAGGAGACATAAGGAATGAATTTTAAGGTTGGTGCATTGTTTATTGACAATCTTAAGGAGAATCTATCAAGAGAAAAACAACAGATGTGAAGTGTGAAGATCTTATGAAGTGTGTTTGCTTGAGGAGGTATCAAGTAGATCAATGATGGAGATGTGAATAAAGGTCAGCCAATGAACCAACATATGAGTGATTAGAGATCTACATTTTCAAAGTGAGTTTTACTTTATAGATCAAACCTATTATTGTATTCTAACCATTGTATGTATCCAAAATTCTTTAATCAAGGTGATATTCTAATGGAATGTTATAAAGTCCTCTAACAAGGCCACTCCTAATAGGATGATTAAATAATTTAACATGACCATATTTAACAATGTATTGTACAACCTTTAACATGGTTGGCTCTTAAGTGAGCTCACTTTAGAAGAGCAAAAAGTTGGTAGCATGTTACTTGGTGGTTTTTTCCAAATTGGATTTCCACATTAAATACTAGTGTTAAAAGTGTTATTTACATGTGTAGATGTTATTATTTTGCATCCTATATTTCTCACTAGTTTATTAACTAGAAGTTGACACATACAAAGATAGAGAGTTAAGATATTGCATGAAATGTTAAATTGTTGATGATATTCTATAGAGATCGAGTGGGTATCTGAGTTTTTCAAAGTTTTTTGAAGCATTTAGAAGTTGAATTGGTACATCTAGACCTAAGGATAACTAATTCACATCTCCTCTCAATTATTCTAAATCATTATAATAATTTGTATCAGAGAATTGACGCTTGTCAGAAAAGTTTGAAGGGACTCAAGCCAAAGATCATGATGTACAACATAGAGATACCTAAGCTGCATAAGGAGAACTTCTCAACATTGCAAAGGTTGTTATTGTTGGAAATATAAGGTAGCCTATGCTACTAAGAGGGGAGGGGTGAATTAGGAACCGATAAAACTTTAACTCACTTCACCAATTAATCCTTCATATATTATTCTAATCTAATTGCATGCATGAAAGAATGCAAGAAATAAAATATTCATAACACTTTGACACAAGATATAGTGACCCATAAACCTTCCAATTAGAAAGTAAAATTGGGGTGGGGATGATACCCACAAGTTTTAGTACTGCAGTATAAAGTTGGCCTATTAAGGCTTACAATTGACTACTTTTGGTGATCTCCTCTATTAGGATCAATAAGGGCTATCATGTCCACCTTATTAAAAGATTTACAAACATACAATGAAGTATGCACTCTATCAGGAGATTTAGAAAAAGACTAGTAAGTCCACCCAGTTAAAGGATTTAGCTAATGCACCTGTTAGAATGAATCAATGCCTGATCTCTGATCTACAACTATGGTTTGCTGAATGAGATTCCTTTGATTGCAATGATCTTCTTATTGTGATAGTTAAGTCTCAGTTGTACCATATACTATTGTAACCTTCTTTGAATTGTACTCATCTACTTATACTTCTTCACATATTCATACTCAATTACATTTGGATATGATAAAATTAAATCTAATTAACTACATACTAGAGTCAACTAAAATACCAAATTCATCATAATTCACAAAGTTGGCCCATTGTTGTAACTTAGGGTCAGAAGACAAACTCAGTGATGTTCTAGCACTCAGTTGAAGTTGAAGCTTGGTCAATACTAATCACTTTGAGTAGCACAAACTTAGTTAGCACTATGTGACTCAATGAACACTAAGAAACTTGGTAGATACTAAATCACTCGGTCAACACTGTGTGACTCGATCAACACTGGATTCACTTTGTTAACACTATGAGCTTGGTAAAAACTGTAGAACTTGGTTAAAACTAAGATTTTTTTTTACTTCTACTAGATGTCTTCATAGACTTTGCTATGCTCAAGCTATATTGTAAATTATCTCAAATGCTTGATAGACATTGTGAAGCTCGACATGAATTGCAGTCTAACTATTTAGCTTGGTAGCAACTAAAACACTTGGTTAATAGTGTTGGATGAATGATAAAATGGGTAGAAACTATAAGGCTCGATAGAAATATAACCAACTAACTAAGTGTTAAGCCACTAATAGACAAATTGACCTTAATGTCAACAATCTCCCACTTTGGCATTAGTGACAAAAAAATTTATTGTACCAAAAATTTGACTCCTCAAAATTACAAGTCAAAACTTTCTTTATCAACAATCTATGTCTTCAACTCAATTTTGACTTATTGCTATTGTAGCTTGGTAAATTACTCTATTTTCTCAATTTTTCAAAATTGCTTTAGTAAACATTTTTCTACTTATTAGTACATTATTACTCCCCCATACATATATTTGGAGTATGATAATCTTCTTTCCTTTTTTATTAATATATCTCTCTTCTCCAATACTCTATACAAACAATCTTCTTCCCCTGCTTTTTGACATAAATTTTAAATGTGTATAATATCTACAAGTTAATATTGAAATGTAACAAGAAATTAGTGTGTACCTTCAAAATTATTCACATAGTCTTGTCCCAACTCTCAAGCTATACCTTACTTGCATGCAAGGCTATCTATACCTATGTTGATAGTTCCATCATGTGGTTAGATATGGAGAAGTTCTTATCATGAATGAGTGTCTTTGCATGTGTAGTGTGCTTTTGTAGTGTATCCATGTTTGGAAGAATTATGCCCTAAATTTTTGCAAGTATGATCCTAATTCTGGCTTCTTCCCTCAATAATTCTTCTTGAGGATTTGTTAGATATCTTTGTAAAGTGTGTAGAACTACAACTTGGATCAAGTGATAGTTGGTGTACACTTGCCCTCATTTCCTCATCTATCTTGGATAATTTATCCTTGATTTTCTTCATAAAGATAGATGTGTCACTCAACTTGACAAATAATTAAACAACATTATTGAGAGATGTTACCAGTGAAGTAAGAATAGTACATAAGTCTACTTGATCAATAGAAATCTCCATTGCTACCTGCTCCAAAACCTTATTTACAAATTTTCTCTCAACTCTCTATAATAGTTTTTCTTTTCCATTCAATTCTTCATTGTACTTGTGGACAATTTTAGCTAATTTATCCAACCTAGGTTGTTTCCCATCAAACTCAATGTTCAGAGCATCAAAAAACATGCTCTTGATGTCCTCAAGGACTTGATTAATCTTTTCCTCTCTTCTCTAAGATTCTTTTTCTTAGCCCTTTTCTTCAACAGTTCTCAAATGGTAAGATTCTTTTGCTTATCACTTTTCTTCCATAGTTCTCCAATGGTATCCATCTCTTCATGAGTGAGGTTAGAGGTATACCAATTTTTAATAATAATGTCCTCATCTAGATCAATTTCTTCCTCTTTGCTCTTTTCTGTAGGAATAGCAAAATGAACAATTTCTTTTCCCTTATTCAAAACTTCAGTGCTTAGTTGAGACTAATTCTTATTGTCATTGTACTGGCCATGGTGGAAACAATAGTTGAAAAATTAGGAATAGCACCAAATCTACTAACAATACACTTACATTAACAACACTAATACCTTGTTTGCTCGGTCAAGCCTAATGCTAGAGAATTTTACTACTCAATAGATGAAGTGTTAGGAACTTCAATCATTGAAATACTTGGAAGATAAATTCCAAAGATTGGTTGTGTGCTTGGTGTTTTAGATTTGACCTCAACCAATTTGGTAGAAGCTTTCTCTAAGCCTGATTGTACTAAGGATCTGCTTGGAGATTGACGAAAGGAAGTCATAACTTCTGATACAATATTTTCTGCATTAGATTGTTTAATACTCTATATTTATGGAAGACTTCCTCTAGTGGCTTCCTGCTCTTCCTCCTCATCATCAAGATTGGCATCATCTATCTCATCATCTCTAATTTCTAATTATTCTTTTGCATCATCTTCTTCACCATCTTTGTCATCAACATGCACAATAAAGTCACTATGCTTGTGCATCCCATAAATGTTTTTCCATGTGGTAGTAATAGACTTCACCATGCATTCAATGCCCTTTAGCAGTATTAGACATGTATTGAATTTAGGTGTGAGCTTTTTCTCATTTTATTTCAAAGATTCCTTCACCTCCTTTTCATTGAGACTCAACATAAGTTGTCTCAAGGTTTGTTTATTGATGTCTTTAGCAACTTTTATTACACATCTCATTGAGCTTTGATTACTTTCAAAGGTACATTAGGAACTTGCTATGTAAGCTCATCAAGTGAATACTATTAGAGTAATTATTTGTTTAAACTTATTAATTAGATCACTTTGATTTAATTAATTAAGTTGTCTATTACTCTAGTTTATTTAAGCTATCTGTTAGGTGCATATAATTAATATTTAATATTAATTATAATAAGTAACCTAGTTTTTTTTTTCCCTTTTTAGGGTTTTGTTCACCCTTAAGGATGAACTCTTGTAATTATTATTTTTTACATCTTGGAATACATTTTGCTCTCACTTCGTTGAGATTTCCAAGCTTTGTTTTTTTCCTCTTTGGTTTCTTTTCAACAACAGGTTATTTTGCATGCATGTATTCTTGGCAAATTGTGAAGTTGGTTTTCTCAACTTCTACATGGTATCAAAGCTTCCTTGCTACTGCCTAGTCTAGAGATCTTGAAGCTATGATTCAAAGATGGAAAAACCAAATTTTCATGGTTTTTTCTTCAATCTAGAGGAAGCATTTTTTGGTGCACTTTGGGAAAAATAACATCCTTCCATTGCGCTCAAAAGGCCTGGTACAGTCAAAATCCATATAAAATTTGTCAATTTTTGCCATAGTAGTCTTTGAATTTTTTTTGACTCAAAAAAGGAGAAAAAACAAAAAAACAAAAAAAAATGCACGATCCATGTCTAACCTACACCTTGCTCCCATTGGTGCACTATTGTGGTCTGGCCTATGCCCCACCATTGCTATCACATTAGATTGATGGTGGTGATGTCAGCTTTCTAGTGCCATCAATTTTCTCTAGTGACCTGCACTTTTTTCGGTTACTAGATTTTTTTAGCAAATGACCACTTGATGGTCATACGGCCATCAAATTTTTTCCCATCTTTGTATTTTTCTAGAGAGTATATTATTTGGAGGAGGAATTGGTTTTTTGGCCATATCTTCTGCATATGGTGTCCGTTTTTGAAAAACAAAATATCTTAGAAAGCTGGTTCCAAGTTAGAGATGATGATGTTGGTTTCATTTGATGACTCAACCATTTGCCTCCTATTTTTTGAAATGAAGTAGAGGCTTTAGTTTCCTCCCTCTTTACATCTGGCATCTAGGTTTTCCTCTAAGTGTTTTTGCTTTCCTTAGGTGTTTCTTGTAAGGAAACTCAAGTGCGGAAACAACTTCCTACACTAATCTCATAAGGAAAGTATGATGCAAATCCTATTAAAATCTTCTACACTTACAGATTCAATATCATATAAACAAAAATATTGTAGCCAAACATGCATATATAAAATAGAATCTGTAAGTGTAGAAGATTTTAATAGGATTTGTATCATACTTTCCTTATGAGATTAGTGTAGGATTCTATTTCTGCACCTGAGTTTCCTTACATTTCTTTGGTTTACGAGGGATAAATTTATACATTATGGGAGGGTGCATTTTCCTTTTTGCAATTTAATTTAGAAATGGCCCTTCTACTTTTGTCTTCTTCTCTAAATGTTAGACCCCTCTGCAGCCTGACTAATAGCACACACCTACCACAATTGCAAAGAAAACATGACTCAAATTCTTATGTGACGTGGCTTATGGTCATGTCAAGATGAAAGCCAACCTATCCTTTAGTGCCCCTTTGAGGTTCTTCAACATAGAAACAAATTGATGAAGCCATGGGCTTGATTACACTAAACATCTCCAATAGTCTCTTGTTTCACCTAGATGGTTTGACCACTCCTTAGGCTATTTGGACCAAGTTTCACGACTTGTTAAGCATAGCAAATGAGTTTTGGGCACTACAACTTGATGTAGAGTTGACTACTTTGACTCCTACTAGCTTTCCCACCATTGAAGACTTCTTGATGAAGTTCAAATCTCTATGTTTAATTTTGCAAGGATGTAGAAAAAAATAAGAGAGATGATGAGTGTATTTTTTTGATACTCTCAAGTTGTGAGGATAGTATTAGATCTTTTCTTTCACTTTCTACTCCACTATGGATGCTTTGGGCAATAGACATCAAATGCCTTCTTTTGAGACATTCTATGATTGGTTGACACGAGAATAGGAAAAGATCCAATAGGTGGATGCTTTTGGCTCTTCTAGCTAAGCATTGGTTGCTTAGTCTTCTCAAAGGGAACCAAAATTGAAATCCAAACCAAAGAAAGATACACTAAAAATTGATTTCAAACTTCCAGCTAACCCTTCCAAGGGTATATCTTCTTCGAAGTCTATTGACTCTTCCTCCAAGACTAAGAAGAAATCAGTTGAGACCTATAGTTTTTGTGGAAAGGATGGACATCTCATTAATAAGTGTTGGAAATGTTTGGAGGCTTTAGAGGAAGCCATGTAGGAGCATCACATTTCTACTCCTAAGTCTTCATCCCCCCTATATGGAAAGGTCATGCTCTTACTGCATGAGCACTGACTTCTGGGCCCACCTAGATTCCTAATTCTAGTGCCTCTCACCATATGACTCATACTTAGTAGTTGGTCCCCTCACTTGATCCTTATGCTACTTCATAGATTGATGTTGGGAACTCAACACATCTTTTAGTCTTGGGTTCTATTTTTGTTGCATTAGCTAGGGAGTCTCTTCAGGATGTTCTTTTTGTCCCTGATATCTCAATGAACCTATTGTCTATTTATTAGATTTTCCACTCTGGCTCTGGTAAGATAGTTTAGTTCTCACCACATGATGTGCTTACTTAGGACTTACATGATTCTAAGTTGATAGTGGCTACTAGGAGTGTTGACTGTCAATCTCATCTATACATATTTAATGGATTCTAGTCTTTTGATGCCACAATTTCCTATCTTGTAGCACATGTAGATTCAGTAAATAGAATTTGGCCTAAGCATTTGGGCCATGTCAATTATAGATATCTTTAGTAGATGAGCACACAAGAAATTGTTCTTGGGCTTCCCCAAATTTCTTACACAGATGGTGTTTGTCAAGGTTGTGCTCTTGGCAAACAACATAGGGATCTTTTTCCACATGGATGAGCTACTCATGCTTTGGCACTACTGGAGTTGATTCATAGTGACCTCATGTCATTTTTGACTCCTTTTTTTGGTGCCTAATATGTGCTTACTATCATTGATGACTTCTCCAGGTGCACATGGGTGTACTTTTTAATGTACAAGTATGATGTTTTTGATTCATTTTGAGTCTTCAAGATATTTGTGGAGAAGCAATTTGGTCTTTCTATTTGGAAGATACATATAGATAATGGAGGGGAGTATGTGAACCAAGCCTTCAAGGATTTCTACTCTAAACATGGTCTTTAGTATTAGTCTTCAGTACCCTATACCCCTTAGCAGAATGGTGTGGTAGAGAGAAATAATAGAACACTTTGATAGATAGCTAATTGTATGATATAGTCTAGGTCCATGGATTCATCCTTTTGGGCAGAGGCAATCAATTGTACCAACTATATTTAGAATCAAATGCCTCACAAGGTAGTTCAACATATGACTCCTAAGGAAGCTTGGTCTCATGTCAAGCCTGATGTATCTTCATTTTGAATGTTTGGTAGTGAAGTATGGGTATTTTTACTTAATGCTTAGAGGAGAGCAATGGAGTGGAAGAGCCAACACCTCATTTTTGTTGGCTACTATGAGGATGTTAAGGCATATAGGTTGTTTTATCTTGGCTCCAAATAGGTCCTATTTTGATAAGATGTATCGTTTGATGAGAACCTTCCTGTAGTATATACCTTGCCTCTAGAGTCTACTTCACTTTACTTATCACTACTCCCTCATCCTTTCCATTCTCTTTTTCAGATGATGAGGATGATGATCTTGGTGATCCCCATTTATCTCCACCACAAGATCCTCCTCCAATGGCTAAATGGGCTCATGTTATAGGTGATGTTGATGGATCTCTAGCTGGTGACCATTCCATTTCCTTGTGCACTTGTTCTCATATTGTGAGTTCTAGTCTTCTAAGTCATACTATTTGCAATGATCTTAGACATTTTTAGTAGTGACAGGACATACTGTGTGGGAAAGTGCCATGGAGAAGGAGTATTCTTCTTTGATGATGAATCGTACTTGGGATCTTTGTTCTCTTCCTAAGGGAAGAAAGTTAATGTGATGCATATGGCTATATCATACTAAGTTTGCTACTAATGGTTATATTCATAAGTACAAGGCATGTCTTGTTGTGAAGGGTATTTCACAAGTTGAGGGTATTGATTACACTAAGACATTTGCCCCTATCACCAAGATGAACTCTATTTGCCTTGTCTTATCCCTCGTAGCTTCTTAGGGATGGTTCATTTTTTAGATGGATGTGAAGAGTGCATTCTTGCATAGTGATCTTACTGAGGAGATTTACATATAGTAGCCTTAGGGATTTGTGCATAATTCCTCCTTGGTTTGCAAACTTTGATGCTCATTGTATGGTCTCAAGTAGGCCCCTTGAGCTTGGTATGAGAAGATGGACTCTTTTCTGCTTTCTACAAGCTTCACCCACTACCATTTTAATCCTACAATATACATTCAATATCTTAAGGCTGAGGTTTTGATCCTTTTTCTATATGTTGATGACCTTCTTCTCATAGGTAGCTCATCCTCTATGCTTCTGGATGTTCAGTGTGCATTGATGGAACAATTTGAGATGACTGATCTTGGTCTATTACACTACTTTCTTGGTCCATAGATTGTTCAGTCCTCTATTGGGATCTTTCTTTACTAGCAAAAGTATGCTATTGATGCTTCAACACTTTGACATGCTTGACTACAAGCCCACAACCACACCTTTTCAATTAGGTATTACCTTGTTTACCTCTTGCACTTTGACTTTAGTGGATCCTACATTGTATTGGTAGTTGGTTGGTAGTTTTTTGTACCTGACACATACTCATCCTGATCTCTCCTTTGCAGTTGGTCTTGTCTCTTAGTTTTCACATGAGCCTCATTAGAGTTATTGGCAAGCTACCAAGCATATTTTGAGATACATTTAGGGAACCCTTATGTATGGCATTTATTACACATTAGGGACACCTCACATTGTTGGCTTCACTAACTCAGATTGGGTTGGTGATGTTGATGATCAAAACTCTACTTCTAGCTTTGTGTTTTGCCTTGGCTCTGGTCCTATCACCTAGTCATGCAAGAAGCAGAATGCTCATGCACTTTCATCTACAAAGGCTGAGTATAGAGCACTAGTGCATGCTATTGAGGAGATTGTATGGCTTTAGTAGCTAATGACTAATTTTTGTTTTCCTCTTGATCATCCCACTATTCTATGGTGTGATAATTAGAGTGCTATTTAGATTTCTTGCAACCTACTTGAGCATTAGCACACTAAACACATTGAGCTTCATATGCATTTCATCCATCAACAGATTCAAAATGGTGTTCTCTCTTTGGAGTATATTCCCACTAATATGTAGTTTGCTAACATCTTCACCAAACCTTTTGCATCACCACACTATCTTCAATTGCATTCTATGCTTGGGGTTATGAAATTTTTCCTTGGGGACTCTTGTTGAGGCCTTCCTTCATTTTTTTTCAGCATTTTTGATTCTATCTCTTTTTGGAGAGGATTTTTTCCCATTGGCTTTTCTCCTTTGTCTCTAGTTTACAAAGATTTTCTTATTTTCGATACTTGATCAAGCCTTGTTGCCGGGACCCATTTTCTCACTTTCACAGTTGAGCTAGGTTAGCTTACCTCCTAAGCTTCACTTAAGGGGGGGTATTAGAGTAATTATTTGTTTACACTTATTAATTAGATCACTTTGATTTAATTAATTAAGTTTTTTATTAGTCTAGTTTACTTAAGCTATATCTTAGGTGCATATAATTAATATTTTATATTAATTATAATGCACAACCTAACTTTTTGCCTTTTAAGGTTTTCATTCACCTTTAAGGTTTAACTCTTGTAATTATTGTTTTTAACATCTTGGAATACATTTTTCTCACTCGACTGAAATTTTCAAGCTTCATTTTTTTCCTCTTTGGTTTCTTTTCAGCAATAGTTTATTTTGCATGCATGTTTTCTTGGTGAATTGTGAAGTTGGTTTTCTCAACTTCTACAAATACTTCCACTTACGTAATTTTGTCACAAGGGTATCCTCAATTTTATTTTTCTCTTCTTTGTTCCTAGTCTCATACTTAAGAGACTTAAAACATGTCATACCTATTCCTTGTTTCATTTTATTCAATCTTTCTTGAAGGGTAGCGGTAAACGTCTAAAAGATAATCTATTTAGCTTCATCCTATTTGCCCAACTTAAGTTTCCTCATAGATTTGGTAGATCTTCTTGTAAACACACCAGGGGAATTCTTGACAAGTTTAGTTATTATAACCTTCCCTTTCTTCTTTGAAGGCTCCTCTTCCTCAGGTTTTTCTTCCTCTACATCATCCTCTATATCATCTCATTTTCCTTTTATCATTAGAGAGGAGAGCTTGATGACTTGGTGTTCTTCATTATTTTCTCTATCATTTTCCTTCCTCTACTCCTTGCTTGGGGTAACTTGATCTCAAGCTCAATTCTAGTCTTAGCCTCATCATAAGTACCAAAATACATTTCCTTAGGATCCAAAGGCTCATTTAGTAGAGCTTCAACAATATATTTAATGTCATCAGTGTTAACTTCATATTCTAGAGGCTTAACCCATGCCACTCTAGTCCTAACTACTTGAATATAAACCTTGTCATAGTCAACCATAAAACATATATCTTGCTCATAATCTTCTACTAGTTTCTTGGATATAATAAATATGCTTTGCATCTTCTCCTTGAATGTCTCAAAATAATTGTCCATAATACTGTCAAATTTTTCTCCCATCTTTGCTATAATTTGATTAATTTGGTACAATACTAGATTACCTTTCTTCCATACTACAATTTCTTTATAAGGGAAAAAATTATAAACATAGGAAAATAACCAAACTTACTTAGATTTTTCTTTTATACTCTAATGTATAGAAGTCGATGAAAGCCAACTTCATAGCTCACCAAGATCACCTGCATGCAAATAACCTGTTGAAGAGAAATTGAAGAAGGAAAGGAAGGGTTTGGAGAAACTCAACAAGGTGAGATAAACTATATTGCAACAATGAGAAATGGAAATTTTTGTACAAAAATGAAAAGGGTAAGCCTATTTATAAAGGCCTCTAGGAAGCCTGTAGAACAAGCTACAAAGTGCTAGGAGATAAGGTTGACAAATAAGCACATATCCACAAAAGGTGGGATATCCTCGATCAAGGTGAGAAAATAAGTATGACTTAGATGGGAAAAAACTCCCATGTAGTTAATAACTCCTAGACTACAACTATTAAATAAATGCATTTAACCTAAGTAAACTTAAGTAAAAGCATAAATAATAATTATTTACTCTAACACCCCCTCTTAAGTGCAACTTAGGGGAATGCACTTAAGCTCACAATAGCTAAGATAAAATGTAGAATGGGTTGTGACAACTAGGCGATGTTAGGTACATGTGTACAAATGCAAAGAAATACAACCTCTAAAAATGGGGAAAGAGGGAAAAACTCATGGGAAAAAGCATCCCCCAAAAAGAGGTGAGTACAAACATGCTGAAAAAAAACAAGGAAGGAAGGCCTCAATAAGACCCCCCTAAGAACAATTTCTAGTGGAAATGTTTCAAGAGACTCTCTCAAAACCATAAGTAAAACTAGCCCCCCATGAGAGATAGAAAAGACATCAAAGCCCCCCCAGAATAATGGAGCCCTTGGAGAAAGAAACAAACCAATGAAACTCTAATGTGGAGGAAATAAGGGAAAAAACAAGCGAACTCCTGAATGAGAGGGAAAACTAGAAGGCCTAGTTGATGCTTAAAGGAAAAAATATGAGGATCTTGAAAAGGAATCCCCAAGGTAGGTGTGATGACAATATCATGAATTTCCACTATAGAATTCACAATAGGTGCACCTAGAGGGTTGATGAACGGAGCTAGAGGATCAAGCAGAGCATAAGAAGAATCCTACTAAAGAGAAAAAAATTAAACTAGATGTGGTGTGGAAGTCAAAATAGGGATCTTAGGAACAATAGAAAGGTTCAAGTATCATGACTACATCACATGATGCTCCTCAAAAGAGAAGTAGTGTGCTCCGACAATGGAGATGGTGGATGAAAGTGTGAGAAGGTGTAGAGACAAGTGGAAGGATCAACTTCCCCTATAGCAATAAAACCTCCTATTGCACAATCTTGAATGAAGATTGAATATGTAGTGAACTCAACTCTCTTCCTTGATCCATTGCATGTAATCTAAGAAATCGATAGAAGATTTGTAGATAGAGATGGAACATACAATACACCATTGAATATATGATCCTAGATGCAAACTAAGCCTTTCCCATAGTGTAGTAGGGTAGTGTTATTCCCCATGAGAACATGAGGAATGGGAGAAGCCTCAATAGTGGAGAAGACACCTTGAGAAGATTTCATATCATGAGAAGCACCTGAATCCAATATCCAAGGAACCTATGAAGGGGATGCAATGGAAGCCTGTAATGCATGACCCTTTCCAAGATCCAGTGTAGATGTCAAAGAGGTGGAAGAAGCCTAAAAAGAAGACCCTTGTGAGGTAGAAGAGGATGGAGAGGAAACAATACTCTTCTGAAGGAGAGCTTTCAAATTGGAAATTTGTTTCTCATAGCCATCAAATCTCTTCTAAAAACAATGTGTCTCATCATGAGATCCCTTCTGATAATAGGAATAGGTAGGAGTCTCATTCTTCTTTTTCTCCTTCTTCTTAGAAGAAGATGATGAACCAATAGAGTGCTAAGAGGAGGAAATAAATATCTACTTTGGCTTCTACTCCTGTGTATCCTTGGCAAGCAACTCTTGTGACTATGAACCTATAAGTGAATCCATCTTAGTGATATTGGACTATTTGTGTGTCAACTGATCACAAAATGTCTCAAAAGAAGGCATCTGATGTCTATTACCCAAGGCATCCATAGTGGAGTAGAAAGTGGAAGAGAAGCTCTAATACCGTCCTCTCAACTTTGAGAGTATTAAAAAGATACACTCATCATTTGTTTTATTTTTCCCACACCCCTACAAAACTGTGGGCAAAGATTTGAACTTCATCAAGAAGTCTTCAATGGTGGGAAAGATATCAGGTGTCAAAGAAGTCAACTTTGCATCAACCTATAATGCTTGATATTCATTCACTATGCCAAATAGGTTCTGAAACTTGGTCTAAATAGCCCAAGGATTGGTCAAACCATCCAAGTGAAATAGTAGACGGTCTAAAATGTTTAGTTCAATCAATACCATGGCTTCATCCATTTTGTTTCTATGTTGAAGAACCTCAAAAAGGCACTGCAAAATAGGTTGGTTATCATCTAGACATGACCATAGACCTTGTGACATAAGAAGTCTAGTCATTTGTGCTTTTCAGGTGTGATAGTTGTGTGGCATGAGCTAGGTCACAAAAGGATTTGACATTGAGAGAAGGAGATAGAAGTAGAAGGGTCTTATTCTGAAGTAAATTATAGAAAATAAAATGACCCCCACAACTAATAAAGATATCCCTCAAATACAAAAGAAAACAACTATAGAAAGCATAAAAACTAAGAAAAGAACTTGGATTCCAAATGCAGAGAAGGAGGAAATAGAAGCCTCTACTTCAATTCCAAAAATGGGAGCTCAAATGAACTTGGAATGAAATGAAACCAACACCATTGTCTCTCTCTCTAAACCAACTTTTTAGTGCTTCTTTCAGATCAAAAAAATACCTTTGTATGCTCAAGTTATGGTAAAAAAAAACTATTCCTCCAAAAGACAAGCTCATTGGAAAAAATACAAGCACGAAAAAAAAATTGACGGCCATACGATCATCAAGAGGAAATCGATAGAAAGAAATTTGGTCATTGGAATGCTAATATTAGCAGCCAGAATATGATGTCACCCTACCAAAAAGTGTTGTTAGCAAGCTAGCCATGGGTAATGATTTCAGCTTGTTAGAAGATGATGTCATGCCAAGAAATGTTGATGTGGCTACTAGGAAATGTAATTGGATGCCAAAAATATGACATTAATGATAGCAAGTGCTTTGATGGTAGTGCCGCTAGTGGAGGTGGTGCCCAGGTGGAGAATGTCGGTGGCACAGTTGGTGGTGGAGACACTAGAGTGGTGCGGTGGGGGCAATGAAGCAACGACCACAGGCGAGTGGTGTCATGGTGTCACTATGGTGGCATGGCCAGTGGTAGTGCCATGGTGGTGCAACAACAGTGTCGCAATGACACTATTGTGGAGGCACCTTTTTTAATTTATTTTTTGCATCTGTATAGTCTGTATGACCTCCTGAAGGGGCTAAAAAATTTTGCTAGAACTACAAAAGCAAAAAATGAAATTTTTTATATGAATCTTGATTGTAACCGACCTTCTAAACTCAATGATAACATCTGTTTAGGCCTAAAGTGCCTTGAAAAATTGCTCTTCCTCCTGATTAAAGAAAAAATCACAAATAAACTAGGAATTGTGTCTATGAATCGTGGCTTCAAAAAACCTTCAAACCAAGAAGCAGCAAGGAGGCTCTAATTCCTTGTAGAAGTTGATGAAAGCCAACTTCACAACTTGCCAAGATCACCTGCATGAAAATAACCTGCTAAAGAGAAATCGAAGAAGGAAAGGACGGGCTTGGAGAAACTCAACAAAGTGAGAGAAATTATATTACAACATTGAGAAATGAAAATTGTTGTACAAAAATGCAAAGGTAGAGCCTTTTTATAAAGGCCTCTAGGAAGCTTGTAGAACAAGCTAGAAAGTACTAGGAGATAAGGTTGACAATTAAGCATACATCCACAAAAGGTGGTATATCCTTGATCAAGGTGAGAAGATAAGTATGACTTAGATAGGAAAAAACTCCCATGTTGTCAACAAATCCTAGACTAAAACTAATAAATAAATGCATTTAACCTAAGTAAACTTAAGTAAAAGTGTAAATAATAATTATTTACTCTAACATGATGCTCTCCATATTCTTTCTTAATTGATTTAGCAGTAGCTTGGTAAGGTCAAAGGACAAATTTTTCTTTACCACCTTGTACACCAGGTCAATTACTTCACATGACACATTGTTCAACTAAATTGAGCTATCACATAGATGCCAAACTTCAACTCCATGTCAATTACACTACTCAGTTCACTTTATCAATTCAACTTGACCTAGGGTTTTTGTGGTCATAGCTTTGTTTAACATGGGTAATCTAGTAAATCTATGTATTGTCTTCTTGGTTATCAAAATAGGATGATCTAACCATAATTGCATGTTATGAACATGGCTCAAAATGAATTTGATCCACTTCACTTGAAAATACCTAGACATATGTAAAATATGCATCAAACCCTTTGTCTCCAAATGTTTGTACTTAGGTTTCAGAACACCATCCACACATACTTTTTTGTATGCCTCATTCATTTCTAGGGTTCCAGGCTCCTGAATAGAACAATGATATAATGATCAGATGTCATGAAAAAGAAGTACCTTAGGTGGAATTTGGGATTTTACCCCAGCAGGATCAAGTGCCTCTATAATTGCCAAACTCAATTTGAACATGGGAGCCTTGCAATCAACTCAACCAACCAACATTTCAAAACCTTTCTTAGCCTTTCTACTTGAAGATGCCATTACTTGGTAGGGTTTTGAACATGAGAGAAATCTTCAACAATAACTACCTAAATTACTCTGAGGTTCTAAATTTTCTCTTTTCTCTATTCTCTAAATTTTTTTGGTGAAACAATATATTCAATTTCCTTCTTTTAACAAATTTCAGTTTGTCTGATCATTATTAATGCTTTGCACACATGATTTCTTGGTGATAGGTTTTCCTCCAATCAGTTTGATCTTTAATGCTTAGAATATAACTTCAACTTGGTATGGTTTCATTATTTAGTAGGAACTACCAACTTGACATTTGCATCCTAACAAAGATTTGTAGCCTGACTTTTCTTGGTAGGGTCTTGTGACCTGACCTTGCTTGGTAAGGTCTTGAACTTCCATTATTACTTAGTGCTCCTCATGACTCATGAATGCTAATATAAATCTTTTTTCTTGCTATCTGGAATTGATGTTCGATGACTTCTTTTGAATCACAATTCCAATGATCTCCATGGGAAACTAAGTCGAGATGGTTGAGCCACTCAACTCATTGACTTGGGTGTTAACAACTTCATGAATTTGGCTTACATTCTCTATAGATTTATGTACCCATTTTTGCCTCATTTGTTTTACAATATTGTCAGCTTTAGCTTTCTTTTCATCTTCTAGTCTTCCTATTTTCATGCAGTTCTTGACAAGATGCCCAAGTTCTATATAAACAAAACATCCCTTTGTAGTGTCTCTCTTCTTCATGTGATGTTTTACACAATTTTCTCCAATGTACCTAAACTCGCCATAGTAGTGACATCTACACCATGTTTTTTAATCTTAACCAAATATTGCTTTCATAATTTTCTTAGCTGGCTTCCACTTCTTGGTCTTACACTCTAAAGATTTGTGTCCTTATTTGTTGCAATTGTGACACTTTCCTTCAAAATTAGGTTTATCTATGTATTCACTTGCTCTATGACTATGTTTATTGTAATTGTAACATTTTCCATTGAATTTTGCTTTACCATTACTCCAACACTTATTTTGTGTATGGCGTATCTTACCACAATGAGGTAAGATAGGCTAGGTTACAGAGAGGGGAGGGGTGAATTGGGAACCAATAAAAATTTAACTCACTTCACCAATTAATCCTTCATATATTATTCTCATCTAATTGCATGTGTGAAAGAATTAAGGCAACAAAATATCCATAACACTTTGACACAAGATATGGTGACCCATAAACCTTCCAATTAGAAAGTAAAACTAGGGTGGAGATGATACCTACAAGCTTTAGTACTATAGTATAAAGTTGGCTTGTTAAGGCTTACAATTGACCACTTCTGGTGATCTACCGTATTAGGAGAAATAAGGACTGTTGGGTCCACCTTGTTAAAGGATTTACAAATATACAGTGAAATATACATCCTATTAGAAGATCAGGAAAGGTATTTTTAAGTCTACCTAGTTAAAGGATTTAATTGATGCACCTATTAGAATGAATTGGTGGCTAATCTCTTATCTACAACTATGATTGTTGAATGAGATTCCTTGGATTACAATAATCACCTTATTGTGATAGATTATTTTTTGTTGTACCATATACTATTGTAGTCTTCTTCAACTCACACTCATATGCTTATACTTTTTCACATATTCATACTCAACTACATTTGGATTGATACAATATTTTACATATATATAAATCCAATTAACTACATATTGGAGTTGGTTGCAATACCAAATTCATCATAATTCACAAAGTTGGCCTATTATTGTAACTCAAGTTTAGAAGACAAACTTGGTGATGTTCTAACACTTGAAAAACACTATCAAAACTCAAAAAAATCTAGCACTTAGTTGAAGTTGAAGCTTATAATTAGTCCATACTAATCACTTTGAGTAGCATGAACTTGGTCAACAATGTGTGCCTTGGTGAACACTAAGTAACTTGGTAGATACCAAATCACTCAGTTGACTCTACATCACTCGATCAACACTAGATTCACTTTGTTAACACTATGAGCTTGGTATACACTGTAGAACTTGGTTAATACTACAAAGCTTGGTTAATTCTAAGATCTTCATCACTTCTACTGAATAGCTTGGTAGACTCTGCTATGCTTAGGCTATATTATAAACTATCTTAGATGCTTGGTAGACACTATGAAGCTCGACATGAACTACACTCTAACTATTTAGCTTAGTAGCAACTGAAACACTTGGTTAACACTATTGTATGAATGATAAGCTTGGTAGCAACTATAGAGCTCAATAGTAATGTAACAAACTAAGTGTTAAGTTAGTAATAGACAAATTGACCTTAATGTCAACTGTTATATGTAATTGGAAATTTCACATCCTACTACTTGGAAAATTACTATATTGAGGTGTCTATAACTATGACAGTTAAACAAATGAAAGAGAAGCATGATCACAACCAAATGATGATTAAACTTTCAACAACCCTTAGTTTTGCAAAATTTGATGATGTGAAGGAATGTACTACTATTAAGAAAAGGTGGGACAAGTTGGCAAAATTTCATGGTGGAGACAAGAATGTGTTGAGAGCTAAGGTAGAATGCTTAAGAGGAAAGCTTGATGACATGAGGGTGCAGGAAGTTGAGAATATTACACAGTATTGTAGCTGAATCAAAGAAGTGGTGAATTCTATAAGAGGAGTTGGAGGACATATAACTAATGAGGCTATAATAAGTAAGGCATTGAGAACTTTACTTCTTATCTATGCAATTAGAGTATCTACAATTTAAGAATTGAGATGTACACCTAGTAATGATCTAACCTTGGATAGTCTGATTAGACTTACTCCAATTGAATTATCAAAATTTGGTAATTACTCCCATGCAAGTATTGAATCTATGTTTAAAGACCAACTAACCCTTGATGGATCTAAGAAAAAGATGAAAATACATCATGTAGAAAGTGACAATAGATTTGATGATGATCTTGATGAACTTGAAGCATTATTAGCAAGAAGACTTCCTAGAGGGAAATGAAAATACAAAGGAAAACTTCCAATTATCTATTTTACATGTAACAAAGTTAGTCATATTGTAGCTAGATGCCTTGATAGAGATGACAAAGATGAGAGGAAATATTTCAAATACAAAGGAAGGAGAGATGATAGAAGTAACAAAGACAAAAGAGACTACAATGAAAAAGGTAAGAAATCTTTCTATATTTCTGAAGATGATGGTTTTGATAGTAATTCTAATGATCATGATGAACAAGTTGTTTATGTTGCAACAAAGGATAATTTAGATTAAGATGATAAAATTAAATTTATCTCACATGTGAATAAGAATGATAGATGGATAATTGATAGTGGTTTCTCACATCATATGACTGGTGATAAAAGTAAGTTTGATAAGATAGAACATTATAATGGAAGTACTGTTAAGTTTGGTAATGATGCACCATGTTATGTGAAAGTTAAAGGATCAATTAATTTGAATGAAGAGATCAAGTCTGATAATGCAAATAAGGTTGATGGTTTGAAATATAAATTTTTGAGTGTAGCATAGTTGATAAGTTTAGCTTACAAAGTTGATTTCCAAAACAAGAAGGCAAAGATCTATGGTGCTACAAGTGAACTAGTTGAAAGTGGAGAGAAAATAAGAGGTAACCTATTCTATCTAGACCTCTCTAAAGATACTTGTCTATTTGCACAATGTTGAAGATGTTTGGTTATGGCATAAGAGGCTATCTCATAGGAAATTTGATAACATTGTAAGCATTAGTAAAATGTAAAGAGTTAGAGGGTTACCAAGACTAAGAAAACCTGATCAAGTGATGTGCAAACAATGTCATGTTAGAAACTACAATTGAAACAATTGTTATGTTATCATTGATGTCAAACCTTATTGGTAAGACAATTTCTATCTAAGTAGAGTGTCATATCAATATTATTGATGAAGAGGATTTGAGAATAATAGATAACAAAAGGACCTAGAGGAAAGGTTGAGTTATGTAAAACCACAATGGGCACATGATTAGTTAGACCTTGACAAGATTATGTGATTGTTTAATCATAAACTAAGTGGAGAAGATAGTTGCATTGAAGCCTAGAAGAAGTGATCAAAGAAAGACTAAATACATAGGCTTGATTGAGAAAAAGAGAAGAACATTAGGGAACTGGAAGTTTATGTTGAGTGATGCTAGAGTTGACTAAGCAATAGTTTAAGACAATAAAGATACAGTGTCGCCCAAGCATTAGTATCAAATGAGTATCAGACAATATGTAGAGTATAATAGTTAGTATCTATTGTGGTTTCACAATGCATGCCCCATTTTTCCAAGAAATGGGGACCCCCTACTTTATTTTTTATCTTTCTAGATCCCTAGTTTGGGGCTTGAGTCTTTTTAGATTTTTCCTAGTGTTGTTGCCTAATATGGGTCTCTGTTTGAAAACACAGATGCCAGAAACCTCATTTTGGAGAGAGAAAATTAAATTTACATAGGCAAGGGCATACTAGCACACCTATCGCACCTCACCAAGTGTGCTAGTGCACTAATTTATTTAGGGAAAGAAATTTCCTCTTGGAAGTGTGCAATTGAACATTTCCAAGTGGTGCACTAAATTCCAGGCCTATAAAGCCCATAACCCTTCCTCTCTCCTCATTATTCTTACCTTCTTGCCTTGACCACTGTACCTACTAAGCTCCCTAGGTGTGCCACTCTGCCACTTCACTTACTTCACTCTCCCTTATCTACACATAAAACACACATTATAGAACAACTAAGGTAAAGGAGTGCACCTTGTGTACCTCCTGAGGTGCGCAAGGTGCACACCTTTTCCATTAACAAAACCTAAAAACAAAACATTAAAACTCAAAATCAAACAAACCTAAAAACTTAAGCTTCACCTAGTGTAAGGTGCATATGTGCAAACCTATCTAAGGTGTGCACATGTGCACCTTTACTAAGGTGGAAGCATTCCCTAAGGTGAAGTAAAATGTGCACCCTTCCTTTTACATTTCTTTTACCATTAAAATGATGTGCACCTTGCAGACCCCATGAGGTGCACAAGGTGTGCACCCCTATTTTTCGAAAGCTTTTCTAAAGGAAAGCACACCTCTAAAATGTGCACAATGCACTCTTTTTTGTCTTTCAAGGTTGTAAAATTAGGTTTTTTAGGTTTTTAATAGTTTGTTTAATATTAAGGTTTTTGGGTTATATTTTGTTGTCATTACGGTTTATGTAGATTGATTTTTCTTTACTTCTAGACTAATGGATGTTGATTTTGTGCATATTCATTGGATTCTTCCTCATCCTCCCTCATTGCAAAGATGGCCCCGAAACTAGTAGTTTTAAAATTTAAAGGTGTTCCAACAAAATCATGCTTTGAGGATGAATATTTAGAGATTCGAGAAATGAACTTGGCCATATCGACTGGAATTCCTTCCTAGTTTAATGCAAAAAATTAACTAAGAGGTCTCCAATAATACCTACTCTTATCATATCAGGGCTAGTCAACACAATGTCTCACTCGCTATTAGTACAATCCTCAGAATTGATCATGGCATTAGCAAAGAACTATGTCTCAGAAGAAAGGGTTGTGAAAAGCATAACTGGAGACATCATGCTAGATCTAAGACCTAAGAACATAGAGAAGGTATTCCATCTTCTGAGAGCATATTAGTATATCAGATTGACATATCATCTGGCAAAAAGGTGGTATAGAGAACATGGAGAGGAAGCATTAGAAATCATCCAATCCTTGTATCTTATTGATAAGACTCCTCTTGGATGCAAAGCAGGAAAAGTGGACATGACAAGGGGATATATGAAAGATGACATCAGATATTCTATAATACTTTTGAGTAGATTCATGGGGTTACCAGCATTAGGAAACTTGAATATATGGATGGTACAATTCATTGAGACCATTAGAACAATGAAGATGCCAATTTATGTACAAGAACAATACAAAATTCTATATGACATCCTATTTGGTGTACTTTTTAGCTACAAGAGCAACAAACTCTCGAGGATTATTCAAAAGGCATAGCATGCAAGATACAAATGCATGGCCTTATGTGGTATACCCTTAGTTGATAAATAAAAACCTTTTAGAGCATAGTAAGGAGTATAGAATGATTCCTTCATTTTTACAATCATTAGGTTTATCGAAGGGGATTATGTGAAAAGGATGTCAGATAAGGTAGCAGAAAAGATTACCAAAATCAACATGTACTACATCCAATATAAGACATTCACTTATTTAAGGGTAGCAGGTCCAAATATCAATCCCAAGAAGCTCCCTAGGTATCTGTGTGATAGGCTTATATTTTTGGAGATTGCATGATAAGTCTTATCTACATATGAGAGAGTAAGGAAGAAACACAGGAAAACCTCGATATGGCCCATTACTATAAGACAATTTAGTGTTAACTGAAAGTAGGAAATTTTGTATTTTGAGATTGAGTAGGACTAGTATCCTTTGGAGGAATATAAATCTCTTGTCCCTATTTTGATAACATTGGTAGAGTCTAGTACTTGGTGGGAAAATAGTTCCAACATGAAGATGTCATAGAAGATCATTGGATGAATGTAGTAGATGACTATGAAATCTGAATCGAGGATTATTGTAGGATGAATCTCTATTTGGAAAGTAATACCTTGAAAATAAAGGTCCCTTTGAAGATAGTACAAAAAGATACTAAAGAGGTCCTAGATCCATTGTAGAAAACAGATAAGATATCTAATTGACTTATTATAAATGCGAAGATTGACAAAGAAGAAAATTCAGATATTAATCATAGGGTGAGGCATGTCATTCAATTGACTAAGAATTGGATTAAAAGACCATTCAACCTATATCCAATTCCATAGACTGTGGTTTTCCAAGCTACAACTTGCCTAGTGAAAGGTAAAGGAGAAAAGGTAACAATTCCCACTTTCACTGCTCAGTCTCTAGTAAGGCTAGAAATAATGCATCAACTTGACAAAGAATTGGCTATTTTAGGGTGAAAAAGGGTAAAGGAAAGAGGAAAAGAACTTCCCCCCAACAAGTTGAGCCTAGAGAAGAGGTAACTCAAGCACTAGAAAAAGAAGGGGTAGAGAATGTACAAAGGGTTGAAAACGTAGAAGATGTCCAGACTCGGGATAATCCTCAAGTACCATAGCCAGAACAAGGGAAAGGAGCTAAAATAGGAACACAAGAAGTGTCTCTACCTAGATAAGAGGTAGAAGCATCTCAATTGGCTCCAAAGTGAAGAAAGATAAAAATCCCACTTATAAAGAGATAAAAAGTGATAAGAAGGGTTATTCCTTTTCTATCAGTTCTAAAAGTTATTCTAGAAAAGGAAGAAGAGGATGATGAAGATGAAGAAGATAACCTTCCCTTGAATCAAAATACTTGTCTTTCTATGGCTATAGAGTTATAACAAAGAAGAAGCTCTACTATTACACCATCATCCATTCCTACATAGCCTTTTCAAGCTACAAATTTGGAGGATGAGTTGCAATAGTGGATTAATGAGTAGGAGGATGAAGGGGCTGATGTCTTTAAGATGTTAGACTTTGATTTCATGTCGGTAGGCACTTAGTTGGTAGGTGATAAGATTAAGGATACTCCAACAAATCAACCTCCACAAGAGGATTGGAGACAATTTCCAACTCAGCCACCAAGGCCTTTAATTGCTCCACCCTCACCAAATCAAGATTTATTTTTCATGGATAAAGGATCAACTACTCCCCTCCCTCTAAGTAATGAAGAATAGCTCCAAGCTAAATAGGAAGAAAAACCAAAAAAATACCTGTTGATGAAGTGTTAGAGCAAGAGAAAATATCTGAAGAAGCTCAACATACTTCCTAAGACATAGAGGTGAGAACTGTGGTTTTGATAGATATAGAGATGCTTGATGTGGATCTCTCACAAAAGGAGAATACTTTGAAAAGGAGTGAGAAGGGAAAACACCCATCAAAACAAACTCCTTATTCCTCTAAAGGTAAATCTCCAATGGTAAATTCTTCAAGATTATTGAGGAAAGAAGTGATGGTTAGAAACAAAAGGTAGTAGTATTCTACTTTGGAAGAAGAAATAAGAGAATTAATTAAAGCTCTCAAGAAGCCTAAGTTACTTGTAGGTGATGCATAAACATTGGCCTTTTTAATGAGTTATCATAATCAAGACTTGTTTTCTCATGTTTCTATCCCTTGTCTTCATGTAGATATTGAGGATTTGACCCCAAAAGATTATCAAATCAAGGAGGTCAGTATTACCAAATTGATGGTTACAAGGGGAATCTAAGAAGTTTTTAGGCACTTCGAATAGGATGAAACTTAATTGATAACCCTTTGAAAGAAAAATGAGATCCTAAGGGAGTATCTAAATGAATTGGTTGATCCATTAGATCCTAGAAATCCTAAGGAAACTCTAAATGCAACACTTGAGAAAAGAGATAAAGAGACTATGCAATTAGATCCATTTTTGAAGGCTTGTCAATAATGGCAAGAAATTTTTGAAGAGAAAAGTGTGTAGATGATACTATGAAATCTTAAACTACTACACCATATGTAGAGGAATGCAGATAAGTTGGTTGCTATATTGAACTAGAATTTTTGGTTAATGGATGAAGTACATACCTTGGGTAAAGACCTACAAGCATTATAGTCAATAAAGGGTCAAAGGCATTGGATGTTAATGGATGTATATAAATTGGATGAGTTAGATAAGATAGATAACCCAATAGAGAAAATTGTGGATGGAAATAAAGTAATGGAAATATTACATGTGGATATTCATAAGCTCAAGGATCAAACCTAAGGGAAAATTTTGGAGGTAGAGAGACATTACAATGATGCTTGCTTAGACATTTTTGAAGATGGTGCAAGGGATAAAATGATGACTATAAAAGTAGTTGTTGAAAAATTTTGGAAGACTTTTGAAGAAGCTTCCACTAACGATGATATTAGACAGGCATTTAAGACCGAATAGGCATTGCTAGATTTGGATGTGAAATTAGGAGGTTTTGCAGAGACTCACATTGAGGTGGGCAACTATAGGAAAAAAGTGAAGGAAAAATATGAAGCTTTAGATTTGTCAAAATGAACCCAAGTCACTGAGATTTTAGAGAAATTCAACAAAAAATACCTAGACATAGCTCTGGTATGAAGGGGAACAAAACCCACAGGCTAGAATTTTAGTTTTGACACTTGGTAAAATTTTGCATTTTTTGGACTTGCTTTTGAGGTGCACAAGCTTCTGAGCTTCTAAGGTGCACTAGGTTTGCTAGTTGCACTTCTTTTGAGGTGTGCCAATTTTTTTTGAATAATTTAGAGCTATGCCTATAGTTAATTGCCAACTCCAAATTTAGAGCTTTCCATGCACTAGAAATGCATTCTAGCAACAGTTTAACTCCTACAAACATCTAGTGAACATGGAGCTTCTATTTTTGACACCTCTAGAGACTCCTACATCATCTAATGGATTTCTTCTTCTTATTTCCTCATACTTTCTTTGTTTTAAGATATGTAAAGGCTCATACATCAATTTAATAATATAAATAAGGATGGAGTTTTACTTAGCACTAGTTAGAGAGTTAGTTTGTACATAAATAGATTTATTTTATTAGTTTATAAGAATATGCTTTCATAAAGAGATCTCTCACTCTCAACACAAATTGAGAAGATTTCTTATAAATTCAAGAATGTAATATGTATTCTAGGCTGTTATTTTGATGCAATAATATATGCTATTGGTGCTCTTATTCAGAGCGTGGTTAGTCTTGCCTGAGTGTGTTGTATTTTGTGAATTTATGTTCACAGAGTGTAATGGAGCCAATAGTTTTATTGTGTTATTTTGATTAAGTGACCTTTTCATTTTGGTGTTTGCTATGGTTTTACAAATTCTGATGATGTACTTAGTTCAAGAAGAGATCATCCCTTTTGTTCTTGCATAGCACTTTGTCTCACATGAGTGCACTTTCTATGCCCTTGCAATTTGATGAAAAGTGAAACATCTTATAGTAACTAAATTCCCATTGATGATTGTATCAGTTGAATTAAGGAAGTACTTCTCCTATTTTCATTGGTTACCTACCAATCTTTTCAAAGGTTTGACTCACAAATGTTTTTGTGGCTTATGTCCATTAGGAATTTACTTATCAAGTTATTTATTTAAACATCTTGTTACCCTATCTTTGTTATTTTCTTTTATAAACACTTGGTTAATTTAGGAATTCATATAGTTGCATAGTTAGATTGCATTCATTAAAAACTAGAAAAATACAAAAATATATTTCTTTTTGTGTGGTTATTCTTTTGAGATAGCAAGAAAATTCAACATCTTATCTAAAAGTGGTCAGAACCAACAAAGGCCTCTCTATGAAAAACTACATTTATCTTCAACTAAGTGGATTCTAGTAGGTCACAAGATCAGTCAAAGCCTTGAAGTTGATCCCATATTAACTTTTCAAGAGAGGAGTTTGAAAGGATTCTAGTCATTAAGCATCATACAAAATGATAGCTCAACAGTATCGACTGAGTAATTCAATGATGACCAAGTATCAAAACCTAGTGTTGGCTGAGGGACAACATAAATGAATTCTTGGAATATGGAAATTATATTGAAAAAAAGGATGAATGACCTAGAGTATTTAATTTAAGGGAAGTTGTGTTTGAGCATTTCTATGCATGGATTCAAGGTGAAGTTTAGATAAGTTTCTAGAAGAGAAAGGAGGAGACAAAATGATGGAAGGATTTGATGAATATAACCTAACCCTAAGATCTAAAATGATGTTTAAGTGAAAAAAGATCAAAATTACCTATTTAAGGAGGCAAAAGGGCTAAATTGATAGAGATTAATAGAGCTAGTGAAGACCTTAACAAGGTTAGAGCAGTTGTTGATTATATTGATTGGTGAACTTGAGCTAAAAGTTGAACAATAAACTATTGAGGAGAAGAGTGGTTGCTTGAAGGGTTTCTGAGTGAATTAGTAGTGGAGATGTTGATGGAGGCCATTCAATGAGTCAATTGTTGGACCAAATTGTGATTTGTATTTGCAAAGTGAGTTGTATTTATCATATCAAGCTATTGTTACTTTCTAACCATTGTATTAGTAATTAAAATCCTTTAATAATGGTTGACCTAACAATCATTTGTAAATCCTTAAATCAAGGTGACATTCTAATGGAATATTCTAAAGTCCTCTAAAAAGGCCACTCTTAATAGGGTGATTAAATCCTTTAACAAGGTTATATTTAATAGTGTTTTTTGTAACCTTTGACAGGGTTTTCTCCTAACAGAGCTCACTTCAGAAGAGTGAAAATTGGTAGCATGTTACTAGTGGTTTTTTATAGATTGGGTTTTAACATTAAATCCTAGTGTCATATTTTTTTGGATGTTATTTCAGATATTTTACTATTAATGTTTTACATTCTACAAAGTTTGTTACTATTAGGATAGTGAACTACAAGTTTATGTTGCTAAATGTTTACCACAGAGGCCAAGCTACTATATATTTAGATCTGAAGTATTTGAAGTGATTAAAAGTTTAATTGGTACATCTAAACTTGAGAATAATTGATTCACCCCCCTCTTATTTATTCTAAAACATTCTAACAATTGGTGTCATAGTATTGGAACTTATACATAAAAGTTTGAAGGTACTTGAAGCTAAAGATCAACATGTACAAAAAGGAGGTGCCAAGATTGAACAAGGAGAACTTCCCTACATGGAAAAGTTTGATGAAGTTGCATCTTGTAGGAATTGGAGAATGAGTAATAAACTATGTGGAACATGCATATGTAGAGATACCAAGACCTATCACAACTCAACAGATGAAAGAGAATAAAGATCACAATCAAGAAATGTTAGAGATTGCATGAGCCCTAAGTTATATTGAGTTTGATGGCATAAAGGAGTACGCTACTACTAAAAAAATGTGGGATACACTGTACACTATCTATGGAGGATATACAAATGTTTTGAGGGAAAAATCAAAAAGTTTGAGAGGCAAGTTTGATGAAATGAGAATGACAAAAGGTAAAATGATTGCTCATTACCATGGATGAGTCAAAGAGGTGGTATATTCTATGTGAGGATCAAATAAAAAGATTTCTAATTAAAGTATGATCAGAAAGGTATCAAGAATCCTACTTCCTATTTAGGCTATTAGAGTTTCTACAATACAAGAACTAAGATGTACACTTGGTAACAATCTAACTTTGGAAGTTCTAGTTGGTAGACTTACTAATTTTGAATTATCAAAGTTTGATAATTTTACTCCTACTACTATTGAATCTTCTTTCAAATCTCAACTCATTCTTAATAAGAAAGGAAAAAGAAAATGTGTGAATAGTGATAGTGATTTCTATGATGATGATCTTGATGAACTTGAAGCTTAATGGCTAAAAGACTTCCAAGAGGGAAAGGAAAATACAAAGATAAACTTACTATAATATGAATTTCATGTAACAAGGTTGGTCATATTGTTGCAAGATGTCCTGATAGAGAAGACAAGGATTAAAGAAAGGAAAGAAAGTTTAAAAGCATAAGAGATGACAAAGACAGTAGAATAAACAAGGACTACAAAGACAAAGGTAAGAAATATTGTTATATCTCTAAAGAATAAATTGATAAAGTGTCCGATAATTATGAAGAAGTTGTTTATATTTCTATGAAAAAAGATTCCCATGAAGATTAGAAAATTGTATTAATTTAATATGTGAGTAAAGGTGAAAGATGGATAATTGATATTGGCTTCTCACATCATATGATTGGTGATAAAAATAAATTTGAAACCATAGAAAAATATAAAGGTAGTTGTGTCAAGTTTGATAATGATGCACCATGTCTCGTGAAAGGTAAAGGATCAATCAAACTGACCAATAAGATCAAGTGTAACAATATTTATTGGTTGAAGGACTTAACTATAATTTTCTAAGTGTTTCATAGTTGAGAAAATCAAGATACAGAGTTGGATTCCATCATAGGAAGACCAAGATATTTGATGCTACTGGTGAACTAATTGGAAGTGAAGAATACACAAGAGGTTACTTGTTCTATCTAGATTTATCTTGCGAGACATGCTTGTTTGCATAATTTGATGATATATGGCTATGACATAAGAGGTTGTTCATTTGAAATTTGATAATTTGTTAAGAATTACTAAGATAAAAAGAGAAAGAAGATTACCAAGATTGAAGAAACCTGATAATGCTATGTGTAAACAATGTCACCTAGGAAAAATGACAAAGTCCAGTTTCAAGAGAAAGACATATTTATCCAATAATATTTTAGAATTGGTTCATACTGACCTTTTTGGACCTTTTGGAGTGTAAAGCTACTTTGGAGATAAATATTTCATTCTATTTACTAATAACTATTCTAGAATGATCATTGTGATGTTTCTTGAAGAAAAATATGATGTTTTTCAATTGTTTAAGTCATATTTGGCAAGAATTGAAAAGGAAATAGGTAAAAGTATGAAGTTCTTGAGATTTGATGGAGGGGGAGAGTTTATCTCTAATGAATTCAACATATTCTACAATGATAGAGGAATCAAGAGATAGATGTCAGCACCTAAGACCCCTCCCTAGAATGGAATAGATGAAAGGAGAAATAGATCAATCATGTATTGTGCTAGAACATTGATGATGGATAAGAAAAACATGTTAGAGAAATAATAGAAAGAAGTTGTAAGTACAAAAATGTATACTTTGAACCAAGTACAAGTCAAGTAAGGTATAAATATTACACCCTTTGACTTATGATATGGGTATGCACCTAATGTGAAGTATTTAAAAGTTTCTGGAAGAAAATGTTATATACAAAAGAAAACTAGAAATGGAAAACTTGATGCTAAAAGTGATAAAGGCATATTCTTGGGAATTTCAACTAAAAAAAAAGCTTATAAGTTTTTTAATTCTAACACTAACAAAGTTGTTGAAAGTGCAAATGTGAAAGCTCATGAATATGAAGAAAAGAATGAAGTTGAATGCAAAATAGAACCTGAAGATTATAGCACATTCATAAATGTAAATGAAGTTATGCTCTACAACCTTACTTGAGCCAGAGAATAAGGCTACCAAGAAATAACAAACTATGAATATTGAGTTGCAACAATGGACTACTGAGAAACTGATCATAGGTACTGAGAGTCAATAAAATGATATCAAGATACAAGAAGAAGTTTTTGAACACTAGGAAGCTAGTGCCAAAAAACCAAAAGAAGAAGCAGATGTTAGAAATGCTTTAGAATAATTGAAAGGGGGGGCATAAATCAGTTATTCAAGGTCCAAATGTCCAATTCAAAAAAATTTCACTAAATGTAGTGAGCCCATTCAAGCATTCATTCATCCAAGCTTAAAACATTCATATTTAGAAAGTTACTGTAAATCAACATGCAAGCATAACACATAAAAGATCAACACATAACATGGTGATTTATGTAGAAACCCAATTTGGGAAAAACCAACAGTAACATGCTACTCAATTCTTTCTCTTCTGAAGGGATGCCCTATGAAAGGCCTACCCTGTTAAAGGCTTACAACACACTATTAAATGCGACCTTGTTAGAGGATTTAACCACCCTATTAGAAGTGGGCCTAGTTAAAAGACTTTAGAACATTGACTTGAAATGCCACCCTATTAAAGGTTTTACAAATGGCTATTAAACCAACCTAAGTCCATAGGATTTTTATATCTAATACAATTTTTGGAGAGTATTAGAAAGTCTTTGACATGATTACAACATACAACTTAAATTGTAGATTTTAGATCACTCTTCAGCTCTTCACATTGTATGGCTTTTAGTCTTCTAAAGTTCTGATAGCTTTCCCTCCTTTCAAGCTTTGTCTCCTTGAGTCTTCATGCTCAATATACCAATGCAATCATTTCTCTAGGACCACTTTATTGAAGTAAAGCCTCTTTGCTCTGTTCTTCCTTCTCCTAGATGTCTTCTCCTTAACACCCTTCTAACCACTTCAAAATTTAGCACTCTAGTAGCTCTTTCTTCTTGGTCTATGACTCCTTAAATAGAAGTCTAGAATTGCTTTTCCCACTTGATTCTTCAATCCTTTAATTTTTATTCAAATAGATTAGGGAAGATTCATTGAATCTAACCCATATTTTGTTTCTCCTGGATACTTAATGAAAAATCCTCTTGAATTCACTCAAAAATGGTTTACATAGAATTCTGTGCCACCAACTCATCATTCTTATCCTCCAGCTGGTTCCAAAAATTCAAGGTAACAACTCTGTTAGCTCAAATTTGGCAAATCTTTGACATTTCCAATAATGTAATAGCTCGACACTATTGAAATACTAGTGCTTGACACATACTGTAATACTCAGCATCAACTATGTTTTACTGATTCTCAGCACCTATTACTTTTCTTGACACTTGAACTTCACTCGGCGCCTGAAGATTGCTTGGCACACACTAGATTTTCCTTTTTTCTTAGCTCCAACTAAGAATTTTCGAAGCTTAAACTAGCTTTTTCGGCACCCACTAATGAACCTAGTTTAAGCTTTTTAGTCAACCTTGTTACAACTTATTCCTCCAATGTTTCTAAGTGTAGCCAACCTCTGTATCTTTGAGTATGTTATCAATACTCCATTTAACCATTGTCTTAGCTGATCCTTGCACTTCATTACAACATCATAACTCAACCTTTCCCTTAGTTTCTTTTGTTACATCTTCTTGATTAAATCCTCTTCATCAATCAACTAAGTGATAGTACTTGGATCTTATAAGAAATTGTTATTCCTACAAATAGAAAGTTTGACATCAATGACAAAATAATGATTGAAAGCATTATTTTAACAAATCTTTGCAAAAATCTCCCTCTTTGATCTTTCAACAATGATCTTTTCAATCAAATTTCCAATAATCTCCCTCTTTAGCATTAATGTCAAACGAAACTAATCAACCATCAAACCAAACTATTCAACCATGTTATCAACGTACTAACTAGTTTGGAATAGTAAGTCAAATGCCAAAAATAAAATTGAACTACACAATTTCTTCCTCTCTATTTCTCCCTCTTAGCTGATGTATCCTTTTCTTTCACTCTCTCCCTCTATATGCATTGCTCATCTTTTGCTATTTTCTGTTTTGATCAGCTTCTTCATCTCCTCCCTCAACTATTGTTCAAATTCTATTGATCAATTTCTCTACTACTTCTCCCTCTTTGACAACAATGCCAAAGACATAATATCTTAGCATCTTAGTATGCATGTGTAGCTTTTGCAAGTTCTTTCATTTTATCCCTCTATCACCTTGCTTGTGACTAATTTGGAACTTCATCACTTCAATTACTTTAGGCGTGAATCCTAAAGTATGTATCCTCTACATCAATGTGTAATATTTCAACAATCATCTCATTTGATGTAGGGCAGTCTTGCTTTTGCTTCAAGTAGCCTTGGTTAGCGGTATCACCGCTAACATACCTCTAAGAAACTCAAAAGCATCTTCAGGTAGTACTTTTGTGAAGATGTTAGCAATTTGTTCCTGAGCTTACATATTCTATCTTCACTTGTTTGCCTTCCACCGATTCTCTTACATAGTGATACTTGATTGCAATATGCTTGGTTTTGGCATGCATTATAGGGTTCTTTGATATGTTGATGGAACTTGTATTATAACAATAAAGTATCATAGGCTCATTCGATTCTTCCTTCATACCTTGCAACAGATGTTTGATCCATAAAATATTGGTGCAATTGATAATAGGTACAACATATTCAACTTCTGTTGTTGACTATGAGGTACAACTTTACTTTTTATTGGTCCATGTAATCAATCTTTTTCCCACGAAAAGTGCCTCCCCAATCTGCATAAGTTTAGGTTCTTAACTCAAACTTTTCAATCCTCTTGAGTACAAACCAAAGTCATCAATTCCTTTTAGGTACCTTAGTATTCTCTTTATTGCCATTAGGTGATTTTCTCTTGGATTTGCAAAAAATCTTGCCACTATTCCAATAGCTAATGCAATGTCTAGTCTACTATGTACAACATACTACAACTTTCCAATCATTGATCTATACATTATCTGATTCACTTCAATAGACTCATCATTTTTGGATAACTTATGTCCTATTACCATTGGTGTGCTAACTGGTTTTGAGTCTTCTAATCCAAATGTCTTGAGTATCTCCTTGATGTATTTTGATTGAGTCACAAATATGCCATGCTTCAATTGATGTACTTGCAAATCAATAAAGAATTTGATTTCTCCAAACATTGACATCTCAAACTCATGTTTCATTTGATCAAAAAAATATTTGCATAGAATATCTTTTCCTCCAAATATTATATCATCAACAAAGATTCTTGATATCAAAATATTCTTACCTTTTTTTCCCTTGATATACAAGTTTTTGTTTTCATCTGTTCTCTTAAATACAATATTCAAAAGTTATTTTTGCAATCTCTCATACCATGCTCTAGGTGCTTGCTTCAAACCATAAAGTGTTTTATGTAATTTACAAACCATATCTTTATTCTTGTCATCAAAAAATCCCTCAGGTTGTTCTATGTAGACTTCCTCTTCTAGTATACCATTTAGGAAAGCAGACTTGACATCCATTTGGTAGACTTTGAAACCTTTGTAGGTAGCATATGCAAGTAATGTCTCGACTCCTTCCATTCTTGCAATAGGGGCAAATTTTTTCCCATAATCCACTCCTTCTTCTTGTGTATAGCCTTTGCAAACTAATCTGGCTTTGCTTCTTGTTATCTCACCATTCTCATCAATTTTGTTCCTAAACACCCATTTGGTACTAATTACATTCTTATCAGTTGGTCTGGGAACTAGGGTGCAAGTTTTGTTCTTCTCAATTTGGTCTATCTCTTCATCTATAACTTTATACCAGTCATCATCTTGTAGTGTATCTTTCACTATTTTGGGCTCAACCTTTCTTAGTAGACATGATTCATTCTTTAGTATGTTCCTTGTCATTGGTTTGGCATCCTTGTCACCAATGATTTGATCTACAGTGTGATGTCTTCTTGCATGCTGGGCTAATCTTGGTTCTATCCTTCTTTCCATGTTTGTTTCTTCAGCTTTAGAGTCATTTTGTTCTTCTCCATCTAGTACTTCATTGTCTCTTTCATGTGAACTAATTTTAGAATTAGAATGTGCATTTCTTTCATTCTACAACTCAACTTCTAAATGTAGCTTAGCATTCACTAGTTGTGACTTGACTAATACTAAAATTTGTTGGTGACTCCCAACTTGATTGGTAGCATCATCTTCAACATTCATTCCTTCATAGTAGTATAAAAAGGATTTATAATCTTTTAGTTGCTTGAAAAACTTGTACTTCTACATGCTCATCAAAATTTACATTTTCACTCTCCACAATATTGTTAGTGTTAATATTCAAACACTTGTATGCCTTACTTCTAGTGGAGTATCCAAGGAATATGCCTTCATCATTTTTTGCATCAAACTTGCCATTTCTAGCATCTTTAAGAATATAGCATTTACAACCAAAGACTTTGAAATGTTTAACATTAGGTGAGTGACCATACCATAGTTCAAAAGGTGTTGCATGTGTACCTTTCTTGACTTGAACTCTATTCAAGGTGTAAACAATAGTACTTACAACTTCTCTCTAGTACTTTAGAGAAATTTTTTTCTCCATCATCAAGGTTCTAGCACAATCTATTACTGATCTATTCCTCCTTTCAGCAATACCATTATGTGGTGGAGTTCTATGTGCTGATGTTTTCCTTTTGATGCCTTTGTTATTATAGAATATCTCAAATTCCTTTGATGTAAACTCTCCTTTGTTTGATCTTAGGCACTTCAAAATCCTCCCTATTTCCTTCTCAACTCTGGCCAAATACCACTTAAATATTTAAAATGCATCAGATTTTTACTTTAAAAACATAACACTCATCATCCTTGAATAGTCATCTACAAATAACAATATGTATTTGTCTCCTAGCTAGCTTTGTACTTCTATTGGTCCACATAAGTCAGTATGGATTAGCTCTAGTACCTCTTTGGAAGTGTATGTTTTGCTTTTAAAACTAAATTTAGTCATCTTCCCTAGTTGACATTGTTTGCACATCATGTTCTCAGGTTTTTTTAGTTTGGATAAACCTCTAACTTTCTTCTTTTTGCTAATGCTAATTAGATTGTCAAAGTTAACATGGCATAGCCTTTTATGCCACAAACACACATCATCAGGTCTAACAAAAAGACAAGTTACATCTTCCATATTTAGGTAAAACAAATTGTTGCTAGTTTTTCCACCTTTTCCTATCAAATTTCCATCAGTGTCATAGATCTTGGAAAATATATATTTCCAAATTCTACTTTGCAACCTACATTGCCTAGCTGTGATACACTCAATAGGTTGTAGTTCAATCCTTCAACATAGTATGCATTATCACATGCAATTTTCTCTGTAGGTTTAATTGAGCCTTTTCCTTTGATTTGACATGGAGAATCATTACCAAATCTAACACTATTTCCATCATATTGAGTAAAGGTAATGAGCTTACTTTTGTCTCCTATCATGTGATGTGAGCAACCACTGTCTATGATCCACTTGTCATTCTTGTTTACACAGGTTACCAATATTTTCGCTTCATTTTCATCTAATTCTTCCTTTATGACCACATAGACTACTTCATCATCATTCTCATCAGATTCTTCTTCAACAATGTGGCATCTTTTTCCTTTATCTTGGTAATCTCTGCTATCATCTTCTCTTTTGTTATTGTACATGTTTCCTTCTTTGTATTTCTTCTTATGTGTACACCTTGTAGCAATATGACCCACTTCATTGCAATTAAAACATATGATAAGGAGCTTACCTTTGAATTTACCTTTGCCTCTATGGAATCTCCTATCTAGTAATGCTTCTAATTTATCCACATCTTCCTCATTTGTGCTTCTATCACTGGATGCATATTTTCCTTTTCTACTCTTCTTATTTGATGTCACCTCCTCAGTGTCTTTCAATGTCAGCTTGGCCTTGAAAGAAAATTCAAGGTTCTCGGGTCTATAATTGTCAAAGTTGGACAATTAAAATGTAGTGAGTCTTCCCACTATTCCCTCAAAGGTTAGTGTGTTCCCTTGTACACACCTTAGCTCTTGGATGGTTAAAACTCTAATAGCATAGATAGGGAGAAAATTTATCCAATATTTCCTATTGACAGTCTCTTCTTCCAATTGACCACCTAGACTTCTTATTGCACTTACCACTTCTTTCATTCTGGATCCATACTGAATAGCATTCTCACCTTCCTCCATTTTTATGTCATCAAACTTTCCTCTGAGGCTTTCTCTCTTTGCTCTCTAAACATTTTGATCTCCACCATAGATATCTATTAAGGCTTTCCACATCTTGAATGTAGTGTCACATCCCTTGATGTCATCAAATTCAGCATAATTGAGTGCAAAGGCAATATCTAGCATTGCTTGATTGTGCTCCTTCCTTTTGTTCAAATCATCTGTAGAGAGAGGCCCAGCTAAATCTACATGTTCTGTTCCAATTGAGGTTTTTGCATAATCACCTATTGATCCAAGGTGTAATTTCATTAGACTCTGCCATGCAACAAAGTTGTCTTTGTTGAGCTTGGGAACTCTCTTGGACATCTTTATCTTCCTACCTCTAGTACCTTGAAACTAAATCAGCAGATGGCTTTGATACCAATTGTTAGAAATGATTTAGAATAACTAAGAGGAGGCATGAATCAATTCTTCAAGGTCCAAATGTCCAATTCAAAACTTTTTTAGTAAGTGTAGTGAGCCCATTCAACCATTCATTCATCCAAGCTTAAAATATTCCCATTTAGTGAGTTATTGTAAATCAACATGCAAGAATAACACATAAAAGATCAACACATAGCATAGTGATTTATGTGGAAACTCAATTTGGGAAAACCCACCAGTAACATGCTACTCAATTCCCACTGTTTTGAAGTGATGCCCTATGAAAAGCCTGCCCTGTTAAAGGCTTACAACACACTATTAAATGTGACCTTGTTAGAGGATTTAACCACCTTGTTAGAAGTGTGCCTAGTTAGAGGACTTTAGAACATTGACTTGGAATGCCACCTTGTTAAAGGATTTAAAAATGGCTATTAAACTAACTTAAGTCCATAGGATTTTCATATCTAATACAATTTCTAGAGAATATTAGAAATTCTTTGACCTAATTATAACATACAACTTAACTTGCAAATTTCAGATCACTCTTCAACTCTTCACATTTCCTAGCTTTCAGTCTTCTATAGTTCTGATAGCTTGCCCTCCTCTCAAGCTTTGTCTCCTTGAGTCTTCATGCTCAATGTACTAGTGCAATCATTTCTCTTTGACCACTTTATCAAAGCAAAGCCTCTGTGCTCTATTCTTCCTTCTCCTAGATGTCTTCTCCTTGACACCCTTCTAACCACTTCACAATTTGGCAGTCTAGCAACTCTTGCTTCTTGGTCTATGACTCCTTAAATAGAAGTCTAGAATATTTTTTCCCACTTGATTTTTCCATCCTTTAATTTCTATTCAAATGGATTAGGAAGGATTCACTGAATCTAGCCCATATTTTGTTCCTTCTAGAAACTTCATGAAAAATCCTCTTAAATTCACTCAAAAATGGTTTACATAGAATTTTGTGCCACTAGCTCATCATCCTTATCTTCTAACTAGTTCACAAAATTCAAGGTAACAACTCAATTGGCTCAGATTTGGAAAATATTTGACATTTCCAATAATGCAGTAGCTCAGCACTATTGAAATACTAGTGCTTAGCACATATTGTGTTACTCGGCATCAACTATGTTTTGCTGATGCTTGACACCTGAAGTTCACTCGGCACCTACTAAGATTTTTTGATGCTCAACACCTATTACTTTTCTCGGCACTTGAACTTCACTTGGCACCTGAAGATTTTTCCACACCCACTAATGAAATTCATTTAAGCTTTGCAGTCAACCTTGTTACAACTTATTCCTCTAGTGTTTCTAAGTGTAACCAACGTCTATATCTTTGATTATGTTATCAATACACCATTTAGCCATTTTCTTAGCCAATCCTTGCACTTCATTACAACATCATAACTCAACCTTTCCCTTAGTTGCTTTTGTTACATCTTGTTGATTAAATCTTCTTCATCAATCAACTAAGTGATAGTGTAGACACCTAAATTTGATTACATCAATAAGTAATCATATTTAGTCATCTCCTAGGGCATTATTGATTAAATATTTACTATTTAATTAATTTATTTAATTAACTATAGTCCAATTGATAAAATCAAATGATCACCCAAAATCAATTTATCAATTAAATCCCTCTTCCCCAATTAAATTGAATAATTCATCAAATCTATTCAATTTAATTCCATACTCCCCATTTTATTAAATAAAACATTCAATAAAATATCTAAAATCCAAAAGCCTTCCTAAACCTTATCCTAACCCCTAATCCAACCCATTCACCTATACTAAACTCACTTAGCCTCCTAACTAACCCATCCCATCAAATCCAAATCACTCACCACCTAACCCCCCTTCTAAGCTAATCCTAACCCTCTTCTAATCATGTGCACAATCATAAACATGGGTTAAGACTTTCCTAAGCCAAGCCAAAGTCTATCCCCTCAAAATATCTCAACCACCAAGCCATAAGTGCTCCCACAAAGTCGTAAATGACTCTTACAAGCCCATTTATTGCTCTTACAAGCCATTATAAGGGTCTTTATGAGCTTTGAGCCTCCTTTGTTGACCCCTCAACCCCTCTTTCTCTAACCAGTGACCCTGTGACATGTGTCACTCCTTTATTGGCTATAAGGAAGCACAATCTATGTGCTCTCCTCTCATTCAATCTGAGCCCTCCATAAGCTTTCTCCTTTCCTTCCATCCTAGCCATTGATCCCTCAAGCCCTTTGCCTATTTAAGGAATCCCCTCCCAAGCCAAATGATCACAATCCATCAAGTAAAGTTACGATGCCATTTTGAGAAGCCAAACTCATACCTATTTCAATCATCCACTTCCATGATAGTGTTATGATGTTATTTTGAGAGCTTAAGGACTATCAAAATACTATCATAATGGAAAAATCCATCCACAAATCCACTTTGATCCATATTTTTCATTGAAGCTTGAGCAATATTATTAAGTATACACCTACATCGAAGGACGCATCTACAAAATCAAAGAGGCTTTTGAAGTGATCTTTCTCTTAGTTTGCACTCTCTTACACCTTCTTTTGTCTAATCTTATATGGGAATATAGTTTTAGTTTGTGAATGTTTTCCTTATTGTTATATTCTTTGCAAACTAAATCTTGTTCTACATTTTGGCACGCCTAGTGGGACCCCACATTTGGGTCAATTTAATCAATTTTTGAATTTTTTTGTGTTAACTAACCAAATTAACCTTGTTTGCTTGTGTATTTTTGTGATAAGTTTGCTGATCTTGTTGCAGGTACATAGGTCACCTTTTAGAAATCACGCTCCCTGCCATCTCATCATTTTTCATTTTTGAAGACTTCAAAACCAGCTTATCTTGTGATCTCGCGACCCTAGGAATACGATCCCACAATCAAAGGAACATGGCTATTTGTCAGCGGGAATGCGAGCCTGCGACTGCGAGTTTGTTGTTCATCACCAACTAGTTTCTACCACATTTCCAAAAAAAAGTTTGCATCCCTGCCAAATTTTTTTCTGTGAAAACATGAATCTGTGACCATGGGATTACTGCTAAAACCTGCGAGAATGCTGTTCCACAGTAGTCAATCACAGAAAATCAATTTTCTCCTTTTCCTTCAAATCAGCTAACCTATATCTCTACGGGAACGCTCTCCCATGAATCATGGGATCACTGTTTCGCAGGATTTCTCTGCAACCTTTTAACCCGTGGCCTCATTTCCTATCCTTTTTAACAATCCTGTGTCATGTTCCCATGACCTTTTATCATGTTCTCACGCCTGTGAGATCGCTGCTTAAACCTGCGAGTTTGCTGTTCTAACTGCTTGGTTCAAATTTCTTACATTTTTTGGTGCATTTTTTTATTCTAACTGGTTTTCTGTAGGTTTTATTTTCATATCTTTATCATAATCAAATTATAATCATATTTATAATTTTTTTAAAAAGAGTATAAATCAAATTTTAACTTTTGGTGGTTCCATAGACTAGAGGTTTTTCTATGCATTTTTACGCCTATGAAAAAGAACAAAAGAAGTTGATTTTGTTTTTTCCATAGTTAACCTTTAATTTTTGAGATTTTTGGTGACTAATCAAATTGGCTTTTGTAGCTTTGCATATTGGAGCATCTATGAAACCACTGACTATGTTTCTTGCAGGTTCTCCTTACATGGTTTAATGCATGTTGTTAAAATGAACTTGAATGTTTAAACACTTTTCTTTGAATGCATGTTGCTCAAATCAAATCTTGAATGCCATGGATTAAAACATAACATTTTCATTGGAATGCATTATCAACACAATCTTGGATGCTAAAGGTTAAAAAGAATGAATGTGATGAACATTTGATTTTGGGTATTAAAGAATATTGCAAATCAACACACTTTAACTTTGGTGCTTAAAATGAACTTCATTTGATCTTGAATGCTCTAAAGTGAAAATTTTCTTATTCCCTCCTTTTTAAAAGCTTTCATGCATATGATTTACTTATGTTGACAATCTCTCAATTTCCATTATGTTGATGACGTTGTCAAGTCGGAATGAACATTGTATGCCATAATCACAAGTGTCTTCAATCATAGCTTACAAAATCTAAATCATCAATTGGAAAATAACGAGTTTCTTTTAAACCAAAGATCACTTATGTGGTCTTGTTTTTCACTTTTTGGGAGGCCTGCTTGGGGATTTCATCACCCCTTGGGACGACCTCAACTCCAACATTCTTACAGAGTATAAAGAGTGGGAGGTGAATCCAAAGACACCTCTCTTGAGATCAAGATTTTGTCACTCAAGCTAAGCCTCAAGGAACTTTATACCCTTGAGAAGTGAAAGAGGAGAAGTGGGTTACTGCTCCTCTCGTCTATGTGACATCCTTTTGGTTTCATCTACGAATTTGGGCCTTACATACCTTGCTTATATCGAGGACACCCCTACCTAATCTTGTATATCCTAGCAAACCTTATAGGGCTATTGGTGTGTTTGATGTTCTTGTGTGTTCAAAATTCTCCCTGTGTTTCAAGAAAAAAATCAAAACATTTTTCTAAAGGGATCACTTGTCTATCCTTTGAAATAGTTGTTAGCAAGTCCATTTGCAACAACCCAACCATTGGTCAATCATTCAACCCAAATGAAGGGCATATTTAGCGTAGTCACTGCCTCATCCAAGATTCATCCAAGCTTCCAAGCTTTCCTCTAGTATCATCATTTCTGAGGTCTTTCATAAAATCTTCCTTTTTTTCTCCATGTCTTAACTGTGCAACATTCCATCCTTACCCAACTCATCATCCAAATCCAAATCTGAGCTTCCCAACTTATCCTAATTTGCATTTTCATATTCATCCTTCATCCCCATCCAACTCATCATTAAAACATCATGTCACAATCCTATTGCAATGAGTTTGGTCATCCCACCTTTTCTCCCACCTCATCCTATTCCAATGATGATGATGATCTTGTCAACTATGATGGGTATATTGAAAGCCTTAGAGATATTCCTCCAAACATCCCCCAAAATACAAAAATTCCTCCCAACTACTCCATCCCTCCTCCAAACATACCCACTAGTACTCCTTACCATGCCTTTGACAAGGGAAATCCATTATTATCCTCATCCTTACCTCCTTCCTATATTGTGCTCACATATTCCTCTTATACATCAATCATATCTCCATCTTCCTCTACCTTCATTTCCCAAACTCCACCATTCCAGAACAATTCCAGTAGCTACATCCCCAGTCCAAATCCACCATCCCAATCTCTTTCATACCCCTTTCCAAATCCTCCAACAAATCCTAGTAATACAACACATCACCTCAATCCCCTTGCTCCTCCTAGTCCAACACACTTGTCTCCAAGGAATTTTACAAGGAAGCCCAAAGAAACTCCCTCTCCCACCCCTATCACTCCTCTTACCTCATCCTATCACTACGATCTCTATCACATCCACCCCACTTTTCAAACCCCTTCCATCTCTTACCTCCCATCCACATCTCCTCCTCCTAGCATTACCCAAATCCCATATAATGAACCTCATGAGTCCCTCCCCCATCAGCTCATCTCCATTGAAGAAACTCCTACCCATCCATCTACCTCACTTAAAAAGACCATCCACTCCCACCCATTCCTATCAAGATCTTGTCCAAAAGCATGTTGAAATATCCCCCAACACAACAGAAGATCATGCCATCCCACTTATTCCCCTACATGATCCACTTTTACCATCCCCTCCATATCTAAATCCTACCATCATACCTACTCAATCTCAAAATCCATTTCCATCAACCCATCCCTATCAAGATCCTCTCCTTCCATCCCCTTTGCTCCATGATCATACATCTCCATAATCCATGATGATAGATCCATAAAAAAAAACTAACTATCACATATGAAGCTTTGACTCCTTTAGCTAATTATGGACTCACATCTTGTGTTCCGAATAATGAGCATCATATTGAAGAAAGAAATAAAAATGTATCTCTAGATGTTGGTATCCCCTCAATCCCTGCATGGTCCCAAGTCCTCCCATCTCCACCCCAAAGTTCCCATCTATCTTGTTCTACATCTATTTTGGGCCCTTATCCTACTCCTTATCTCCAACCCTCCATTTTGGGTCCCTATATACATAATATGAATCCTTTATCCCCTCCATCTATCTTGGGACCTATACCTTCCATGTTTCCATCTGTTTTAGTCCCATATCCTTCATTCCCTCCATCCATTTTGGGCAGTTATATCCATCCATATCCTATATTCCAATCTATCCTTCCATCCCCTCAAATCCACTAGCGAGATCATCAAAGGCACTCATCCTTGAATCCCTTCCAAAGTGCAACCTCTATCTTTCTATCCACAATCCCTCCATCTCCTCCATGCTCTTCTTCCCATCCCATGGCTAATAAAAGCATAGTGGATGCCAAACTCAAAAGGCATAAATCCAAAAATCCATAAAAATCCAAGTCTCGACATGTCCCTTCTAAAATACATGTTCAAGAAGAGAAACATTTGATCCAAATCAAAGAAAAATTCAAGAGGCCACAAAGCCATTCATGCTACTCAAAGAGCCTCATCTATTCATCCTTTATCCAAATCCCCATATATGCATCCTTCATCCCCCCAACCCACTCTTAGTCCATATGCTTCTTATCCTAAATTTCCCATCCTCCATCTTCCAACTCTACCTTTAGTCCTTATCTTTCTCTTCCTCCATTTTCTCCTCAACCTTGCTCAATCCAATCTTTCCCACTACTTCGTCACCTTTCAAGGTGTGTGCCAGTGATGATTTTTCCAAATTCCTCATCCATTTACCCACAAGCCTTATGTCTTCACATCCATTATTTTCCAAACTCCCACCCACCATTCCACTTGTTCAATCCAATCCTTTTCCATCCATCCTACCAACATCTATGAGTAAAAATGCATCAAAAAAGACAAAATAAAAAAATAAAAAAATACAAAAACAAAAAAAAATCATCCATTGGTGAAAACTTGGCAATTCAAGCACCATGGATAAGTACCATGATGAAAACTTGGCAAAAAAGCATCACGCGTAATCCCTCCATCCAAGTGCTCTACGCACTTGGGGGCACATTCCATCACCCATCATACCCATCTCATCCCACCATACCAATCCATTTCACCCACCATCCTCCTTTGGATCTTGATAGAAATAAAGTCCACCACTAGATACATGCTTTTGGTCATCCCTTTGACATCCATTTTCCATCAAAGTTTGTATCCACCTATCCTTTATCTACCCATTCTGTCATCCATCCAATCCCTCCATTAGCCTCATCCACCCATCCTTCTTATCCTCTACCTGATTAACCTTTCACATCCTAGCTTCCATCTATCTCCCTCATCCTTTTGTTGACCAATATTCAATCCTACCACATCCCTCACAAAAAATCCTCTTGAATAGTATATTATAACTAGGGGCACTCTATTCCTCAGAGATCGTGTCATGTCCATCTTTCCATCAATCCTTATCTTTTTGCATTCCTCTACCCAACTTCCTCTATCCATTGTTCCCATTTTCATCTATCCTTGCATCTCACAACATTACCTCCATCTTTCCATCACCTAGTACATCCCTTGTCATTGATATCTAGCCCTTAGCTATCCCTCATCCTGAGCTTCCATTCGCTATCCTCTCATCCTAAACTTTTCATCCACTCTCTTATCATCTTGAGCCTTCTTACTCCCACTATCTTAAGCTTTTCACAAACCATCTTCTCCTTTTGAACTTTTCATCCCCTCTATCTCCTTATCCCATGCTTTTCCTCTACCTCCCCATCTCAAGCTTTTCATCCACTATCTTCTACTATCTCTTCATCTTTATCTTTCTTGTCACTATCCTATCATGCTGCGCTTTTTTCTGGCAATCCCTTGTACATCCTTTGACCTATCAGTTGTATATTCCTTGCACATTAGTCCTTACCTTGGTCCCATTGTATATCTCCCATCTCTTCACGTCAGTTCCTGCTTGATCATAACTTGCAATTCTCTTGGTTAGGTGCTTTAGTGAATCCTTGTTTGAGATTCCTTGTCATCAAAATGTTGTCCTAAAGAGTTCTGCTTGCCTAGCTCATCCCAGTCCTCAATATTATCGATAGATCCTTGCAGGATGCATCCTTGCTCTCGTTTGATCTTGGTCCATCAGTATCTAGTCCTATCGATCTCTTTGGCAAAAGGTTAACTTTTTTATGATTTATATTTTCTTTCGATTTCTTTTCTTTTTGGGATTTCAAGTTTGGTTCTTAACATATCTCTTTCAGATCTGATTTTAGTTGTTCCCTCCTCAAGGTCACCATGATCTTTTATATCATGGTGTGCTACGAATGGGGCAATTTGAGAGCAAAGTCTTGATCAAGTATTTCATCTTTTCTTTTCTTTTTTTCTTGTGGGTTCCCTAGTATCATTCCCACTCTGATTCTTCCAAGATTCATGTGTGATGCTGGGGCAATCCTTGTGTGTTTTTTTCATGTCAATCCTATGTAATATTGGTACAAAGTCCTTGATGTTCTTGGTAACCTTGGCATATACCCAATATTCCTATATCAAAATAAATGCTCAATTACATGGTGGTGCTTCCCTTTGGAACACCCCCATGCTCAAGCTTAAATGGATTACATCAAAACATCCCATCCTATCAAAGCCTCATATCCTATCCAAACATCTCATCCTATCAGTGCAACCCATCCTATCCAAGCATCCCATCCTTATCCAAGCTTCCCATATCACCCAAGAATCCCACCCTATCCAAGAATCCCATCTATCCATGCATCCCATCTAAATAAATCCTTCCATATGATCCAACCAATCTCTCAATCCCATCATATCCAATCTTGCATCAATCATAATCACAGCTCTTGCATCAATCATAATCATAGCTCTTGCATCAATCATAATCATAGCTCTTGAATCCATCATAATCGTAGCTCCTACATCAATCATAATCTTAATCATCATCGATCTTCATCCTAGAACCATAATCTCCCCAACCCTACCCTCCCATTCTTAGTCCTTGGTTATCCTTGTGCACATGGTTTTCCTTGTATCATTCTCCCCTAGTGAGAGTATGCGCTTTCTCCCCTCCTCTCTTAGCTCCTCTCTATCCTCTTGCTTACCCTTGTTTCTTGTCCTTTTCAAGAAGTTGTCACGCCTCGCCTTCTCTCCCCACCACCTTCTTGAGGGGGCATCATGTGGCCCATTCTCTCCACCTCTACTCAAAATTGGGGCAACTATGTTGCTTTAAAAAAGTCTTCTTCATGTCGTTTATGTTTGAACTTCTTTGAAATAGTGTTGTTCAACACTATGTCAAAGAGGGGCAAAATGTAGACACCTAAATCTGATTACATCAATAAGTAATCATATTTAGTCATCTCCTAGGGCATTATTGATTAAATATTTACTATTTAATTAATTAATCGTCATCCCCTAGTTAATTAATTAATTTAATTAACTATAGTCCAAATGATAAAATCAAATGATCACCCAAAATCAATTTATCAATTAAATCCCTCTTCCCCTATTAAATTGAATAATTCATCAAATCTATTCAATTTAATTCCATACTCCCCATTTTATTAAATAAAACATTTAATAAAATATCTAAAATCCAAAAGCCTTCCTAAACCTTATCCTAACCCCTAATCCAACCCATTCACCCATACTAAACTTACTTAGCCTCCTAACTAACCCATCCCATCAAATCCAAATCACTCACCACCTAAACCCCCTTCTAAGCTAATCCTAACCCTCTTCTAATCATGTGCACAATCATAAACATGGGTTAAAACTTTCCTAAGCCAAGCCAAAGTCTACCCCCTCAAAATATCCCAACCACCAAGCCATAAGTGCTCTCACAAAGTCATAAATGACTCTTACAAACCCATTTATTGCTCTTATAAGCCATTATGAGGGTCTTTATGAGATTTGAGCCTCCTTTTTTGACCCCTCAACCCCTCTTGCTCAAACTAATGACCCTATGACATGTGTCACTCCTTGATTGGCTATAAGGAAGCACAATCCATGTGCTCTCCTCTCATTCAATCTGAGCCCTCCATAAGCTTTCTCCTTTCCTTCCATCCTAGCCATCGATCCCTCAAGCCCTTTGCCTATTTAAGGAACCCCCTCCCAAGCCAAATGATCACAATCCATCAAGTAAAGTTACCATGCCATTTTGAGAAGCCAAACTCATACCTATTTCAATCATCCACTTCCATGCTAACTTTATTATGCTATTTTGAGAGCTCAAGGACTATAAAAATACCATCATAATGGAAAAATCCATCCACAAATCCACTTTGATCCATATTTTTCATTGAAGCTTAAGCAATATTATTGAGCATACATCTACATCAAAGGATGCATCTACAAAATCAAGGAGGCTTTTGGAGTGATCTTGCTCTTAGTTTGCACTCTCTTACACCTTCTTTTGTCTAATCTTATATGGGAATATAGTTTTAGTTTGTGAATGTTTTCCTTATTGTTAATATTATTTGCACACTAAATCTTGTTCTACAAATAGTACTTGGATCTTATAAGAAATTTCCATTCTTAAAATAACAGGTTTGACATCAATGACAAAACAATGATTGAAAACATTCTTTGAACAACAATCTCCTTCTTTGCAAAAATCTCCCTCTTTGATCTTTCAACAATGATCTTTTCAATTAGATTTCCAATAGCAGGGATACAAAATGAATTTGAAATAAACTTTTAAGATGAACTTTAAGAAGAAAGAAGAAAAGAACCTACACCAACTAAATATTTGAGAAGATATCATGTACCTAAATAAATTATTAGAAGCAAAGAATCTTGAGTCATGAAAAGGAAAATGTTTAGAAGTGATACATGTTTACTTTATGAGTTTGAGCCTAAATAAATAAAAGATACTTTGGATAATGGATATTAGATTCAATCAATGAATGAAGAAATTTAATAAATAGATAAGAACAAAACCTAGTCATTGGTACCTAGACCAAAGGACAAGAATGTTATTGGAACAAAGTGGGTATTCAAGAAAAAATTAAATGAAAAAGTTGAAGGCACAAAGAATAAGGCTAGATTGGTATGCAAAGGATATGCACAAGAAGAAGGTGTTGACTATGGAGAAAGATTTTTCCATTCGTAAGATTAGAAGGAGTTAGGACCCTACTTGCATAATCTTCTTACAAAAGGATTTAATGTTTATCAAATGGATGTAAAATTTGCATTTCTGAGTGGAATACTGGAAGAAGAGGCTTACATTGAACAACAAAAAGTATTTGTTGATCCCAACAAAAAGAATATGGTATGTAAACTACACAAAGCAATATATGGACTAAAACTAGCCCCTAGAGCATGATATGAAAGGTTGTACAATTACTTGGTAAAGATTGGTTTTCCAAGGACTAATAACAACAATAATTTGTACTTGAAATTTGAAGATGGTAAAGGGACACTATTAGCTGAAATATTTGTGGATGATATCATATTTGGAAGACAAGATGCATTAAAAAATCCATTTTCTAATGAGATGTAGAAGGAATTTGAAATGTTAATATTTGGGGAAATCAAATTCTTTGTTGGTTTACACATATATCAGATGAAGAAATGTATCTACATTACTCAATCCAAATATATCAAGGTGATACTAAAAATATTTGGGATGGAAGATTCAAGGCTAGTTAGCACACCTATGGCTCTTGGACATAAGCTATCTAAGAATGATGATTCTACTGGTGTGAACCAGACATTGCATAGGTCAATTATTGGAAATCTTAAATATGTTGTTCACAATAGATCTGATATTACATTAGCAATTGAGATTGTTGCAAGATTTCTTGCAAATCCTAAGAAAAATCATATGATGGTAGTAAAGAGAAAACTAAGATATTTGAGAGGAATAGAGGACGATGACCTATATTATAAAAATAATGACAAGTTTAAACTAAAAGTGTACACATATGGTAATTGGACAAGAAATATTGATGTCAAAAAGAATACAAGTGGTGGAGCTTTCTTTCAAGAAAAGAGACTAGTTTCATGGACAAACAAGAAGTAGAATTGCATTTTACAATCAACAACATAAGCTGAATATGTAGTAGTAATAGTTAATTGTTCTAACATTGTGTGGATCAAAAAATTGTTAAAAGGAATGATGAAAGAGATTATTGATCTAGTTGTTATCTATTGTGATAACACAAGTACCATAAATATATCAAAGAACCATATGATGTACAAAAAGACCAAGCTTATTGCTATCAACTATCATTACTTGAGAGAGTTAGTTCAAGATAAAGAAGTATGATTGCAGTATGTGAACACTAAGGAGAAAATAGAAGATATTTTCATGAAGGATTTACCTAAGGATGCACATGACTATCTAAGAGGTAAATTAGGGGTGATTCCTCTAGTTGAGGTTATTTAAGTTAAGATGGATCTTTGCATCAAATGTGTTGATCATAATATCTTACAAGTGTTAGAATTATCTAGAATAACTAAGGGGGAGGGGGTGAATCAATTATCCAAGGTCCAGATATAAAAATAAAACTCTTCATAGCATAGTGAACCCATATCCGTAAAATGTTATTATGTATACATCCATTATATCATACAACTCTTAAGTTTTGTAGGTTACTGTCCCAGGTCAATTTTTTTTTGAAGAAATATAAACATGAAACATAATAGATTCAATAACACATTTGACATGTAAATTTTATGTAGAAACCCAATTTGGGAAAAACTACCAGTAACATGCTACTAATTCTCACTCTTCTAAAGTGATGCACTATAAAAGGCCAACCCTGTTGAAGGTTACAATACACACTGTTAAATGTGACTTGGTTAGAGGATTTTAATCACCCTATTAGGAGTGAGCCTTGTTAGAGGACTTTAGACCATTCACTTGGAATTCCACCTAGTAAAAGGATTTACAAATGATTGTTAGGTAAAGGTTAATCCAAAGGATTTACCCTAGATGGATATAATGATTAGAAAGTAACACTAAGGCTTGATCTAATAAAAAATTATAACTTACTTGCAGATTGCAGATCTTTGTTTAAGTCCTCCATTTTGCTTGGCTTTCACACACTTCAACTTTGATAGCTTTTTCATCCTACAAGCATTCATACTCTTAAGCCTTCTTGCTTTTCTTTCCAAGCAGTCTCTTATGTTTGACCAATGAATGAAGAAAATACTCTAAACTCCTTTTCTTGCTTAGGTTATTGCACATGACAACCTTTTATTTTGACCAAATCTTTCTATAAATAGAGATCTTAGATCCTTTTTCATTTCCCCACAATCTTCCATTTTAGGGTTAGGTAGGATTAGTTAGGATTCAATGAATCTACCCACTTTTCTATCTGGTTCCTCTAGAAACTTCTTCTAAAATCTTGTTTTGAATTTTCCTCAAAATTGTTTACCATGAATTTTGTGCCACTAGCTCATCATAGTTATCTTCCACATGCTTCACATAATTCAAGAAAACAAAATAGTTGGCTCAGATTCATCAAATCTATGATCTAACATCAATATATTGTCACTCGGCTTCTATACTATTCTCCCACTAATTTTCAACTAGTTAACTCAAAAAACACTAAAGTTTACTAGTGTTCGGCATCAACTAAACTTTACTTAACTTACACTAAGTTCACTCTACATCCATTGAATCTTCACTTTACTCAACTCAAACTAATTTTATTCTTGAATTGAACTAACTTTTCTTGGCACCTATTGTCAACTCGATCAAGCTTGATGAACATAATTCTTCTTACTTGTTCTTCTAGGCTTAATCAATGTATCCAACCTTTGCAACCTTAAGTAGATAATCAATGTGCTATATCATCACTATCTTAATAGATCTTTGTACTCATTTTTCATACCTTAACTTGACCTTTACTCTTGGTGATCTTATTATCTCATTTGATCAAAACCTCTTCATTAATCAAAAAAATGATAGTACTCAAATCAAAAAAGCAGTTGTCTTACCAACAAGAGCAAGTTTGACATCAATGAAAAAATAATGATTGAAACACGTTCTCATACTTGTATCAATCTTTTCTCTACAATCACCCACTTTGGCATTAATGGAAAACCAATACCAACAACAATACCAAAAAGAAAATAATTCCTTGTATTGAAATCTCTCCCTCTATCAGCATCTTTTATCTTCTATATAGGTTTAAAAATTCTATTATGATCAATAGACAATCAACTCTTCCATATGACTTATATCTCCCTCAATACTTTCCCCCTTTTACTAGGTAGATGTATTTATTTTAGTCATTTATGTTAGAAATAAGGTGTCTCAACCTTGGATAATTCCTATTCTTTTTTTTTTTTTGTAAATGTATTTTTTACTAAAAATGAAATTAAGTGTAAGTTTACATGTCTAGTTGGCATGTTGATGTGTCACTCCACTTGTATGTATCAACATCTTGAATTGTGTGTAAGAAGATCATGATTGAAATGGTTATGATGGATTCCTATGACATGTAAGAGCTATCTCTAGAAGATTTGATTATGGGTGAAGATGTGAAGACATATGGCAATTGATCATTGAGTACTATACACTCAAGTCTCCATCTAGCACATGAGGTTTTGGGCATCACTCTAAATTTTGTTTTAGGTTCCTACTTTTTTGGAGAATAGAGAAAACCTAACATGGTTGTTCTTTGGAAGCTTCCCTAAAATGCAAAGTGCATGATATAAGAACTTTTAGGGTTGCAGATTGGAGAGAGTGAAAAGTGTATTATTAGTTGCTATTGGATTGGTCTTTTGTGTCCTGAAAGAACTTGCATTACAAGTGTGTTGTAACCTTTGTGATGAAGATAATACATTGTGCAGGTTTTGGAGGGGTGGGGTTGTTTTCTTGAAAGGTTTTTCCCACTGACATATCTTTGTATTTTTATTTTTTCTTTCTCTATTTGTTTTTTGTATTTTTTGTTGACTACAATATTATTGTTTACATAATATCGAATCTGTAATTGTAAGGATTTAATAGGAATTTGCACAATACTTTCCTTAAGGGATTAGTGTAGGATGTTTTTTCCACACTTGAGTTTCCTTATAATTTCTCCCTCATTTGTAAGAATTAGGTACACGGTCTCCCTTTATTTCTCTCAAATCTTATATCTCTCTCTTTGACAACAATGCCAAAGACTTGTCCTCTCAATATGTAGATGTTAACAATTCCAGTTTCATTACTTTAGGCAACTCCTAAAGTAAGATCCACTACATCAATGTATAATATACAACATTTGGCTTCAATTGATGTAGGGCACTACTTATGGTTCTTATGTAGCTTTGGATAGGGTATCACCCCTAGTTTATCTCTTAGATACTCATTAGCATCTTGAGGTAATGCTTTTGTGAAGATATTAGCTATCTTCTCTTTTGTATTCACATATTCCATCCTCACTTCTATGCCTTGAACTAACTCTCTCAAGTAGTGATACTTGATTGCAATGTGCTTAGTAGTTGTGTACATTATGGGGTTCTTAGATATTTTATAGCACTTTTATTATCACAATAAAATACCATAGGTTCAGTGAATTCTTCCTTCACACCTTTGACTAACTATCTGATCCATACAATGTTTTTATAACTTACTATAGCAGAAACATATTTAGCTTCAACAGTAGATTGAGATATGTGGTTTTGTTTCTTACTGGTTTAGGTGATCAACCTCTTTCCTAAGAAAAATGCTCCTCCACTGGTGTTCTTTTTGTCATCAATGTTTCTAGCACAATCAACATTAGTGTAGGTTCTCAACTCAAATTTCTCATTTTTCTTGTAGTATAGACCATGGTCTTCTATTCCTTTTAGATATCTCATAATTCTCTTAACACCCATCAAATGATTCTCCTTAGGATTAGCAAAGAATCTTGCAATTATCCCAATAGATAATGTAATATCAAGTCTGCAATGTACTACAGATTGCAATTTGCCAATCATAGACCTATACAATGTCTAATTCACATTAGTTGAATCATCATTCTTTGGCAACTTGTGTCCTCTAACCATAGGTGTTCTAACTAGTTTTGAATCTTCCAATCCAAAAAAAATCAATATTTTGTTCACATACTTAGATTGAGTGATATACCATATTTCATGTGATATACTTGCAAATTAACAAAGAACTTGATCTCTTCAAACATAGACATCTCAAATTCTTTCATCATTTGATCTACAAATGCTTTACATAATCCATATTGACCTTCAAATATGATATCATCAACAAAAAATTCAGCTAGTAAAATACCTTTTCCTTTTTCTATCTTGAAGTACAGATTGTTTTTATCATCATTCCTATCAAATCCAATCTTCACAAGAAAATTGTGAAACCTTTCATACCTTGCTCTTGGTGCTTGCTCTAAACCATATAAAGCTTTGTGTAGTCTACATACGATGCTTTTATTGTTACCATAAACAAATCCTTCTAGGAATTCTATGTAAACCTCTTCTTCTAATATGTCATTCAAAAATGTAGATTTCACATCCACTTGATAGACTTTGAAACCTTTGTATGCAGAGTAAGCAAGTAGAGTTCTTACTCCTTCCAATCTTGCACCAGAGGTGAATGTTTCTCCATAGTCTATCCCTTTTTCTTGTGCATGCCCTTTGCAAACTAATATTTCCTTATTCCTTGTGACTTCACCATTTTCATCTAACTTATTTATAAACACCCACTTGGCTCCAACCACATTCTTATCTTTTGGTCTAGGAACTAGAGTCCATGTCTTACTCTTCTCAATCTACTCAATCTCTTCTTTCATGGATTTACTCTAGTCCACATCTTTTGAGGCATATTTCATTTTTTTTAGGTTCATGCATGCTCAAAAAAATGTATCACTTCTTAGCCTATTCATTTTCATTGGTCTAATATCTTTGTCTCCAATAATATATTCAATGAGGTGATGTCTCTTGACATTCTTTAACAATCTTGGTTCTGCTCTATTTTACTCATTAGGTTTGTCAAATTCTAAATCACTATGTACTTCTCTATTAGTTATTTCTTTCATGTACATTAATCTCAAAATCAAAATGTGCCTTAGCTTTATTTTGCAACTCGGCACTTGACTACAACTCAAGTCCTGAATGCAACTCAATATTTATTGTACGTGACTCAACAGTCAGTGAAACTTGATGTTGATTTGCAACTTGATTTACAACATCTTCATCAATAGGCATACCTTCATAGAAGTATACAAAATATTTGTTTTCCTCTAGTTCATTCATAGGTTCAACCTCATGTACAAGCTTTGTATATTCATCGAACTTCACATTTGCACTTTCCACAACTTTATTAGTGTTAGTATTTAAACACTTATAAGCTTTACTTCTTGTGGAATATACAAGTAATATACCTTCTTCACTTTTAGCATCTAATTTACCATTCCTAAAATATTTAATAATGTAGCACTTGCTTCCAAATACCTTAAAATATTTTGCATTGGGTGAGTATCGATACCATAGTTCAAAAGGTGTTGTATGAGTACCTTTCTTGACTTGCACCTTATTCAAGGTATAGATAGTTGTACTTACAACCTCTCTCCAATATTTCAAAGCAATATTCTTCTCCATCATGAGAATCCTAGCACAATCCATTATAGATCTATTCCTCCTTTCAACAATTCCATTTTCTGGAGGGGTCTTAGGTGAAAATGTCTATCTTTTGATTCCTCTGTCATTAGAGAACATCTCAAACTCATTTGATGTAAATTCTCCTCCTTTGTCAAATCTTAGAAATTTTAGACTTTTACCTATTTCCTTTTCAACTATTGCAAAGTACCATTTAAAAATTCAAAAAGCATCAAATTTTTATTTCAAAAACATAACTACCATCATCCAAGAATAATCATTAGCAAATAGCATTATGTACTTTTCACCTTTGTAGCTGTGCACTTCAATTGGTCCACACAAGTTTGTATGAACAATCTCCAAAATTCCTTTAGAGGTGTGAGTCTTACTCTTAAAACTAGATTTGTTCATCTTGTGTAATTGACATTGTTTGAAAATTATATTGTCAAGTTTCTTCAATTTAGGAAAACCTCTCAAGATTTTCATGTTACTGATACTAACCAAGTTATCAAAATTAACATGACACAAAATCTTGTTCCATAACCACATATCATCAAATTCTACAACAAGATAAGTAGCATCATTCATATCAAGATAAAATAGATTATCTCTATTTTGATCACCTTTCCCAATTAGTTTCCCATTAGTATCATAGATCTTACCTATCTTTCTCTCAAGCTCAACCTTGCAAAGTGAACTATTCAGTTGTGACACACTCAACACATTATAATTATAAAGTCCTTCAACATAATAATCATTGTCACACAAAATATTTTCTGTGATTTTGATAGATCTTTTTCCTTTTATCAGACAAGGTGCATCATTACCAAACGTTACACTATTTCCATCATAAAAATTTAGGGTAATGAACTTACTTTTATCCCTAGTCATTTGATGTGAACATCCACTATTGATGATCCACCTATCACTCTTGTTCACATAAGATACAAGTGTAGTTGTGTCATCCTCATCATATTCATCCTTCATTGCAACATACACCACTTCATCTTCATGGTCATCAATTTCATCTATTGTTTCCTCTTCTATAATGTTGCAAGACTTCTTACCTTTTTTTTTGTAACCTTTGCTATCCTCATCTCTCTTACTTTTGTATTTGTCTCCAATTTTATAGTTCTTCTTCTCTAGAAATCTAGTAGCAATATGACAAACCTCATTGCAATTAAAACACAGGATAGGTAGCTTACATTTAAATTTTTCTTTGTCTCTATGAATCTCCTTGCTAGCAATGATTCAAGTTGTTCTACATCTTCCTCATCTATGTCACTATCTCTAAAAACATATTTTACCTTTTTCTTTTTCTCTTTAGGTTCCTTTAATGATACCTTATATTTGAAAAAAGATTCAACATTTTCATATTTGAAGTTATCAAAATTAGAGAGTTCAAAGGAAGTAAGCCTACCTACCAAACCTTTTAGAGTCAATTTAGAACTTGGTATACATCTTAGTTATTGTATGGTAGAAACTCTAATAGTATAGATGAGTAGTAGTATTCTCAATACTTTACTCAATAAAGTATCATCATCTATCTTTTTTAGTAACTCCTCTTATAGCATTATAAACATCTTTTATTCTAGATCAATATTGATCAACATTTTCACTTTCTTGAATTCTCATACCATCAAACTTACCTCTAAGAATTTTAGATTTGGCTCTCAAAACATTTGCATCCCCTCCATAAATGGTGTGAAGAGCATCCCACATCTTCTTTCTAGAATCACAACCCTTGATATCATCGAACTCAACATACCTTAGGGTACAGGCAATCTCCAAAATTGCTTAATTGTGTTCTTTCTTCTTTTCAAATCATCAACAGTTAGAGCTCTAGTAGGATTGACATGATCAATGATGATGGTAGATTTTTCATGATCTCCAAGGCCTCCTAGGTGTAGCTTCATCAAAATTTTCCATGTAAGAGAGTTCTCCTTGTTAAGCTTGTGTACCTCTCTTTTTCACATCTTGATCTTTTGCTTGGGTACCAATTGTTAATATTATTTAGAATAACTAAGAGGGGAGTGAATTAGTTATCCAAGGTCTAGAGGTACAAATCAATTTTTTTATAGCTTAGTGAACCCATATCAATAAAACATCATTATGCATGCATCCATTAGATCATACAACTCTTAAACTTTGTAGGTTGTTGTTCTAGGTCAAAACAACTTTGCATAAATGTAAACATGAAACATAATAGATTCAATAACACATTTGACACATGGATTTTACATGGAATCCAAATTTGGAAAAAACCACTAGTAACAAGATACTAATTCTCACTCTTATGAAGTGATGCCCTGTGATATGCCAACCCTTTTAAAGGTTACAATACACATTGTTAAATGTGACCTGGTTAGAGGATTTCAGTCACCCTTTTAGGAGTAAGCCTTGTTAGAGTACTTTAGACCATTCATTTTGAATGTCACCCAGTTAGAGGATTTACAAATGACTATTAGGTCAACCTTAATCCAAATGATTTACCCTAGATTGATACAATTATTAGAAAGTAATGGTAAGGCTTGATCTGATAACAAATTACAACTCACTTGCAGATTACAGATCTCTATTTCCATCCTCCATTTTTCTTGGCTTTCACAAACTTCATCTTTGATAGCTTGTTCACCCTTCAAGCATTTATACTCTTAAGCCTTCTGTCTTTTCTTTCTAATAACAATCTCTTCTATTCGGCCACTGAATGAAGCAAATACCCTAGACTCCTTGTCTTCCTTAGGTTCTCGCACATCAAAACCTTTGCTTCTAACCAACTCTCTCTATAAATAGAGATCTTAGATCTTTTTCCATTTCTGCACAATTGTTAATTTTAGGGTTAGGTAGGATTCAATGAATCTACCCACTTTTCCATTTGGTTCCTCTAGAAACTTCTTCTACAATCTTCTTTTTGAATTTTCCTCAAAATGGTTTACCTTGAATTTTGTGCCACTAGCTCATCATAGTTATCTTCCACACACTTCACATAATTCAAAAAAACAAAATAGTTGGCTCAGATTTGTCAAATCTATGATTTAACATGAATACTAGCACTCAACATCAATATGTTGTCACTCAGCTTCCATACTATTCTTCCACTCATCTTCAACCAGTTTACTCAACAAATACTAAAGTTTACTGGTGCTCGACATCAACTAAAGTTTACTCAGCTTACACTAAGTTCACTTGGCATACACTAAATCTTCACTTTACTCGGCTCCAACTGATTTTCTACTTGGCTTGTACTAACTTTTCTTGACACCTACTATCCACTCAATCAAGCTTGGTAGATACAATTATTCTTACTTGTTCTTCTAGACTTAATTAGTGTATCCAACCTTTGCATCCTTAAGTAGATAATCAATGCACTATATCATCATTGTCTTAATTTATCTTTGTACTCATTTTTCATACCATAACTCAACCTTTCCTCTAGTTGATCTTGTTAGCTCATTTGAACAAAACCTCTTCATCAATAAAAAAAATGATAGTACTCAAATCGAATAAGAAGTAGTCTTACTAGAAATTAGTAGGTTTGACATCAGCAACAATTTTTTTATTGAAACACACTCTCATAGTTATATCAATCTTTTCTCAACAACAAATAGATGTAAAAAGTCATATTTTAAGAATCGTCTAATGTGTTGAGGAGAGAAGAACAAGATCTTGTATTAGTCATAAGAAAAAATGACAGATGGTTAATGAAATTTAGGAATACTGACAAGAAGCCATCTACATTCTAAATATCTATGAGAAATATGAAGTGTCTTTGGCATTATTGTCAAAGAGGGAGATAATATACAGTTACCATATGAAGAGGGAGATATTCATGAAGAGTTACCATGTGATAAAGAAAATAATAAGACATGTTGCAAAGAGGGAGAATGCATTAACAAAGACAAAATAGTGAATGGTGTTGCCAACAATACAAGAGAGCTAATTGATTTCATGATATGATAGAGGGAGACTATGTGTTGCATATTAGAGCTGGATGTATGAGAATCATAATGAAACTAAAAAGGGATATTGTTGGAAACTTAGATGAGAATAAGAATTAATCTAAGGATATTAAGGAAGAATTGATACTAAACATAGAGGGAGCTTCTCAAAGCAATTACATGTTTTGAATTGCATGGTAACAAGAGGTGTTACCACAAATGACAAAGAGGTAGATTATTAGAAACTAAAATTAGAACAATTTTCATGTTGTCATTGATGTCAAACCTTATTGGTGAGATAGTTTCTATCTAAGCAGAGTTCCATGTTAGGATATATAGTTCACTGATATAACTTGGGGGGGGTGTGGAATCAATTATCCAACTATTATTACAATTATCAACCTTAAGACGACTTAACCATATGAGAAATGTAAATTGAAATCACAAAAAGATACTCATACACAATAACACTAGATATGTTAACTCTGGAAACCCTTGATCAAAGGGGAAAAAATACCCCTACCCCTATTGGTCGAGGATAAAAAAAATACACAAGGGTCATAAGAAACTTTAAGCAATCAAAACTATGACGATGTACTAATATAAATATTCCTTGTTAGAGGATGGACCTTGTTAGGAGTCTATGAATAAATTAAGTACATATAAGTCCTTGTTAGAAGACTTTGAATCCCTGTTAGGAGATTCCAACCCTATTAGGAGTTTTGCCAACCTTGTTAGGAGTTGTGGAAGACAGTTGGACCCATTGCCCAAATAGCTTCAAGGGCAAGACCAATCAACCCACTATCCAAATTATCTCTATATTGTTCCTTGTAGAATAATAAAAATAATTTTTACTTCCTTCCTCTTCTTTTTTCCTATCAACTAGACCTCTGCTCCTTGTGTTATCATAACTAGAACACAAAAATTGTATCTAATAATTCCTTGGATCACTTACATGCATTTACCAAACACTCTGCTCTATTTCGCACTTCATACTTCAATGGATATAATACAAACAAGGAAAACATATTTCCTTTATATCATATATTCAAAATAATTCCTTGAGTTGTCCATAAAGCTTTCCCAATTAATTATAATAAGATAATTAATTAATTACAATTACAATAGCACTATTGTCTCACAATCTATGAAAAACTTCACATGTGGAATACTAGGGCTTGTGCACTCATTGACATCATCAACTAAATATCCTCTACCACTATCTAACTATGCATCTTCTCATTGTGTCTTAGATGTAATATAGCAAACAAATATTAGGAACTGCTTTCCCAATACTTTGTCTCTAAACTACTCTAAATTAGTTACAAATTTTGTATGTCTTCAACTTAGACTCTACACACTTGACCACATCATTAGGACACTATGCCAAACATGTCCATACCTATGCATTACTAGACAACCAAACCATTTTCCATATCATTAAGATCTTTTTCTGCTACTCAACCAATCTTTATAGAAACTAGGCTATGTTGACATCAATGACAAACACAGTCATGAATGAAACATGTCAATACTCTCCAATGTTCAAAATACTCCCCCAAAGTAGTATCATATGCATTCATGCTATAAATCTCCCCCTTTGGCATTGATGAAAACATTTATGAAAAAAATCTAAGTTCCAAGAATACCAAATAATAATTTTTTTCTTCTGTTGCTCTCATCTTCTCAAACCCTCTTCGTCAAGTAAGTCTAAAATTCTTTGGATTTTAGGACTGGCATTAGTCGTTCACACTCTAAATAAATCTGTTAGTACCCAATACAACCATAGTTTTAAAACTTGTAATGCATAGCTTTGAACCATGTTGAACCTCAGTTCAAAGTAGTTCGATGTGGTTCAATGGTTCAGTTGATCTATCCTATAGGTTCAATAGAAACAAAATTTAGACTCTTGGTTCGAAATTGCAGATTTGTTAATTCAGAAAGGTTCAGAATTCTGTCTCAATTCACATTTTAGGCTCAGACTTCATCGGTTCAATGGCTATACAGTTTCATCAGTTTAAAGTGGCATAGCAAATGTGTTTAGAGAATAGTTATCAGAAATGAACGGTTCAATGAATTTGATAGTTCAAAGGTTCGGTAATTCAAAGTTTGAGTTTAAAAGCAAGCATAGAGACTATTCTCTGATATGATTGGTTTCATCTAATTCAATTGATGAAGTTGATTTAAATAAAAGACCATCACATTCATTTTAATTTCAAGTTCAGGGTTTCTGAACCACTTCGAACTGAAGTTCAAAATACTTCAAAGCAGTTTAATGGTTTAAAAATGCAAAGTGGTTTAGAAATTTTAATATGCAGATGCAAAAACAAGTTTTAGGTTCAATGCCTTCAAAATGATCCTATGAGCTTGTTGATTCAGTATGGCTTATTCTATGTTCAGAAAAGTTCATGTGATGTGATGGGTTTAAGACAGTTCAAATTAGTTCAAATCTGGAGCTCCAGCTTGTCAGGTTTTGAGATCCAGATTAACGAGAACAATGGCTCAGTTTTAGAATCAAGCTTAGATCTAGAGTCTAAATGCAGATTCATGCATAGTCAATTTGTGAATTTTAGATGTGAAAGAATTCCACACACATATTGAACATGGAATCATGGTTAAGGTTGAGAAAGCTCAAGAGCTATCATTTGTCTATGCATTAAAACAAATCAATTTCCAGCTCAAAGAAATTGATCTGCTTGATAGAGGTGATGAGCATTAACCTTATATTGGTGATATGGATTTGTATGAAGTTTAAATAAATTGAATAGTTGATAAGAATAACATTGATTTCATGAAACATACATACAATGAGCTTACATTAGAATGCATCCATCTTAAAGTGGAATAAATATATACAAGCAGAAGAAATCTTAGATTCTCTGATGGCCTAAAAATAGTCATATTTCAGGGGTCGTATTTCACAATTTAATTGTTGGATCAAGCTCAATTTTGGATATGTGTTTGCAATCCTAGTTTTCTATGTTCTCACTGGAGCAATTTCCAAAATGTATGCAAAATCATGAGATATGCATCACTATTTGCACCTCTATCGGCTTAGCAATAATAATTACAAAATGCAGATCACAAAATTGGGTCTCAGTAAGGGGGGGATAACTTCTAATTGAACCATTGGATTTGGCTCAATTTTGGATATGTTGTTGAAAATTAAGTTACGCACAATCTGACTAGAGCGATCTTTGAAATTGATCTTGTTTCATGAGTTATAGTTGATAGAGTAGATCACTATCAAAACTATCAATCACAGTCACAGAATTATAACAGAACCACATCACTAGCAAATGCCACCTGTCAACATGAGTATACCATAGGGGCCACGAATTTGTTAAGATATAAGACTATTTTTATAATGATATAAACACCTAAAAAAGGAAAAGAACATAAATTTTAAATAAATTTCACCAAGGAAAACCAATGGTGGGGGAAAAATTGATAAGTCTCCACGGAAATGATTTTAAATAATATTGATATCTAAGAATCAGTTAGGGGAAGGTGAATGAAGATTGACAAAAGAGAAGAATAAATAAGTGACAGGAGGTATTCACAGGGGTTCCATCTTTTTTCTCTCCAAGACTGCAGACTTGGTGCTATAGCAAAGAGAGAAACTTTTCCAGATTATTTCCAACATTAGCCCATTTTCTTGTGAAGGCCATGAGGAGCAGAGCCAGAGTTTTCCTTTCTTGCTTTCTGAACTGTGCATGTTAGAAAATAAGAGAGTTGTGTTTGTTTGAAATGCAGAGAAAAACTTTGGGTTTTATTAATTTTTATTGTGATAGCAAGTGCATCTTTACGCTTTTAGAGGAGGGAGACTTGAAAGTTAGTTGTTTATCAAAACTTTAAGTTTGAGAAATCTACTTTCCACTAATTGTGATCTTTGTGTCACTTTAGTTTTCTCTGAAATATGTTGTTATATCTCCAAATCTTCATTTCTGCACTTTCTCAGGAAGATGGATAATGTGTTTCTTGATTCTATCAGTTGTTAGGGTGAATGGACTTTGTGTTATTTACCATTTAATTTCTTGTAGTTGTTTAGTTTTTCTTGCATTTGCGTTGTATTTATAGGTAGATGTTTGATATCCTTTTATGCTTTCCAGTAAAAGCATTCACATTTGATTCATTGAATATTTCACACGAGGAGCTGTACTCGATAAAAATTTAGAGGAAGGTTATCAATCCACGATAACCTATCCAACTGTTGGTGTTAGTTTGTCCTCTCACTTGGGCATTTAGGGTTAGATTTGCACATGTTTTCTTGGAGGACAATCTGTTCACTAACAAAATCTCAACACAATAGGTGTATATTTCTTGTTCTTAGACATCAATTGTTTACTTCACACTAACAATTTATAATACATCATGTGTGTATTCCTACTTCCTTTCATGAATCTTTCCAAATCTCCTTAAAGAGATATTTCTCCCCCATTCCTTAAGAGTCTTCTCACCTATAACTTAGGAGAATTTTTTTCATGTATACTCTCCCCTATTGACATCTATGTAAAAGGCCTCAATCTCAAAGTTTACAACAATATCAATTATTACATACCAATTGCAAATATTTTGCACCATCTCTTCAACTAGCTTGAGTATCCAAAGTCACTGTTCAATACCAAATACCAAGAGTCCTCAATAAATCTTTTCATCATAGATACTCCCCCGTATTAGAAGCATCAACATTCAATCCAATCTAACAATTGTGCTCTATACCACTAGACTGATGCACTCACTGCATCACCTACTTAGAAGTGGGCAAGGGCATAACCCCCAAGAATACCTCTCAAGTACTCAAATCTATCTTTAGGAAAAGGCTTTGTAAATATATCTACAATCTGATCTTTAGTACTCACATATTCCAATATGATTTCCTTTTCACCTACTTTCTCTCTCAATACATGATACTTAATAGATATATGCTTAGTCAAAGAATGCAATACAAGATTCTTAGACATATTCATTGTACTTGTGTTATCATAGTAAATGATAAAAGGTTCTTCAAACTCAATTTTGATATCCTTCAACATCTGCTTCATCTACATAAGTTGATTAGATTTATCTATTGCTACAAATACTCTACCTTAGTTGTACTCTAAGAAATGCAATCTTGCTTCTTTCTTAGCCAAGAAACCAATCTTCCTCCAAGAAAGAATGCTCCACCACTAGTTCTCTTTTTGTCATCCATATTGCTTGCCCAATCTAGATTAGTATATGCACATAGAGTGAAATCACTTGATCTATCATACCAAATTCCATAGTCAGATGCCCCTTTCAAATATATGAATATTCTCTTTACTACTACATAGTGATACTCCTTAGGATCAGCTTTAAATGTAGTTACAATCCTAACTACATCTACTATATTTGGTCTTGTGTGGGTTAGATACTACAAACCTCCAATCATGGATCTTTACTTCTTCTTCTCTAATATAGGTGTCTCATCTTTGTTAGATAACTTGTGACCACTTATCATAGGTGTACCAATAGGTTTACAACTTTCTAAACTAAAGCTTTTCAACAAGTCATTTAGGTACTTATCTTACAAAATAAAAATACCATCATTACTCTACACAATCTAAAATCTTAGGAAAAACTTCATTTCTCTTATCATGCTCATTGCAAACTCATTCTTAATCTCTTTAAAAAACTTATTACTTGGTTCATCATTACCTCCAAAAATGATGTCATCAAAAAATATAACTATTATCAGCAAACCATTATCAAATTCTTTCAAATACAAATTAATATCTATCATACCTTTAACAAATTTAGGCTTTGCCAAATAACTATCCAACCTTGCATACTAGGTTCTAGGTGCTTACTTTAAATGGTATAGAGATTTCTTTAGTTTACATACCATGTCTTTATCTTTCGATAAAGGAAAACCTTTAGGCTACTCAATATATACCTCTTCTTCAAGTTCTCCATTTAGAAAGGTTGATTTAACATCCATCTAATAAACCTTAAACTTCTTATTTTCTACATAAGCCAAGAACATCCTTACTACTTCCATTTTGGCTACAGGTGCATATGTCTCCTCATAGTCTATGCCTTCTTGGTATGAAAATCCATTTCATAGAAGTCTAGGCTTGTTCCTCACAAATTCAATTTTCTCATTCATCTTCTTTGATATACTTCTATTGGGAGCTATCAACTCAACTCTATCTTCTGCTTTAGGCTTAGATCTTTTTTCTTCAATCTGATTTCCATACTAGAAATCATTGTTAGTCTCAAAGAAAACTTCAGCATTCTATCTAACAATTCTAGAATTATCTTCTTCTTCATTTGAATTATAATCTATCATCTTTTCCTTAGTTCCAAACTTTTCATTAATCCTTACATTTGTGCATTCAACTATTGTCTTAGTTCTATAGTTAAAATATATGTATGCCTTTCTTTTCAATGAATAACCAAGAAACATACCTTCATCACTTCTTGGATCAAACTTAACAATATCATCATCTCTTTTAAAGTAATATTTTTTCCCAAATATTCTAAAATACCTAACTAATGGTGAATGACCAAACCATAGTTCATAAGGTATCTTGTTCATACCTTTTCTAATCTGTACTCTATTCAAAGTGTATACTACTATATTGACTGCTTCTCTCCAAAATGTCTTAGAAACATCATTCTCAAACAACATCACTCTTGTTTTTTCTACTATAGACTTATTTCTTCTTTCAACAATCCCATTTTTCTCTAGTGTTCTAGGTGATGATAGCTACATTTTGATTCCATTCTCTTCACAAAATATGTTAAACTCTCTAGAGGTGAATTCTCCTCCTCTAATCTCAAACACTTTATCTTAACACTAGATTCACTCTCAACTCTATTCTTGAATATCTTAAACTTCTCAAAAGCTTCAAATTTCTCTTTGAGAAATGTTGCCCACATCACTCTACTAAAATCATTAAAAAAAATCGTAAAGTACCTTTCACCATAGAATCCTCTTATTCTCGAGGGACCACTTAGATATGTGTAAATAATCTCTAGCTTCTATGTGGTAGTAAGCTTCTTGCTAGGAAATGATACTTTCTTCTATTTAGCCAAAATACATTCCCTACTCACAACATTAGTAGGCTTTGCAATCATAGGAAAGTCTGTGATTACAAAAGTGCTACTAAACCTTCCCAATATTATAAAAGTTTATGTGATAGAATCTTCTATGCCACAACCAACTACTATCCACTTTAGCTACCAAACATGTTATTTTAGTAGAATTCAACTTAAATATATTACCTTTGGATCTAGTGCTAGTTCCAATTAGCTTACCATCTTTGTCTTTGATAATGCATGTCTTCTTAGTGAATTGCGAGTGATAACCCTTGTCCACCAACTATCCAATACTAAACAAGTTATGCTTCAATCCATCAACAAAATAAAAATCATCAATGTTAGTTTTACCATCAAGAGTAATGAATCTAATTCCTATTATATGACAGGTTGCATTGTTACCAACACTAACAATACCTCCATCATGATTCTTGAACTTCACAAACTTATTTATATCACCAGTCATGTGATGTGAACAACCACTATCAACTATCCAATCATATTTCTTTTCCACATGGGAAATTATTTTTCTATCTTCTCTAATTTCTCTATCAAGATCAATTTCCTCAATAGCCAAAAATCCCAATTCATTATCACTTTCACTTTGACCTTTCTCATCAGATTATTCATCTTCATTTGCATACAAAAAAAATCTATATCTATGTCTTCTAGGCTTAAACATTCCCTTATACTTTTTTTCTCTCTTTTAGGAAATTTAGATGCATAATGACCAAATTCGTCACAAGTCCAACATTTAAACATTTTCTTACTATCTTTTTCCCTTATCACAAAAAGAGTTATTCCTTCCTCAATCTTTTTGTCTTCATTAGATCTACTACTACCAAAAAAATTTCCACATGTGCTCGCACTCCTTGTCAGAATAGGTTGGATGTTCAAGGCACTAAAAGTTGTCCCACTCTAGCTAGATCTCCAAACTAGCTTAGATCTACTTCTAAAGATTCTAATCTTCCAAGTGATGTTTCCTTTGTGAAATTCTTAGCACACAGAATTACTAGCTGAATCATCTGAACTAGTTTAAATGGTGGTGTCAAAATTTTCAAGATCTTCCATATTACTTCATCTTCTTCCTTGTTTCCACCACGAGACCAAATTCCTACAATAATTTCTCATATTTTACCAATATAACTTCTTATATATTCATCTTCCATCATTTTAGCATTTTCAAATGCACATATCCAATTCTACTATCTCATTCTATTTTCATGTGTATCACCTTCAAAATCAGATTCTAATGCTTTCCAAATTTCATAAGATGTTTCAAGTGACTTTACTTCACTATATTAATTCTCTAGAAGAGCTAATAGTAGAGCTTCTCTTGCTCTCATGTTACACATGAATAAATCTCTCTCATCCTCAATGCATTCTTCATGATTTTCTTCTTACTCTGTCAAGATCCAATATCCCGAACCCATGCACAAAAGATGAGTCTTCACCTTCTCCTTCCAACTATCATAGTTGACCCCATCAAATCTAGGATTATCATTTTTGAAAAGATTGTCCATCAGTATCTCAAAGATGTTAAGTTTATCCTTCAAGGACTTGATGCTCTGATACCAGTGATTAAATATATAGTCCACTAATATAACTAAGAGGGGGTGGGGTGAATTATATATCCAAATATTATCACAATTATAAACCTTAAACAAACTTAACCATATGAACAATGTAAAATGAAACCACAACAAGATACTCATACACAATAACACTAGATATGTTAACTAGGGAAACCCTTGGTCAGAGGGAAAACTCCGATGGGGATGGTACTGACAAAATGATATACTAATATAAATATTCCTTGTTAGAGGATGGGCCCTATTAGGATTCTAGGACTACATTAAGTACATATGACTCCTTGTTAGGAGAATTTAAATCCTTGTTGGGAGATTCCAACCCTATTAGGAGTTGTGGAAGACAACTGTACCAACTACCCAAATAGCTTCAAGGGCAAGATAAATGAAGCCACTATCCAAATGATCTCTATATTATTCCTTGTAGAATAATAGAAATTAAATGTAGTTCCTTCCTCTTATTTTGTCCTAGCAACAGACCTCTTCTCCTTATGATCTTGTAACGAGATCACAAAACTCACATCCAATAATTCCTTGGATCACTTACACATATTTACCAAACACTTTGCTCCTTTTTGTACTTTATACTTCAATAGATACAATAAAAACAAGGAAAACATCTTTCCTTATACCATATCTTCAAAATAAATCCTTGATTTGGCCTTGAGACTTTCCCAACTAATTATAATAAGATAATTAATTAGTTACAATTATAATAGCATTGTTGGCTCACAGTCTATGCAAAAATTCACATGCACACTAGTAGGGCTTGTGCACTTTCTAACATCATCAACTGACTATCCTCTGCCACTATCTAACTATGCACATCTTCTCATTGTATCTTAGATGTGAGATAGTGAATAAACATCATGAACTACTTTCTCAATATTCTTTCTCTAAACTTCTCTATGTAAATCAGATACAACTTTTGTATGTCTTTGACTTAGATATTCCACACTCAACCATGTCATTGGGACACTATGCTGACCATGTCCATACCCACACATCACTAGAAAATCAAACCATTATTTGTATAATTAAGATCTATTTCTGCTACTCAACTAGCCTTTATAGAAACCATTCTATGTTTACATCAATGACAAGCACGGTCATGAATGCAACATTTCAATACTCTCTAGTGCTTAGGATACTCCCCCACAATAGTATCATCAACATTCCTACTAACATTCCATATCAAAATTATTGATGAATAGGATTTGAGAACAAGATATAATGAAAGGACATAGAGGAAAGGTTGAGTAATGTGAGACAATATGGGCACTTGATTAGTTAGACCTTCACAAGATAATGTGATTGCTTAATCATAATCTAATTGGAGAAGGTATTTGCATTGATTCCTAGAAGAAGTGATCAAAGAAAGACCAAATGCATAGACTTGATCAAGAAAAAGAGCAGAAGATTAAGGAACTAGAAATTTATGTCGAGTGATGCTAGAGTTGACTGAGCAATAGTATGTTAGAATATATAATCCACCAATATAACTAAGAGGGGGGGTTTGAATCAGTTTTCCAAATAATATCACAATTACCAACCTTATTAGAATTAAACCATATAAGAAATATAATTAGGAACCACAACAAGATACTCATGAATAATAACACCAAATATGTTAACTAGCGAAACCCTTGATTAGAGGGAAAAACTCGATGGGGATGGTACCCACAAGATGATGTACTAATTTAAATATTCCTTGTTAGAGGATGAACCCTATTAGGAGTCAATAACAAAATTCAATAGATATCAATCCCTATTATGAGACTTTGAATCCTTGTTAGGAGATTCCAACCCTATTAGGAGTTGTGGAAGATAGCTAGACCTGTTGCCCAAACAACTTCAAGGGCAAGATCAATAAACCCACTATCGAAATGATCTTTGTATTATTCCTTGCATAATAATAGAAATGATTTTTACTTCCTTCCTCTTTCTTTGTCTTGTCAACTAGACTTCTACTCCTTCTGATTTTGTAACTAGATCATAAAACTTACATCCAATACTTGCTTGGATCTCTTACTCACATTCAATAAAAATGCTTATCCTTTTTGCACTTCACAATCCATACAATATTTGATACACTTTACAAACAAGGAAAACATATTTCCTTTATACCATATCTTCAAAATAATTCCTTGAGTTGGCCTTGAGGCTTTCCCAATTAATTATAACAAGGTAATTATTTTTTTGGAATTGCTTCTAGATTAGACATAATTGCTTCTAGATTAGATTTTGTTGATATTTTTATCATCAACATTTTGAATCACACTACATGATTCATCATCACTATGAGAGAGCAAGAGCTACAAAAAATAAAGTGAGCTTTAGATTGGGACTGGCTCCAAAGATATAGGGGACAATAGGGAGAGAGAAAACACACAAACCAATGGCGGAAACCCTAAAGAACTTAAAATATATAAATATATAAATAAAAGGAAAAATTAAAAAATACAATAAGAAAATTATAAAAATAAAATAAAAGAAAAGGTAAAATAATAAATAAAGACAAAAGAAGACCAAGGAGAAAACGAAGTAAACCACACATAACACAAAGCCCAAGACGTATATATATACTTATGTATATACATGTGTGTGTGTGTGTGTGTGTGTGCATATACCTAAATACCTATCAATATATAAATTTATAAACACCCTTCTCTCTCTCTCTCTCTCTCTCTCTCTCTCTCTCTCTCTATATATATATATATATATATATATATGCATAAGTATATATATATATGAATATCCATATGTGTATATATGAAAGAAAATAAGTGTGAAAAAATGCCTACAAATATAAATATATCTAAATATATATGTATATTATATATATACACACACATACGCACATAAATATATAAATATAAATATAGTGAATTATATATATGTTGAGATAATGGGTGTTGCACAAATTACATAATATTGTTATATGGTATTATTATATTTTATTATGTAATGTTGTACCTAGCTAGACATGCAACATGTAAAGATTCTCATGGGATATACTTGATGAGTTTTATTGTAACATTATGATAATATTTGATGTAATTATTTAAACTTGGGGAAAAGAATTAAATTTCTAATATGAAATGTGGGGTCAATGGGTTGGGTAGCACATAGTTTTAGCACATGGTTTATGTAATACCTCTTGATGGTTTTGTGGGACTTGCTACTATATAAGCAACCACAAGGGTAGTTGTTGTAAGTTAGAAAGGAGAAGACAAAAGGAAAAAGGAAAAGAGTCAAGCAGGAGAAGGTTTGACAAGTTAGCCAAGGGAGCATTTGTGAAGGTTGGAAGCATTGCATGGGATGTGTGGATTGTAAGGAAGCAAAGGTGCACAAAATTGCTTCTACACTAATCTTTGAGAAGACAATTATGCAAATTCAACTAACTATTGGGAAGATCACAAGAAATTCATAATAACATAATCAAAATAACATAAAACACATAACATAGTGATTACTATGGGGAAACTCGTCTGGGAGAAAAATGCCACCCTCTAAAACCTACACAATGTATTATCAAACCAAGATGATTACAATACATTTGCAATGCAAGTTCTTACAAAAGTTCATCGTCACAACTCGAACTCAAAGAGACTCCTTCTAGCACCAATCTTGCAAATTGAACTTAATTATACAAACATCTCCCCAAACCCTCATTTTATAGTGATTTTATAACCTAGAAACCACTTGTGGTTTTACAAAACCATGGGAAAAACTACCATGCCACATGTTACCCATTTTTTACATTTACATTTCCAATATAGAAAAACAACCAAGTTAAAATAGTAATCCCGTCCACAATTTTATCTCTTAGTTTAGACTCCCATAAAAGTCATAAAACAAGCTAACTATGCTCTAAAAATGGCTGTCCTATATTCTACTATGGATAGGGCATCTTTTGGTATTTTATACACTCTTTTCCAAGATATAAGCAAGTGCAAAAATTTCACAAAAAAAGATTACAAGGTCGAGAAACATGTTCTCAACATTCTCCCACTTGTCAAACACCTTGTAAGAGTCAGGGGATCCTAAATATCATGGACATAATTGCTAGGGGCCGAGAGGCCCATAGACTCTAAACACCATCTAAATTTCTTTGTGCTCGTGGGCTTAGTTAATGCATTAGCAACATTCACCAAAGTCTCTAACTTTTCCAGCTTCACCTTGCCATCTTCAACCATATCTCTCACAAAATGATATTGTACATCAATGTGCTTGGTCCTGGCATGAAAAGTCAGGTTCTTCACTAGGCAGATTTCACTTTAGCTATCACTATAAATTGTCATTGCACCCTATTTGAACTCTATATCTAAACACAATATCTTTACCTAGATGGCTTCCTTGCAAGCATGAGTAGCTGCCATATACTCTGCCTCAATAGTGAACAAAGTGACCATAGTTTGCCACTTGCTCATCCAATTGATTGCACCAACAAATAATGTAAACACATATGCACTGGTGGATTTTCTTCTATCAACATCACTAGCCCAGTCTAAATACACATAGCCTCGAATATCCAAGGAATGCTCATTTCCTATTCCATGAAAACATATCAATTACTCTGAGGTACCCCACAAGTATTTGAAAACTCTTTTTATTGCATCACAATGTGCTCTTCTTGGATTAGACATATAACAAGAAAGTACTCCCACTAATTGGACAATGTATGGTCTTTTACAAACCATGGCATACATCAAACTTCCAACATCATTTTGATATGGTACTTGACTCATCTCTTTCATCTCCAATGGGGATATAGGACACTGTTCCCTAAAAAGATTTGGTCCCATAGTAACAAGAACACTCAATGGTCTTGAATCCTGCATATTAAACCTTTTCAAAATAGTACCAACATACTTACTCTGGCCTAACCAAAGCATTCTATTTTGTCTATATCTTATAATCTCCATTCCCAAAATGTGCCTAGCTGCACCAAGATCTTTCATTTCAAACTTTATCGAGAGTTGAGATTTTATCTCTGTAATCAAACCTTTTCCTTTGCCAATAAACAACATGTCATCAACATACAAGGTAATAACTAGGAAACCATTACCATCAGATTTGAAATATATACAATGATCAGATTTAGATCTCACAAATCCCAAACTCAACACATAAGTATCAAAATTTTGGTACCACATCCTAGGACTCTGTTTTAAACCATACAAGGATTTCTTCAATTTATAGACCAAATCACTTTTACCTTTTACCGCATAGTGCTCTAGTTGTGACAGGTAAATTTCTTCCTCTAAATCACCATGAAGGAAAGTAGTTTTCACATCCATTTGCTCAATTTCTAGATCATAACCTACTACAATAGAAATAAAAAATCTAATGGATGTCATTTTGGCTACTAGAGAAAAAATCTCACCATAATCTACTCCCTCAACCTAAGAGTAACCTTTTGCAACCAAATGTGCTTTATACTTCTCAATGACTTCCATCTAAACCCATCTTCCTTTTGAACACCCATTTACAACCAATAGGCTTTCATCCTTTAGGAAATGGTACAAGGTCCCATGTTTGATTCCTTTGAAGAGATATCATTTATTCATCCATGGCTATTTTTTAGGACTCTAAATCATTCATACCAAGAGCCTCTTGTATAGATCTCAGTTTATCAATATTAGCATTCAATGAAAATATGCATCTCTAATCATCAAGAGAATATCCATACCTTTCAAGTGGTTTCCTTTATCTATTAGATCTTCAAACAAGATCTAGTTCAGGTTCAAGAGGTTCAGGTTCATGATTAGGTTCTCGCTCTTCCTCTGATGATTTAGAACTCGTAGAGCTCTCTTTAACATCTCATCTTAGGTGTAGCAAGAAGTTAAATCACATCTTTATTTTCTTCTACCCGTTCTGGCCACATTGTAACAAAAGAAGGCTTAGTTTCTCTAAGAATAACACCTCTAGAATAAAATACCTTTTGTGCAATAGGATCCCAAAGCTTGTATCCTTTCACACTATAACTATATCCGATGAAGATAAATTTGACAGATTTGTTGTCCAATTTTGTTCACTTCTCCTTTGGCACATGAGAATATGTCTCACAACCAAACATTTTAAGATGTCTAAGTGAAGGCTTGTGGATCGACCACGCTTCCATTAGCATCTTATCAAAAAGAGTTGATATAGGAGACCTATTTACCAAGTAGTAGGTAGTGGCTACAACTTTAGCCTAGAACTTTTGTTCTAGTCTAGTACCACTCGGCATACTCCTAGCCTTCTCCATCAAGGTCATGTTCATTCTTTCTGCAACTCCATTCTACTATGGAGAATACGGAGTTGTCTTCTCTCTTTTAATACCACAATCTTTACAAAATGTGTCAAAATCATTGGAGAAAAATTCACCACCATTATTAGTTCTCAAACATTTTATTTTCTTTCTAGTCTTCAATTCAACCATTTCTTTAAATTCTTTAAAACAACTAAAAACTTTAGATTTACTCCTAAGGAAATAAACACATGTTCTTCTACTAAAATCATCAATGAAAGAAACATAATAAACTGATCTACCAATAGAAGGAACATCAACTGGACCAAATACATCTAAATAGATTAGATCCAAAATACATGAAGACTTATGAGAACTTGAGTAAAACTAAATGTAGGTTTGTTTATGTCATGTCCCCTTTTCAAATAATTTTTAAAAAAAAATCTTTGCTAAGGCAGGCAAGCCCAAGAAAGTGAAGTTTCGGAAAAAGGGGGTTAATCTTTGGAAACTGTTGGACTAATAAATGAAAATTATTATTAAAATATATTTCATTAACCTCTCTTGGACGTGAGTTATAGTTATGCCCTCTTTTAAGTGGTTTGGAGGCATTTTGGGCAGATTCTAGAACTTGATTTTTGGCTAATTCTTTGTTATTCTTCAGAGGCTGCCAAACCTGTGGAGAAGGAGACCCAAGAACGGGAGTTTGCAGGTTTCCAGGGAGACCCAAGAATATGAGTTTTCAGGTTTATAGGAAGGCTAAGGATGGGAGTTTGAAGCCATTCTATGTGCATGCTCATACAAAGTTTGCCTTTGTGCTGAACAGTGCAGATTTGTGGGTTTTCGGGTGTGTTTTTGGTATGAGTTTGGTGTTTTCAGTTGAGTATTTCATATCAGTTTGGGTTGCTTCTGTATTTCAGACTTTAAGGTGTTAAAATAGAGTTGAATATATGTATTGGGATGTGATTAAACTTTTGAGATAGATTATTAGTGTTTTTGTGGTGTTTCCGGGCATTTTTGTGTTAATTTTGGGAGCCCGATGAGCATAGTTTTTGTCCTACATTTGTGAACTGTTGTGTAAAGGCTATACGGATCTGGAAATGTCATTTTTTAGGCTTTTATGCTGCTGAAATTTCTATAAAAATGTCCATTTTCAGATTTATTAATAATTTGTGAAGTTGTGAAGCTTTTGGCACTATTTTCAGCATACCCGATTTGGGGTTTCTGGAGAAATTTGGTGGATCTTTGTGATATTATTTGTTTGATCTTAAAGATCTGATTAGAGGTTGGAAATATCATATAAAATTAGAAAAGGGACATTTCAGTTTACCATAGATACAATGCTCAAAAAAATCAAATTCAAGATTGCAGTCATTTAACCCATCAACAAGGTTCTTATTTTTCAAGGTCCATAGACCCTTCTCACCTATGTGGCTGAGTCTTTGGTGCCATAACATGGTCTTCTCTATAGGAAACTTTGATTTAGTTAACAAAGCACCCTTGGATACCCAAAAACCATGACCATCTATTGAAAGAGAAATCTTCTCCTTCTCCAACTGAGTAGTCTTTTTCACAATTTTATCAGAAGTACTATTGCACTTGAATGTGTGTGCATCAACCTAGTACAATGTACCCAATTTTCTTCCTCTTTCTATTACCATAGCATCTCTCACCATTTTTACACCCGCTTCAAAAAATTGTACATGTACACCCACATCTATTAGCTTACTAACAAATAACAAATTCCTTGCTAGTCTAGGGATATGCAAGACACCATCAAATTTTCTAATTCTACCATTAGAAAATTTCACATGAATACTTCCAAAACCAACAATATCAAGTACTGAGTTATCACCCAAATACACCTTACCACCATCAACATTTTCATACTTACTAAACTAGTTTCTATTAAGAGTCATGTGGAAAGATACACTTGAGTCTATTAACCATGCATTTTCCCCTACATGAGTGGCCAAGGCTGTAATGAAAGCATCTCCATCTTCCTTCTCAGACTCAGAATCAAAATCTTTCTTCTCCTTCTTCTTCTTTTTCTTCTCCTCTTTGCGGTCCTTTTGAAAGTGTTCAAGTTTGCCACAATTCTAGTAGATTGCCTTGGACTTACTAGGAGATTTTGATCTCCCCTTATTTTTGGACTTAGAATGGCCATGCTACTTTTCATTGTTGCCTCTTTCTTTTGGCCTTTCATGAACACTCAAAGCCTCTTTGGCATTTAGAGAGACCTTCCTTCTCATATCCTCAGAAAGTAGAGAACCAACAAAGTCCTCCATCTTCAAGACAACTAAAGTGCTCCCTATATCCATCACAGGACTATCCCATGAGTCTGGAAACAAACATAGCAAGATTTGACACCTTTCTTCTTCATCCATTGGTACCCCTACTTAGGTCAACTGAGTCACCAACATATTAAATCTTTTTCAGATGCTTAGAAATTCATCCACCTTCTTTCATTTTCAAGGAATACAACTTCTTCCTCAAGAAAATCTTGTTCACAAGTGATTTTCCTTGATAGATTTCACTTAGCTTTTTTCAAAGCTTCTTCACAGTAGGTTCTTCATGGACATTAATTATAATCAAGTCTGTAAGATACAATCTGATGAAACCTTTAGCTTTTCTATCTGTCACATCATATTATGCCACTAAAGTTAGATCTATGGGCCTCAACTTTTTCTCATCAATCGCATCCCATAGATCTTGATCAGTCAATAGATCTTCCATCTTTAGCTTCCATATCTCAAATTTTGTGCCATAAAAATTTTCAACATTAATTCTCCCTAACATGCTTGCCATCTTTTCAATCCTACAACACAAAAATGAAATACTCTACACAAGCTCTGACTCAAACCTTGATTAGCTCAAAAATCCTATACCCAAAAAATAGAACCAAAATTGACCAAGCTCTAATACCACTTATAAGGAAGAAAAGGTGTCCAAAATCACTTTCTACGCTTATCTTTGAGAGGAAAATTATGTAAATTCAACTAACTATTGCAGAGATCTCAAGAAATGCATAATAACATAATCAAAATAACAATGAACACATAACATAGTGATTACCATGAGAAACCCTTTCAAGAGAAAAACTCCACCCTCCAAAACCTACACAATGTATTATCAAACCAAGATGATTACAATACACTTGCAATTCAAGTTCTTATAGGAGTGCATCACCACAACTAGAACTCAAAGAGACTCCTTCTAGCACTAGTTTTGCAAATTGAACTCAATTACACAAACACCTCCCCAAGCCCTCCTTTTACAGTGATTTTACAACCAAAAAACCACTTTTAGTTTTACAAAACCATGGGAAAAACTAACATGCCACATGTTACCCATTTTTGACATTTACATTTCCAATATGGAAAAGAAACCAAGTTAAAGTAGTAATCTCGTCCACAATTTTGTCTCTTAGTTTAGACCCCCATAAAAGTCATAAAACAAGCTAACTGTGCTCTAAAAATGGCCCTCCTATATTCTACTATGGCAAGTGCACATTTTGGTATTTTATACACTCTTTTCCAAGATATAAACAAGTGGAAAACTTCCACAAACAAATTATGGAATTTTTCAAAAAATGATTGCAAGGTTGAGACACATGTTCTCAACATGGATTCATGCTTGTTCACATGGATTGCTTGGTTGTTACTATGGCTTTGAAGGCCTCCATGGTTGCATTGCAATAGTATTTTTGCTGAATAATACATGGCGATGGATGCTTTTGGAGGCTGATTTTTTCTCTTAATGAGGGTTTCCCAGGGTATATCTTGTGTCACATTTCTATGGGTAAGTGGTCTATTCTCTTGGACGTGAATTTTGATTGCATATTTATTTTTAGATATATTATGGGTTATGTGAAAAAGGTTATATTCTTTATTCCAAGTTTCCTTACTAGTGGTATCAGAGCTATGGCTATGTTGTTGTAACCCTAGATTAAATCCATGGGAATGCATAAAAGGATAAAAGAAAGGGTAAGATATGTGAGTTTTTTATTGTAGATCTAAGGGTTTTGGATTCGCTATTATGAAGAGATGTTGAAATATTTTGGGCATTTAAAAATGTTAGACAAAAGGATTTTTGGAATGTTTCATTTAAATGAGGTTTTTAGGGGGTAGCTTGCAGAAATGACCTCCTAGATAAAAATAGACCTCACCATTGGATCCAAGTCAATATTTCTATAAATTTTCATATATAATATGCCCTAGTTCAGCCATGTTCAGAGGAAATGAAAGATTTTTTTGTTTCAGCCCATGATGGCCATCAAATTTAATCCCATCAGAATTTTTCGTCACAAAAAAAAAATTGCAATGAAAATGGTAAAAAGACTATCTTAGTAAAACAAACATAACTTTTTGTCAAAATCTCAAATTTCAGACTTCTTATAGGTGTTGGAAAGTTAATTCAGAGCACTACAACTTTGTATAGGTTTGGTTCTATGATTTTGAAATTTTATTATGTTTTAAGAGCCCTAAATTTAGATATTATTTATTTTGAGCACAAATTAGGGCATAACTTGGGCATATAGAGTTGGATTTTGGACTTTGAGTAGTCAATAGAAAGATCTTGGAGAGCTCTACATATTGGTTCAAATTTGGTGTAGGTATGGCATGGTATATTTGGTGATTTATTAATCTGAATAGTTTATGATATATATTGACTATGGTAACATTGTGATTTTATGACATTGTATGTTTGGAGATTTAAGATTTGATGTCATTATATACTCAGTTCATATTTCAGGTTGGTCTCATAATGATATGGTTATTAGTTTTTTATTTGGATATGTATGATGACTTGTTGGGCCTATAAGTTGTGCAGTGTTGTAAGTGGTCTATACTTACATGTTGCATTTATGGGTTGGATATGGGTTGTCTTTGCCTATTGATCTTTCATTATTGATCCATATTCAGATTGGTGACTTGAATTTGGGTTGTTTATGCCCTATGTCACATGATTTGCTAATTTTTCTTCATGAAGAAGGGATGAGATGTTGTTACTAGGTAAAGTCATGGTGGAGAATTATGGTTGACTATTTTATGCTGACAGGTTGGATAGATTGAGAGCCAGATGCTTAGTTCATGGATGTGATCATGGTGTCATGGATTTTGGCATGACATGATTGGATATGTAGGTACATCCTTGATGTTCATTGGTTTGTATTCTTGATTTTGTTATGATGGTATATCTTCTTGGTTGAGGATCATGGTTATTTGGTTTCTCTTAAGGAGCTCATGATGTGCGCTTTGAGTTCTTTAATGGTTTGATGCCTTGGTTTATTCTCATGATTAGAGGATTTTTTTTCATCATGATTTCATAAATAACTTGGATACATAGTTTAGTGGGAGCTTGTGACAGTGATGAGGTGATAGTGCAGGATTAGTTCTTGGTTTGGTTTGTATCTTCTTGGGTTTGGAGATCTTGGTCTTACTTAGTATTGACACTTTGGTTGTATGAATAGACCTTGAGGATTTTCATGTAGGAGATGGATTTTATGGTGTCATGGGTGACTTAGTACCATAGTTGAGTGGGAGTTTTTGGCATTGATATATTTATTGAGTGTTTATAGATGTTGGAGGTTTGTCTTAGATCTTGTTGTGGCAGGAGCATTTTTGACATTTGCATGGTGTACTTGTTATCATCACGGTGTGTAAAGATGGTTAGATCTAGAGGACTCATAAGGTTCTTGGTTATCTTTATGGTGTGTGGAGATGGTTCTTCATGGTATGTCAAAATGGTTTTTTCTTCATGGTGTGTGGAGATGGTTGCATCTTGAGGACTAACAGGGTTCTTGGTAAAGGTGTGGTTTATGCTTTCATTTGGCATGGTATCCTTGGTGTGATGATGGTTTCTTTTTATGTCATGGTATACTCTTGATACATTTTTAGAGTTTGACATGTTACAATATGTTCATATGGAGCATGTTATCTCTTTGGTTGAGATGTTTAGATCATGTTGTTATATTTATGTTCTTGAGGCCATGGTTCAAAATTTGACAATGATCTTAGTTTAGTTTCTTGGTATTGAGTACATTGATCATAAGTTGGATACTTCATCATATTTTTATATTGTATTCAAAGTTTGCATGGATTGATTGTTTACAAGTGCTCATGGATAATTAGAGACAGTGGTGATGCTGATTTCTCTTGGATTGGAGAAGTATTTGTTGGGACAATTGATGGTTTTAGCAGGAAATCTAGGGGGATAGTCACCTGATATGGACTTGAGAGGAGATTTTTCTTAGATAATTCTTGGTTGGAGACTTGGATATCTTGATGAAAATTCTCATTACCCACTCTTGGTCTACTAAGTGGTTTTACTACTTGAGAGGTATAGCCCATTGTTTCTCTCAGGTGCATTACATTTATATTTATTGTTCATGGATATGGATCTTGAGCTACAGTACATGACTTAGTTCTGCAGGGTTCATTTGAGAGATGGTTTACCACTGGTTATCTCCATTTTGCATATTTTTTTATGGTGGTTCAATTTGAGAGATGGTTTTATATTGGTCATATTCCTTAGATTAGGAATGACTTATGAGTTCGATTTTCTTGTGAGAGGCTTGCGTCCATGATTAGTTATATGGTATGTTTTGGGTGTTTTTGTTAGAAATAGTAGTCCACCAGTATAACTAAGAGGGGGGTAAATCAGTTATACAATAATCTAAAAATTAAACCTCTTAAACAATTCTTAATCATTCAACCAAAGAAAATGGCAACCATAAAGAAATGCACATGCACAATTACACCAGATATGTTGACTAGGGAAACCCTTGATCAGAGGGAAAACTCTGATGGGAATGATGCCCACAAAATAATGTACTAATCTGAATAGTCCTTGTTAGAGGATGAACCTTGTGAGGAGTCTATTACAACACATAGTACAAAGAGTCCTTGTTATGAGACTTTGAATGTCTGTTAGGAGATTCCAACCTTGTTAGAAGTTGTGGAAGGCAATTGAACCCACTATCCAAATAGCTTCAGGATCATACCAATGAACCCACTATCCAATTGATCTCGGTACTATTCCTTTGAAAATAATAGATGTGTGACAGTCTTTTGCTTCTTCCTCTATCTAATACGTTAGACTACGTCACCTTCAAATTATGCACTTAGATTTAGAACTATGTATCCATCATTAGTAACCCTTGAGGTGACTTGCACACATTAGCAAATTGCTTTGGTCCTCTACTTTGTAATTCGCAAGTTCTATCTACTTCTCAATCACAATCATGATAAATAAAACTTGGAAAACAACTTTCCTTTATACCACAGTCAATATTAATTCCTTGAGTCAGCTCCATACTTTATTATAAGTTAATTAAATGAAATATGCATTTAATTAATACTATCTACCCATAGTTATACAAAAACTTTGACATGTGCAACTTCAGTAATTACACACTTTTTGACATCATTAATAGTCAGTGTACTACCTCCATTTAACTGTGCAATCCTTAATTCCAAATACAATGCTCTATATTGGTCATACAATAGAAACTATTTTTCCATTGCTCTATTTTTCTATGGTTATCTATAAATTATTAATATCTTTTGTATGATGTCAATTTAGGTTCTGCAGACTTGCCCACATGTCTAATACATTTTTTAGTATATGCTAGTAATTATGCATAGATAGATATGCAATGTGATGTCTATAATACATACGTCTCAGTCAGCTACTCTGATAGTCTTATAAGATCCTATTGCTATGTTGTCATCAATGACAAACAATGTTCTACAATGCTCCCCCATAGCATTAGCATCAGTATTCATGCTAATAATCTCCCCCTTTGGCATTGATGGCAACATAGATGAAAAACATCTAGTTCCAAGAATACCAACAATTTTTCTTCATCACTCAAATCTTCATGCAAATCTTCTAGTACTGTGCTTTATTCTTCTCTCACATCTTCAACTTGCACACTATTCTACAAGTCATTGTTAGTCTTGAGAAATAATTCATTACTTCTGTTAGTCATTTTAGGGTAATCATCTCCATCAGAGTTATAATCCATTATTCTTTCCTTGGTGCCAAACTTTTCATCAATTTTAACATTTGTGCACTCTACTATAGTTCTTCTTTTGTAGTTGCAACATCTATAGGCTTTACTTTTTAATGAATAGCCAAGAAACATACCTTCATCACTCCTTGAACAAAATGTTAAAAATTTTCCTTAGGAAAAAATTTACCCAAGAACTAAGAACTCAAACACAAGCACAATTGTAGACCAAAAAGGAGTATGATTAGAATAATAGTGTATTTGATTCAATATATCATAGCATGTTCTAATACCTCACTACGTGTTTAGATGATTTTACACACTAGGAGTGCCTATATATAAAGACCTCTTAAGAAACACCTAGAATGTCTCTAGAAGGAACCAGTAGATAAGATAAGCATGACAACTAAGCACATCTCTTATCCATCATTCTAGTTGAGAGGATAAGAATGACAAGGTGTATCTCAAGTAGAGATGTTCTAGACACCATGTGGTTAATTAGTGTGCTAACTCATGTGTTGTAGAAACCATGTGCATAAATGAGGTATGAACTCCTACATTGTCAACATGACAACTCACAAGAATACGCATACTCCTAGGTGACTAATAAATTAAATATTAAAATAATACATTAACCTAAGTAAACTTATGTAAAGTGTAAATAGTAAATATGTATTTACACCAACACAAACTTACCACTAACATCATCTCTTTTGATGTAACATTTGTTTCCAAATATCTTGAAGTACTTGACTAATGGTGAGTAACCAAACCAGAATTCATAGGGTGTTTTTTCCATACCTTTCCTAATCTACACTTTATTTAGTGTGTATAATATTATATTGATTACTTCTCTCCAAAAGGTCTTTTATACATTATTGTCAAATAAAATAGCTCTTGTTGCTTCAACAATTGATTTGTTTCTTCTTTCAGAAATCTCATTCTACTTAGGTGTATGGGGTGAGGACAGTTTTTTTTTTATGCCACTCTCTTCACAACAAATTTTGAATTCTCTAGAGGTGAATTCTCCTCCTCTATCTAATCTTAAAAACTTGATTTTAACTATAGATTCATTCTCAACTTTGTTCTTAAATATCTTGAATTTCTCAAATGCCTCTGATTTTTCTTTAAGAAAAGCTACCCACATCATTCTAGTCAAATCATCAACAAAAATTATAAAGTATCTTTCTCCATAAAATCCTCTTGTTCTTGTAGGACCACTCAGATCTGTGTGAACCAATAAAACTGTTTGCTAGGAAATGAGACTCTCTTCTACTTAGCCAAGATACATTCTTTACAAATAGTGTCAGTGGGCTTAGTGATCTTGGGTAAATCACTTATAGCAAGTGTATTGCTGGCCTTCACAATGTTATCAAAGTAAATATGAAAAAATCTTCTATGCCATAACCAACTATTGTCAATCTTTGCTACTAAATATGTTATTTCAGTGGAGTTTAACTAAAATACATTACCTCTAGTTTTTGTGCTAGTACCAAGTAGTTTTCATTCCTTGTTCTTGATAATGCATGTGTCATTACCAAACTATAGTTGATAGCCCTTGTCCATAGGTTGTCCAATACTTAATAGGTTATGCTTTAGTCCATCAACAAAGTAAACATCATCAATGTATGTTTTACCATCAAGAGTGATAGATCGAATTATCATAATGTGACAGGCTACATTTTGCTCTACTCTGACAATTCCTCCATCATAGTTTTTGAATTTTACAAACTTTCTCATATGACCAGCCATGTGATGTGAAAAACCACTATCTATGATCCAATATTTCTTTTCAACTTGTGAGATTCACACACTTTCTTCTCTAATTTTTCTGTCAAGATCATCCTCCTTTATAGTTACAAAACCTAATTCATCTTCACTCATATTTTAATCAGATTCCTCTTCTTATTCATTAGCATATAAGCAATTTCTAGATCTTCTTGACTTAAACCTTCCCTTAAACTTTCTTTCTCTTTTAGGATAGTTAGATGCATAATGACCATATTCATTACATTTCCAACATTTGAAAATATTCTTACCATCCTTTTCTCTTTCCACAAGAAGAGCTACTCCCTCTTGGATCTTTTCCTCAATGGACTTGTTGTTGTTGTTAGTGTCTCCCTGTGCTTTTGTGTTCCTTGCTAAGCCAAGTTTGATGTTTAATGCAGTGAATGTCATCTCAAATTTTACTAATTCTCCAGATTGTTTGAGATCAAATTCTTCAACTTCCAATCTTCCAAGCAATGTTTCTTTGGTGAAGTTAGTGGTGCAAGGTAACATTACTCAAATCATCTGTGTTACTATCTTGAAGGGTGGTGTTAGACTTTTCAAGATCTTCCATATTACTTCATCATTAGATTTCTTTCCATCAAGAGATTTAATTCCTACAAAAATCTCAAATATTCTACCAACATAACTTCTTACATATTCATCTTCCATCATTTTAGCATCTTGAAATTCACAATATAGATTTTGCAATCTAACCCTTTTGACATGTGTATCACCTTCATAATTAGCCTCTAAAGTTTTCCAAATTTCACGAGATGTTTTAAGTTGTTTTACCTAATTGTACTCACTTTTAGGTAATGCTGACAATATTGCTTCCCTTGCCCTTATGTTTCACATAAACACTTCTCTTTGTTCCTTAGTGAAGGGTTCAAGATTGTCTTCTTCTGCAATGTTCTTAGATGTCTTGATTACAAGCCAATATCTTAGACCCATGCACAAAAGATGAGTCTTCATTTTTTCTTTCCAACTATCATAGTTTGTGCCATCAAATTTAGGACTTTCCTTCCTAAACAAATTTTCCATGAATCTCCCAAAATTGTTAAAATTTCCTTCAAGGACCTGATGCTCTGATACCAATTGTTAGAAATAGTATTCCACCAGTATAATTGAGAGGGGGGGGGGGGCGGGGGGGGGGGGGGGGGGGGGGGGGTGAATTAGTTATACAGTAATCTTAAAATTAAACCTGTTAAACAATTCTTAATCATTCAAACAAAGCAAATAGTAATCATAAAGAAATGTGCATACACAATTACACTAGATATGTTGACTAGCGAAACCCTTGATCAGAGAGAAAACCCAATGGGAATGATGCCCACAAAATAATGTACTAATTTGAATATTCCTTGTTAGAGGATTGACCTTCTGAGGAGTCTATTACAACACTTAGTACAAAGAGTCCCTATTAGGAGACTCTAAATCTTTTTTAGGAGATTCCAACCTTGTTAGGAGTTATGGAAGGCAGCTAAACCACTTTCCAAATAGCTTTAGGATTAGACCAATGAACCCACTATCCAATTGATCTTGGTACTATTTCTTTTAGAATAATAGATGGCTTCTACATATGTCTAGTGGTAGTGGCATAATAGGAGGTGAGATCATTCATGTTTGAGATGTTCGATACTTTGATTTTGTTACAAGTACTAGGATGGAGCACATGGTGTACTTTGATCCGTGATGGTGGATGTGTTGGGAGGGATTGTTCCCTTGTTCATTTATATGGCTACAGATTGACCCTATGCAATGTATACAAGTGGGAGATTATTGAGATGATGGGTGTTGCACACATTGCATAATATTATTCTATTATTTTATTTTATTTTATTATGTAATGTTGCACCTAACTATACGTGCAACATGTAAAGATTCCTAAGTGATATACTTGATGAGTTGTATTGTAACATTGTGATAATATTTGATGTAATTATTTAATATTTGGAGAAAAGAATTAAATTTTGAATATTAAATGTGGGGTCAATGGGTTAGGTAGCATATCGTTTATGTTTGTAGGACTTGCTAGTATATAAATAGCCACAAGGGTAGTTGTTGTAATTGAGAAAGGAGAAGACAAAAGGAAAAAGGGAAAGGGTTGAGTAGGACAAGGCTTGACAAGTTAACCAAAGGATCATTTGTGAAGGTTGGAAGAATGGCATTAGATGTGTGGATTCATTCTTGTTCACATGAATTTTTTGGTTGTGGCTATGGCTTTGAAGGCTTCCATGGTTGTATTGCAATAGTATTTTTTTTGAATAATACATGGTGATGGATGCTTTTGGAGGCTAGGTTATACCCTCAATGACAGTTTCCCAGGGTACATCTTGTGTCACATTTTTGTGGGTATGTTGTCTATTCTCTTGCATATGGATTTTGATTGCATATTTACTTTTAGATATATTATGGATTATGTGGAAATGGTTATATTCTTTATTGAAAGTTTCCTTACAATATATACATGCCTATAAGTAAATATGCATTTATAAACCCAAAAAAGCATAAGAAATTTTTTATAAGATATATATATATATATATATATATATATATATATATATATATATATATATATATATATATATATATATATATATATATATAAGCAAGCTTTTTTAAAATAAAATAATAATAATAAAATATAAAATAAAAAGGAAAGACTATGAAAGAAAACACCAACACTCAAAAAAAAAAATTACCAAGAAAGGAGGGAAGTGAGAGAAGAATGGAAAACCACAACACAACCTAGGACCTAGACCCTAAACCAAAGTCACAACACCTAGAAGAGAAGAACAAACCATAAAGCACATGAGCAACATTATTAATTAATTCTCAATTACAATAGCATTGTCAGCTCATAGTATATACAAAACTTCACATGTGCAACTTAAGGACCTATGCACTTATCGATGTCAAAATTAGACTATCCTCTTTCACTGGATAACCATGGATCACTAGATTACATCACTATAAAGGATATAATAAATACATTAGAAATGGCTTCCCAAGCACTCTATCTCATCATTGGTCTTTGTAAATCAAGCATATCTTCTGTAAATATTTGACTTAGACTCTTCAAATTGAACCTTGTTATTAGGACATAGTATAGGATATGTCCATGACCACACATTACCAAACAACCAAAACATTTTCTGTACAAATAAGATCTTGGTCTTCTACTCTACTAGTCTTCACAAACTTACTACTATGTTGTCATCAATGACAAACATAGTCATGAATGCAACATGTCAATACCCTTCAATTCTTAGGATGCTCCCCTAATGTAGTATCATTACCATTCATTCTAACAATCTCCCCCTTTGGTACTAATGGCAACATAGATGAAAATAAGTCCTAAGTTACATGAATACCAAAACAGTACTCTGTTATTGTTGCTGCAATTCTCAACTTTTCAAATCCTCTTCATCAATCAAATTTGAAAACCTCTAGAATACTACTCTATTCATCATCTTATTAGGATTGGAAATAGTTGTTCATAGTAAACAAATCACTATACACCAAATTTCTTCATGTTTTATATCTCCCCCATAGAGATATTCCTCCTTCTTTCTTACATGAATCTTTCTAAATCTCCCTAATTTTCTCTTCATGCATACTACGAAGATGTTTTCTTCTTCCTCATTTATTAGGAGATGTTTTTAATGCATATTCTCCTCCAAAGAAATCAATGGAAAAGGTTTAATTATGTTAATTAATGCTCAAATTATTCAACCATCTCAAGTTTCCTAAGACACTATTCAAGGCCAAATACCTAGAGTCCTCAAACACTCAGCTCATCTCAGATACTCCCCCCTATAGGAAGCATCAACATTCAGTCCAAGTGAACAATAGTGATCTATACCACTAGACTAGTGCAATCTTTGCATCGTCTACTCAGAAGTAGGCAAGGGCATAACCCCAAGTATACCTCTTAAGTATTCAAATGTATCTTTAGGTAAGGGCTTATTAAAGATATCTGCAATTTGATTTTTAGTACTCACATATTCCAATCTAATCTCCTCTTCTGCTACATTCTCTCTCAAGACATGATACTTAATAGATATATGCTTATTTTTAGAATGCAATACATGATTCTTAGACATGCTTACTGTACTTTTTTTATTACAGTATATGATAACAATTTTTGCAATCTCAATCCTAATATCTTTCATCATCTACTTCATCCACATCACTTGATTACAATTTTTTGTTGCTACAACATACTCTTCATCAACTATACTTTGTGAAATACAATCTTGTTTATTGCTTAGCCAAGAAACTAATGTTCCTCCAAGAAAAAATGCTCCAACACTAGTGCTCTTTCTAATTTCCATATTGCCTACCCAATCCACATCAATATATGTGCATACAGTGAAATCACTCGATCTATCATACCAAATTCCATAGTCAAATGCTCCTTTCAAGTATTTGAAAATCCTCTTCATTGGTGCATAATGAGACTCCTTAGGATCAGCTTGAAATCTAGATATAATCCCAAATGCATTTGCTATATCTAGTCTGGTATGAGTCTGATGCTCCAAACCTCCAATCATGGATTTGTTTTTCTTTTGCCCTACTTTAGGTGTCTCATCCTTGCTAGATAAATTGTAACTAGTTATCATTGGTGTACAATTAGGCTTGCAACTTTCCAATTTTCAAACATTTTCAACAAATCTTTCAAGTACTTAGCTTGTGAAATGAAAATACCATCACTATTTTGCACAATCTGCAATCCTAGGAAAAACTTCATTTCTCCTATCATGCTCATCTCAAACTCATTCCTTATCTCTTCAGTAAACTTATCACTTGCTTCATCATTTCCTCCAAATATGATATCATCAATAAATATTACAATTATCAGCAAACCATTCATAATTTATTTCAAATACAAGTTACTTTATATTGTACCTTTAGTTAATTTATTCCAAATAGTTGTTCAACCTTGCATAACAGGTTTTGGTGCTTGCTTCAAACCATATAGAGATTTCTTTATTCTGCATACCATATCTTTATCTTCTATTAGAGGAAAACCCTCAAGTTTCTCAATATATACCTCTTCTTCAAGTTCTCCGTTTAAGAAAGTTGATTTAACATCCATCTAATTTCTATTTCTGCTCCTAATGTTCTATCCAACAGGATGATTATTTGATATACTTCTTCTAGGAGTTGTCAACTCAACTCTTTCTTCTTCTCTAGGCTCAAATCTCTACTCTTCAATCTAATTCCCATTCTACAAATCATTGTTAGTCTCAATGATAACGTCCACATTTTCATAGTTAGCCTTTGGATCAACTATACTTACCAAAACTAACTCTTCTACTACATTCTCTTTCTTAACCAATTCAGGCTCATTATCATCATCATAATAATTCAAGAATCTTTCCATACTTTCTTTTAAATTATTTCTCTTCATCAAAAAGTGAACTCTTTCTAGATTTTCTTACTCTCTTAGGACATCTTGATAAAAAAAGACCAAATTCTTTACATGTCCAACAAACAAAAATTTCCATACCTTCTAGCTCTCTTTTCATAAGTTCGTGAATACCTTCCTTGATCATCTTGTCTTCTTCGAATATGGATTTGTCTATATGTGTGCCTCTATTCTTTTGTATGCAACAAAAGGATTCTAAATCTGGAAACTCAATGCTTAATTCTTTACACATTTTTGTTGTCTCACTAAGAAGCTCCATCTTTTGGGTGTCAAAATTTCCTCTAGTAGACTTAGGGCTATCCTTTCTAAAATGACTTGGCACTGATATCGCAAAGATATTAAGCTTTCCCTTTAAGGACCTAATGCTCTAATATCAATTGTTAGAAAATATAGTCCACCAATATAACTGAGAGTGGGGGAGGTGAATCAATTATCCAACTAATATCACAATTATCAATCTTATTAGACTTAAACCATATGAGAAATATAATCAAAAACCATAATAAGATACTCATGCATAATAACACCAGGTATGTTAACTAGAGAAACCCTTGATTAGAGGGAAAAACTCAATGGGGATGGTACCCACAAGATGATGTACTAATATAAATATTCCTTGTTAGAGGATGGGCCCCGTTAGGAGTCAATAACAACATTCAGTACATATCAATCCTTGTTAGGAGACTTTGAATCCCTGTTAGGAGAGTCCAACCTTGTTAGGTGTTGTGCCAACCCTATTAGGATTTGTGGAAGACAACTGGGCCCACTGCTCAAATAGCTTCAAGGAAAAGATCAATGAACCCACTATCCAAATGATCATTGTATTATTCCTTGCAGAATAATATAAACAAATTGTACTTCCTTCCTCTTTCTCTATCCTATCCACTAGACTTTTTCTCCTTTTGATCTTTTAACCATATTAGAAAACTTGTATCGAATAATCCCTTGGATTGCTTACTCGTATTTAGTAAATGCTCTGATCTTTTTTGCACTTCACACTCAGTACAATACTTGATACACATTACAAACAAGGAAAATATCTTTCCTTTATATCATATCTTCAAAATTATTCCTTGAGTCAACTTTGAGGCTTTCCCAATTAATTATAATAAGATAATTGATTAATTCACAATTACAATAGCACTATTGGCTCACAGTATATATAAAACTTCACACATGTGACTTCAAGACCCGCATACTTTTTGACATCACCATCAGACTGTTCTTTGTCATTCATTGACCATGCATCACCAGATTATATCACTATAAAAGGATATAATACAAACATTAGAAATGGCTTCTCAAGCACTCTGTCTAAGCACTTCTCTATGTAAATCAAGCATATCTTCTATAAATTTTTGATTTAGATTCTATGTATTGAACCTTGTTATTAGGACACAATATAGGATATGTCCATGACCATGCATTACTAGAAAATCAAAACATTATCTGTACAAATAAGATCTTTGTGTTCTACTCTACCAATCTTAACAATCTTACTATTGTGTTGGCATTAATGACAAACACAGTCATGAATGCAACATGTCAATACTCTCCAATGGTTAGGATACTCCCCCAATGTAGTATCATCACCATTCATGCTAACATAGTATAAGCTGAGAAAAATATAGAGCCGATCGAGAATTAGTATCAATTGAGTATAACATTTAGTATTGAATAAGTAATTGAGTGATGACTGAGTGTTAGAACCCAGTGTTGGTCGAGGGACAACATTTGATGGATTATGAGGAAATCTTGATTTATAGTCAACATAATTGAATTCTTAGAATATGGAAAACATGTCAAAGATAAGAATGGATGACCTAGAGCATTCAATTGAAGGGAAACCATGTTTGAGAATTTCTATGCATGGATTCAAGGAGAAGTTTGGAGAGGTTTGTAGAAGAGAAAGGAGGAGACGAAATGATGAAAGGGTTTGATGAATCTAACATAACCCTAAGATCTATGGTAATATTTAAGCATCAAAAGATCAAAATTTATTTAAGGAGGTACAAGGGCTAAGCTAAGATAGGTTAGTGGAGATGGTGAAGACCTTAACATGGTTGCAATAGTTGTTGATTTGTGAACTTGATCTAAAGGCTTAAAAGTGAAGTGTTGGGGAGAAGAGTGATTGTTTGAAGGGTTTCCAAGAAATTCACTGATGGAGATGTTGGAGATGTTAATGGAGGATAGCCAATGAATTTACTATTGAATCAATTGTGATATTTATTTGTAAAGTGAGTTGTATTGATCTGATTTTAGAATCTAGGAAATTATATACTAAGTGAAAATTGCATCAAGGTGTACAAATATTTAATGTCTAATGTAAAATTGAAAAGACATCAAATTTAAAATTAAAAAAAATATGATCAATAGAAAAAGAGGATTATATCACCAAAGATAGAGAATGGAGAGAGAAGAGAACCAATTTGATTTTGGAGTTCATCCAAACTAAGCAAACTACGTCTATGAGTCTAGCTCAACTAAGTGACTGATGTATATTTGATGCTCTAAAAGTTGATCTAAAAAATATTGTAGTCCATCCACAAATTCATTATGCAATTCTCAACTCGAACCAACTTGCCTACAAGCTCTCAAAAGTGCAAGATTGGTTTCTAAAGAGCTAGGAAGACTTTTCCTAGAAAGGCTTTACTATAGAAACAAAAGACCATTACATCATCTCCTCCTTCAAGAATTCTTCTTGACTAGAGAAACTCTCATATTCGTCTTGGCATCAACTAAATCAAACATGAATGCCCCATTGGAATGCCCTTAGAATGGCCCCTAGAAATTTCCCTAAAATGTCCTCTCAAAAGCTTTACATAAGCCTCTTTTATACATAAAATTATGCTATAATAGGATTTAACCATTACAACGAACAAATAATATTCCTTGGGAAAGAAATTCCCCATAATCAACTTCATCTTCAAATTTACCCCTTTATCATAATTTTTGTTATGATCTCACACCAAAATTGGGGGTGGTTTTTTAAAGAAAGATAAGATTGGGTGGAATAGACAATTTTAAATAAGTTATATCCCATCTAATTTTGAATTGGCATGCATGGTGCAATGACCACATGTTATTTTAAAATGCAAGTGGTTAAGGGTTCAAACTATCAGTCTTCCTTTTCCCATATTTGCGGTGTGCCAAGGTTAAATAAGATGACCTCCTCAAAATGATTAAAGTCATTGGATGGTGTAGTGGTATTTGAGGGCTTATTGTAGAATAGTGGTTGTGGGTTCAAAACCCACAAACAATATTTTGTTAAACAAAACCGACATCCCCTATTTGCCATTTTTGAGGTGCCATGTGGCATTTGTGTATTCACTAATTATGATGCCACATGTCTGCTACATGGAATGCCATGTCAACATGATGACATCATCAAAATAATGTTTTTCACCTTAACTTTGAATTGCCATAACTTCTAAATCCCATCTCCATTTTTTATGAAATGAATGCCATTAGAAAGCTCTCAGAGAGCTCTTCAATTTGAAATTTATTATTGACCACTTTTGAGATGGTCAAGTTTTCACCTTTTTGATGGCCTCTATATGAGGTTTGACCAAAACTTTGACCAGGTATAACTTGAGCATATGAACTCCTTTCGAGCCCATTCAAGTTCCATCAGGTTCAATTTGATGAGTTCTCTAATTTGACATTACCTCTAAGAGATGTTGGAACACTTTAATTTTTGGTGGTAGATCCACCTAGATCATGTATTCATCAAATCAACCCACTATTACTTTCTAACCATTATATCAGTAATTGAAATACTTTAATGAAGGTTGACCTGATAGTCATTTGTAAATCCTTTAATCAACATGGCATTCTAATGGAATGTTCCAAAGTCCTCTAACAAGGTCACTGCTAATAGGGTGATTAAATCCTTTAAAAAGATCACATTTAATAGTGTATCTTGTAACCTTTAATAGGGTTGACTCCTAACAGAGCTCACTTCATAAGAGTGAAAGTTGGTAGCACACTACTGGTGGTTTTTCCCACATTGGATTTCCATGTTAAATCCTAGTGTCATACTTGTGTGGATGTTATCTAAGATGTTTTACTGTTAATATTTTACATTCTATAAAGTATGTTACTATTAGGATAGTAAACTACAAGCTTATGTTATTGAATATTTACTATAGAAACTAAGCTATTTAAAGTGATTAAAATTTTAGTTGGTACATCTAGACCTAAGGATAATTGATTCACCCCCTCTTAGTTATTCTAAAAAATTCAAACATGTGAAATAGGTAAAATGGTAAAGTCTAGTTTAAAGAGAAAGACCTATTGTTTTGATGAAATTTTGGACTTGGTTCATACTGACTTATGTGGTCCTGTTGGAATATAGATCTATTATGGTGATAGATACTCTATTTTGTTTGTTGATTATTTTTTCAAGAATGATGACTATGATGTTTCTTAAGGAAAAATATGATGCATTTCACAATGTTTTAGTGGTATCTCGCTAGAGTTGAGAAAGCAATAGGAAAGAATTTGAAATGGTTGAGATCTGATAGTGGTGGTGAATTCATTTCAAATGAGTTCAACCTATTTTGCAATGAAAAAGGAATCAAGAGGCAAATGAGTGTACCAAGGACACCATCATAGAATGATATAGCTAAGAGAAGGAATACATCAATTATGGATTCTACAAGAATATTGATAATGGAGAAGGATGTTCCACAAAAGTACTAGAGAGAGGTTGTTAGTATTGCAGTACATACTCTAGACCATGTTGAAGTGAAGAAAAGAACAAACAAAAATCTTTTGAACTCTAGTATGGATATACACCATATTTTAAAGTCTTTGGGAGAAAATGTTATATATTGAATGATACAAGAAGAGGTAAAATTGATGCTAAAAGTGATGAAGGAATATTCCTAGGTCATTCCACTAAGAACAAAGATTATAAGTATTTGAATTCTAACACTAACAAAATTGTGGAAAGTGCAAATATTAGAGTTTATAAATTTGTAGATAAAAATGAAGAAGAATGCAAGAAAGAATCTAAAGATTATAGAAATTTTTTCTATGTCTATGAAGATGAACCTAGAACCTCACCTGAACTAGAGAAGGAGGTTGTTGAGCATCAATAGTTAGGAATTTCTAAGGTTCTATAGAAGAGCTCTGTCAAGCATCGACAATTTGTTGAGCATTGCACTATAGGAGCCAAGTCATAAACTGTGACTTCTAACCAACAAATAGCAGAAGCCAAGTTACAAGCAGAGACAATAGATAATTTTGAACATTAAGAATCTAGTGAACAACAACAAGAGGAACCAAGATCTGATCCTGTATTGGAAAAGCATGTATGCAGGGATAATGCACTAGAAAAAAATATCAAAGATAAAGATTTAGGAGTCATGATAAGAAGAATATTAAATAATGAGATAGGTTTATTATGTGATTTTGAGCCTAAATATATCAAAGATTATTTAGAGAATGAATATTGGATCAAGGCAATGAATGAAGAAATTAATCAAAGTAAGAAGAACAAAATATTGATATTGGTACCAAACTTAAACATAAAAATGTGATTGGAACTAAGTGGGTGTTCAAAAAGAAGCTAAATGAGAAAGGTGAAGTCACAAGGAATAAGGAAAGATTGGTTTGTAAGATATATGCAAGAGGAAGGGGTTGACTATGGAGAGACTTCTCCCCTAGTTGCAATGTTGGAATGAGTGAGAACTTTGCTTGCATATATTCCTTATAGAGGATTCAAAGTGTACCAAATAGATGTAAAATCTACATTTTAAAATGGAATTATGGAGGAAGAAGTCTACATTAAACAACTTGAAGGATTTGTGGATCCAGACAAAAGGAATATGGTGTGTAAGTTACACAAAGATTTATATGGTTTAAAGAAAGCCCCTAGAGCATGGTATGAAATTACTTAATTAATTGATGAAAATTATTTTTGCAAGAACTAATGCCAATAGAAATTTATATCTAAAAAGTGAGACTTAAAACAAGATATTCCTAGATGAAATTTTCGTTGATGAAATCATATTTGAAGGAAAGGATTCATTGAGCAAGTCATGTGTTGATCAAATGAAAAGGTAGTTTGAAATGTAAATATTTGGAAAGATTAAATGCATTGTTGGTTTACAAGTCTATTAGATGAAAAAAAGTATTTTCATCACTCAATCAAAATATATCAAAGAAATCTTGAAGACTTTTGGTATGGAAGACTCAGGACTAGTTGGAACACAAATGGTGACTGGACATAAATTATCAAAGAATAATGATTCTGCTTAGGTGAATCAAACATTATAGAGGTCTATGATTGGGAAACTACATGTTGTACATAGAAGACCTGGAATTGCATTAGCTATTAGAATTGTTTCTAGATTCTTAGATAATCTCAAAGAGAATCATACGATGATAGTAAAGAGAATAATAAGATACCTAAATGGAATAGAAGACCATGGCCTATGGTACAAGAGAAGTGGAAAATTTGAATTAAAAGTTTACATAGATATTGATTGAGTAGAAAATATCAAGGATAGAAAGAGCACAAGTGGAGGAGCTTTCTTCTTGGGTAGAATATAGATTTCATGGACAAACAAGAAGCATAACTATGTTTCACAACCTATAACAGAAGTTGAATATGTTGTTGTAGCAGTGATTTTTTCAAACATTGTATGGACAAGAAATTTTTGAAAGGCATGAAGGAAGATATTACTAAATCTGTTGTGATTTATTATGATAACACAAGTGCTATAAACATATCAAAGAACCCTATGATGCATACTAAGACTAAGTATATTGAGATCAAGTATCATTACTTGAGAGAGTTGGCATAAGAGATAGAAGTGAGACTGGGGGAATATGTGAACAAAAATGAGTAGTTAGTTGACATATTGACACAGGGTAGATCGAGAGAGTAACTAAGGCCAATAGGCACACTTAGCTACCCAAACCACCATGCCAAAGTTAACACAATACAAACAACACAAAAGATAACAACACCATGGAGAGAAAAAAATATCCTCTTATTGATTCATAAAATGATCAGTATATATCCGAGATGTAAGGCCTTCTGGGTTATGACCACATACAAAATACATTCATGATCTAAGATTCAACTTTCAAATTCACACTTTAAGTTCTACTTTGTGATCTTCTCTAAAAAATTGCCCTAGCCTTAAGCCTAAACACTCTATTTATAGTAGCCAAAATGACTTATAGATCATTCTAGAAAATAGAGAAGCCACAATCCATCTCTCAATAGATATTAAATACCTATTATGAAAATAAACCTAATATTAAATACTTGAAGAGCCACAAGTTGACCTACATCAGCAATTAAATATCCAGAAATTGATGTCCAAGAAAAATTACAATATCTCCTAGCTCTAATTGAATTAGAATGCGTGCTTCAACTGTGGATATTATTTCAGGTCCCCTACAACCCCTTAAGTGCACAAAGGATGATTCACCAAGGATAAGTATGCATCCATCTCAAAAGTCAAGCATAGAAAACTATTGCGCAGAACTACTAGAAATTGATACTCTGGGAGAACTGCCATATTTCCCAACTTATGAGGAATTACGACTTGCACCTTGGATGATAGATAGTACTCTAGGCCCTCTTTAATCTCTCATTTATTATACAAAATTAGTTACATTTTCTTCAACAAGCACCTAGAAACTAGAAAACACAGTTTTAGCAGCAAGGTAAAAATTGAAAATATGAAGGATAGCAATGCAACCCAGGATGCTCCTACATTAGACAACCAAGGTTGGAAGAAATGATTCTCTTGAATCATTGAGATATCACAACCTAAGCTAAATCCAACTCAAATTGAGAAATCCATGAAGCATCTCCTGTAGGTCTGTTCTTCCACTTCACCAGATATTCATAATAATATTTTCCCCTTGTTCTCTTACCAATTCTCTGATCTAATATCTATTCAACTTCTTCAATCTACTTCTTAGGATAGTCCTCTGAAATAATAAAATCATCATATGACTCATGATACTTGTATAAATTAACAACATTGAATATAGGAGATATATCTGTTGGCGCTCAAAATTGTAGTCCGAATTTTGAGCACTATCGATTAGTTTGAGGCCTATAAATGCTTTGTGAAGCCTATGTACCTAGCTATACCATTGACCCCTAAGGTGTTTAATGCTTCTGGTACCTTTCATTCAACATGCCTAAGCATTTCGTGAAGTTAGATTGAGTTTCTGAGTCATTTGGCAAAGTTCTGTTTTGAGCTAGTATCAATTTTGCATTTTCACCTAAGTGTCAAACAGCGACAAGAGGCTGTGTTTGAACTCGAATATCTTTTGCCCAGAATTGTGTCATGACTTACCACTTTGAGATTATCTTGTGTCCATACCCAAGAACCTATGTTTCAGATTTTGAGTCATTTCAAGTTTGTTTGACAAGGTTTTGAATCCCTCAAAGTTGGTCAGTTACTGTTTTCATGCTTTTGCACTTTGCACACATTTCTGGGAAGCCCTGTTTGACGTGCTATAACTTTGATCCAGTTGACTAAAATGTTAAATTTTTTGTTGTGTTGCATGGTAGACGTCAGAGACTTCTTATGTTTAAATTTTTTGAATCTTGACGAATCCATTTGCACACTTTTCCGGGTCATTTCCATTCGCAAAAAGTGTTTTATGTCAATGCTTTTAATCTACAAAAATCCAAGTAGCATACTTTGAACGTCCTCCATTTGCGCCCAGTTATTCGTCATGAGTCAAAATTGTGGAATCATACTGTCCTCATGGCAAAGTTTTAGTCTCCCTATTTTCAGAACCTCAAGTGTCCGTTTGCCCAATTTTGCAAGCCAAATCCTAACCCAATTTATTGTTTTATGACATGCTTACTTACAGGTAATTCTGAGAAGGCAACTTGGATAGTCAATATCTTTTGACTGAGAATTTTTCATGAGACGAGATCTGATGGGGTGCAAGAATGTGGAGCTGAGATTCATTGTGCCAGTTTTCAGAGCTTGATCAGCTGATTTGGTCAGTTTTTTAAGGCCGGTCAATGGACCTCTTGGCGTGAAATTCACAGAGTGCAGGAAAGGGATAAAATGAGTCTTAGAAGTTGTCTTCAGTGATCGAATTGGTTCTCAAATAGTCTGAGAGGGTTGGTGGAGTAGTTTGAGGATTCGATCACTTAGAATAATTTTTTTTTTAGTCGGACCCGTTTTGGGGCCCGACTAAGTTCATCTGATTGCATAGATATTGACTCGGAACTAGGGGGCCCCTCATTTGGAAAATCCAGTATTTACCCTATGTAGCTTATTATTATCTAGATGGTGCTACTCATTCCTTAATGAAGATGATTCTACCTCCTTGGTTTAGGCCTCTACTGACAATAATGATCAATGTTTGAATTGCTCTAGCAGCCCATAGAGTTCATTATTTTTATTACTTGGTGAAAAAGGTCAACATTGTGCATATAGAAATATTGATGATCCTGCAATGATTTCTTTCCAATAAGAACTATATTCATGCTTGCCGTCTAAGGGGCGAGGAAGCCCATGAATTCAAAGGCAAAACCCGCATTAAAAAGCTCCCCCCATGCAGTTTGAAAGTTCAAGCAAGCCATGTTTCAACATTACAGCAAAGAAGACTCTCCTCCAGCCAGTAGAAAACCCACGCATTCAAGCTCGCAGTCGGATTTTTTAGAGAAATTTTTTATGCAAATAAGAAAGCAATTGAAGATTGCAGAGGCACTCCAAAGCCGCAGCAGACCAGTCAGAGGTTGAAGATGCTCGTGTAGAAAGACGCCATCAGGGCAAGAAAAATGTTGCAGGAGACCGCTCAAGCAAGACTCAATCCATGCCAGAGGAGTTCTTAAGCCACTGAAAAATGGAACTCCCACGCTCGAGAAAAGGAAAGAGCAAGCCATAATAGCAAGAGAATGTCGCTAATGAAATAAAGGAAGCCGCCATATTTCAAATCAAACAAGAAATCCCGTGAATAGAAAGGGCAGGCCGGCATGAGCATTTAAAAAGAAAGACCGCAGCCAAACAAGGAGCCGTCCACGCCATAAAAGGCCAGAGTAGAGACCCTTCATAGGGGTTGTTCTAAAGATTTTTTGATGTCGTTCATGGCTTGGAGAAGTCGTTACTTCCAGATCCGCGATCGGATAGATGGGGGGTATTTGAACATGGTGAATTGATTGGAGAGGCGTTCAAGTTTCTTGCAGAGAGTTACAATGTTAAATCCCACATTTCTTGTGTGGTTAGCTTCTAAAGTGTTTAAATAACATAACACTCATAATGATGACTATCTAATAAGACAGGTTTTTATGGAGCCACGCGACTACAGGTGGGTCTGACCTGAACATTGGAGGTTAAATTTTGAACATCCACGCAAGTCAAAGCCGATGACGTCAGCAAGGGATATGCATCGAAAAAAAAAAATCCGGCTAGTCGCTATGTCGCTAGCCAAAAAATCTGAGAAATTTTGGCTAGCGAAGTAGCGAGGTCACCGAAAAATCTTCGAAATCCAACAAGAGTTAGAATGCAAAGTGGGTCCCGCCCAGAGACAACAGCAAATCGGATGGTGACAAGTGCTAGCAACAGAGTGACTGGGTAATGATGTGGCGAGCGAATGTTAGGAGCACACCAGATTGCGCCACGTGGCACAACTGACGGTCCTCATTACCTCGCTAAGGTGAACTTGCTCACCAATTAATATAGCGAAATAGCGAGTGTGACGTGGCATCCATGTAGCGTGCTGATGTGGCAGTGAGCTGAACCAATCAGAAGCTGACACGTGTCAAGGGTGGTCAACATGGTTTGACCCGGATAGAAAGTGGTAGGGAATTTGTGAGCTTCCAAATTTTAATATTTTATTATTTTCCTCTCAAACTCACGTCAGGTTCATTTTAATAAAGTTTGAAACTTTATATAGTTTAAACTATATGAAAGTTAAAAATTTTGCAAAATATTGTTCAAACCACAGAGCATAGGCCTGATTTTCAAATGGCCATATTTGGGGAATTTTTAAACCAAATTGGGCACTTCAATATACCATTGGAACCGGGAGAATCCAAATTTTTCAGATATGGTGTCAAATTGTGCACAAGTCTTCACTAGTTCGTGTTGTAAGCAATTTTGTAATTCCCAGGGCCTTCTTAGTCCAATGACCAGATTTCATCATGAAGCATTAAGATCAGTTACAGGGCAGATTTGAATACTTTTTGAAGCCTGAATGTGGAGAAAATAAATAAGAAAGGTTATATTGGCTTCTTGAAGTCACTTTGTAACTGGTTTTTCACTTTTCATCATGTTTTCACTTTAGGAGCATAAATCAGTTACAATGGGAATCAAATATCTCAGATTTTTGAAGCCTTTGAGAGGTGTAATCATGAAGATTTGATTTACCAGTTAGGGAGAAGATTAGAAGATTGTTTTAACCTGTTGAGAAGGTTTTCCAAGTGGACACTTGTTAGTTTTAGACCAGATCCGGGAATCAACTTTTCTCCTATATCTTTCTGTCTTTCTTTCATTGTAAGGGTTCCAGTTTTTGTCACTGAGAAACTAGTTGGTTCTAGTTTCTGGGAACAAAAAAGTTCATTGCTGTGATACCATTTGGGATCCCAGTTTTTGCACTGTGAGACCATTGGTTCTAGTATTTTGACATGTTTCCATGACTCTGACACCATTTTCTTCAGCAGAACTCTCATGTGAACAGCATTGTAGAGATAATATAGATAGTTCTGAGATATTAGGTTGTTTCATGTTTTAATCTTATGCATCTGAATGTATAGTTTCAAGGAAATGAATACATATGAGCAACAATCTCACTAGTTTTGTTCTGGTTCTTATCTCCTGTCTCAACAATCTGTAAGTCTTATGTGGTTTTGGAACAAAGATTTGAGACCCATTTGCATCCCTTTCAGGTTGTATGTTTAATGTATCTTGCTGTTGGACCAAAGGGCCAAGTAAATGCTCGATATGTTTAAACAAGGTTACTGGTTGTTTGAGAAGGATATTTTGTGAGAATGAGACCTAAATGAACATTGATGTCTGAATCACAAGGTGGTTGGATAGATCTGATGTCTGGGTATATGAGATACGTCCTGATGTCACAGATGTATGTTTTGAATTCATGGAATTGCCCAATGGATTAGGCACTGATCATTTATAGGATCACTAGTTATACTGTTGCATTTTTGAGGTTTTGTTGAATCAACATCTTTAATCAAATGAATTTCCCTTTCATGTTGAAGAGCTATAAACAAAATGCCCTCACTCAGCTTACAAATTTCATTGTTTTGCATCTAGCTACTGCAAATATATGTTATTTCATAAGTTATCAGGAGAAATAAGGGTTTTATCTGCTTCATATTAGATTCAGTGTATGCTTTGACAATTGGTACCATATAAAGAATCTACAGGTCTACCCGCCTAGGTTTTGCAGAGCCTGAAGTAGAAGAAGGGTCATGCCTTATAGTTGGCCTGGTGTCTGAATGGATGTGTTGATAATGGGAGTTAGCTACCCCTAGATGTCATCAAGTAAATTAATTTAATAAGTGTTTCCACTATCAAAATTCTTCAAGATCTTACAAGGTCCAAAATTCTTCATCTTCAACTTACTGTATGTTCCAACTAGAAATCTTCCTTTCTTCAAATGAACCATCACCTCATCACCAACTTGAAAATCATGATGTCTCCTAGACTAATCAACATTCTCCTTATACTTTTGATTACTTTGTTCTATCCTCAACTTCACTTCCTTATGTAAAGATTTCATAAAATTAGCAAATTCTACTCTTGCAACACTTCTCTTTTCTTAACCAGCAATATCTCTCAAATTTGATAGACATCTAGGTTGCATTCTAGTAACAATCTCAAAAGGTCTCTTCCATGTACTCCTATTCACAAAATTATTATATGTGAATTCAGCTTGTGCTAATACCATCTCCCAATTACTTGGCTTATTCCCAACTAAACATCTTAGCAAATTACCCAAGCTTCTATCTATAACATTTATCTATCCATCTATATGTTAATGGAATGTAGAACTAAAGTTTAGCTTAGTACCCATCTTCTTCCACAAAGTCTTCCAAAAATAACCGACAAACTTACTGTGTCTGTCAGAAATAATGCTTCTTGGTAATCCATGCAAACTCATAATATCTTTATAAAAAAGTTTAGCAACATGCTCAGCATCTGATGTCTTCTTACATGGTATGAAATGAGCCATCTTAGAAAATCTTTCCACTACAAAAAATATGGAATCATACCCCTTCACTATCTTAGGTAATCCAAGAATAAAATCCATACTAATGTCACTCCAAGGTTTCTTAGGAATAGTAATAGGTGTATACAAACCAGTATTTTGACTCACTCCTTTTACAATTTGACAAACTCCGCAACTCTTTACAAATTTATGAACATCCTTATACATGTGTGGCTAATAATACTTCTCTTTTAGAAAATTCAATGTCTTATCAATTCAAAATGTCCAGCCAATCTACCACTATGCTTTTCCTTAATTAGATTCAACCTCATAGAATTTTTAGGAATGCAAAATTGAATGCCTTTGAACAACATAACTTCTTGAATGGAATATTCATCATACTTACTAATGTGTTTGGTCAAATTTTGTGCTCTACACTCTCTCCATGCCTTGAAAAAATTAAGATCAACATCATACAACCCTTTCATTTCATCAAAACAAAGAACTTCAACCTTCATTTCAGTCAACAAAGAATGTTTTCTACTCAATGCATCAGCAACTCTATTAGTAATGCCACTCTTATGCTTAATTACAAATATAAAATTCTACAAATACTCAACCCACTTCATACATCTCTGATTCAATTTATGTTGACTTTCCAAGTACTATAAGGCTTTATGATCAATATATAGCCCAAACTCCTTAGGAATCAAATAATGTATCCACTTCTTCAATGCTTGGACAATAGCATAAAATTCGATCATAGACAGAATATTTTCTTTTAGCATCATTCAACTTTTGACTAAAGAAAGCAACAAATTTACCTTCTTGACTTAATACAGCTCCTATTGCATTACCACTTGCACCACATTCAACTTCAAATACCTTATTGAACTTAGGCAAAGCCAATGCATGTAATTCAGCAACCTTTTGTTTCAAAGTCTCAAAACTTTTATCAGCTCCATTTGTCCACTTGAATTCCTTTTTATCTACCCTTATTGTCTCAGTCATAGCATTACAAACAACACTAAAATTCTTTATAAAATTTCTATAAAAACTAACTAAACCATGAAATGATCTTACCTCACCCACATTTTTAGGTGTAGCCCACTCCAAAATTTCTTTAACCTTCTCAGGATACATCTTCAATCCATTAGCTAAAATAAAAAATCCCAAATACACAATCTCCTCTTGCATAAAAAAACACTTTTTCAGAATAATAAGAAACTTTTCATCTTTTAACCTTTGCAATACCTATCTAATATGCTCAAGATGTTCTTCCTTAGTCTTAATGAATATTAGAATGTCATCCAAATAAACAATCACAAACTTACGCAAGAATCTTTTGAAAACTTTATTCATCAACCTCATGAAAGTACTAGGTGCATTAGTCAAACCAAAAGGCATAACCAACCATTCATACAAACTATCTTTTGTCTCGAAAGTAGTATTCCATTTATCACCTTCTCTAATTCTGATATGATGATAATCACTTTTCAAATCAATCTTGGTAAAATACTTTTTTCCACCCAAACAATCCATTATGTCATCCATCCTCGACATAGGAAACCTATATTTCACTATGATTTTGTTAATAGCTCTAGAATCAATACACATTCTCCATTCTCCATTATTTTTAGGTGCTAATATAGTAGGTACAACACATGGGGTCAAAATTTTTCTAATCAAAACTTTCTACAAGAACTCATGCAATTGTCTATTAAGTTCTTCGTTCTCTGTAGGTGTCAATCTATATGGTGCTTTGTTTGGAAAACTATCTCAAGGAATCAGATCCATACAATGACTTATACTTCTTACTGGAGGTAAACCATTAGGAATATCCTCAGCAACAATTTCTTTATACTCATTCAGTAATTCTACAATTTCTATTGTCACTCTGTCATTACCAACTTCTGCTCCTCGATCATTACTACCAACACTTGGTCCCTTAGGAACTATAACAAAAAAAACTTGATTCTTCTTTACTTCCTTTTCAAATTGCTTTTCATTAACCATGCAAACTTTTATTGCAATACAACTAACCTCATCTGGACTTTCAATCAAAGGCAGTAATATTTGTTTCTTCCCATTTACCCAAAGAGTATATTGATTCAATCTTCCATCATGTACAACATATCTATCATATTTCCATGGTCTACCCAACAAAATATGACAACAATCCATAGGCATAATATCACACAACACTTCATCAAAGTAATGTCCAATCTTGAACTTCACAACACATCACTTACTTACCAATATCTTATGCTCATCTTTGATTCATGAAACATGATAAGGTTTGAGATGTTTCAAGCTCTGCAACTACAACTTTGTAACCAACTCTTCTGATGCAAACTTTGTAGAACTTCCAATATCCATGATTATCTTGCAGCATTTTCCATCCATCTTACATCTGGTCTTGAAAAGACTTCTTCTAAGGATAGGTTCCTCATCCCTTCCCTTCTTACATAAGGTTCTTCTCACCATCAGTTCTAGCCTCAAGTCCACTTAGTGAAATCTCAATGTCTCCTTAAATCACAACATATCTATTATTTTACCCACTTTCAATAGATCTACACCCTTCTTTGCCACATCTGTAAATATTACCATGAGAACTACCTCTAGAATAAGAATTACCTCTTCCTCGGTAAGATATAGTACCTCCTCGGTATGAACTACCGCCTTTCCACTCATCTTTTCTTTGTCATCTTTCTTCCTTTTGGATTTTCCTTTATCTTGTACAAAAATTTTAGATCTGCCACCTTCACCATAAGATCTACCTCTACCTCTCTAAAATCTACCACCTCTACTTTTTTGTCTTTGTTCATGCATCTTTGCCAAGATCTCCTCAGCTTTCAAGGCATATTGATATGCTTCTTCTACACTTTCCAATTTCACAAAACTTATTTCATCTTGAATTCTAGATCCTAATCCATTTATGTACCTTGCAATTTTCTCAACATTATCATCCACATGTCTAGATCTAATATCCAATTTATAGAATTCCTCAGTATAGTCTTTCATAGTCATGTCCTTTTGTCTCAAATTTTGTATCCTTCTCAAAAAGCTAACTTGGTAATCAACAAGAAGGAATTTTTTCTTTACCTTGTTCACCATTTTCGGCCAACTTCTAATTTTCTCCTTTCCTCACCATAGTGAAGCATGACCTTTCTGTATATGAGCAATGTTAGTATGCTAATAGAAACCAAATTTAAATAAAGCTTCTACAAACTAAAAAAAATTCATAAAATTCAAGATAGACTAAGATGAACTCTCAATTGAGAATATGAGCCATTAATGGGCTCTCTCAATGAGAAGCTCTCTTGTTGAGTAGCTTTGTCTAAATAGATAGGATGTATGCTCAAGCTTATTCTTCAAAAACGGCTTCAAATGGAGTTGGAATTTGGGTGTGAGTGTATGGTTTTGATGTAAAATGGCTTCTCAAAATGGCATTATGACTTTACTTCATGGATTGTGTTATTTTGCAAAGGGGAAGGATCCAATTTATAGGCAAGAGGCTTGAGGAATTGAGGGCTAAGACGCAAAGATGGGAAAAAGCTCATGGAGGGCTTAGATTGCATGAGAGGAGAGCACATGGATTGTGCTTCCTTACAGCCAATCAAGGAGTGACACATGTCACTGTATATGAGCAATGTTAGTATGCTAATAGAAACCAAATTTAAATAAAGCTTCTACAAACTAAAAAAAATTCATAAACTTCAAGATAGACTAAGATGATCTCTCAATTGAGAATATGAGCCATTAATGGGCTCTCTCAATGAGAAGCTCTCTTGTTGAGTAGCTTTGTCTAAATAGATAGGATGTATGCTCAAGCTTTATGCTTCAAAAAGGGCTTCAAATGGAGTTGGAATTTGGGTGTGAGTGTATGGTTTTGATGTAAAATGGCTTCTCAAAATGGCATTATGACTTTACTTCATGGATTGTGTTATTTTTCAAAGGGAAAGGATCCAATTTATAGGCAAGAGGCTTGAGGGATTGAGGGCTAGGATGCAAGGATGGGAAAAAGCTCATGGAGGGCTTAGATTGCATGAGAGGAGAGCACATGGATTGTGCTTCCTTATAGCCAATCAAGGAGTGATACATGTCACATGGTGAGAGGATGGAGGAAAGGGGAAGGATGAGTCAACAAAGGAGGCTCAAGGGATAAAATCTTCATAAATACCCTCATAATGACTTGTAAGAGCAATAAAAGGGCTTGGAAGAGTCATTTATGACCTAGTGGACTTCATAAAGTTTTATGGTTGAGATATTTTGAGGGTGATGAGAGAAATTTCGACTTGGACTTGATTAGGATGGTTTTAAGCTTTCTTAGGCTTGTGCAAATGATTAGAGGATGGATTAGGATGGTTTAGGATTAGCTTAGGGATAGGCAAGTGGATGGAATTTAATGAGGGTGGGTAAAGGAGGAGATATTTGTTAACTATGGCTTGGGTTAGTAATTCTTAACCCATGTTTAGAGAATGTGACAAGGTTAGGAGGGGATTAGGATTAGGTTTAAAGAAATCTTCTAGAAGAGTCTAGACTTTGGATGAGGATAAAGACTTTCTAGAATAGTCTAGAATTTCCTAGGATGAGGATGAAGACTTTCTAGAAGAGTCTAGAACTTCTTAGGATGAGGATAAATTAGATTTTTAGGAAATAAATAAAGTTTTATTTATTTCAAGGGTTTGGGTTGAGGAGATATTTATTAAAACTTTTTTAATAAACATGAGGATTAATATTTAATCTTAATTAAATATTTTGAGTTGGGATTAGAGGTAGGAAATGATGGGATTAGCCTTTAATCAAAATTAAAGAAGGATTATAAGATTTTGGAAGAGGTTAGTGGTCTTAAGGAAATTGGCCAAATTTTGGGCAAAAAATAAATTTTTTATTTATTTTGGGTTTTTTGGTCAATTTATTAATTAAATAATTAATAAATGCGGAAATAATGTTTAAATAAGATTTAAACATTTTTGGGAGGGATTCCTTAATTAAATATTTTTAATTAAGATAAAGGGATTTAATGGCATAAAAATTAATTAATTAATTAATTAATTAATTAATTAATGATGATGTCATCAGAAATTTTTCAAAAAATAAAAAATACTTTATTTTCTATAGGTTTTTAGGTGTCTACATTTTGCCCCTCTTTGATGTGATGCCGCAAGTGGCATGGCATCAAAGATAAGAAAATAAGATGCCCACGGCTAGAGCAGAAGAGGAGAGAATGGACTGTGAGATGCCCCCTCAAGAAGGCAGCGGGGAGAGAAAGCGAGGCTTGGTGGCTTCTTGAAAAATACAAGAATCTGGGATGAGCAAGGAGACTCAAATTGGATTAAGAGAAGAGGTTTAGTTAGCTCAAACTCTCACTATGGGAGAATGATAAAGGGAGAATCAGAGGCACAAGAGGAAGCAAGCTTAAGATCTCAGGGATTGCAGAGGATGAAGGAGCGGAGCGCTATAAAAAAGAATCCAGGATAGGGAGATGGATGAGGGGATTATAAAGCTGATGCAACAGGATTTCAAAGAGTCAAATTGGTGGAAGATGGGTTTCAGAGATCCCTAGGACTAGGATTGTGGATCTCGAAAGATGAGGCTTGGTGGATTGATTTGGATTGGTGGATCCCTAAGACTAGGATTGTGGATCCCTAAAGCTAAGAGTGATGAGTGATTCAAAGAGATACTGATGCATAAGCTGGGGTAGGAGAGATGGATGCTGGATATGGATGAGAGATAATGGAGATGAAGGAAAACCATTGAAGCTTTTTGAGCGGGGGGGATACTTCAAAGAGAAGTACCACCATGTAGTTGAGCACTAGATTTGCTATAGGACTGTTGGTTAATTGCCAAGGTTACCAAGAACATCAAGGCCTTTTCACCAACTGTCCAGAGGACTGACAAACTGACTCAAAACAAACACGCAAGGATTGCCCCAGTATCACACATGAATCCCAGAGGAAGCAGTGTGGAAATGACACTAGGTAACCCACAAGCAAAAAAGAAAACAAGCAAAAGACATGATCAAGGCCTTATGCTCTGATTGCCCCATTCACAATATACCATGATATGGAAGATCGTGGCAACCTTGAGGAGGGAACAAGAAGATTGCTTGGAAAAGATATTTCAAGACCCAATAGGGAAGAGTCCAAATCAAAAGAAAGTGAAAATCCAAAAGAGAACCGTTTGCCAACGAGATGGGTAGGACGAGGTACTAACGGACCAAGATCAGACATGAGGAAAGCTATATCCTACAAGGATCTATCAGAGAGCACCTAAGCTAGTGGATCTGGATGAGAGATGCGTTTGGCAAGCTGAACTAAGAAGGATAACACTTTGGTGACAGGAGATCTAGCTAAAGGATGCATTGGGATAGCTAACCAAGATGTGTGATGTGTGCAAGATGTTGATCAAGGAGGAACTGACACAAAAGCTGGATAGATACAATGGTACTAAGCTAAAGAGGATGTACAAGCTGAAAAACCAAGATATTTACAAGCTGAAGCTGACCAAGATATGGTACAAGCTAACATACCAATGATAGGTATGATACAGATGGATAAAAAGCTCAAGATGAGAGGATAGCGGGATGGTTCGATGTTGTGCAAGATGCGAAAGCTAAGGGTGGGGTGATAGAGAAAGATATGGATTTGGCAGGATGCATCCAATGATGATGAGAGATTTTGTGACCAAGGATAGCTAGAGGAGTAGGATGAGATGGCTGGATAGGATGGTAGATAGCTAGGATTATGATGGATATAAAGAGATGACATTGGGTTTGCATGAGGATAGCCTAGAGCTAGATACCAATGATAAGGGAGGATGGACAAGACAATATCTCCAAAGAATATAGTGCCCCCAATCAGAAGATAACATGCGGAAGGAGGTCTTATGATGGATGTGATAGGATTGACGCTAGGATGGAAAAAGCTGAAGGAGCTAGGGAGATGGATGATAGCTGAGATGATTGGTTGAAGCTGCATAAGATTAGCGGATGGTGTGAGATGGAAGCTAGAGGATGGAGGATAGGTGGATAGATTGGAAGATGGAGGTGGATGTCAAGAGATGACCAAAAGCATGAGGGTGATAGGCTAAGCTGGGGATGGCAGGATTATGCATGATGCTTGTTTGCCAAGTTTTCATCATGGTACTTGTCCAAGGTGCTTGAATTGCCAAGTTTTCACCAGTGGACGCTTTATTTTTCTTTTCTTTTTTTTGAATTTTTGACTTTGGACTTAGCTGGAATGATTTTGGCTTTCTTCAGCTATTTTGGCTTTTTTGGGATTTTTCACTAGCTATTGGAATGTTCAATTTTTTTGCTAGTTGTTGGTACACCGGATGTGTGATTTATGCAATAGATTGGATTAGATGGGATTGATGGTAAGAGATGGAGGGATGAAAAGGTTGGAAATGAGCATGAGATGGGGATGCTTGCAAGAGCAACATTGGCACATGTTGGGACGGGTGTGAAAAGAGCATATGGGGGATCGATGGTAGATGCGGGCATGATGGAGGATTTGTGGAAGCGTGCTTGGGGATATAGGCACCCAAGATGGAGTTAGGAGATGGGGGACATGAGTCACTTTTGGGGATTAGCAATGGTGGATGCCATTATGCATTGGGTTTCAAATTTTTTCTTGGGGATCCACATAGTTTTGGATTTTCTTTTCATAGGCTGTTGCATTGTTTTGCATTCTTTGATTGGATTTTGCCTTTTTGGAGTATGTCTTTTAGAATAGACATATGATTGCCTAGGATGTGGATTTTTAGCTTTATGCATTTTGAAGTTGGCATTCACATTGTTGTGGTAAGCTTTGGGAAGATGGTTAGGAGAAGCTTTGTGAGATGGAGAGGATATGAAAGAGCATGTAGGGGGATGATGATGGATGATGTGCCCTGATATGTGCCTTTGTTGATCTTGCATAGGAATGGATGGAATAGGATTTTTATGATGGCTAATAGGAGGATGGAGGATGGTAGATTTTGGGACATAGGGACCCAAAATGGATTTAGCGGATGAAGGGGGGATATGGTAGGTTGTTTTGGGTTGCAAAGATGGTGGAGGGGGGATGACATAAGATTTCTTGAGGGTGTGATGGGAGGCTGGCATGGTGGGCTTGGAGATAGGCTTGGTTTGGGGGTGTGGTGTACCAACACCTTTAGATGGTGAGCCTTTGGATACATATCCAAGACCATGAAATCCTAGATTTTTTTGTGCAATAATAGGCTCTCTGATTCCTTGCTCTTGTGGTCCTAAACCTTGACCTTGATAATGCCATCAATTGAGCATTTGAACAAGTTGAGGAAAATTTTTGCTTGCAGAAAATGGTAGAAGTGATTTATTAGGTGTATTGCAATGGGGAGATACTGTTCTTAATTCTTCTGCTAAGAGAGGGCCACCGTGGATGAATGTAAGTGAACCAAGAGGGTAGATTATAGATGGTGGAATAGCTTGGATAGGTGGTAAGATGGAAGCATGGAGCAGGGGAGATGGAAGGATAGGATCTTGATGTAGTTGGTGGGATGACAAGATATCTTGTAGTGGAGGAGATATGGCTTGAGGTTTTGGAGATGGAGGAGATGGTGACTGCACTATGGATGGAAGACATGGTACGATGATATCTTCATTTATGCTTTGGGGGATGTCAACATGCTTTTGGGCAGGATCTTGATAGGATTGGTTTGGAGTGGATGGTGCGATAGGAGGTGAAGGGATGGATTCTTCAAAGGCAGCAGATGGATAGATGGGAGATTCAGTAGTGGAGATGGGTGAGTAGAAGATGGATGCATAAGGGTCATTACGAGAGATTTGGGAAATGCTTGGAGGCGATGTGGATAGGATTTGGAGGGATTTGATAGGTGGTGGGATTTTGATGCTTACGGGAAGTGGAAGGATTTTAAGCAATTTGATGGATGGTATGGGGATGATAGCTATGGGAGATGGAGGTGATATTATAGATGGGGAAGCTTCATCACTAACTACTTCACATGGTTGGATTAGATGACATGGATTATCGACTATTGGAGGAATCTTTTCTTGTATTTCCTCTAGGAGATTCCTTGGAGACTCGTGTGTCGAAGGTGGAGGTGGATTGACAGGAATAGCTAGTGTGATGGGGGTGGAAGATTGGAAGCTTGGTTAATGGGGTGATAGAGGGGAAGCTGGAATATCGGATGGCATGACTAGATAGTTTGGAATAACTCTTGGATTTTGGGGGATGCTTGGGGGAATGTTTCTAAGGCTTTCAATATACGCGTCATAGTCAACAAGATTTTCATCATCATTGGAATAGGAGGTGGCAGGAGCAAGGACAATGCGACCAAACACATCATGATAGGATTGGTACTTCATGCTTTGATGATGAGTTTGATGGGGATGGGGTCTTGCATATGGATGAACACGGAAGGTCATGGTTGGATTTGGATTAAGCATAGATTTTGGATTGGCTGATGAAAGATTTCTTAGGGAGAGTCAAAGCTGAATGACAGACCTAAGGAGGATTGGCTGGAGATTTTTGGCTTTCTTGTGGGTGGAAGACTTCAAGGGTATGCTATCAAAAAGTGAGATTTTTGCTTTCCTATGTGCAGGATTCGTGGTGTTTGTGTCAACTTAAGGATAGACTAGTGATCCTATGGCATGACACGAGATTGACCACTTGTGGATCCCAACCTTTAGCTCAAGGTGATGAGGGATACAAGTGACAAAGCTGGATTACCCTAGACAATGCTCTGTCAAAGGGATAACCTTGGTGAGATTGGTTGATTGGTAGGATTGATTGGATAGCAAAATCTAGCAAAGTGACAACAACTCTTTAAAGGCTTGGGTGATTTTGGATTGGGTTGCTAGCTGGCTGGGGGGATGATTTGGATGGACTTTGGATTTGGAATTGTTGTAAGGCAAAGAACTAGATAGATTCGGTTGCATCGGGGGAGCTTGGATGATTTTCTGATAAGGCAGTGACTACGCTAAGTATGCCTTGAGTTGGGAGATTTTTTCTTTTCTGGGATTTTGACCAAAATTGGCAAACATTCATTCAAAAGCTATGAACAAACAAGAAGACAAAAGTTTTGAGCAAGCACATCAAACACACCAACATCCTAGGAAGCTTTCTACAAGGATGAAATTTGTTATAGCTAGGGATTCCTCGATATACGCAAGGTACGTGAGGCTCAAATCTGTAGATGAAACCAAAAAGATGTCACACAGCCGAGAGGAGCGGTAACCCACTTCTCCTCTTTCACTTCTCAAGGGTATAAAGTTCCTTGAGGCTTAGCCTGAGTGACAAAATTTTGATCCCAAGAGAGGTGTCTTTGGATTCACCTCCTGATCTTTATACTCCGCCAGAACGCTGGAGTTGAGGTTGTCCCAAGGGGTGATGAAATCCCCAAGCAGGCCTCCTAAAAAGCTAAGACAAGATTTTGGATCCTAATCTTATGCACCCAAGATGGCCTCGAAAGACGACAAGGGGAGAGAAGACTTGGATGATCTTGGGCTAAAAAACATGCTTGTTCTTTTACCAACTGACGCTTAAGTTTTTTGATCTAGACTTTGCAAGCACTCATGTTTAAGATACAATGTTTATTCCAACTTTGAAGTGTCGACAAAATAAAATTGATCGACGAATGCGAACAAGAAGAAGAGTTAGGGTCAACAAGAAGGTAAACCCGTGCGCCCGGAGGCCCTCCACATCAAGTATCGATTGATTTTTCTTTAAGGCATTCAAGATTGAGTGTTAGTTTATTTTAAGCACAAAAAAAAAGTGTGTGAGATTCAATTTCAAGCGCGCGCCCGGAGGCCCTCCACGTCAAGATTTGTCCAATTTTTATGCCCAAATGAAGTGTGAGCGAGATTAATGCACATTCAAGGAATTTTCTAACTTAGAAAAAACCACTAAAAACCCAAGTGAGTGGAGTTTGATTTGCGTGCAGCACTTAACACCCTCTTAGGTGGACCCATCCCCATAGATGGCACTGAGATTGCAACCAATGGTTAAATTCATGGGTGATTAAAGAGGGTGAGTCCAACGACAAACTCACTCAAAGCATTTTTATTTGTTTTTATAACTTAAAATATTACAAAAATGTAGATTCTTTTTATGCTCCAAAAGATGATTATTTGATCTATGGCATTCAAGATTGGATTTTTTGTTTTAATAATACATTCATAAAAAAAAAAAATTTTGATTTTAATCCATGGCACTCAAGAGTGATTTTAGCAACATGCATTCAAAGACAAGTGATTAAACATTCAAGTTTTTTCCTTTGAGCATTCAAGATTGAGATTTTGTGTGTTGTTTTAAGAACTTTGAAGTGCTTTGTTTTAACCTTAGATCATTCAAGATTGTTTTTGGACTCAAAAGTGAAAATGACTCTTTGGACTTTGCTTTTCATTCAAGATTTTGTGTTCTAGTTTGCATGTTTTAAGCCCAAAAATGATATTCCTAGATTGTTTTGATGCATGAAAAACCTAAGAAACATTCAAGATTTTGCAACAAGACATTTGTTTGGAACAAATAACAAAGCTTTTTGGGACAATTTTGGCAACCATTTAGGACTCTTAATTTTCATGAAATTTTTAAAAGAACTTTAACATATTTGCAAATGAGGTTCATTTTATCCTTGATTGATGCTTTGAGTTTGATTTAGATTATAGTGTGCACTTAGTGTTGATTTTGAACCTTTTGAAATGGAAACTTGAAGTTCTTTTTAAATTTCCAAAAATGAAGTGTTCCTAATTTTGCATGAATGCATCTAAAACCTTGATGTTACAAGGATGCAAATGATTAGATTGGTTTAGTTTCACTTGTTAAAAGATTTTTTCTTTTTTGCAAATTTTTAATTTTTCAATAGATTTAAGTATGATTTGGGGGTTCATTTTAAGCACTAAAAAGAAGTGTGTATGATTTTGCCTCCTTAAAAAAAAATGGCCAAGATCTCCCATAAGAAGAAGAAGAAGAAGTAGATGGAATAAGAAGAATATAGACAAGAAGAGGAAGAAGAATTTCAAGTTCTTTGTCCACCTATAAGCTTGAAAATTCTGCAAACACTATGAGATAGATTATGAGTTCCTTTGTCTTCTTCATGCTCATGTGGACCTACAAAACCAATTTATACAATCCTACCAATTACAAAAACAAGTAAAATTAGCCAAAATCAGAAAATGACATACAAAACTTGACTAAAAAAGTTAATGAAGATGACCCATGCGGGGTCCCACCGGGCGTGCCAAAATGTATATGAGCAATGTTAGTATGCTAATAGAAACCAAATTTAAATAAAGCCTCTACAAACTAAACAAAATTCATAAACTTCAAGATAGACTAAGATGAGCTCTCAATTGAGAATATGAGCCATTAATGGGCTCTCTCAATGAGAAGCTCTCTTGTTGAGTAGCTTTGTCTAAATAGATAGGATGTATGCTCAAGCTTTATGCTTCAAAAAGGGCTTCAAATGGAGTTGGATTTTGGGTGTGAGTGTATGGTTTTGATATAAAATGGCTTCTCAAAATGGCATTATGACTTTACTTCATGGATTGTGTTATTTTTTAAAGGGGAGGGATCCAATTTATAGGCAAGAGGCTTGAGGGATTGAGGGCTAGGATGCAAGGATGGAAAAAAGCTCATGGAGGACTTAGATTGCATGAGAGGAGAGCACATGGATTGTGCTTCCTTATAGCCAATCAAGGAGTGACACATGTCACATGGTGAGAGGATGGAGGAAAGGGGAAGGATGAGTCAAAAAAGGAGGCTCAAGGGATAAAATCTTCATAAAGACCCTCATAATGACTTGTAAGAGCAATAAAAGGGCTTGGAAGAGTCATTTATGACCTAGTGGACTTCATAAAGTTTTATGGTTGAGATATTTTGAAGGTGATGAGAGAAATTTCGACTTGGACTTGATTAGGAGGGTTTTAAGCTTGCTTAGGCTTGTGCAAATGATTAGAGGATGGATTAGGATGGTTTAGGATTAGCTTAGGGATAGGAAAGTGGATGGCATTTAATGAGGGTAGGTAAAGGAGGAGATATTTGTTAACTTTGGCTTGGGTTAGTAATTCTTAACCCATGTTTAGGGAATGTGACAAGGTTAGGAGGGGATTAGGATTAGGTATAAAGACATCTTCTAGAAGAGTCTAGACTTTGGATGAGGATAAAGACTTTCTAGAATAGTCTAGAATTTCCTAGGATGAGGATGAAGACTTTCTAGAAGAGTCTAGAACTTCTTAGGATGAGGATAAATTAGATTTTTAGGAAATAAATAAAGTTTTATTTATTTTAAGGGTTTGGGTTGAGGAGATATTTATTAAAACTTTTTTAATAAACATGAGGATTAATATTTAATCTTAATTAAATATTTTGAGTTGGGATTAGAGGTAGGAAATGATGGGATTAGCCTTTAATCAAAATTAAAGAAGGATTAGAAGATTTTGGAAGAGGTTAGTGGTCTTAAGGAAATTGGCCAAGTTTTGGGCAAAAAATAATTTTTTAATTTATTTTGAGTTTTTTGGTCAATTTATTAATTAAATAATTAATAAATGCGAAAATAATGTTTAAATAAGATTTAAACATTTTTGGGAGGGATTCTTTAATTAAATATTTTTAATTAAGATAAAGGTATTTAATGGCATAAAAATTAATTAATTAATAAATGATGATGTCATCAGGACTTTTTCAGAAAATAAAAAATACGTTATTTTCTATAGGTTTTTAGGTGTCTACAGTCACATGGTGAGAGGATGGAGGAAAGGGGAAGGATGAGTCAAAAAAGGAGGCTCAAGGGATAAAATCTTCATAAAGACCCTCATAATGACTTGTAAGAGCAATAAAAGGGCTTGGAAGAGTCATTTATGGCCTAGTGGGCTTCATAAAGTTTTATGGTTGAGATATTTTGAGGGTGATGAGAGCAATTTCGACTTGGACTTGATTAGGAGAGTTTTAAGCTTTCTTAGGCTTGTGAAAATGATTAGAGGATGGATTAGGATGGTTTAGGATTAGCTTAGGGATAGGTAAGTGGATGGCATTTAATGAAGGTGGGTGAAGGAGGAGATATTTGTTAACTTTGGCTTGGGTTAGTAAGTTTTAACCCATGTTTAGGGAATGTGACAAGGTTAGGAGGGGATTAGGATTAGGTATAAAGACATCTTCTAGAAGAGTCTAGACTTTGGATGAGGATAAAGACTTTCTAGAATAGTCTAGAATTTCTTAGGATGAGGATGAAGACTTTCTAGAAGAGTCTAGAACTTCTTAGGATGAGGGTAAATTAGATTTTTAGGAAATAAATAAAGTTTTATTTATTTTAAGGGTTTGGGTTGAGGAGATATTTATTAAAAAAAATTTAATAAACATGAGGATTAATATTTAATCTTAATTAAATATTTTGAGTTGGGATTAGGGGTAGGAAATGATGGGATTAGCCTTTAATTAAAATTAAAGAAGGATTAGAATATTTTGGAAGAGGTTAGTGGTCTTAAGGAAATTGGCCAAGTTTTGGGTAAAAAATAAATTTTTTATTTATTTTGGGTTTTTTGGTCAATTTATTAATTAAATAATTAATAAATAAAGAAATAATGTTTAAATAAGATTTAAACATTTTTGGTAGGGATTCCTTAATTAAATATTTTTAATTAAGATAAAGGGATTTAATGGCATAAAAATTAATTAATTAATTAATTAATTAATTAATTAATGATGATGTCATCAGGACTTTTTCAGAAAATAAAAATACTTTATTTTCTAAAGGTTTTTAGGTGTCTACACTTTCAACCTAGTAACTACAATCTTCACCTTCTTATTATCAGGAGTGTTTTCATACTCAAAGAACTTCTCCATATCTGAGATCCAATCTAACACAACATTGGTATCCAATTTTCCATCATAAGGAACAACTTCTATAGTAGGCCTCAAATTTTCCCTAGACAATGCTCTCAACAATCTTTCTCATCTTGATCTTCTTCAAGTTCTGGATTATGGTTTGGTGCTACTACCTCATCATCACTTACATCATCAAGATGTGTTCCTCTTCTCTGGGTTGTCTCCACAACATCTAATCTGGCTACAATTTGTCTCAATTGATCCAATATAACATTATCAACATTTCCTCTACCATGAACCATCTTCACAAATTAGGTTCTTGCAAGATTGTAATCCATTGCAAGTTATAGATCAAATCCATAGATCTATAAACCTACAATAAATATTTGAAATAGGGTTCTACATGATCCAATCACCACAAGGATGAACCTTAAGCTCTGATACCTAACTCAAGGTAGATCAAGAGAGTAACTAAGGCCAGTAGGAAAAATCAACTACCCAAACCATCATGCCAAAGTTAACATAATGGAAGCAACACAAAAGAGAACAACACCATAGAGAAAAAAGAATATTCTTTTATTGATTCATGAAATGATTAGCATACATGCCCAACTGTAGGGCCCTTTAAGTTATGACCAAATACAAAATGCATTCGTGATCTAAGATCCAGCTTTCAAATTCACATGCAACTTTTAGTTCTACTCTGCGATCCTCTCTAAAAAACTGCCCTAGCTCTAAGCATAAACACTCTATTTATACTAGCCTAAATGACTTATAGATCATTCTAGAACACATAGAAGTCATAGGTCACCTCTTAATAGATATTAAATACCTATTATGAAAATAAACCTAACATTAAATACTTGAAGAGCCACAAGTCGGCCTACATCGGCAATTAAATGTCTAGAAATTGATGTCTAAGAAAAATCACAATATCTCCTAGCTCTGATTGAATTATAACTCACACTTTGAATTGTGGGTCAATTTTTATGTCCTCTACAATCCCTTAAGTGTGCAAAGGCTGGTTCCATAAGGATAAGTGAACATCCATCCTAAAATTCAAGCGTAATACAATGTTGCACAGAACTACCAAAAATTGATACTCCAAAAGAATTCACATATTTTCCAACTTATTAGAAATTGGAACTTGTGTCTTGAACCATAGATAGTACTCTAGTCCCTCTTCAATATCTCATCCATTATGCAAAATTAGTTACATGATTTTTAATAGGCACCCAAAACTGAAAACATGCAAGATGGCAGTGCAACCCAAGATGTTGTTGCATCACATATTCACTAAGGCACTAGCTAAGGATGCTTTTGAGTATATATGAGGCAAGTTAGGATTCATCCCCCTACCTAAAGCCAACTGAGAAGATATTCTACATTGCATCAATTATTATGAGAATAATATCTTATATATTTATGTAGGAGGTCAAACTTTATGATCTTCCTAAAGGTGTGAAAAGGAAGACACTTAAACATGAGTAGAAGGAGCTACAAGAAGTTAACATTGAGATGATATTTCTCTATTAGTCAGAGAAGTAACATGAAGATGATGTGATATGGTATGTCTTTGGCCTTTTTTTCAAAGAGGGAGAAGTGTACAAGTGAGTTACCATACAAGGATGGATATAAAGAGGGAGATTCTTACTAAGAAGATATACCAGAGTGAATGATTTTTGTCAAAGAGGTTGACACATGTTGCTACAATAAAATAGTAAATATTAAGTTGATAGAGGGAGAATCATAAGATTTATTGGATGAAAATTAGAATGAAACTATGAAATAGAGAAGTCAAACACATAGGGAGCAAAAAATATATAGTGTTGAAGCTTTTTAGATTGCATGGAAACTAGTATAGTAAGTTTGGTAACTAGTGAAGTATATGAGGTTTTTCATCAATGCCAAAGATGGAGATTGTTGGAAACTACAATTGGAGTAATTGTTATGTTTTCATTGATATCAAACCTATTTAGTAAGATAGAATGTCAAAACTACTAGAGAGACATTTACTAATAGTGTAGACTTCCATATCATTTGATTGACAAAGAGAATTTGAAGAGAGGAGATCATGAGATGACCTAGTGAAAGGTTGAGTTGAGATGTCTTATGTATCATGGAAATAGAATGGGCACTTGATAAGTTATCCCTTTACAAGATAATGTGTTGTTCAATCAATAAATGAAATGTAGAAGACAATTGCATGAAGCTAAGACTTGAAACAAGTCAAAAGGATAAGCTTGATTGAGTATCAGTATTGCATGATCAATGAAGGAGCTGAAGTAGAATATTAAGTAACTTATGTAGAAGTCGAACAAAATAGTTCAAACTAAGTGATAGTTACTACTAAGAAAATGTATGGAGAAGTCTAGTAGTGATCGAGTGAGCATGTTGATGCCAAGTGAGAAATTATAGTGACATTTGAGCTACAAAATGATGACTAAGCTGAAGAACACAATGATTGTTGAGTAATAACAAAAATTATAGTTTGAGAAAGATTTGATTTTGAAGCCAACCTAGTTGGAATTTTGAATTAGTAAAAGCATTTAAAAGCTAAGGATTAATGAGTTGGAATATGTAATACACATGGGGAGTTTGTTACATGATCAAAGGAAAGGATTTGATTAGAAGTATCTAGAAGAAGGAGAACAAAAAGATGGAAGGATTCCATGAATTTGACCTAACCCTAATATCAATGGTGATGTTTAAGTGGAAAAAGATCAAAATTACCTATTTAAGGAGGAACGAGGAATTTATTTAATGGTTGGAAATCTTAAGGAGAAGTTGTGAAGAGAAAAATAATAGAGGTGAAGTGTAAAGAGTTTGTAAAGTGTGATTACTTGAGGAGGTGCCAAGAAGCCTAGTAACGAAGATGTGAATGAAGGTCAATCAATGAACCAATACATGAGTGATTGAAAATCTAAATTCGCAAGATGAGCTATACTTTATAGATCAAAGCTACTATTATATTCTAACCATTGTATCAGTCCAAAATCCTTTAATCAAGGTTGACCTAATAGTCATTTTGTAAATCCTTTAATCAAGGTGACATTCTAATAGAATATTTTAAAGTCCTCTAACAAGGCCACTTCTAATAGGGTGATTAAATCCTTTAACATGGTCACATTTAATAGTGTGTTGTATAACCTTTAACAAGGTTGGCTTTTAACTAAGCTCACTTCAAAAGAGTGAAAAGTTGGTAGCATGTTACTTGGTGGTTTCTCCCAAATTAGGTTTCCACATTAAATCCTAGTCTCAAAAGTTTTATTTTCATGTGTGGATGTTATTGATTTTCATGCTATATTTCATATTAGTTTAGCTCTTAGCAATTGACAAATACAAAGATGGAGAATTAAGATATTGCATGAAATGTTAAATTGTTAATGATATGCAATGGAGACTGAGTAAGTATCTAAATTTGTTTAAGTTGTTTGACTTGTTTTTAAAAGTTGATTTGGTACATCTAGACCTAAGTATAACTTATTCACCCCCTATCATTTATTCCAAATCATTATAACATAATTGCATGCACAGACTTAGTTGTTATAGTGATAGTGATAAATTCCTCCTTCTTTTGTGGCTCAATTGACACTTTACCTATCAAATCTTCAATTGTTATAGGTTTTGTATCACCAACTATATCTCCCACCATTTTATGTCCATAATCAAATAAATCTTGTGCGGAAATCATTTCATACTCATCATCTTGATTGTTCATTTACACCCTTTTCTTAGTTTGTGTGTCATCTACATCAATTGTTTCATTAGGATCCTTTATATCATATATTTGTCTCCATATCACGTCAAAATATCCATCAAAAAGTCTTAAATTATTACATAAGACATAGAGGGCTTCGTGTTTCTAGACAAATCATTTCATATTGTTCTCTTAGAATGCCTTAGTAATTTCTTCCAAACCAAATTCGAGATTAAGATTTTCCAATGTTATGCTTCTCATCTCTTTTTCTATCCTTAATGCATATTGCCACCGAATATGAATTTGCTAATAGAGTTCATCAGGAATTTAATCTCCAATTTCAATTAGGGCATATTTAAATTTTTTCATCATACTAATCATGACATCTTCAATTTTATTTTTATCTTCATCATTCATTGATTCATACTTGTAATATTTAAAAGTTCCATTTAAAATTTCCAAGTCTGCTGCTCCCACTGAAATAGTGTACGATTGCATCTTTTTGTTGTAGACCTTTCTATGAAACAACTTGTGTATGGCTTACCTCATCAGATTTATTTTACTCACTATCATCAGCCTCTTCATCATCACCATTTACTATGATTCACTTTTTGTTCTTTGTAGATGTCTTTACCTCTTTTCATGATGACTCAATAGTACGCTTCTTCTTCTTATATGTTTTGACATGTGGTACAACTGATTTGGTGATTTTGAAAATGCCCTTATTTAATGGTAAAGCCCCTTTTGTTGAACAACTTCAGGATCTTGTTGCCTTGGGGCTTATTGGGGTGGCAGGTGGTGTTTCCTTTCCTTTAGAATATTGTGGCTTGGAAATGACTGTTACCTTGCTCTTCCCCTCTTTTTCTACTTCATCTTCCCCTTTTCCCTCAATGATCGTTGAGGGTTTGTTCACTTCATCTTCACCTAATTTAATTTCCAATGAGCTTAATATCTTTGTAGTGCCTCTCATATTTGCAGTTGTACCTTGTTTATTTTGATTTCAGAGATACGTGTACTCTTATTATGTTTCACTTGAGCTGACTTGAGGGTTGGATATTATACTTTGATTTCAGTATCATAGATGCTATATTGCTATGTTGTACAGTTTATCACATTTGCATGTTGATGTCATTTTGAAATGATAGTAGGTCTATGATGATATCTATTTATTTGGTATTTGGACATGTCACTAATTTTGTTATGTGATGGATTTTATGCTATGGTGATTTACTTTATTCTTGTTTCATTATGCTTTATGCGAATGTGAGTGATGTAAATAGATTATTTAAGTATAATTGATTAAATGGTTAAATTAGATATTTAATGCATTTACTACTTTGACTATGTTATTATATGCAATTGCACTTGATCGTGTATTTTAGTGGGTAGGAATTATGTCCTTGGTAGTGGCACATGGAGTTAGTGATTCAACTATTTATATTTTACCAATGTCATCCTTGTATGGTCAATGTATCCTTATTTTAATTGTTTAATTAAACCTTTCAATGATTATTAAATTTGAACTCATCTATATTATGTAATAAGACTTGTGAGCATAAATATGCATTTAGACGTTTGCATTGTCACAAAAGTTGTTTAAGGAAATTTATGTGATTTTGAGATTTTAGGCTTTAAATTTTATTGAATTTAATTTTGGTAGCTTTACCATAGATGCATTCCTATTTCTAGGAATAGCCTATTTTCATTTGGGTCAATTCAAAGTCTAGCTAGTCTAACTGGATATTTGCTCTAATTAATTACTCACTCAAAAAGTGAATAAGTATTGAAAAAGAATTTTAGTTCCTCACTTCTCACTTTTTTAAAATACAAAATAGAAAGCTTTTTTTGAGAATCCTCTTCTGGAGGATCATATTGCTATTCATTGTGAGAGTTGTGGGTGTGGGATCTTCTCGAGGTCAGTCTCATTGGATCTCGCTCAAGGAGACTTTGTGTCATGATTTCCAGTAGTTTAGGAGGGTGATTTATTTTATTATGTTGTTTCCTATTTTAGCCCCTTTTATTGTCAGGTAGGGCTCTCTTGTTTTCTTGTTTTAGCTTGGTTTTTGTACCTTTTTTGGTAACTATTAGTTTGGAGGTTGAGAACTAGTGTTCCTCTCCAGTTATGTTTGTTGGTTCTTCCTAATTGGTTGGGTATGACCATTTTCCCTATTTTTTGGGATGAGGGTTTGGGGTTTTGCACCATTATGCTGGTTTTTTTTACATATGGTATCTGAACCCAAATTTTATTAGATTTTTTAGGCTTTTTTTCCTAAAGTCCAAATGGGTTTTAATTTTGTTATTTTTAATTTTTGGGGTTTTTACCTCATTTTGTGTGTCACCCTATTTTCTCAAGGTTTTCTTACCATGAGTTTGGTTGTGGACCTGGATCATGCTTTTGGATGTTAGTTTGAACATTGTTACACTTTTCTATTGCATTGGGATGTGTGTCACATTCATCCTTCTAAGTCTATTTTTCATTGAGTGCACTTTTTCATTGTGTTCTCATCTAGTCTTTGTGCTATGATCTTCATGATGGTGTTGTTCCACACACAAGTGCATGTGCATGCAATTTTTTGGGTAACTTGTGAGGCCCAATCTTCTATAGTACTTCTCAAAGTTATGATCATTGAGGTTAAGTTGGGAATATGCATGTCTATGGGCATTCATTATAGGATGAGCATGGGTAGGGTAGAGTAGCATATGGAGGGGGCTTCTATTTTGCAGCCTAGTGACCATTGCCCAGTGGGTTGGAAAAGGAATTTTTAAGTAAGTGATAACAAAATAAAACATTGGGCAGTAATAACATTATGATGAAAAAATGTTAGCGTGAGAACCTTCCATTGGGGAGTTGAGTTGCACAATCTAATCTTGGGTTTTTGGATGCCAAGTGACTCACCATGATGTAAGGCTCTACATAGTAGCACATTGAGTGTCTAGCCAAGACCTACTATACTTACATTGTTTCATGATCTTGGTTTTAGTCATCATTACTATCTAGTGTGAGTGCTAGCCATGGATGTTTTCTTTGAGTGTGTTTGTGGTTGGTTCATTGTCTCTGTCAGCATAATGGGAGTGGACCTATGGATTTTACATGGTTGGGAGGCATAGCTACCTATACCACTGTTGGGGACAAATTTACAGAGATGGTCTATTATCCCAATGTGATTATTGTTGAATGTTTTCACTTGGTACTTCAAGTTCTTCACTTGGTACTTTAGGTTCCAAAGTATGATGTTTGTCTCAATTTGGTTTTGACATTTGAGTGTCAACACACTTAACCACTTTCTACATTGAAGGTAAGTACACCATACATGCCAAGCCACAACATGTGTTGAGGTGGAATTCCAATAGGTGCCGAGTGACTTCAAGTGTCAAGCATTATACAGGTGCCGAGTAATATATAAGTGTCGAGTCGTAGTTGATGTTGATCAAGTTAGAATGCTTCATGTGTTGAGTGAGCTAGAACTATGCACGTGCCAAGCAAGATAGAATGTAATACGTGCTGAACAAACTAGGATCAAACATGTGTCAAGCACCAGTAATCCAGTATGTGCCGAGTAACACAAAATCAGCATATGAGTTTGTGCCTTCACAAACTCAAATGCAAACCATTTTTTTGAGCTAACATAGAACGATTTTGAAGGATAATAAGGATAAGAAAAAATCTTTTATATTTCTTATGCAATCAGCATGCAACCAATAAGAAAAATTGAGAAGGCATGCAACCAATGAGAAAAGTGCAAGGAATGAGCAGGAATTAAATATTCAATATGGATCATAGATCCATACCTAACCCTAGGTCTATAAAGTCTTTATAAGAAGGCTTATACCCCATGATTTCATGTTGTTGAATAGAAGTTAAGGAAGTTGCTAAGCAGATAGAAAAAATTGCATAATAGGGCAAGTAGTAGGGGCATCAAAGACTTAGTGAATTGAGCAGCAATTACTTCTTTAGTTGATCAAAAAATTACAAGGGCTATGAATAGATATCAGATTAAGTAAGGATTACATCAAAATGAGTAGATCAAGTGCCTGAAATCAGCAATTGAAGATTGTAAGCAATCAGGCCAAAGATTTCTAATACTCTCTAGAAATTGTATAAGATACTGGAAAATCCTATGTTGATAGGTTAGCTTAACAAGTATTTTGTAGATCCTTTGAAAAGGTGACTAAATCCTTTAACAGGGTGACACTTCATGTAAAGTGTTTGTAAATCCTCTAACCAAGTCACTATTGACACAATGTAAAGCCTTTAATAAGGTAGACCATCAGAAGTGGTCAAACAATTATTACTGTAGTGATTTTGTGGGTATCATCCCCATCCCAATTTTACCTTCTTATTCTTGGATGGTTTCTGAGTTACCAAAATTCTGGTGTTATGTGTTGTTGATGCATGTGTTTACTTCATGTTTATTTGATATATTTACATGAATTCAATTTACTTTCATTTTTTTTTTTTAAAGATTTTGAAAAGGTTAAAAGTGTGTTACTTCTGATTCACCCCCCACCCCCCCCCCCCCCCCCCCTCCCCGACCCCAAACCCCCCCTCTCAAAAGTACTCTTCCCATTTGAATATTCCAATAATTGGTATCCAAGTGAGGTTCTCACAAGGAGAAGCCTAAAAGTTTAGAGAAAAGATTTGAAAATGGAAGTCTTCAAACTTGGGAAGATTATAGACAATTAGGTGATTGATGTGCATCTCACTCTGCACAAATTGGAGGAAGCCAGAGAAGAGTTGAGAAAGTCCTTGAAAAGAAGGAAGGCTATAGCCATAGCTAAACATGACATACACTACAAGGAGATTGACACCACACAAGTGTTTTCAAATGGAGATTCCAAAGAATTTGATGAAGCAATAGCTAAATTGATGGAGAAGAACAGAGCTCAAGCATGACAAATCAGAATACTTGAGCTTGAACAAGAATCACAAGCCATAATACTTTGTGAAGTAATTGAACAAAAGAATAAAGTGATTGAAGAGAAGGCTATGATAGAAGATGACAAGAGAAATCTTACCAATAGACTGGAGGAGAAGACAATTGAGTTTGAAAGAATCTTAAACATGCAGCTTGACACCTTAAGCCAGATGATGAATGCACATCATGAGCCAAATATGAAAGACATTGAGATCTCCACCTTGAGAATGCAAAATGAGAAATTGTAGAATGAATTGAGGAGAGAGAAGGAGATAGCAGAAACCTTTAACAAATCCAATGAGGCTATCAAGTACTTTGAGCAATTACTGAAATCACCAAGAGCCAATAATGATACTTTAGGACTTAGTTACACCAGCACTGAACAAGGAGAATCATCCAAGACTACAGAAGAAAGGAGTAACAAAAGTAAGAACACTAAACCTTCTTTTCATTTATGTGGTAAAAAGAGACATACTTCTAATGTATGCAAGAGCAAGGATGGCCATCAGCATGATAAGCCTCAAAATGCAAGATTTTGTCACAAGTACAAAAAACAAGGACATCAAGCACAAGAATGTAGGACTAGGACTATCAGAACACCAAGATTTGAGGGTCACTACTACAACTACAAGAAATATGGACATAGAGCATTTGAGTACAAATCAAAGCCTATGTGAACACCCAATCAGCCTACAATGGGAAATAACCATGGTCATCACTACAATTGGGACTATAACACCATGTATAGCTATCACTACTATCAAGAATATGGACACATTCTTGAAAATTGCATAAGAACACACTTTAAAGGGAACTATAGTAGATGGTTAATTCAAACCACATGTTTTAGTTTCTTGAAGACTGGTCATATCAGCATTTATTGCCCAACAAAGTCAAAGGCACCCAAGTCAGAAGTTAACAAAGGAAAAGAGAAGGTAGATGTTGAACAAATTAGAGGAGAAATGAATATGACATGGAAGAGAAAGGATGGAGCCAGCAAATCAAATGAAGGGATCACTTCACCCAAGAGGTCAATTGGTCAAATCTCATCCAACTAAGAAAGGATAGGTGTATGGGATTGATATACATAGTTATATCATGCATCAGTACCAAGACAAAGAAGTATTGCAAAGAAGAAATCAACATGAGCAAAGATGCCAAGTCAAAATTTGAAGATGCTGAGTAAAGCTATAGTAGATGACAAGTTCATAGTGGCAACCAAGTTGATGGTTGATGCTGAGTTGAGAAATGTCAATGGAAGCCAAGTGAAGTGGAAATCTAGTGGAAGTCGAGTGAATGAAATCCAATGGGAGTTGGGTCATGTTGAAGCCTTCAAGTGTCAACTTTACAGTTGTATGCACTAAGCATTTAATGCTAGATTTTGAAAGGTATAAGGTCAAATTTTGATCATTTTTATGCCATTCAAATGTAGAGAAAAGATGAGAAGAGTGCAAAATTGATCAAATAGAAACCTTGAAGCCTTTTACACCAATTTCAACAATGATTTAGCATAAATTCCGTCAACCTAAGGTATTTATCAAGCATCGAGCTATGCAATGTTAAAGTTTTTAATATATTAAAACCCTAGATTGGTATAATGGCTTCTAGTTCTAAGAACCCAAAGGGAAAGGAAATTCATGAGGTACAGCTGGTTAGTAATGAAGTAAAACAACCTGAGTTTAGGCCCATTCTTAAGGTAGCCTACAAAAATGACCCTATCGGTTTGTCGTCCATAATTCCACCCAAGGTTTTCATGGTGCAGGATGTAAGGAAGTGTTACAACTATAAAATATGATTAGTAGGTGACCTTGAGATATTCCAAGCCTATGACAAACTATGTGATAACCAAATTCTAAACGATGAGTTTCAAATAGTTGAGAAGAAGGGTTTAACAAATGCCCTAGCTTACCCTACATGTTTTAAAATAGAGTGGATAAGAATTGTTTTAAGTAGGATACAAAATGGTTGTTTATGGTTAGAAGGAGGACCCATGAAGATTACCAAGAGGATTACCAAATTCCCAACCCTAAATTAGCCCAAGACCCTACACAGTGATTCAAAAGAGGTCATTGAAAGGAATACAAGGGCTAAGTGGAATAAGAAGGGTATGGCAATTGATACTATAACAGATCCTCTTCTAGATTTTGTAGTGAGAGTGATATCTCACAAATTTTACCAATCTAGCAAATTAAACAGTGTACCATGTATTGTTGTTGGTGTGGCCTATAAGCTTGTAAAGAAAGATCATACATATTATCTAGCAGAACTGATGCTTCAGAAGATAAATGAGAACATAGGAGCAATAAGAAGGTCAAAAGGGGCTCAATGTAAGTTTGTTTAGTTCTTGTGTGCATATTTTTCTATCATGGAAGAGTTTCCTTCAATTGGAAAGGTGAACTAGAATCCAAAGAAAATTCCAATCACTCAAATTTGTAAGAATTTGCCTTGAGGCAAGATTCACCCAAGAACGTAGATCTCATCACAAGCGCAACTAGACCAAAAGAGAGAGTATGATCAGAATGAAAATGTATTCAATATGCCATGCAATGTAAAATTACACTAGGAGTGCCTATCTATAAAGGCCTTTGAGATACATCTAGAATGCCTCATAATCAGCACCATGATGTGTCATACAACCAAGCACATGTCCACTAGATATGGGTTATCCTCCATTAAGCACGAAAGTAAGTGCGGTGATGAGAGGATAAGCCTACAAGGGTGTGACATGCAAAAAAGTGTTGTAGACACCATGTGCTAAAATAGAGTTGCATACTCCTATGTTGTCTAAATGACAACTCAAAAAGGTGTGCAAACTCCGAAGTGTCTCACAAATAAAAATAATAAAATAATGCAAAATAATTAAATAATGCAAAATAATTAAATAATGCATTAACCTAAGTAAACTTAAGTAAGTGTAATAAGTAAATACTTATTTACACCAACAACATCAATGAGTACATTGATCAGATTGGTGACAACTTTGAAGCCCAAACGACAAGCTATTTTGCGAATTTTAAGAAATCCATGAAGCAAAGAGTGAGAATACCAATTTCCTTAGTGGAAAAACATATAAATGACATATACTTCCTAGTAGACACTGAAAACACTTACATTCAAGAAATAGTTCCAAGGGTGAGATGGCTAAGGCCATTAGGTTGAACTTGATGTGGATGAAGCCTCAACAGCAATCACAACATTGCTTGCAGAAAAGATTGATAAGGAGGCTACTCATTTTGGAACATATGATGTTGTGCATTCAAAAGTTGATATGGAACTTAAAATAACCTCCACAATAAAGAAGAAAAATAAACTAGTGAAGGAAATAAAGAAGAAATTTGGTGCAAATATTGAAGGGGGGGCAGGTTTTGAAGAGGAAGAAGAAGAAGGTGAGAGGCAAGGCCCAATGGAATTGACCTCGAGCTCAGGAGAGGATAAGGAGGAAGATATCAAGGAAGAAGAATCCAAAGAAGCACCTACACAAACTGAGTCAAGGAAAAGAAAGGCTAAAACTTAGCCTCCAACCCAGCCTTAAGCAATGAAGCCTACAGGAACAACACAAGCCAAACCAAACACACCAGTAATAAGAGCTACCACAAGGGCATCTACACAAAAGGCCAAAGAGGAAATAAAAGAGAACAAGAAGGCCACTAAACATACTGAAGAAGTGCCAAAGAAAAGAAGAAATTACATAGCATAGCTAGACACTGATGATGAGGAGAGAATATAATTAGAGGATATCAACCAATTTAGAATAGTAAGCCATCCTCCCAAATTTACCATAGATAAGATTTATGAAAATATTAAGAACACAGATTTGACTGATTTGAAAAGCCTCAAATTCAAAAAATTAGGTAGAGAAGAACAAAACAAGATAGAGGAATCTATATATGCCATGATGGCTGAATTTAAGAACACACCTCTAGAGCTAGACAATACCATGCCTAGGGAATTATATGAGATAATTGAAAACAAATGGCATTTTTGTCTAAAAATGGAAAAGGAGATCAGAAAATCTACCTTAGCACAAGTGATGCCTGACCTAACAAGAGGTCAAATAACAAAGGCTAATAAGAAAAATGGTGGAAAATTTGCACCAAAATATAGAGCCTTCAGCATCCTACAAAATAAAATTGAGGATGTAGTAGATAAGTCCACAAAATTGTGGAACACAATCTACAAATTGACTGATGAGAAGGACGTAGAAGTAGATAAGGCTAAAGCAATGAAGAGGAAAAGGAAGCCAAAGCAGTGGAGGAGAAAAAGAAATCAACAAAAGAAGAAGAAGAGAAGAATGGAGAGGAAGAGAAGCAAGAAGAAGAGAAGAAAGGAGAGCAAGAGAAGAAAGAGGAAGAGGATAAAGAAATAAGAAAAGAACAAGAAGAGAAAAGAGAAGAAGAAAAGGAAGATGAGGAGGATAAAGAAAAAGGAGAGGAGGAAACATAAAATAGAGAAGAGATGGCAATAGCTGAGCAGCAGTAGCAAGAGGAACAGAGTGTGAAAGACACACAAATGCCACCCCCTAGCCCTACTCATGTAACCATCACACCTGTAGACACTATAAAAATCAAGGATGTTCTTGAAAATTCTACTCAAAACATAAATCCCCTAACTGCAGAGGATCTATCCAAGATCCTTCACCAATCAACTTTATAGGCACAATTATGCACAAGTTCTATATTGGTGAGTGTAGATGAGTTATAGAAGGTAGTAGCAGAACCAAAAAGAGACAAGGTGAAACCATAAGAACCATCTTTCATCTATATAGCTACTAGCTCTCAAACTTTAATGCTTCCACCACCATCTCCAACAATTGTAATAGTAGCAGGTGACACCATTCAGAAGCCAAGGGAAAAAGAAGGGAAGTCTGAGAAAAAGGAGGATACATCAAAGGAAGAGGAGTAGGCCACTATTCAAACATTGATAGAGTTACCAAAAATAGGTACTCCTAAAAAAACTCTTCAGAATCCAAGCACTAAAGCCATACCTTTACAAATATCAACATTGGGCTTGAGCTCAACCAAGGTGACCAGGGTACTTTATTATGGAGACCTTGAGCTAGATGAAGAGATAGTAATACCTTCTTATGACTCAAAGGCTATCACCATGGAGCAAATTACAAAGATGCAAGATGCATTAAATAGAAGGAGATGACAAGAAATACTCAGAAAGAAGTATAAGCACAAGCAAGCACTACTTGAGATTAAGGACATCTTTATGGATGCCTTCAACTTGCAATCACTAGATGAGTCAAAGCCTATAATGGAATAATTATCAGATATAGTTGACCAGGTGACAAGTGAAGACAAGGACACCAACATCCAACTTATGGAGTGGTTTGAGAGGAAGTTTCAAGGGAAGGTGAATGAGAAAATATCAAGTGGCCTAGCACTCCAACAAGTTCAATTGGCCAAGCAGATTGAAAAGGTCAAAATAGTGTAATCACCTAAAAATGGTCATCTAGACTATTAGCTCCCTTCTCAGCATTTTGGCTAAATTAATTAAATCATTTACCTAGACCAAATTGCTAATAACCAATCAATTTGATTATAACCTAGAGTTTGACTATGCTATCCTAAGTTCATTATTTGATTAAAAGAACATGTCCCCTTTTAATTAAATAAAAGACCCCATTCTTCTAACCCACTTAAAGTGCACACATAAAGTCCTTTTTCTATTTTTCTATTAAAAGAAAAGGCTTTGTGACTTTTTTCTTATATGACAAGTCAACTTATATTCTATTGGTTGACTTGTGTGTGCACATGGATCACTCCTCTTTTCAAATTCCACCATTGATCATCCACCATCTTCATCTTGATCTCTAACATCCATACGACTTTAAAAGGGAGAGAGCTCTCCCCCTCAAAGAATCCATCCTTTGAGTATTGTTATGCTACATGTTTCCTAATAGGTTTCTTTGGAGCTTTGTGGAGAACTTCTATTTCTTGTCTACATTCTCTCATACCATAGCATTTTAGCTTAGATTCATGTTGCATGTTAGTTTAGCTTCTATTTTTCAATAATCTATCTCACATAGCTTAATATTTGGATTGTAACACTCTCATACATGTTTTAGGATAGTTGTATTTTTCATACTCATCTTAGCTTAGTTTCAATACTTGCATTGCATTCTTGAGGAACTCGTTGAGACATTTGCATTCTTGCATCTTGTCTTTGGAACCTCCCATTGCATGGTTTACTAGCAAGAAGAGTATTCCTAAGGCTCAGCTGAGAGCCCTTGAACTTGAAATACACTCTCTTGCACTCTGTGGATAGGGAGCTCTAAGTCGGCATCCAAGCATTCCAAACTCATGGAATCATTTGAATAGAAGGGTTTAGAGTGGGATACTTTTGAGTGTACATTTTTTGCGCCCACAATGGGGCTTGAATCAAGTTTCTAGTTCCATTTGCTTTTATTTATATCTTTAACTTTTTACAGTAGCATATTGGATCTAATCAAGTGCTTTTGTAGAATTATCACTTTGGTTTTAAGGCCAACCCATAAGTAGATTGGTTTGAAGGCCAAAAATCTAGTTGGTTTAAAGATTTGATCATATCTTTTAAACCGCTTGGGGTTTGGTTCTAAATTTACTTTTTCTGGTTGGGTATGTGTCCACATGTCTCAATCTGATTTTCAAAGCATTTTGACATGATTTGTGAGAGTTATGATTTTTTCTTTATTTTTCATAAAAAGTCATTTTGATAGAAAAATAGCATATTTTTTGAAAAAACTTACATTTTCAAAAAAAAAAATTGAATTCTAAGGGGGGTACTCTCTTTGTGTTTTGACTTTTGAGGTCATATTAAGGATCAAAAAGTTGATTTAATAAATCTAGTCTATTTTGACAAAATGGGTCCCTAGGGCACAAATGAAGAGATTTTTTTGAATTTCTTGCATTTTTGGAAAGCTCTATGATTTTTAGTAGGGGTCTAATTTTTTCATTTCTATTTGTGATTAGTTTGCACTTTCTTTGCATACACTTGGTTGGAAGATAACTTGGATCTTTGAGGTAACTAACCACTTTTTGTTATAGGTTTTACTTGGTTTTTATGCCCTAACCTTGGTTGCTTTATTGGGAGTTTCTCATTTCATTACTAAAAAGAACACATGTCAAAGCTTCAAATGCACAAGGGCTACTAATACTTGTTTGCAGGGCTACCCAAAGCATAAAAACCAAAACTTGCTTGTTCTTTTTATTTCATGTGCGGCATATACTAGTTCATTTTTTGTAGGCACATTAAAACTTTTAATTGGGGTCCATTGGTGATAGGAGAGTATGCTCTTCACCCTTGTAGTGAATTAGAAATCTTGACCCACCTTTGAATTTTGAAAGCAAGTGGGTAATTTACTCTTCTTGGTGTGTTTGGGTGACATGATTAGAATAGGAGAGTATGCTCTTCACCCTTGAGGTGAATAAAAAATCTTGACCTCCAAGATTTGATCCACTCCATATTTAGTTAGGATCCTTTAGCGGGCCTGCTCTCGGACAACCCAAGAGGAACGACCCAAGTGGTGACAAGAAGATTACCTAGCTATTCCAACCCACTATAATCTCAAGGCTATCAAGGACACAAAAATTTGGTAGGCATAGCACTTGTCTTACCTAGTGTGATTGCTTGTGAGATTGCAACCATGAGGAGATCACTAGGGAGGAATTCTTAAGGTACTCTTGTGGTCACGAGACCAGTTACTCATTGCAAGGTGAGGTGTCCTATATCAGGAGCAAGAGGAGTGCTATGAATAGAAACCCTTTCTAAAAACCCTAAGATTAGTAACTACCCTCTTTTTGCTGCTCAACTTCTTTGTGCAAGGATTGATCCTAGTGGACTACCCGGATCACCCCAAGATTTTACACTCACCATATGTGTTCCCTTGGTTGTGCTCATAGTACTTCCATGACAAAGAAAATATCTCTTGTGGGAAACCACTCGGTGTAAGATGAAGGAGCATCAAGTGTGGGCCAAGTTGTTGAGTAATGAACTATGACATTTAGGTAGATATTGCTTGATATGTTCTTGAATGTGCTAAACCTATGGAAATCTTTTGAACATACACATGATGATAGTTCTAGGGATTTCTTTTGAGACTTCACATATTCTTGTATCATGCAAGCTTGCTTTGTCCCTTGCTTTATCATTTAAAGACTACTCCATGTGCCACTATCTTGCTTGGAAAGAAAATTGCTTTCAAACATCAAACTTGCTATGCTTTCAACTATTGTCAAACTTTGTCAACCAAGTCAAAACATCAAGTGTAAATATTTTCTTGTGTTTCTTTCTAAGGGGAGTCTCATCATTTGGCCTTGATTTGTTATGTCTCTAGTGCTTGAACATGTTTTAAGTGGCTCTTTGGTCTTAGTGATCTTGGTCATTTTTTCTTCATGGTTTATGTCCACTTGCTACCTATCTTTTTGCTGAAACGATTACCTTGATTTCTGACTACACTTTTGGGTTGGGAAGTTTGTTCACTTGTCACCCCTCTTGCTATATCTATTGACTTGAATCATTCATGTCATAAGTTTCTTAGAAAAATTGTTTGACAAGTCATTTTCTTATTGCTACCCTCTATTTGACAAGTGGACACTCTACCTACTATAGTTTGAACATCAAGTTATCTTTAGGCTCTTTTATGCTTGGCTATGCATCTACAACTATTGGGTCTAAATCTTGTGCTATCACATCTCAACTAAGCTTGGATGATCCTGAATTGTTTGACCTCTTTAGGTAATTTCAAAGCTTACACACTCAATACAATAAACTTGAAGAGACCTCGAACCCTACTTACACTAGTCTCACTAAGGGCATGATAAAAACATATGCTAGATTTGAGAAAATGGTCAAGGAACAAAAAACATCATCAGATGATTCTCTTTATCGTTCATGCTCTACTTCAAGAAATCAATTCTCTTTTCCTACTAGATCTAAAGGCCTTTTTAGAGAGCTAGAAAATTATACATCCTTGGAGCATACATCAAAATTTCATGATAAACCTATCTTTGACCAAGACAATGATGAAGACATGTATGCATGCTATTCACTTGGGAAGAAACCAAAGGACTCTAGACATACTTTTGAGAGAAATTTTACTCCCTTGGGGAATTCTTATGATGACATTTTGAGAACACTTCTTGGCACCAAGCTCATCATGTTGCCTAAGTCTAGCTCCTATGGAAATCTGTTCTTGGATACCTATTGTGCCTATCATTGATCTAATGACCATGCTACTTCTGATTGTATAGAGCTGAAACATAAAATCCAAGATCTCATTGATGATGATATTGTTGATCTTGGAACCTCTAGTGACTCATGTGCTGAGGATACTTCTCTTGAGCAAGATTATGTTGACAAACCTATGTCTAGTAGTGGCTCCATTACATCTTCCACTTCTTCCAACACTCATGCATCTCCCAACACTTCAAAGCTTTCCAACATGCCTCTATCAAAAAAGGAATCTAATGCTTTCCACATTGACTATGTGTACCCTCAAGGGCTACCTCTAAAATAAACTCAAGATAATCTTCACTTGGTTGTAAACCTCTTCCATGCTACTACAACTAAAAATCCTCAATCTTCATGCACTACTGTGCCTACTCCACATGCTGCTCCATTCTCTCTTCATACACCTTTGTCCTTAGAAGTGGCTCCATGTCAAGAGGGCTCTCAAAATGAAAAAGCTATAAATGTCAAGAAAGATCAAGATCAAGCACCCTTTCATCTCCTTCAAAATGCCACTCCTCCATATCCTATATCTTATCCACCTCCTAAGTATGATGAAGACATCACTTCCACTATTTCTCTTGAGCTTACTAAAAATTATGAGAAAAGTTCTCTTCATATACTATCCAAAGCTACTTTTCAAGATCAAATCATCCCTTCATGTTCTACTTCTCCATATCCACTTCAAAATTGTGCTCAAGCTTCAAATGCTCCTATCAAAGGGATTTCTCCTATTAAATCTACTCATGATGACTTTGACCATGTTTCTCACTCTAAAGATGTTGATATCCCTTTTCACTATCCATTTGAATCTCCTAAGCCTATCATTGGTCCTTATCCATCAAAGCTAAAGTCTTCAAACCTTCCATCTATAATTGGGACCTTGTGTTCCTTCATCTCCTACATTTTCCACTCCTAGCTCTCCCATCATACCTCAAGATCAACAAAGACACTCATCCTTGATGAATTTTCACCCATCTATCCATCTAAACCAGTCATATCATCCTTATTCATCCACAAATCCCAAGTCCTTTGCAAGTGTGAATAAACATAAGGATCCATTGAAAAATGAAGATTACTATGTCCCATCTAAATGACATATGAATGCTAAGAAGGATAATATGCAAAGGAGGCTGCAAAGGTCCACTATTAAGATAGCTAAATCAAAGAAAATATGGATTCCTAAATCCATCATTGACGAAATGCACTCTCAAGCATCCAAAGAATAAGAAAAATCTAAAGTTATATGGATTCCCAAGTCTCTTTTTAAAGGCTTGAATATTGAAAACAAATCAAAGTTTTCATTCAAGCTTCCAAAGGCTTCCACTTAATCTTCTTCCAAAAATCTTCCTAAAACTATTTCAAAGCCTTCCACTCCACCTTCTTCCAAAATTTCTCTACCACCTCATATATCTAAACCTAAAGATACTTCCTCCATGATTCCTACATCATTCCAACACCCTCTAAGGTGTGTGTCAATGTTGATCTTGCCCAATATTTCAGCTACCCTCATGAAATCCTCTATAGCTTCCACTTACTTGCTATCCATGCTCGTTTAGTTCTTTGAAGACATGAAATCTTATCCTTCATATACTCCTACTATCATCTCCCTTCCATTACCCTATCAACATCTTTGAGTATACTTATCTATGGTCTTGGCTTATCATGACTTATTTTTCCTATAGGAGCACTATCTAAATTGACAAATATTGAGATCTTTCTAAAAATAGAAAAGAAAAAAAAATAGATAAAAAGAAGAAAAGAAAAATGTGCCTTGGTGAAAACCACTTCTTGTGGCACCTTGGTAGAAAAAGTAAAGAGAAATATAATTCATCCTATGGTGAAAACTACTTCTTTTGGCACCTTGAAATATAATTCATGCATAATTCTTTCATCATCCATCTATCCCCTCTTCTCTCTTTGATCTTGACAATGTTGAGCTATCTTTTCATATTGGCTTTCTTATCCACGATATTCTCTATTCATCTTTCTCATTCACTCATAGCCTCCATCTTGAGCTTTATTCTTATTTCTCTATCCCATCGCTATCCTATCTAGTTGACCCCTTGGTCTTGATCACAATAAATAAGATAGGGTTATCATAGGTCTCTTGACATGGCTACTCTTTTGGACTACACGCTTCATGATATCTCACTTTTTGGCTTCACTGCTTATCCTACATGCTATCTTGCTCATTACTTCCATTGCTTATCCAAAACATGCTTCATATGACTATTTCATCTCTTTCCCTAGCTTGGGTACTCTTGCAGAGTCAGTCCTTGAGGATCACTTTCACTTGCTTCATACTTCTTTCTTATCCATCTCTACTTATAAACCATCTTGTTGGCCCATCATGTCCTATACCTTGCTAGACATTGGGAGAAAATGATGTGATCTTGCTTCAGAACTAGTGATCTCTAAATTATTCTAAAAAATCCAAAAAATCATACATGATGCTGAAAAAATCTTTAAAAATCAAAAAATGTCCTGAAAAAAGATCATCTAAGTGAAAACCTAGCACTAGACACTTTGATGTATCACAAAAAAAATTTTAAATTTTAAAAATATAAAAAATTTGAAAAAAGTCTTGAAAAAATCTATCAAGTGGTGAAAACCTAGAAACAGGCACTACTTGAGACCCTTGCAGCTATGTCTATCAGTCTCAATCATCCATTTCACTACACATTTCCTAGCTTGGAATTGTTTCTTGTCCTCATCTCAAGGGTATATCTACTTAGCCTATTGAGGTATTCTTCTATATTAGGGTTTCTTTGACAACTCACAAAATAGTGTTTCTCAACACTTCCCCCACCTTGACATCAAGTGTTTTTCAACACTTTTTAGATAGTTTACCTATGGTCTTCGATTTTGTGATATTTTTCACTATCAAAATCAAGTCTTGAAGAAATGGCCAAGTAACTTACACACACACACACTTTAACACTTAAATGACTAAGCTATGCTGATCTTTATCTACTTTGTGTGTTGTCTATGATGATTTCTTTACTATGTGTTCCCTCCCTAATAGTCTTTCAAGGATTTCATTAACTAGAAGACTGGGGGCATGGGACATGCTTTCTTGATTTTTTCTTGTGGGTATACTTCATTTTTCTATAGTTTTTTAAGCATTCATGCTTATCCTATTTGACACTTTGACTTTTAAATGTATCATCCTTGACTGTTTTGCCAGACCGCACTTGGGGGTTATCTTGGCACTTATGCCTTGATACAGGTATAATCTTGCTAAATCAAACTTAAGGAATCTAATCATGTAGTTATCTTGACTTACATGTCTCTAATACCTAGATTGGATTTCTACATACCTATCTGATATTGATCATATTCATATTCTCATAGTCATGCTAGTGATAATTATATGATCTCATGAAGTCCTTGATAAATGTTCAATGATGAAATTAAGAGTCTAAATATTATGCACTCCTTTTTGGTAAACCACTTTTCATATTAGCTTGCATTTTAGGTTCATTTTCTATCTTAGATTTGCATTCTTGCATATGGGGAGAGCTCTCTCTTCATCTTTTCATAGACATATCGGCTAACTCCTTTCATATATTTCTTTACTTTCTTCTTGTTCATGTCTTTTCACCTTCTTAATCTTTCACTTCATCTCTTTTCTATCTTATCATCACATTATATAAATTTTTGACCTCTTAAATAATTTCAATGTCTTGGATTTATTTTTGGGATCAAAATCAAAATCTGAATTCATCTTGATGGTCAAAATTGTCTTTTAAAAATTTACTTTCTTCTAAGTAGTTAGCTAACCTTTTGAGGTCTAATCTCTAAATCATCACTGGGACATCTTCATTTCTTCATGTCTTTATCATTCCCATACTTCATATCTACTTTAGTTCACCATTTCATTTCTAAAATCACCTTTCTACTCATTTTGACCTAATTTTTATGCTATATCCTTCAAGGTCAACTCTAGTCAAATTGGGGCATTTTATCAATTTATTATAGTCATTCTTGTGTTCTAATCATCTATTTTTCATCTTGAACATTGCTATATTCTGATTTTGTCATGTCTAGCCATTTTTTGCATCCCCTTACCTCATTTCAATTTCGATCTTGAGGGGACATAAATACTCTATCACTAATTGATATAGCTATCAATTTCTTAGGAGCATTTGTTTGATTTTCTCACTTATTCTTGATCTATCTACTTTTCTAATTGTTAGCATTCTTCTTGAACTCTAACATCATCTTTTCCTAGTGTTTAGTACTACCACTATCGGGCTTTATATTTAGGACTCACTATCACTTTTTGCATTTCGTTCTTTGGAATCAGATATCTATATCTAGTTTTTGCCTACTTGGCTTCTATTTTTTTTGATATAATGTGTTCCTAGATCTATCATGCATTAGTCAAAGAGGGGATAATGTAATCACCTAAAAATGGTCATCTAGATTATTAGCTCCCTTCTCAACATTTTGGCTAAATTAATTAAATCATTTACCTAGACCAAATTGCTAATAATCAATCAATTTGATTATAACCTAGAGTTTGACTATGCTATCCTAAGTTCATTATTTGATCAAAAGAATATGTCCCCTTTTAATTAAATAAAAGACCCCATTCTTCTAACCCACTTAAAGTGCACACATAAAGTCTTTTTTCTATTTTGCAATTAAAAGAAAAGGCTTTGTGACTTTTATCTTATATGGCAAGTCAACTTATATTCTATTGGTTGACTTGTGTGTGCACATGGATCACTCCTCTTTTCAAATTGCACCATTGATCATCCACCATCTTCATCTTGATCTCTACCATCTGTACGACTCTAAAAGGGAGAGAGCTCTCCCCCTCAAAGCATCCATTTTTTGAGTATTGTTATGCTATAGGTTTTCTAATAGGTTTCTTTGGTGCTTTGTGGAGAATTTTTATTTTTTGTCTACATTCTCTCATACCATTGCATTTTAGCTTAGATTCATGTTGCATGTTAGTTTAGCTTCTATTTTGCAATAATCTACCTCACATAGCTTCATATTTGGATTGTAACACTCTCATGCATGTGCTGCAATTTGCATTCTCATCTTAGCTTAGTTTCCATACTTGCATTGCATTCTTGAGGAACTCCTTGAGACATTTGCATTCTTGCATCTTATCTTTGGAACCTCCCATTGCATGGTTTACTAGTAAGAAGAGTATTCCTAAGGCTCAGCTAAGAGCCCTTGAACTTGAAATACACTCTCTTGCACTCTATGGATAGGGAACTCTAAGTCAGTATCCAAGCATTCCAAACTCATGGAATCATTTGGATAGAAGGGTTTAAATTGGGACACTTTTGAGTGTACAAATTGTATTTGAGAATATCTTCTCATTGTACAACAAGTTGTGTGATTTTTCTAATTTCACACAAGAGACAAGCCAAAGGATAATGAGCTTGGAGAGAAATTTGAACATTTCTAGCATGAAATTACCAAGAGATCTAGCTCAAAGTAAGAAGAATTTTGCTCAATCACTTCACACTCAAAAAGAGTTAGCTACACTTACAAGTGAAGAGGCTAATATAAAGGCCAAATTGATGCATATATAGTCCTCCATTACCCCACATTTGGAGGTCCTCCACAAAGAGCAAGTCTATGTTGAAACTATCTTAAAGAAAGATCCTAATCTTTCTACACTTGATGGGCTTGTACATCTTGCTGCAGAGACTGCCATCCAGCATAAGTCACTTGAAATTGCTTTGGAAAATTGGGATGTAGCTCTAAAAATGATAATGGAGGTAAACAGTACATTTTTGGCTAAATATGGTATTACTCCTTAGAACCCTTTGACATAAGTGTCAAAAAGGGGGAGAAATAACAATAAGGGAGATAAGATAGATATATATAATGTTTTGACAGAGAAATAATAAGGAAGATATAACTAAGGGGGAGAATACTAAGCATTTTGATTGCATTCTTTCATTCATTCTTTTGAAGAATAAAGGGGGAAAGATTGTAGATAGCCAAAAGATAGCACAACTCAGCTCATAGGTACAGATTACAGGAACAGGGAAAGGCAAAAGAGTATCAGGCACATTTAGCACAATTTTTTTCCTACAAGAGTAGACAAGGCACAATCAGCTCAAGGGTTATTATAAGGCATTTTGAAAAAAAATTTAAATTTTGTACATATGCACTCATAAGGTCAGATCAATAATGTCTAGTTAAGTGTTTTTGACACCCATGTGAAAGGGGCAGATTGTCGATCTCAGTTTGGTTTTGACATTTGAGTGTCAACACACTTAACCACTTTCCACATTAAAGCCAAGTACACTATACATGTTGAGCCACAACATGTGCCGAGCCAGAATTCCAATAGGTGTTGAGTGACTTCAAGTGCCAAGCATTATAGAGGTGTTGAGTAATATATAGGTGCTAAGTCACAATTGATGTCAAGAAAGTTAGAATGCTTCATGTGTCAATTGAGCTAGAACTTTGCATGTGTCGAGCAAGACAGAATGTAATAGGTGCCAAGAAAAGTAGTATCAAACAAGTGTCAAGCACTAGTAATCTAGTATGTGCCAAGTAACACAAAATCAACATATGAGTTTGTGCCTTCACAAACTCATATGTCAACCATTTTTTTTGAGCTGACATAGAAGGATTTCGAAAGATAATAAGGATAAGAACTAATCTTTTATATTTCCTATGCAATCAGCATGCAGCCAATAAGAAAAATGGAGAAGGCATGCAACCAATGAGAAAAGTGCAAGGAATGAGCAGGAATTAAAGATTTAATATGGATTGTAGATCTATACCTAACCCTAAGTCTATGAAGTCTTTATAAAAAGGCTTAGACCTCATGATTTCATGTTGTTGAATAGAAGTTAAGGAAGTTGCTAAGAAGATAGCAAAAATTGTAGAATAGGGCAAGCAGAAAGGGCATCAAAGACTTAGTGAATTGAGCAACAATTACTTATTCAATTGATCAGAATAGTTAAAAGGGCTACGAACAAATATAAGATAAAGAAAGGATTACATCAGAATGAGCAGATCGAGTGTCTAAAATCAGCAATTGAAGATTGTAAGAAATCAGGTCAAAGGTTTCTAATACTCTCTAGCAATTGTATTAGATAGTGGAAAATCCTATGTTGATAGGTTAGCTCAATAGCTATTTTGTAGTTCCTTTGAAAAGGTGACTAAATCCTTTAACAAGGTGACACTTCATGTAAAGTGTTTGTAAATCCTCTAACCAAGTCACTATTGACATAGTATAAAACCTTTAACAAGGAAGACCATCAGAAGTGGTCAAACAACTATTACTGCAGTGATTTTGTGGGTATCATCCCCACCCCAATTTTACCTTCTTATTCCTAGAGGGTTTCTGGGTTAACAAAATTTTGGTGTTCTATGTTGTTGATGCATGTGTTTACTTCATGTTTATTTGATATGTTTACATGCATGCAGTTTACTTTCAATTATTTGTTTTAAAGGATTTTGAAAAGGTTAAAGTGTGTTACTTTTGATTCACCCCCCCCCCCCCCCCCCCCCCCCCACCCCAAAAAAAGAAGAAGAAGTACTCTTCCCATTTGAATATTCCAATATATGCTTTGTTTTGATTTATGCGTTCATTAGAATGCTTGTATATCATGTTTAGATGATGTTAGTATTGACACATTTCCTTATTATGATGTTTAGCTTATGATGTTATCTGCTTGGTTGGAGTATCTATTGCTTTTGGTTTAGCATATTAGATTTCATGTTCTTATGATGTTATTATGCTTTAGTAGTGACATCCTTATAAGATAGCTTCAACTATCTAGTTGGCAATTTGGAATGTTACATGCGAGGGATGGCTAGGACCTTCGAGGTCTCATGATGCTATTACGGTTGGGAGGAATCACACACTTAGTTCATTTTTTAAATACATTGTGATGTTACTTCTATTCACTGTGATGTTACTTTTAGTACATTCTTTCACTACTTTTTTAGATGGTTACATTCATCTTCCATCTTTCAGTTATATGATTCAAGTGTCTTTACCTTGATATGTGCATATGTGTTAGAATTTATAATCTTTCCTTGGTTGTATTTATTAAATGAGATAAACCAAAGTATCCCTTATGTTGTTTGTCCTTTAGTCCACATGTGAGGACAAGTCTTTTTTTGTAATTCTTTTATTAAGAAAAATAGTTTATTAAGAAAAAAAAATTATTCCTCCTTAAGAGGATTATGACACTTGTTATGCACACACTTATGAATGTGGCAATCATTCACTTGGGAGTTACAAATAACTCCTCTTCTCATCTCTTTATAAGAGATGCTTCTCTCTTATTCTAAACACACAATCACAATGTAGTTCATGTAATGAGCCCTATGGCTCCACATTGCCTCATTCTCTCTCTTTCTTCATTCTTAGGCATTTGCCTCATTCATATAATTCACAAGGAGTTTTCTTTTCGTTTCCCTTTCAAAACTCTTGTCTCCTCCTTTGTGCTGATCTTGGAAAGCTCTTATAAAGTATTGTAATTATGTTAAATCACAAACTCACTTGAATTAAATTATAATTCTTTATTTTTAGTTCATTTTGATTTTATTATTTCTAAAATTGTATCAAAGCAAACTAATCCTTGTTTTGAGTTTTGTGATGATGGATTGGAGCTCACCTTATTTTTACCTAGGTAACTCTATTTATTAAAAAAAAAAAAAAAAAAAATCTCTTAGTAGCATTTATTAATTTGAGTTTAATATATATTTTTTAATTTTAAATAAAAATTATATTATGATTCCCTAACCTTTTATTGTAGGGAACACTTACATAATAATAATAATAAATAATGTTATTTATATCTTATATTATAGTCATTCATAAAAAAAAAAATTAATATAATTTTCTCTCATTAATAATTTTTTAAATATATAGAGATATATATATATATTTTGTTTTTTTTTTCTCTCTTTATGTATATTTTTTAGAAATTCTCTGAATTTCTTTTTTTTTATGAATTATGATTAAAATTTTCATTTCCCATTCATTTTATCTTTAAATATATTCTTTTTTCTCTAATCTTATCTTTAAAATAATATTTAATTCTAATTTTTTTTAGTATGTTTGGAAATTTTTTGAAACTTTTCTTATTACTCATACTTCTCTTTTTAGAACTTTCCTTTTATTTTCAAATCCTAACTCTTTTTTAGAAATTTGCTTTAATTTCCCTCTGTCTTTGATTCTCCCTCACCTATTTAATTGTGTTACTTTCCCCTTTATTATTTTTTTTTTCTTTAATTTTTTTTTATCTCTTCATTTTTATTTTTTATTTCTGCTCATCTTTGTCTTCTGCATGAGCCTGTCTCATTTTGATCTTTTTGTTTTATCACAGCCCCACTATTGTGCTTGTCACATACCCTTCCCCTCTTCCAAATATCCTATTTTGGCATAGGGAGGAAGGACACTTGTAAATAATTTTTCCTTATATGTATACTATTTTTATTTTTTTCAATACCCATGATCATCGTTGTTGCCTGATCGTTTTGTTGCTAGATAATTCTAGTGCAAGTAATTTTGTGTTGTTTTGAAGGGTTTGGTTTGGTTTCTCTTAGTAGCAATTGGGAAACTAAGATTTATATTGTGCATATTGATAGGTCTCAAATGCCTACATTTTTTTTGAGCCATGAAAACTCATATGCTTCTTTTGTGAAATGTGTAGTTGGGGGGAACACAGTGATCATTTTGTAAGCTCACAGAATATGTTGATGTTATACTAGATTTTCTATTAAATGTATTTGACCTCCCCAAATCTGTATGTTTTTGGTCTCCCTAAGTCCCTACCATGCCTTCATATTATATCTCTAAACCTGCATTATTATATTATTCATTTATAGCTTTCTACCAACTAAGCTATTGTTAGATTGAGTAATTTTTTGTTTCATATGTAAATGAATCTGATAGTTAAGTTGAAGCTATGTAAAATTTGAAAGGTTTAGGTCCCATAAAGTAAGAATCTTCAGCCTTTTCGTTATTTAATTTTTACCTTTACTCAAGATTGGATTGTGAAAGGAACCTTTTTAGTTTTGGAATTCTTAAAACTTGTCTCTGGATTGAGAACGGAATATTGTAATAGCATTGCCATTTTCTTATTCGATTTCAATACCTTAATGATTTGACCTGTAACTCTAGCTGACCATTAAGGCTCTGTGCGGCTCAAGCATCTTCAAGTGGTGCAAGTTGAACAAATTGAAAACCCATAAATATTTAGAATAAGCCATTCCAATCCATTGCAAATATGATATCTGCCAATTTCTCCTTCAAGCCTACAATATGATCTAGCTTTTCATCACACAAGTTTCAAAGATTATTGGAAGATTACCTGCACTCATAAGTTAGCAAATGCCTGGAATGGCGTCCCTTTCTTGCTTCCTTGTCGAGCGATAATATTTCATGTTTTTTCTTGCTTCTTTCTTATAATGTCTTACTTTCTATCCCACTTATACTAATTTAATCCTTCATATCAAGTTTATGTATTATGTCTTTTCAAAAAAATTAACTTGTCCATACCAATCTCTATTTATCAATTTAGCCCTACCGAGTAGAACTATTTCTCATAATCTTTCTATCTAATCCAAATTGGAGTTGTGTCATTTTTAAAAATCATTGTTATATATTTATTTTTTATTTTTTCACAACCATCATTTATTGTAACATCTCCACTGCCAGTTGTAGCATTTATTTTGTTTACACTGTTCATATGGAAAAATAGTTTGTGATATTTTGTAACGTCTCTGTTCAAGTCAGTTTTGCATAATATTCTCTACTGACTATTATAATTATCATGTGCACAACTTTTTAAAATATTCTTACTAATGTTGGCTATTTATAATTAGTCATTTTCAGCATACTCATCATTTAAGATCATAACAAAGTTTTCTTAGGCACCATATATTCTTCGTTCACTCTCTATATTCTATTCCTTATGTACTGTTAGCTGAAAATAGCTTCTAATTGTGTGCAGCATAAATTTAGTTATCAATATCATTTGGGATTACTGTGTTCCTAAATCTACGTACGTCAAATCCAACTACAAGCTTTCATTTTAATAGGGATTTTCATCTCCTATGAAGAAACTAATAGTTTTTAGTTCAACTATCATGGCTACCTAATTTCTTGAAAAGCTACACGAAGTCCAATCATTCATTTTAGTTGATTGGTAAAGAATTATTATCAAATTTATTATTTGTTGTGCTAGCCATCCATTGTTTAACTTAGCTGCAACATTCCCTACTACTACTATATCTCTTTATAATAGCCCAACCTTTCTCAATATTGAGTTATTATTCTTTTCTTTTTAAGAATAATCTTCTTTTTTTCCTCCTTCTACTCTCATTCCTTTTTAAATCAAATGTTTTTCATATCTCACATTCCTTCCTTCTTTTTGTGCTTTGCTAAAAATATCTTCATTGATAATATATTCATTGTCATTTCCTCTTAAATAAATGATTGATTAATTAAATGTCTTCAGGCACATGGTTTTTCCTTTACTTTGGAAAGAAGTACATTTGAAAATAAAACTTTAAAAAGTCCTTAGACATTCAATTTAAAAACCAAAAAAGTAAAGCTCTTATTTATAATATGATTCTTTTTCAAATACTTATCTTTTATAATAAATTAAGCTTTTTATGTGAGATTAATCCTTTTTCCATGGAATCATAGCTTCTATTTAAAAAAATACTCTTACCTTATCTAAATCTTGGAAAAAAAAATTAAGAGACTTTTACTTGGCTTATAAAAAGCTTAAATTTCTCAAATAAGTTTTTTTCCTAAATTTACAAACATAATTTATGAAGTAATTCTCTATTTTTTCAGTATTTGTTAAAATATTATAAGATTTTTTTCCAAATCATTTATATTTTTTATATTTTTAAAAAAGTTTTATAATCTTAGAAGAGGAACAATATGGAAACTTAATGAAATGATTTCTTTAGCCCATGATTTTATACTCTTATACCCTTTTATCAAGCATACATATAATTTATCTACTTGAAACCTATTGACATTCCCATGAGTCATCCTTGTTTATTGTCTTGAGAATGACTATGTTTTAATGATCCTATTTTATATGATTCTAATTGTGTGATTACACATCGTGATATTTTTAGTATATTTATTCAAGTATATATGGGGGCCCACATATATACCTAAATAAATATACAAGCTACCTTGACTACACTGTTTAGTAAATTATATGGGTGTATTCTTGTTTAATTTTGTGTCTCATGTTTATCCTCAATGGAGTTTTATACCTGATATCCATATTTTATTTATTTATTATTGATCTTCTTTGGATCTCTACATTTACCTTAATTCTGATTGGATTATGAGTTATCTTACACATTTGCCTTCATTGTGATATTTTGATGTGCACTTAGTTGCACTTTTATGCTTTTATAGCATCATTTTATGCCCATGTTGGCACTTTATGGTTTTATACCATTGATCTACATGATTTATATGATATTTTGTTGAGTTGCATAGGGGGCCAATTTTTCAAGGTTAACTATGTAGGTCCCTTTAGTATAACTGATATATAGTTTCCTTATCTAGCCCATGGAGTTTCCCTCCATCCTATATTGGTGCGCACTCATTTTATATGGATTTTCCCTCCATTTGATCCTATCTGCTCCACTTTGATAGGATAATATCTTTATGAAGTTTCCCTCTATTTGGTTCTATTGGTTCCACTTTGAAAGATTGATATTTATATGGAGTTTCCCTCCATTTGATTCTATATGCTCTACTTTGAAAAATTGATATTTATGGAGTTTCCCTCCATGTTGTTCCATTTTGTTCCTCAATGAAGAGGATGTTATTATTGGAGTCTTTCCCTCCAAATTCAGATGATTTGATCCAATTTGAAGGCAATATGTTGTTAAATCCTCATAATCCATTCCATTGAGTATCCTAACAAAAATCATGATAATACTAATTTGATCAGCATTTCTCTCCTTTTACTTTACTTTCATATATTAATGTAATAATGATCTGCATACTTTATTTCTTAGATCATGAGTCATGCATGTTATGGATTGATCACCCATTAATTTGCAGTGGGATGATTCATTAAGTGGACTATCTATATCCACACGATTGATGCAAGTATCATTAGTTGGCCTTCTCTGTGGTCATTAGTATATTATTTTAATATACTTTACATGAGAACACTGATCAAACATTTTTGTGCTTATTGATAATATTTTGAGCATATAATATCTTGATATCAGGTTATCTCCATTACTTTGTGGTAACATGTTTTATTTTCCTCATTGTTTCTCTATGAGATTTTTATTATCCTTATTCAAAAGGATCTCTAATTTGAATATAACATGAAATACTTCTTGTGGATAGTTGTCTTGTTTCTTCTGTCTATGTTTTTCAGGTAATCCATCTAGGCACATACAAGATAGTATTTTTTTTTGTATTTTAATGACTTATCCACTTCTCTCTTGGCTCTATGAGGATCTATAATTGAAGACATTCTCAATGATCAAGTTGCTACTATTTAGAATTTTATTGTAAATTTTGGGTTTACTACCCTTTGATCTAATTTCCCCAAGTAAAGATTAAAGGGGGGTGTTAGAATTTATAATCTTTCCTTGGTTGTATTTATTAAATGGGATAAACCAAGGTATCCCTTATGTTGTTTGTCCTTTAGTCCACATGTGAGGACAAGTCTTTTTTGCAATTTCTTTATTAAGGAAAATAGTTTATTCCTCCTTAAGAGGATTATGACACTTGTTATGCACACACGTATGAATGTGGAAATCATTCACTTGGGAGTTACAAATAACTCTTCTTCTCATCTCTTTATAAGAGATGCTTCTCTCTCATTCTAAACACACAATCACAATGTAGTTCATGTAATGAGCCCTATGGCTCCACATTGTCTCCTTCTCTCTTTTTCTTCATTCTTAGGCATTTGCCTCATTCATATAATTCATAAGGGGTTTTCTTTGCTTTCCCCTTTTAAAATCCTTGTCTCCTCCTTTGTGTCGATCTTGGAAAGCTCTTATAAATTATGGTAATTATGTTCAATCAGAAACACTCTTGGATTAAATTATAATTCTTTATTTTTAGTTCATTTGATTTTATTATTTCTAACAATCTGGTACTCTTGATGTGGAGAAAATTCTCTCTCTAGCTTTTTACCCTTTAGTTTTCTAGCTTGTTTATTTTTATCCTCATGTGAAATTGTATTTTCTCATGCAAGAATGCAAGAGTTCACATTGTGTGTTGGGTTTCTCTGCATGGATTGGTGTGTATCCTCGCACAAGACCCCACACCAATTTGGGTGCTTTTATTGTTGGGTCAAGAACTTCCTTGAATTATTTTTTGCATTTCCTCATGTGAAAGGTAGATCCTCATGTATAGTGTTGCACTTCCTTGCACAAGATTATGTCATTATATTGTCCTCACACAAGAAGCATGGTTTATCTAGGCTTGGCTAGGGAAATTTTGGAAGCTGGTTTTGGACACCGTGTTATGTTTTACACCTTTTGAGTTCAAAATATATTTCCTCTAGATTTAAATATATCATTAAGTATAAGGTGACTTAAGATATATTTGAATATGTGCAACGAGTCTTTTGAGATAGGTTCCAAACCTTTGCGAGCTAACATAAAGATTCTAGGAAATTTGAGGGCTTTAGAAATTTAGACTTAGCCAAATTTCAGGGCTTCAAAAATTTAGAATTAGCCAAATTTCAAGGCTTCAAGATTTCAAACTTAGCCAATTTTTAGGAATCAACATTTTTTGTTCAGCATGGTGTTCAGTAGTTGAGTTGTGGTTCCTTTGCACCCTCATCATGTGTGAGACCATGTTTGGTCACTATTGTTTTCTTGTTTATGTTTTGGTCAGTGGTGATGCTTGGAGATCTTTGGTGTTTGGTTTTTTGGTTTGTCTTCCATTCTAATCTTTGTGATCTTTGTATGTTGGTTTTTGTGTGCATCCATACTTGTTAAAAAAAGGTTGTTTTTCTTTTATCTATCCTTGTTCCAAGGATCTCCGAGTGGGGCATTACAATCTTCTTTGATTTCTTTTCAACTTTAGTAACAACAATGTTAGTTTTGATCCTCTCCTTGGATTCCACATAAGTACCAAACCTTGGTGCCTCTTTAATCATAGCTTCATTCAACAATGCTTGAATGTCTTTAGTTGCTTGGTCAAAATTCACTTCATAATCTAATCATTTTAACCATGCAACCCTTGTTGAAACAACTTTGACTAGGATATTATTAGTATCAATAAGAAAACATATATCCTCTTTATATTTCTCAACTAAAGTTGGGGGAATCATATACCTTTGGTTCATCCTTATCTTAAATTTCTTAAAATATTCATCAATAGAAATTTCAAAATTATCCCATAGCACCTAGATAAGTTCATTTATTTGATAGATGACTGGAGTATTTGACTTCCAATTTTGCTAACTGACTGATGGTAAATAGTTTTTCATGTAAAAGAAAATACATACCAAAAGAGAAGGTAGCCTAGATTTTCTTCATGTTCTCTATCAGTTTCTTGAGTTGTAACTCAAAAATGTCATATTTGTGTCCTTTATTTACAATCTTGTAGCCTAGATCAACAACCACACACAAAACATTATTGTGCCTGCTACTAGATTGAAATATTTTGTAACCAACCTTATATACACCAAATTTTATCTCTAAATCCATGTTGGAATCTACCTTAAAACCTCTTCCATCCCATTTAGCTTTTATATTTCACTCAATCTCATCCTTCTGAACCATTCTGGATGTTTTAACCCCATCGATCATAGGGTATCCTATAATCATATGAATAACATCCTTGGTTATCTTTATTGGTTCATCCAACCACATGAACATGTCATTCACTTTTCTTAATACTGTTGGCACTCAAAATTGCGTTCTCATTTTGAGTGTCTATTTCAAATTTGGAGTCAAATCAAACCCCATAAATGAGATTGTACCTGGTTGTCACTCTGAGGCCTAAGTGGTGTTTTATGTTTCTAACACCCTCCATCCAGCTTATCCATATGTTCTATAATGATAAACTGTCATTCCAAGTCATTTGGCTAAGTCTTATTTTGAGCAAATGTCAAATATGCATTTTTCACCCATATCAAACAATGATAGGAGGCGATGTTTGTCGTTGAATATCTCGCACACAGAAATATTTCATGACATGCCACTTTGACAATAGCTAGTTTCCATAATGAGAGCCTATGTTTTAGATTTTGAGTCATTTTGAGTCTGTTTGACTAGGTTTTGAATCCCTCAATGTTGGTCATTTGTTGTTGTCTTGCTGACATAATTAATTCTGAATTCTAAGAAGCCATGTTTGACATGTTATAACTTTGATCCAGTTGACCAAAATGTTTAAATTCCTTTTGCGTTGCATTTTAGAGGTTAGAAACATGGTATGTTTCAAGTTTCAGCTTATGACGAATCCATCTGATCAATTTTCAAACATGATTCTAAACACAATTTCTATCTTTTTACTAGTGTCAGCATTTGCAGATTTGTTAGTACCCATATTTGTGGTATTATAACTCATAATCCATGATTGGTGAGATCAAATGGATTGTACCATTGTGTTGTCCTCTAAAAATACTTTGAGTCTGTCAATTTGCAGGTCATGAAAAATCCATTTGCACACTTTCCTAGGTCAATTCCATTTACAAAAAATATTTTATGTCAGTGTTTCTAGTTTGCAAATTCTAAGTAGCCTACTTTGGCCACTCTCCATTTGCACCCTATTATTCATCATGAGCCCAAATTGCAGATTTATAATGTCCTCATGATAGAGAACCAATGCCCCAGTTTTCATCTTCCCAAGTGTCCATTTTCCTAGTTTTCAAAGCCAAATCCAAACCCAATTTATTGTTTTCTAACATGTTTAATTGTAGGTAATTCTGGGAAGGCAATTTTGTTAGCGAATATCTTTTGACCCCAAATTTTTCATGAGATGAGATTTGACAGGGTGAAAGTATGCAGAATAGAGATTCAGTGTGCCAATTTTTAGAGCCTGATCAGAGGTTTGGATCAATTTTTAAAGCCAGTCAAAGGACCCTCTAGCATTAAATTGGCAAGTTGCAGAAAGGGATGAGTTAAGTTTCAAACATTGATTTAGTGGTGAAATTTGATTTGGATTTGTATCAGATGACTAATGGATTATTTTAACAGTTCAGTTGTTTGGAAACAAAAAAATTTTAGCCTAACCCACTTTGGGGTTCGACTAATTACATCAGACTGATAAGAATAAAAAATTATTATTCACCAAGCAACATAGTCAAAATTGATATGCACAACTTTATGACATATAGCCATCTGGTATCTAGGCCGTGACCTATCTTAATCTTATGCTTGGATCAAATGGAACAAGAAAAAGCCTTTTAGAATGTGAAATTGCATTAGGCCTTGCTGGAGAACCCCAATTACTTGGAAAAGCATCTTGTATAGGTGATTATGTGAGAGGAATTGAGTGGAGTTGGCATTGTAGGTTAAAAAGGATATGGAGACTAGAGGTTGTGATCCCGTTCTTACTACTTGCACAATGGTGATTCACCAGCTCTACAAGTCAAACAAGATAAATGAAGCTTATGAACTCCTTGATAAGATTGGCCATAGGAGCATTTATACTAATATAATCAAAATTAGAGGACACTTGATCCAATTTCAAAACCTTGAGGCTTTGAGCCAAAGCTCTGTACAAAGATAGGGATATCAAAGCTATCACTTTCAAACAGTCTTATTATGATCTCACAGGCTCAAGATTTGATAACAAGACTCTCCAACACTCAGTTGTTTACAAGCCATGTACATATAGCCCAATAATGTTGGTTTCTAGCACACTTCCTCCACTTAAAATTCAATGATCAATATCATGACCAAGATGTGCAAGTTTGAGTTTTCCTTGGTTTTGATTGACCAGATGCAAGAGCAAGGACTAGTTACGACCAGACAATTACTATTTTAATGAGAAGATATGCTAGGGTTGGAATGGTCAAAGTTTCCATCTATACTTTTGAGAGGGTTGGAAAGTTTGGCTTCGAATCCAACTTGGAAATGTTAAATATTTGCTAGATGCTCCTTCCAAGGAAGGGAAAGTGGGTCCTGCCACATTGTATTTTGAGGAGAGGAGATTTGAGTTGGAACTTTTTGCGGTAACATACAATATTCTCTTGGCAAGAAAATGGTTTGCAAGAAGAGCCACAGGTTTAAACAAGGATGACATTCATAGGAGGTAGAGTACCAAGATACACATGCAAGAAATAGGAAGGCAGTCTAGTCCAAAGTGTTGAGAAAATGAAGGGGGAGCCACATGCTCATGAAGACTTTACAAAAAGAGAAGATGGTGAATGGATGAACCAAACCCTTGGAACAGGTCACAGTTAGAAACCTTTGCCAAACAATATTGGAGAAAGCATAATTGCTTGGCTCAATAAATTAAGGAGTTCAAATGGTAGCTTACCTACTTCCAAGATTTGTCTAAACATGTAGAGAATGATGCAAAACAATGCAGCAATTTTTTGCACTCAGGAGACTTTGGAGGAAGGGTGTAAGTTAATTAATGAAACATGGAAGAGCTTCAAAGATGTCAAGATAAAAGATAGGAGTCTCATATGGAATTCTGATTTGATAGAAACAATTGAACTAGAAAACCTTCTAATCGGTGCTTGCATCACCATGCACTCAGCAGAGGCTAGAAAGGAAAATAGAGGAGCCCACACTAAGAGGAGGAGGCTCAATCTCAATTTCAATCTGACTTCATGTATACAAATATATTGATCAAAAAGTTTCAGAAGTGGCCAGGAAGCTTACACATAGGATGAAGTTGAGGATAAGAGAGAAATGCCATGAGAGGAGTCAACTAAGTCTTGGGAAGGCGGCAACAGAATAGGGATCCCCACATGTATAAGAAAAGATGTCTCCTATTCATTGAAGCCTACAGTAAAGATGGAGTTACAGATAAGTAACATAATAACCACAATGAGCATCTACATTCACAATGCATCTCATAGCTAAGAGAAAATCACAAAACAATAACCCACATCTGAACCATGAACAGAGCAGCTCCACATCCAAGTAGTGCACGCAAAGAGGATGTCCATCAGACAAGTGAGATGTCATTTGAAGGGGAGTCTCAAGCAAGAGCAGGGAAGTCAGATGAAAAAAGGGGGGCTCAAGACTAACTAGTGGTAGATCTGGAAGAAACATGCATAAGATAGAGTGAAGTTGTAGTGTTTTAAGCAAAGGGAAGACATATTGCATTGTCCCACATTGTTTAAGTGATGGGATTTTTAGTTCTTTAAATGCTAAAGCATTTAGTAGAGATGTGATATATAAGACTGAGGCTTTTTGAAAGCCAAGCCCACATGTGGTGGACCCTAGTGCTTGGCCAACTAACTGGCAATAGAAAATAAGTTTTGATGTAGAATGCAAGACAAGGTTGCTGGAGATAAAGCTGCCAGAATTGTCATAAATCTAGCTAGTCACTACTTCACTAGCCAAAAAATCCAAGGTTTTTTGGCTAGTAACATAACGAGTCACCAAAAAACCTCCAAAATTTGGCCAAGATAAAATGCAATGTAGGTTAGGCAATAGAGTGTCATGGTGATGATGTGGCATCAGTGAGCAGGATGAGCTCATTGGAAAAGTTGCCAAAATTTGGTGGTCATTATGTCACCACCAGAAAAGTTGAGAAATTCTGGCAACTGACTTGGCAACTTGCCAAAAATTTGAAGAATCTAGCAAAATATAGGGTGGGTCCCATGCAAGTTCAAAGCTACTCAAAAGGTGACACATGGCACCGAGGTTGAGGTCATTGGCCAGTAACATGATGACATGTGGCACCATAAGATAGGTGGAGGGGATATAAAGAAGTTTAAAATAAAAAATATATGTTGCATGTTCATTCAAATTTGAAAAATTTGTTTCCAAATAATGAATTTCTATAGTTTGAACTATAGACCTTTTTTTAATTTTTCAAATTTATTCTTTTATTCGCCAAAGCCATGAACAGAGGTTTGATCTTTAGAAGGCCATAATAGGGACATTTTTTATTGAAAGTGGTTGCTCCAATATACCACCGGAACTATGAAGGTCTGAATTTTTTGAATCTGAGGTCAGTTTTAGCATAGGCGTTCACCAGTTTCTACTATAAGTCAATTTGTGATTTTTGGGGCATTGGTAGCAAAACAGGAAAATTTGAACATGGAGCATCAGAATTGGTTAAAGGATAGTTCTAAAGGCTTGTTGGGATCTGAATGTGAAGAAAATAATCTTTAAATAGTTTTCTTGCATTCTAGAAGTTACTTTTCAACTAATTTTTTACTTTTACCTTGTGTTCATTTTAACATCAAAAATTAGTTGCATCCTTTCATCATTTAGATTTATGAGATATTTGATGCCTTTGAGAGGTAAAATGATGGGATTTGAATTGTAGTTATAGAGAGAAGGTAGAGAGAGGCTTTTTCATCTTTTTGGGAAGGAATTTTGAGGGTACACATGTCATCTACATAATGAATCCAGGAATTGCTTACTCTCTATTTATGCTTTCTTCTTCTCTTTTGTAGGGGTTAACAGTTTTCTCTGGGTAATACTAGCAGGGTTCCAGTGTTTTACTGTGAAACCATTTTCTTCAGCATATTCTCTCTTGTATGAACAACATTAGGAAGGACAATACAGATAGTTCAGATCTGTTAGGTGTTTTGTGTGTTTTCATTTTCATGCATATGACTGTATTAATTTCAAGGAAATAAATACAAAGAGTAGCAGATGATTGAGTTTCAGCTTGAATCTTGTCTCCTTTATCAGTTAATTTTCAATTTTTTACAATCTTTGACATAGAGCTTAGGTTTTAGTTCTCATGAGTCTCTATATATCCATAAGTTTATATGCCTTAACATTGTCTTCATATCCAACGGAAGTACAAGGCCTAGGTGCTTGTGCCTTGCATCCCCTGGAAGATAGGTTTGCCCATGCTAGACAACTGAAGACTCTGAAGTGACTCACAACTGATTTTTTGTTACACCATGCCTCAAAATGAGTCTTCCCATCTAAGGCATTATGACGAGACCTATTAAGTATGTGAGTAGCACTACTAATAGCTTCGACTTCTAATGTAGGATCAAGAGACTTGGCCTTTATCATGCAACTTTCCATGGATTTAAGAGTCCTAATCCTTAGTGCTACAACATCTATCTTGTGTGGACTAAATGCTGGCAAGTGCTAAAGATCAATTCCCTCATGTTTGCAAAAGTCTTTAAGTCTTTTGTCTATATATTTTTTCTCATTGTCCACCCATAGAACCTTGATGGCTTTCCTTGATTTGCACTCAACATGAGTCTTAAAGGCATGAAGCTTATGAACCACTTCATTCTTGTGATGAAGGAAGTAGATCCAAGTGAATCGTGAAAGGTCATCAACAAAAGTAAGGATGTAGTGGCCTTAGCTGATTGAACTCACTACAAAAGGACCTATTAAAACCATGTGAATCAACTACAACACAATTGGTACTTTGGAAGACTTTCATTTATCATACTTCTCTTCAAGATGCATATCCACTAAACATGATGAACACTCTCCCTTAGAAAAGTTGACGTTAGGTAGACCTTTGACCATTCTATTTGTACAAAGTTGTTGAAGATGGTGGAAGGCAAGATGACCAAACCGCTCATGCCATAGTTTTTTTTGTGAATATGAGTGAGTTAGCAAGGCTTGAGAAGGAGACTTAGGCATAAAGTGGGAGAAGGAATAAAACCTCTTGTGATATTGCTATCAGGATTTAACTGTGTAATTTTGATTCAAACTCATTGACCCAGTTAAATTACACAAAATTACACAATTAAATCCTGATAGCAATATCACAATTTGACTTGTTGTGGAAATTATCTCCTACTTATCAATAAAACCTCTTGTCATCATTGACTTTTCCCACTGTAATCAATGAATTATCTCTAAGACTATGCACCATCACTGAATTTGGAAGGAACTCACCTTTGCGACCATCTCCAAGGTGAGTGATTTGGTAAACTGATAGGAGATTGGAGCTAAGGTTTGGAATGTAGAGAACATCTTTGAATTCCCCATTTTCCATTTCCACATGTCCTTTCCCTTCAACTTCCATTTTAGTATCATCTCCCATGAAGATGTGTGGTGCCTATGACTACTTCAATAAAGAAAAGTCTTCCTTTGAAAAACCCATATGGTAAGAGGCACCTAAGTTAAGTATCCATTCTGTAGAAGAACTTGGATTTTCCATAAGTACTTGCCCTTTTCCCTTTCAAGAGGTTGGAGTTGAATCCTTTGAAGTACCTAGTGCTTGAATCTTGTTCTTCCTTATTAGATTTTCCAACTCATCGATTCTTTTAGTCTTACAAATATGCTCATCATGATTTGGCTTTTTGCGGTATGCACAAAAAAGTTTGTCCTTCTTTTCATTACTTCCCTTCTTGTTGGAAGAAGAACTACCTTGTTGTGAGGAGGACTATTGTGTCTCAAATTATGGTTTCTGCTTCCACTGCTTCTTCTTCTTGTTGCTAGAACTTTTCCTTCCTTGACTTGATTGGTGCTTATCACTAGCCACCAATGCTTTGGTCTTTGATGTCATAAGAAATCCTAAATCTATCAAGTGAGATTTTTCAACAATCAATATCTCTACAAATGCATCAAATGTAGGCTTCTTGTAAGAAATTACCATGGTTAACCTGTGAATATTAAAACTTGAAACAAATGAAGTATACTCTGAAGGTAGCCTCTTTAGGATGTGATGAATCAACTTATCATCCTTCATGGGATTTCGACAATCTTTAAGTAGTGCCCTATCTCATTGGCTTTGTTGATGTAATCCTAAATTATGTCAATGTTATTTGGATCCAAGAGAAGTAGATCATCCTCAATCTGAAATCCCTTTTCTTCATCCACCTTACCATATAATGATTCAAGTTTGTCCCAAGCTGGTTTGGATTCTATATAACCAGTAATGTGAAAGAAGAGATCTCTATGAATACAACTCCTAATAATTCCTAAATCTTTTTGGTCTTGTTTTTCCACTCAATGAGTTCTTTAGCATTAGTAGGTTTGGTAATTGTACCATCAACATAAAGACTATAACCTTTTTCCATTAATCTACTCCATGCAATATCTTTCCATGTAGAATAATTGTGTGAAGTTAGAGGTGGACATTTAAATGAACCCATGATGCTGAAAATGGAAAGAGCACAAAAGAGAGACATAAGAACATAGTAACACCCCCCTTTTCACTCAATCAAAAGATCCCCCCAAAAAAGATGCTTTTGGCACTTTATAAGTAGTGCATGTACAATGGGCCACTTGTCAAAATAAACAAAGTGGACTTTCTAGTTTCTCTATTACAACTACCTTTTGAGGCCCAAATCTATCACTAAGCATTGTAGCTTAGATGTATAACAATTCTTAAAAGTAATTAAGGCTTTACAATGTAGAAAAATCCCTAATTCTTTGTCCACACAATCCTAGAATCTGACTGTAGATTTGGAAAGTAGACAGAAGATAACACACTTTCAAAAAAATAGAACCTAAAAAAGTGACAAGATGTGCCCATATGGAGCATTTGAAATTGCAAAATGCAGGATTAAGTTGGTATAGTCACCAAAAAATGCAATTTCTAAAAAATCCTTGAACAAAAACCATAAAAGAACACCACCATTGGAAAGTTCAAGAAATTCTACCCAATTTCAAAAAAATTGCACCTGAATCCGAGTCTAGATGACCAAGTTATGAGCTCGCAAAGTAAAATTACCAAATCAAAAAGAAATATAGAGCATAGTCATTGTAGCAATTCAAAATTTCTTGGGAATGACGATTAGACGGCTATCAAAAATTTATCCCATGAAATGTTGACATTAGCAAAAAATCAACAGCCTAGGGTGACGTGGCAGCTAACTAGATTGTTTGAATAGTATGGATGTGACATGTGTCACTGTACAAAATACTTGCATGTCAAAGGTATGACTGTTGACTATATGATGACATTGCTATCCAACAAGATGCTAACTAGGTAGGTGACATGTGTTGACATGGTGCCAAGTGTCAATCTTGCATGGCAGCAAAAAATTTGGATTCCACATAGCAAATGCGGCAGTTCCAGGGTGGAATGTGGTAGGTTTGACAAGCTATGTGTCAGCCTTGGATATGGCAACCTCCACTGACACAGGCATTGTAGAAGTCCAAAGTGTCATTGTAGGGATGACACGTGTTGTGGGACAATGTGGGCATGTGTTGGCAGAGAATGCTAGAAAAAATTGTCATGGGGCTAGAAAAGTGCACCGATCATTAGAAATGAATAACACAACGCTCGGACTAAAATTAATTCAATAGATAGTCACCACCAAAAATACAAAAAAGGGTGCCAGAATATCTAATCAAAATTCCACATGTATCATGGGTAAACACCTAAAGGTGTTTAAAAGTGCATGGTCACGAGCATAAAACAAAAGCACCCAGAAGACTTGGTCGCCGGTGTGTGGGGCTCACTAGTTTTGACGAGTGAAATATATTTAAGCAAGATTATGTTGTACGATGCTCGCTAATTGTGGTAGCTCACCGTAGAAATATGAAATATGCTTGTTGATTTAAACCTACGATTTATAAAATGTTCCTCTACGAACAAACAAAATATACTCTATGTAGGGTCAAGATTTGACAACCCAATACCTACAAAAAAAATTCTTTGCTACTTGCCCGAAGGGAAAAAATAATTTCAAAATAATATAGTTGAAAAATGCAAAGAAATTTAAAAAGCAGATCTGAATAAATGAATTAAATAGATATGCAAATGACCATATAAGAAAACATATATCCTCTTTATATTTCTCAACTAAAGTTGGGGGAATCATATACCTTTTGTTCATCCTTATCTTAAAATTCTTAAAATATTCATCTATAACACTTTCAAAATTCTCCCATAGCACCTGAATAAGTTCATTTATTTGATAGATTACTGGAGTATTTGACTTCCAATTTCTCTAACTGACTGATGGTAAATAGTTTTGCGTGTAAAAGAAAATACATACCAAAAGAGAAGGTGGCCTAGATTTTTGTCATGTTCTCTATCCATTTCTTGAGTTTTAACTAGAAAATGTCATATTTGTGTCCTCTCTTTACAATCTTGTAGCCTAAATCAATAGCCACACACAAAACACTATTGTGCCTGCTGCTAGATTGAAATATTTTGTAAGCGATCTTATATAAACCAAATTTTATCTCTAAATCCATGATGGTATCTACCTTAAAACCTCTTCCATCCCATTTAGCTAAATTAATGACAGGATATCCTATAACCATGTAAATAACATCCTTAGTTATCTTTATGGGTTCATCCAACCACATGAACATGCCATGCACTTTTCTTAATACAACCCTAATCCATCTTGTTTTGAAGTTTTCTTTAAAAATGTAGGGTATGAATGAGTCTAATTGACTCCAAATGTTCAAACTCTTCTTTCAATTTTCCATCAATGCACATTTTATCATACACCTCTTAAAGTTCGTGATCACCAAAATCTCCAATTTTATAGTAATAGAATAAATGAATATCATTGACTAGAAAAACCCTAGGTGGAATTGCATATAGGGCTCCTGACTTATTATTTTGCATTGTGATTTCTAGGTATAATTTATACTTCAACTCTTCACATGTCTCATTCCAGATCAGCTTCACTAGGTTTAATTAAGGCTTGGTCTATCTCTTTAAGCTCATGGAGCTAGAGGCCATTTTCACTATGTAGGGTTTCAAAAAGTACTTAACAAAAATTTTGGTTAACATTCAACTTAGTTCTTAAATTCAATGATAGATTCTTACCTCAAAAGCTTTGGCAAACAAGTCTTCACTCAAATTTCTTGACTTAACACTTAGCTTCTTCAAAATGTAGGGTGAAACAATGAAAATAAAAAACCTTTTTTTATTTAAAGTAAAGTTACCTTTTTTTGACCACTAGGGTTCATTGATTACATGGCACTCCACTAACTATTGTATTTAATGAGACTAGTTACCTTTAGTAACTTGGTCACTAGCCAATTCCACAATCACTCGAGTGACATAGTAAACTTGATTCAAATTCAGGTAGAGTGACATCTCACCTTTGATGTTACAAGCTTGATTACTACTACTGGCACATAGTTACTAGCTTTCTTAGTTAAGCTTAATTGATTTCAATATGTTCACACTTCATAATTGTCCTTGCACATCAAATACTATAACGATATGGACTTCTTTCCACTTTAACCTAGGAATTGATGTCATATTTTTCAATGATAATATAGTTCCTAACCTCCTTATGTGGTTTAGTCAGAGGTAGAGGTTTCACCTAATCCCTTTGATGATGTGTCCCCGCTCTTTGCACTTGATGTCTCATTTTCTTCCATCCTCCTCACTAATTTCTTATTCATCTATTCATGCATTTTATCTACACCTACTTTTCTTTTACTTTTGGAATTATTATTGTAATAATTTTCCTTAGGGAAAAATTCACCCAAGAACTAAGAATTCAAACACAAGCACAACTATAGACCAGAAAGAGAGATTAGGATCAAAATGATTATATTTTCATTCAATATGCACTATGAAAGTACATTGGGAGTGCCTGTATATAAAGGCCTCTGAGATACATCTAGAATGCCTCAGAATCAACTACATGATAAGTCATACAACCAGGCACATGTCCACCAGGTATGGGTTATCCTTCGTTAAGCATGGAAGTAAGTGCTATGATGAGAGGATAAGCCTACAAGGGTGTAACACACAAATCAGTGTTGTAGACAACATGTGCTAAAAGGGGCATGCAAATAACTGTGTTGTCTACATGACAACTTAGTGAATGATGCAAACTTGAGTGTTGTAGATAGCATGTGCTGAAATAGAGTTGTGTACTTCTATCTTGTCAACATGACAACTCAAAAAGGTGGCCAAACTCCTAAGTGTCTCAAAAATAAAATAATAAAATAATGTATTAACCTAAGTAAACTTAAGTAAGTGTAAATAGTAAATAGGTATTTACACCAACAGTTATCATTTGTTGTTATAACTCAATTTTTATGGTTCCTACTTAGATGATTGACTTTGTGACAATTATAACTTGCCATGCCCATGTTTCTCTAGTTACATGCATTGACATTAAGGTCAATTTTTTTTATTAGTGACTCACACTTAGTCAATTGGTTAAACAACTACCAAGCTTATCTTGAAGTTTTCTATGTTAACCGAGTAATCCAGGTTCTAGCAAGTTCTACAATTGCTACCAAGTTTTAGAATTAGTATTTAATTCATGCTAAGCAATATCTACTAAATTCATTAGTGATAGTGAAAACTAAGCTTCATAGTACTAACTAAGTTGCATAGTATCAACCACATTCTCTAGTGTCTACTAAGCTTGTAGTGTTAGTGTTGACCAAGCCATGCAGTGTCAACCAAGTGATTTAGTTTATAAACCAAGTTTCACAGTGTTCACCAAGTCACTAGTTTTAACTGAGTTTAGACTACTTTGAAGTGATTAGTATGAACTGAGCTTTTATGTCTACTAAGCGCATGATAATTTCAAGTGTTGACAATGGTTGTTGAGTATCAAAACCTCATTGATTTTGTCTTTAGAATCTGTGTGCCAGCAATTGAGCAAACTTTTGTGATCTTGAGGGAAATTTATATTGTAGCCAACTTTGATAAATTTTATTTTGAATTGGTATATATGTAATGTATTGTATCATATTCAAATACCATGTAATAAGAAATGATGCAAATATAGAGAGAAGAAGTGTGAAGTGAAAAGGCTACAAGTAGTATAAGGAGTAGAAAAGATTTATATATCACATCAAGGTGATTATTACATTTCAAAGGAATCTCAACCAGAAAATCAGAATTGTAGATCAGAGATCAGTCATTGGTTCATCCTAATAGGTGTATCAATTAAATCCTTTAACAATGTAGACTTAACAGTCTTTTGCAAATCTCTTTACCGAATGCATACTTCATTTTATGTTTTGTAAATCCTTTCACAAGGTGGATCTAGCAGTCCTTATTGCTCCTAACATAGAAAATCATCAGAAGTGATCAATTGTAAGCCTTAAATGGCCAACTTTATATTGTAGTACTAAAGCTTGTGGTTTTCATCCCTAGCCCAGTTTTACTTTCTATCTGGAAGGTTTCTAGGTCACCATATCTTGTGTCAATATGTTATGAATGTTTTATTTCTTAATTCAATCTTTCATGCAAGAAATTTTATCAAAATATATATGAAGGATTAATTGGTGAAATAAGATTAAGTTTTATTGGTTCCTGATTCACCCCTCCCCTCTTAGTAACCTAGTCTATCTTATATTTCCAACAATTGGTATTAGAGCTATTGTGGTTCTCAGAGAAGAAGTTTAATAACTTGAGAAAATATTAGAGGTGATGGAGGTATACAGGCTAGATAAGGCTATTAATAATGAAAATTTATATTTGAAATTGGCTATTGGGAAACTAAAGAAAGAAAATGAGCAACTCTCTCAATCATTGAAAAGAAGAAAAAATCTTGCAGCACAAACAAATGACAATCTCTACACTAAAGAAGGAATTGAAGACATCTATTCAAAAAGACATTCAAATGAATCTTATGATGCAATCAAATATCTATTAGAAAAGAATTCCAATCTTCAAGAAGAATTTAGAAAGCTAAAAAGAGAACAATAAATTTAGTTAGTAAGATAATGTGAAGTCGTGGAAGAAAAAGACAAAGAAAAAGAAGAGATAGAAGGAAAGAATAGTGAAAGTCAAAATTTGTCCCTTCAATAGGTAGACTTCATTGATCAACTCACTAATGAAAATGAAGAAATCATGAATCTCATATCAGAGAATGAAAGATTGCAAAATGATCTAAACATTGAAAAGTAAACTAATGAGAGGATGATGAAATCTCAAGTAGACATGAATTAATTGAATGAGAAAAGTATGAATTAGTTCAAGGAGAAAAGTCAATATAGATATAAAGGCAAAGCATGAATAGGATAGATGGAAGAAAGTGAATCATCCAAGCAAGGAGCTTAAAAGAGTCAAAGGCCTACTTGCAATCACTATGGTAAGTTAGGTCATACATCAAACAAATGTTGGAGCAATGATAAAGAAAAATTCAATGGAAAGTGTTACAATTGCAATAAGCATTTTCATAGAGCAAGTGAATGCAAGGAGAAACCAAATTTTGAAGAAAAATGTCACAAATGCAAGAATTATGGACACAAATCTTCTAAATTCAAAATGAAGATATTGAACCTAGTAGAACAAATTGTGAAAGCTATATTTGGATGGGACTACAACACTTGGTGTAGATGACACTACTATGGAGAATTTGGGCACATTGGGGAAAATTGTGTGAAACATCACATGAGGGCAAGAGAAACCACCAGAAGATGTTTTATTTGTATAGAACTTGGACATCTTGTCAAGAACTATATGAACACTGGAAGAGTTGAGGATGAAAAGAAAGCCAAATCTGACAATATGAGAAAGAAGATGAGGTAGCAATGGATTCCAAAATATTTTAAAAATGCAAGTCAGAGTCATGAAGCATATATCACTCAAGAATTGTGTGACTCAAGCATTTCAACCCTATCTCCCATAGGAAGAACTAAAATTGAGACTCTAAAGAAAACATCTTACATCAGTTCCAGCTAGCTAGAAGGAAAGATTCATATTAGCATTCAAGATTCAAAGGGATCATTGAGTGTTTGCAAAAACTTGAGACCTTGTTGAGCTAGGTTAGGTTGCAAGACCCTGCTAAGCAAGGTTAGGATACACTAAAATATAGTGTGGACACTGATCAATGAGTGACTCTACTGAGCATTAAGGTTGAACCAAGTGGAAGATAGTCTATCATCGAATGAGCAATCATACCAAGCATTTATAGTGATTGAAAAGTGAAAAAAAATTAAAGAGGAGGAAATCAAATTGATTTTTACCATAAATTTTCAAAGAGCTATTTTCAAGGGTTATTTTTGTGCTTCCAAACAACCTATGTGTTTTTTGTTGAAGACTTTTGTGTTTTCTTAAAGCCTATCGAGCATGGCATCCTCCAATAGCAAAACCAGGAAAGGATCTAAGATGTTGGTTCATGGAATTAAATGGAAGGCACTAGATTTCAAGTTGAGTCCAATAATTACAAAAATGCTTGACCCAACTGGAGCTCAATCACAAATTCCACCCAAGGTATTACATTTTACTGATATTTGTTCACATTTTCATTGTTCAATCCAAGAACTTGGAAACCTAGAGATGGATGAATCTTTGAACAAGTTATATCCATCAACATTTTCATTGTTGAATACAAGAACATGGAACCCTTGAGATTGATGAGCCTTTGAAGAAGTTATGTGTGAATGGTGTGTTGAAACTCAAGCATCAACATTTGGAGACCAAGGGTTTGACACATATTTTGAATATGCCCCAAGATTTTAAAAGTAAATGGATCAAGTTTATTCTCAATTGTGTACACAATGGGTAGTTATGGTTGGAGTAGCCTGTTCGAATCTCAAAAAAATGATTCATGGGATAATATGATTCCTAATGTTGAATAAAGACAAGACTACCAAAACCCTAAGTCAAGTACAACTAGAAAAGAAGATTCTTATCAAGTGGGATGGAAGAGGAATCAAGATCAACAAATAACTCAAAGATCTATAGCTCTGGTCATCTCAACAATGTATCATGTGAGGTAGTTGATATGGCTCTCAAGGTAGTGAAGAACAACCTATTTTTTGACCTTGCTGAGCTAATGTTGAATCGGTTCAACAAGAACATGGAGAGCATTAGAACTTCAAAGAACAATATGTGTAAGTTTGGTTCACTCTTAACTTGTTTATTCATATTTGTGCAAAAGTTTTTCCCTTCTAAAGGTTTAGTTATATGGAGAAAAAATGTACCAGTATTATATCATATTAATGAATATATAGAAGAGATGGGTGAGAAATTTGTTAGTATCATGAAAAATTATTTTTATTCATTCAAGGAAAAAATGAATAGTAGATATAGAATTCCTAAGAAATTTTTAGAAGATTACAAGGATGATGTTTCTTTCATGGTGGACTATGATAAAGTGTACATTCAAGTAGTCAAACCTAGAGTAGTGTGGGTTAAGCCTCTAATCTATGAGGTTAACATTGATAACATCAAAGATCTATAACTCTGGTCATCTCAACAATGTATCATGTGAGGTAGTTGATATGGCTCTCAAGGTAGTGAAGAACAACCTATTTTTTGACCTTGCTGAGCTAATGTTGAATCGGTTCAACAAGAACATGGAGAGCATTAGAACTTCAAAGAACAATATGTGTAAGTTTGGTTCACTCTTAACTTGTTTATTCATATTTGTGCAAAAGTTTTTCCCTTCTAAAGGTTTAGTTATATGGAGAAACAATGTACTAGTATTATATCATATTAATGAATATATAGAAGAGATGGGTGAGAAATTTGTTAGTATCATGGAAAATTATTTTTATTCATTCAAGGAAAAGATGAATAGTAGATATAGAATTCCTAAAAAAAATTTATAAGATTACAAGGATGATGTTTCTTTCATGGTGGACTGTGATAAAGTGTACATTCAAGTAGTCAAACCTAGAGTAGTGTGGGTTAAGCCTCTAATCTATGAGGTTAACATTGATAACACCAAAGATATCATTGAGGCACTATTGGATGAGCCTGTGGATCCCAAGGCCACATATTTTGGAACTTATGATGAAGCCAAAGCTAGAATAGAAGTTGAATCAAGCTTCCTCAAGAAATTAGCAAAGGAAAGAAGAGGATAGCAAAGTTGAGGCAAGCAAGTTCTACTCTCCTATTAACTAAAGGAAAAGGATATGATGTAGAAGAAGATGAAACAAAGGATGAAGTAGAAGAAACAAAGTCTAAAGAAGAAGAGCTAATTAGGAAGAAAGGCAAGGTTAGCATAACCAAACCTACCAAGTCATCTATTGCAATATTTACTAGAACAACATCAAGGTCTAGAAAGAAATTGAAATTAGGTAAGGAGGATGCTAAGGAAGTCATTTTCAAAAGGCCTCTACCTACATTTCCAGAAAAATTAAAGGAAATTGAAGGAGGATCTAGAATGGAAAACTTCAAATCCCTCATATATGAAACCAGGAATGCAGATGAGAAGAAGAAAATTAAGGACATGTTGATGTTAAAATTGGGTAAATGGAAATACTCTCTTGATCAACTTGTATAGCAAATTCCCAACGAGCTTATGCAAGTAATTAAGCCAAGATGGGAAAATGCTAAGAAAACTATAAAAGACATCTATAAATAGACTCTAAGGTAGCTCATGCCAAGTCTTAGTAATAAAGAGGTGAATAGTTCCATGAAGAAAACTGAGGAGAAGCTCACTTTGGAGTTCAACAGATGTATTGTGCTAATAAAAGACATAGAATCCATAATGAAGACAACTACTTTTTTGTTCATGTTAGTGATATGGAAGATAAGGAAGACATCAAGGAAGATGATAAAAAAGATTATGTAGATGATGTAAATCTAGATGAGGAGGAGCAAGAACAAGAAGCTAATGAGGAGAATCTCCCTGAGATTTAAAGTATTGAGGAAATTGACCCAGAGAAGATTGTATTAGCAATAATGGCTTCATTTCCTTACTCTGCAAGCAAAGCTTTAATGCTATTAAGCTTAGAGAAAGCTTCTTCTGACTTGGTTGTGGCAACTATTGCAACACCATGCACCCAACCAATCTTTGCACTTGTTCAACTAAGTACCATATTTACTGAAGTGATCTGCACTTTATCTACCAAGCAACTAGTGCCTCCACCATCATCAGATTTGGATACACAACAATAAGTTATTTCTATTGTCATTGCAATATCTACTTTTATTTCTAGCCCTTCTATTTCTACTATTTTTACAATTCCAAGTGTGCAAATAGCAAGTACAATGATAGTTGAGAATAAGCCTCAACAAAGTACAAAAGTTTCTAATAAGAATAAAGGTAAATAAGAAGGCATTGATCTTGATAAGGATGTAGTTATCCCAAATTGGTACATCTCTACTATGAATCCTAATCAAATTAACATAATGGGTAAACTATTGCAAATGAGAGCTAAGAAACAAAAGCTTAGAGAAGAAAAGAGTAGAGAAAACCAAGTGCTTAAAGATGCAAATAACATATTTTTAGATGCACTAAATATTGAGGTTGATAGTACACAACTTATTTTGGTTTAGTTAGAAAAATTTGTCTAGAAACTCAAAAAAGGTTTGAATGGACAAGAAAAGTTTTTATGGAGAGTAGACAAAAAATTTGAGAACAAAGTATTGGAGCAAGTTGCACAAAAAATTGCAATAAATCAAGTAGAATTGTCTAATATTCTTAGCTCATTGGAAACCTCTACAAATAATGTCACTTCATTATTCAACAAGTTGTGTGATACATCTATCTTCACTTAGGGAATCAAAGATAAACTATCTAATATAGATGAAGACTTGAAGGCAACTGCACACTAGTTGTCACTTGACCCGAGCTACAGTTCTGCTCACTACTCAAAGATTAGATTTTTGACTAATTTGCAAGCATAATTTTTAAGGGAAGAAGAAAGGATCAGTTCCACACTTGTAGACATCCAAGGCATGATTCTTTTGAAAATGGATGCATTATAGAAACACAATACACATGCCAAATCTCTCATCCATGATATTAACTTCTCCATAGTTGATCGCATGATGGAGTTATTAGCAAAAGTATAGATTGCATGTCATGCAAGCAAGCTATTATAAGAAAATTGGGACAAGAAAATGGCATTGATTTTGAAGGTGTAGAAGTTGATGAAAGCCAACTTCACAGTGCACCAAGATCACTTGCATGCAAATAACCTACTAAAGAGAAACCAAAGAAGGAGGGAACAAGAGCTTGAAGCAACAAAGAGAAATTATATTGTAACAATGTGAAAATGAAATTGCTGTACAAAAATGAAAAGGGAGAGCCTATTTATAAAGGCCTCTAGGAAGCTTGTAGAACAAGCTTAGAAAGTGATAGAAAGTGCTAGGAGATAAGAATGATAACTAAGCATACATCCAAAAAAGGTGGGATATCATTGATCAAGGTGAGAGGATAAGTATGACTTAGATAGGAACAAACTCCCGTGTTGTTAACAACTCCTAGACTACAACTAATAAACAAATGCTTCTAACTAAGTAAATTTAAGTAAAAGGGTAAATAATTATTATTTACTCTAACACCCCCTCCTCCCCCTTAAGTGCAAATTAGGGGAATGTGCTTAAGCTTACAAAAGCTAAAATGAAAATGCAAAATGCATCCCCACAATGAGGCCATGTTAGGTACCCATGAATAATGCAAAGAAATCTCTGTAAACTAGAGACAAAGGAGAAAAACCAGTGGGAAAAACCCCTCTCCAAAAAGAGATAGCTGAAAATTTAGTGAAGGACTAAAGAAGCCTCCAGCAAGAGGAATGTCCCAGAAAATAGGAACAAGAGAAGATCATGAAGAGCATCACTAAAGCATGAAGAAGCCACAAACTCTATCAGAAAGAAACTATTGATCTGAAGAACCTCCATGGAAATAGAAGACATGAACTGAGAATGTCTATATGGTAGATGATCCATCTCACCGAAATGCATAGGTAGCCAGCCATTACAATAGCCTAGTATATAGGATCAAATACTAAATACATAGCTCACACTATCAAACCATCAAACCAAGGAATCATTAGAACAACATAATAACCCCTCCTTAATGTAGACAGGGTGAGGTGACAAGACACTGAGAAAGTGGGCCGAAAGTCCTTTGTAGAAGGAACCAAGAATAATGAAAGAGAGAAAGAGGTACAAACACCTATAAAGGCACATATCACTGACACATCATGGGGATAATGTTGTGGAAGGGACACTCACTTGAAAAATGAAGAGGGCACAAAAACAACAACAACTAACCCCCCCATGGTGCTATATAAAATAGTGTTAGTACAACTATCTCAAAACAACATTCATGAACTTGAAATGCAAGAGTTGCACCTTATCTTAGTGTGTTTGCATAAAGATACTTACAAATGATATCAATAATGATTAGAAAGGGAAAAAAGTTGATACAAAAGATAGGATTACCTAAGACAAAAGATCCCATGCCATGAAAATGATCCTCAAACCCAGAATGCCCAAGATATCCACCATAGAGAAAAAATGCCAAAAACATGATAGAAAGAGCATGGGGTAGAATCTAAAGGAAATGATAGCATTTTTGAAATGATGAAAGAACCAACTTTCCAAAAATATAATATTTTCAAAAAATAGAGATGGGATGCATAAGATATGCTCACAAGAGTGAAAAACAAAATATCTAACTTTAACTATAAAAAAAGGTAACAAAACTACATCAAAATCACAAAATACCTGCACCAATGTCTTCATCTCAGAGCCATCTTTTCGGTGCTTCTTTTGGATTGGAAAAATACCTCTGTATGCTCAAGTTATGGCCAAAAAACTACAAGTAGGTCAAAAAGGGACTTGAAGGAGAGGCAAGAAGGTACTGATGTATGGCTGATGTCATTATTTCACTCCATTAAATTTCATGGCTTGACAACCATTGTGGCAAAAAAAATTGCCACATGGCAGTATAGCTGGAGATAGGTGCTATGGCATGGGCCACGTGTTAGGTGCCAACACACTCACAGTATGGTGCCAAGTGTCTACATTACTAGCAAGCCAGTGGGTGGTGGATGTAGAGAAGCACCACTAGTGGTGGTGGTTGTAGGGGTAGCAAGCTTCGGTGGTTTCACTTGGTGGGTAGAGGGCTGGCAATGTAGCAGTGGCTATGGAGTGGTGGTCGTAGACGGGTGGCATCATGGTGGCTCTGCAGTGCTACTATCAATGGAAGTGCCTATGGAGTGGTGAACTGGCCATGCAGTGGTGGCACCATGGTGGTACGATGGTGATACCCAAAAAAAAAAAAATTTGCAAAAATTGCAATAAATGCATCCATACGGCCTCGTAGACAAAACTTTTTTGCCTCTCAGAGAAACTGTGTCCAAAATGGACAAATTTTATATGTATCTTGACTGTAACAAGCCTTTTGAACTCAACAGAAATGTTTGTTTAGGCCCAAAGTGCTCCTAAAAAATGCTCTTCCTCCCAATTGAAAAAAAATCACAAACAAACTAGGGTTTGTGTCTCCGAATCACGGCTTCAAAAATGTCTTCAAACAAGAAGTAGTAGGGAGGCTCTGATACCATGTAGAAGTTGATGAAAGCCAACTTCACAATTTTCCAAGATCACCTCTTGCAAATAAACTACTGAAGAGAAATCAAAGAAGGAAGGAACAAGAGCTTGAAGCAACCAAGAGAAATTATATTGCAACAATGTGAAAATGAAATTGCTATACAAAATGCAAAGGGAGAGCCTATTTATAAAGGCCTCTAGGAAGCTTGTAGAACAAGCTTATAAAGTGCTATAAAGTGCTAGGAGATAAGAATGACAACTAAGCATACATCCACAATATCCTTGATCAAGGTGAGAGGATAAGTATGACTTAGATAGAAGCAAGCTCTTGTGTTGTCAACAACTCCTAGACTACAACTAATAATTAAATACATTTAACTAATTAAACTTAAGTAAAAGGGTAAATAATAATTATTTACTCTAACAAAAGGTACATTTTGACTTCTTGTCACATTTTGGCATTACCATGTAGTATACACTTTTGGCATTCATGTCAAAAAGGCAAAGAAGATGTGATATATATAAAAGGGGGAGAAATTTGTATATATTGAGGAGTAGTATAATATGAGATATATATGTATAGGGGAGAAGCATAATGTTATAGAAATAAATGTACAAATAATCATAAAAAATCTTTTACAAAATCAATTTTAAAAAATCTCAAAAACAAAGTATGTCATCGAGTTGAAGACATGGGATAGAGACATAAGAATATTTTAAACTTGAAAATTTTGAGAATCCAGTTTTGATTTGATAAGTTTTTTTGTTACTAATGCCAAAGGCAGAGATTGTTGACATTAAGGTCAAGTTTTGTTATTATTGACTCACACTTAGTCAATTCGTTAAACAACAATTGAGCTTATCTTGCAATTTTCTATGTTAACCAAGTAATCTAGGTTCTATCAAGTTTTATAGTTTCTACGAGCTTTAGAATTAGTATTCAATTCATGTTGAGCAGTATCTACCAAGTTCATCAATGATAGTTCAAACTAAGATTCATAGTACTAACCAAGTTGCACAGTGTCAACCACATTCTCCAATGTCTACCAAGCTCACAATGTTAGTGTTGATTCAGCCATGCAATGACAACCAAGTAATTCAGTTTATATGTCAAGTTTCATAGTGTTCACCGAGTCCCTAATGTTGACCAAGTTTAGACTACTTTGAAGTGATTAGTATTAACTGAGCTTATACGTCTACTGAGAGCATGATTATTTTGAGTGTTGAAAATGGTTGCTAAGTATTAGAACCTCACCAAGTTTGTCTTTAGAGCCTGAGTGCTAGTAGTTGAGCTAACTTTTCTGATCTTGACAAAAACTTATGTTGCAGCCAACTTTGATGAATTATTTTTTGGATTGGTATCTATGTAATGTATTGAATCATATCCAAATACCATCTAATAAGAAATTATGTGAATATAGAGAGTAGAAGTATGATGTGAAAAGGCTACAAGTAGTATAAGGAGTAGAAAAGATTTATTTATTACAACAAGGTGATCATTACATTTCAAAGGAATATCAACCAACAAATAAAAGTTGTAGATTAGAGATCAACCACTAGTTCATCCTAATAGGTGTATTAGTTAAATCCTTTAACACGGTAGACTTAACGATCTTTTGTAAATCTCTTTATTGAGTGCATATTGTAGAAGTTGAGAAAAATCAACTTCACAGTTCGCTAAGAATGCCTGCATGAAAAATAACCTATTGCTAGAAGGAAACCAAAGAGAAAAAGGTGAAGCTCAGAAATCTCAGTGGAGTGAGAATGAAAATGTATTCCAAGATAATAATTAAAAAATTACAAGAGTTTAACCTTAAAGGTGAACGAAACCCTAAAGCCTAAGAAACCTAGGTTGCACTTTAATAATTAATAAAAGAATTAATTATTAATGCACCTAAGAGAAAGCTTAAACACTAAAGAGTAATAACTTAACTAATTAAACCAAAAAGATTTAAGTATTAAGAAAATAACATATTACTCTAACACCCCCCCTTAAGCTAAGTGCAAGGGAAAAACTAACCTAGCACAGCTATGAAAGTAGGAAATAGGTCCCAGCAACAAGGTCTAATTAGGTACCTAATACAAGGAAATCTCTATAAACTGGAGACAAAGGAGAAAACCCAGTGGGCAAAACTCCTCTCCAAAAAGAGATAGAAAAAAACAACAAAAAAAAGAAATGGCTCAAGAGACTCTCTCAAAAATATAAGTACAAATACCCCCCATGAAAGAGAGAAGAGACACCAAAGCTCCTCCAGAATGATGGAGCCCCTATAGAAATGATTGAACCAATGGAGCTCCAATGTGGAAGAGACAAAGGCACATAACAAGGAAACCCTTGAATAAGAGGTGAAACTAGAAGGCCTAACTAATGCTTGAAGGATAACACATGAGGATCCATAAAGGGAATCCCCAATGTAGGTGGGTTGACAGGTGTGCTGACACTATCATGAAAGAGGAGATGAATGTCCTCTATAGAATCCTCAACAAGTGCACCTAGAGTCTAGATGAATGGAGCTAGAGGGTTAGGTAGAGATGAAAAAGAATCCAACTAAAGAGAAAAGACCACAATAGGATGTGGTGTGGTAGTCAAAATAGTGATCTCAAGAACAATACAAAGGTTCAAATGTCCTGACTACACCACATGATGCTCTCGCAAAAGAGAAGAGCTATGCTCCAAAAATGGAGATGATGGACCAAACTATGAGAATGTGTAGAGATGGGTGGTATGATCAACTATCCCTATAGTAATAAGGCCTCCTGTTGCACTATCATGAATGAAGACTAAATTTGCATTGAACTCAACTATCTTCTCTAATGCACTATGTGTAATCTGATAAATTCAGAGAAGGTTTGCAGACAAAGATGGAACATACAATACATCATTGAATGTGCCATCCTGAAGGAAAACTAAAATTCTCTCATAGACTATTAGGAAAGTTTTATTCCTGATGAGAATATAAGGAATGGGAGAAGTCTCGATAGTGGAGAAGACCCCTTGAGAAGATGCCATATGGTGAGAAGCACCTAAATCCAGTATCCAAGGGACCTAACAAGGGGATGCAATGGATGCTCGTAATGCATGACCCTATCCAAAATCTAGTGTAGATGTCAAAGATATGAAAGAAGACTAAAAAGAAAGCACTCATGATGTAGAAGAGGATGAAGAGGAAACAGTGCTCTTCTAAACAAGAGCACGCAAACCTACAATCTATTTATCATAGTCATCAAATCTCTTTTAAAAATAATGTGACTCATCATGAGGTCCCTTCCGATAGTAGGAACATGTAGGAATCTCAGTCTTCTGTTTCTCCTTCTTAGAAGAAGATGATGGGCTATTAGAGTGCTGAGAAGAGGAATCTGACATCTGCTTCAGATTATGCTTCTGTGTACCCCAAGGTGACTTGGCAAGAAATGCATAAGCTTGCACTGCTCACGACTTAACTGTTAGAGTAAATAATTATTTATTTATTTATTATTTATTCTATTTACTTGAACTTACTTAGGTTAATGCATTTATTTAATATTTAGTATTTAATGCATGTAGTGATGAGTTGTTGACAACACGGGAGTTTGTTCCCTTCTAGCATGTTCCACCTTTTTGTGGAAGTGTGCTTAGTTGTCAACCTTATCTTCTTACATCTTCTAGCTTGTTCTACAAGCTTCCATGAGGCCTTTATATTCAAGTTCTCTCTTTGTATTTTCATACATCGCATTCCATTGTAAATACAATTTCATTGTTTTGCATATTTTCTCTCTCTCATGTCCATTTAGGATTTTCCAAGCTCCACCTCTTCCTTCTTGGTTTCCCTTCAACAAGTTATTTTGCATGTAGGTGATCTTGGCAATTATGGAGTTGGATTTCATCAACTCCTACATGGTATTAGAGCCTCCCTACTGCTACTTTGTTGAAGATTTTTGGAAGTCGCTATTCAGAGACACAAACCCTAGTTTGCTTGTGATTTTTTCTTCAATCGAGGAGAAGAGCATTTTCTTGGAGCACTTTCGGCCCAAATAGAAAATACCATTGGATTTAAAAGGTGCTTTTTAGTCAGGATCCATATAAAATTTGTCAATTTTGGAGACAGGGCTCTGGAAGGCAAAAAAAAATTCATTCTAAGGCTTCTGTACAGACTGTACAGATGAATTTGCAAAAACAAATATATAAAAAAAATTAGTTTACAGGTGCACCACCCAACAGCCACCACCTAGTTGCCACTACATGGCCCATGCACCTTCGCAGCTGGCAGCAGCACCAGTGTACTGTTGCGGTGCCACCTGCACACCTCCACCACTAGTTGGCCACTCCGGCTATGCCCACAGCAGGGGTGCTTCCATAAACCTCTACCTCTGCTAGTGATTTCCATTAGCATGCCAATCATTAACCTCCTATGCTTGGCTCTAATAGATAGCTATTGTGTTGGACATAGTTAGCTGCCACCTCAACTATTCTGTACAATCAGTGGTGCCCAGTCACCTACCCACGTTTACATTTTGTAGTATAGATAGCATAACCTACCACGTCAGCCATTTTCCATGTGGTTGCCACATGGACCTAACACATGGCATGCCATGCGGAACACCTTTTTTTCTAGGATAGGCTGTAGGCCATCAATTTTAACCTAGCATTTTGTTGACATCATCCATGGATCAGTAGACCTTGCACCTCTCCTTCAGGGTCATTTTGGACCTACCTTTGATTTTTTGGCCATAACTTGAGCATACGGAGGTATTTTTCTAATCTAAAAGAAATGTTGGAAAGCTGGTTCCGAGATGGAGACATTGGTGTAGGTATTTTTAGATTTTGATGTAGTTTAGTTGCCCTTTTTTTAGTTGAAATTTGAAGTTCTATTTTTGACTCTGACATGCATATCTTTTGCGTCCCATGTCAGTTTTTTGAAAATGTTATATTTTTGGAAAGCTAGTTTTGTCACCTTTTTAGAAATGTAGTCTTTTTCTTTAAATTTTAGCTCATGCTCTTTCTATCATATTTTTGGTGTTTTTGCTATATGGTGGATATCTTGGGTGTTTTAGGTCTGAGGATCATTTTCCTGGCATGGTTTCTTTTGTTTTAGGCTATACTTTCTTTTGTGTAAACTTTTTCCTTGCTTTGATCATTGTAGACATCATTTGTAAACTCTTTTGTATCACCCTGAGATAAAGTGTCACTTTTTCATTTAGGTTCATGAATGTTATTTTTTGACACAATTGTACATGCACTATTTTTATAAAGCACCATGGGGGGATAATTGTTTTCTATTTTAGACCTTCTCCCTTTGTCAAGTGAGTTTCCCTTCCATGACATTAGCCCCATGTATTGTCATTGTGATCATGTCTTTATAGGTGTTTGTACCTCTCCCTCTCTCGTCATTCTTGGTTTTGTCTGTAGAGGATTTTGGCCCACTTTCTCAGTTGCATGTCATCTCACCTAATTTACATTAAGGGGGGGTTATGTTGTTATTCTAATGCATCCTTATTTTGATGGATCGATAGTGTAAGCTATGTATTCAGTGGTTGATCCTATATACGAGGCGATTACAATGGCTGGCTACCTATGCATTTTGGTGAGATGGATCATCTACCATATAGACATGCTTGGTTCATGCCTTCTTCTTCCATGGAGGTTCTTCAGATCAGCAATTTCTTCTTGATGGCAGATTTTGCAACTTCTTCATGCTTCAGTGATGTTGTTTATGATCACTCTGTGTTCCTGTTTTAGGGGACATTCCCCTAGTTTGAAGCTTCTTCAGTTCTTCACTAGATTTTTACCTCTTTTTTGGGGGAGAGTTTTTCCCATGTGGTTTTCTCTCTTTCCCCATTTATAGAGGTTTCATCTCTTTGCATTGTACATGGATACCTAACATGGCCTTGTTACTAGGACCCATTCTTCATTTTCATCTTAATTTTGTGAGCTTAAGGCATTCCCCTAAGTTGCACTTAAGAGGGGGTGTTAAAGTAAATAATAAATTATTTATTTATTATTTATTCTATTTACTTAAGCTTACTTAGGTTAATGCATTTATTTAATATTTAGTATTTAGTGCATGTAGTGATGAGTTCTTGACAACATGGGAGTTTGTTCCCTTCTAGCATGTTCCACCTTTTTGTGAAAGTGTGCTTGGTTTTCAACCTTATCTTCTTGCATCTTCCAACTTGTTCTATAAGCTTCCATGAAGCCTTTATATTCAGGCTCTCTCTTTGTATTTTCACACATTGCATTCCATTGTAAATACAATTTCATTGTTTTGCATATTTTCTCTCTCTCATGTTTTTTTAGGTTTTTCCAAGCTCCACCTCTTCCTTCTTGGTTTCCCTTCAACGAGTGATTTTGCATGTAGGTGATCTTGGGGACTGCGGAGTTGGATTTCATCAACTCCTACATTAACCTATCACAAAATTCCTCAAAAGAAGGCATAACATGTTGTGCACCTAGTGCATCCATAGTGGAGTAAAAGGTAGAAGTGAAAATCTGATAAGGACCTCGAAGCTTTGAGAGTATCAGAAAGATACACTCATCATCTGACTTTATCTTTCCAACAACATGTAAAATAGATCGAAGAGACTTGAACTTCATTAAGAAGTCCTCAATGCTGGTGAATGATTTAGGTACCAAGGAGGTGAACTCTACATCTATCTAAAGAACCCTAAACTGATTCATTATGCCAAATAAGGTAGAAAACTTGTCTCACATAGCCCTGGGTGTAGTCAAACCATCTAGGTGAAATAGTAATCCATCTAAAACATTTAGTACAATGAGGCCTATTGCCTCATCCATCTTATTCCACTACATAAGAACCTCATAAGGCCTCCATAAAACTGGTGGATCCACATTGAGGTATGACTATAACCCCTTTGCCATAAGAAATCTAGTCATCTTTCCTTTACAAGTATGGTAGTTATGAGGTATAGGGCAAGTGATAGAAGAGTCTTCCATTGAAAGAAAGTAGATAGAAGTAGGAGGGTTGTTTCTAAATTAAATTGCAAAAAGGAAAATGAACCCCCCCCCCCCCCCCCCCCCCAAATGTTTAAATTTATCCCTCGTATACCAAAGAAACAACCAAGGAAAACTCAAAATACTAGATACTAGATGAAAACATGGATGCCAGATGCAGAAAGATGGGAAGCTGAATCCTCTATGTCAACACCAAAAATAGGATCTCAAATGGCCGAGTCATAAAATAGAACTAGCATCATCATCTCTAGCTCAAAAATAGCTTTCTAATGATATTTTATGTTTCAAAAATGGACACCATATGCAAAAGATACTACCAAAAACCCAACTGCTCCTCCAAACAATAAACTCTTTGGAAAAATACAAAGATGGGAAAAAAATTAATAGTCGTGTGATTATCAAGTGGTCATCCATTTGAAAAAAATTCCAATCGCCAAAAAAAAATTTAGTTTCCAAAAAATCCTTGCCAAAAAATTGAGCTCACCAAACAAAATATTCTAGCACCAAACTGGTGACATCACCATCGAGTTGTTGACATTAGCACTGGTAGCAGTGATAGGCTAGTGGAGGTGACGGTGGGGTGATGATGGTGGTGGCGATGGTGGTAGCAAGATGGTGGCATGCCAGTGGTAGTGAGGCATGGGTTGAGTCGTGGTGGTGTTTCGACAAGGGTTGCATGTTGGCCAGGCACGGGTGGTGTGTTCTGCTTGCATAGAAAATCAAGCAAAAATCTATTTAAAACAAAAAAATCTCATTTTTCATGCCATACAGCCTCAGGTAGGGAAAAAAATTATCCCAAGGGTTATTGTGGCCAAAATTTGCATGTTTTATATAGATTTTGACTGAACTAAGCCTTTTGAGTGCAATGATGACATCTGTAGCAAGGAAGCTCTGATACCATGTAGAAGTTGAGAAAAATCAACTTCAAAATTCACCAAGAACACCTGCATGCAAAATAACCTATTGGTGGAAGGAAACCAAAGAGGAAAAAGAAAAGCTTGGAAGTCTTAGCCAAGTGAGAGTGAAAATGTATTCCAAGATAATAATAAAACAATTACAAGAGTTCAACCTTAAAAGTAAATGAAACCCTAAAGCCTAAGAAAGCTAGGTTGCACATTAATAATTAATAAAAGAATTAATTATTAATGCACGTAAGAGAAGGATTAAGCTCTAAAAAGTAATAACTTAACTAATTAAATAAAAATTATTTAAGTAATAAGAAAACATAATATTACTCTAATACATACCTTATTGTATGTTTTGTAAATCCTTTCACAAGGTGAACCTAGAAGCCCTTATTGCTCCTAACAAGGAAGATCATCAAAAGTGATCAATTGTAAGCCTTAACTGACCAACGTTATACTATAGTACTAAAGCTTTTGGGTATCATCCCCACCCCAATTTTACTTTCCATTTGGAAGGTTTCTGGGTCACCATATCTTGTGTCAATATGTTATGACTATTTTATTACTTTTAGTCTTTCATGCATGCAATTAGATCAATATATATATGAAGGATTAATTGGTGAAATAAGATTAAGATTTATTGGTTCTTGATTCACCCCTCCCCTCTGAGTAACCTAATCTATCCTATATTTCCAACAACATGATCTTCCTCCAAAATATAATCTCATGAACTTTGTAGAAATCTGACCATACCTTCCACATGCACTACATGAATACCATGTGTTGTAATCCCAATTGACTTTATTACCTTTCTTCTTGAATTTCCAATTGGTCTTCATATGTGTTCTACAATCTTGTTACTTGTTGCAAGTATATAAATAACCATTAAATGCATACCTCTTAGGTGTTTGGTTAAGCTTGGAGCTACATTCAAATGATTGATGTTCATACTTATTACAATGATAATAGTAACCATTGAATTTTAGATTAGTAATTCTCTTGACATTTTTTCTCTTGCATATATTTGTTGTATGTCTAGGATTTCCACAATGATAGCATGTTGGTTTCTTTGTATTTGATTTTGAATAATTAAAAAGTAATAATCTTTGCTAAGGCAGGCAGGCCCAAGAAAGTGAAGTTTCGGAAAAAGGGGGTTAATCTTTGGAAACCGTTGGACTAATAAATGAAAATTATTATTAAAATATGTTTCATTAACCTCTCTTGGATGTGAGTTATGGTTATGCCCTCTTTTAAGGGGTTTGGAGGCATTTTGGGCTGATTCCAGAACTTGATTTTTGCTCATTCTTTGTTATTCTTCAGAGGCTGCCAAACCTGTGGAGAAGGAGACCCAAGAACGGGAGTTTGTAGGTTTCCAGGGAGACCCAAGAATAGGAGTTTGCAGGTTTCCAAAAAGGCTAAGGATGGGAGTTTGAATCCATTCCATGTGCATGCTCATACAGAGTTTGCCTTTGTGCTAAACAGTGCAGATTTGTGGGTTTTCGGGTGTGTTTTTTGTATGAGTTTGGTGTTTTCAATTGAGTATTTCATATCAGTTTGGGTTGCTTCTGTATTTCAGACTTTAAGATGTTAAAATAGAGTTGAATATATTTATTGGGATGTGATTAAACTTTTGAGATAGATTATTAGTGTTTTTGTGGTGTTTTTGGGCATTTTTGTGTTAATTTCGAGAGCTCGATGAGCATAGTTTTTGTCCTACATTTTTGAACTGTTGTGTAAAGGCTATACAGATCTTGAAATGTCATTTTTTAGGCTTTTATGCTGCTAAAATTTCTGTAAAAATGTCCATTTTCATATTTATTAATAGTTTGTGAAGTTGTGAAGCTTTTGGCACTATTTTCAGCATACCCGATTTGGGGTTTCTTGAGAAATTTGGTAGATCTTTGTGATATTAGTTGTTTGATCTTGAAAATCAGATTAGAGGTTGGAAATATCATACAAAATCAGAGAAAGGGACATTTCAGTGGTATCAGAGCCATGATCTTGCCAGCCTGAGGGTTTGTAGAAGCTTGCATGTCAGTTTTGACAACTACCCATATCTTGCATGTCAGTTTTGACAACTACCTAGATCTTGCATGTCAGTTTTGACAACTACCCAAATCTTGCATATTAGTTTTGACAACTACCCAGATCTTGCATGTCATAATTTATGGTTGCATGTTGCTCCTATCAGTTGCATGTCAAAATTTATGGTCGCATGCAACTAAGTGAAAGAGAAAAAAAATATTTGCAGCGAGAAAAGAATAAAGAAATTTTGATCAAACCTCCAGTTGAAAGTAAAAGTAAAAAATCCAAGGAAGGGAAAAGTATGGCTGATCCAGATGAGATGGCAAAGAAATTCTTCCAAGACATCCAAAATACTCAGAAGCAAACAGTGGATAGTTTGGCAGAAACTAGAGAGGCTTTGCAAATATTGACAGAAAAACTACAAGGAGTTGCATCTATTAATGAGAAAGGGAGCACTTCAGAGGAGCAAAGAAATCTGAAATCCACACCATCTAAATCAACCAAAACTATTTTCTTGCCTGCAGATGAGCCACCAGTACCAAATCTAGCCATTAATCCTATGGAAGAGGTTACAGGTAACTTGATTACATTAAGAGCTACTTACAATGGCTTAGATGATGACTTTTGTAGTTCGGTTCCTTTTAGAGAATATGTGGATATGATGAACACTTTGATGCCCAAGAAAGAGTATAGAAGGGAGCATGACATAAGTGGAAGAGAGCTCAAAAATAAAATAAGCAAGTTTATAGCACCTACTTTTGATGGAACAAATAAAATTTCAGCTAGAGCATGGCTACAAAAATTATAGACCTTCTTCACACTTAACCCCATGAAGGAGAGTGATGCTATTCAAATTGCTAGTCTACACTTGGAAGATGCAACCTATGATTGTTGGTATCATGGAATGACTACTCAAGGTCATGATCAGGTAACTACATTTGATGATTTTAGTCAAAGAGTGATAGATAGATTTGACCTCAAGGATGATGATTATGAGGATGTTGTTGTGCATGATGGTGAGATACCTAGTGGAGATGAGCAGACATTGAGTATTCATGACTTTTCTAAGAGAGAGTACCAGGCACAGTTAGATGCTTCATCACATGAGGTTGAGGCTAGTAGTACTTCACATGATTTATCCTGCTAGCTGAATGTGAGTGAAGACAGTATTGTGACTACATTATCTCATCATGACAGGTATGTGGAGTTAGTTCGCATTGGTCATATTACTCAAGTGAGGATTTTTCTTGAGTTACCAACTGATTCTAGTTTACAAATATGGACTCAAGATTGTTATATTGGCATTTGGGATTCAGTTGACTGTAAATCTTTAACACTTTTTGGTAGCAGTGATTGTTTGGGTGCTATCATGGATTTGATTAGCAAATTACACGGTGTTGTCTTTTCTTGTGCTAGTATCTTGTTCGATGTTGGTATTAGTTTTTATACACCGATGTTGGGCTTTGTTCATATATCTAGTCGACCATACTTGCTGGAATGTGTTGATGATATTTCATATTTGGTAGTGTGTATAGATGAGTCCCAAGATCATATTGGCATTGATGACATCCAAGAGGATGCAGTGGGTAGTTTTGAAGACTTAGTTTCCTTGGGTATAGAGGAGTTGGACAGAAATGCTAATTTTTTTGATACTCCATATGTTGATATGAACTTTAGATTTGATTCACAGGATATGGATGGTAATACTCTAGAGACTAGTAACTTTGAGGATACTCCTTTAGATAGTGCACCAGAGGAGGTTTGTAGGAGACAGTCAAGCCAGTGCCATCATGTGTCTAATCAGTTGAGAGTTAGTGACCAAGACATTGCTATCACTTGCCAGCATTTTGATGTTGCTCATCAGTTGTTAGCAGTTTATTGATGGGGTTCTCCTACTAGTGATGAACAGGAAGGCAGTTATCTTTCCTTGATAGAGATCCACTCTTTATGGGAGGCTATTCAAATTTTGAGATAGAATTATATGTAGTTGGTAGCTGACAGAGATTATCTTATGGAGTGGGGCAGTACAGCATATGATGCATTGTTGGCCAAGGAAGATGAGGTGAGTGAGCTTACTGAGTAGCTTGAGATGACTTCTGAGATTCTTGAGAGTACACAGTTGGATTTCAAGGAATCACAATTTCATTTGACTAAGGTGACCATGGAGTTAGAGTGACTACAATCTTTACCTAATTCTATACAGTCACAAGCTGTGGTGTTTGGTGATCCGAGGATGTCCATGGCCAAGATTTTTGTGGTATGCTTGACATGGTGGTGACCTCTAGCACTAATGGCACGAAGACTAGAGATGTTGTATCAAAGACCATGTGTGATGTTGGTGAGCCGATAGCTGGCATGGTTCCTGCTAGTAATACTACTCCCTTGGTGATGTCTTTAGAGGTAGTAGTCAGTTCCAACTTGGTTAGTGATCGATTGCAGTTAGTTACATCTAGATTGCAATCTGAGCCACTGACTGAGATTGGCGCATTCTATCAACATTACATTGTGAGGTATGCTCATCAATTTACCTTTGATGACCATGTTGATGAGATGATGATACAGAGATGTACTTTGGTTTCTAGTGCTTATCATCAGTTATGGGATAGTTTGATGCCTCGAGATGAGAGTTGTGATGGGCACAACATGGTGATAGGTTCTATAGTTGACAACTTGATAATATGTGACTTAGAGTAGGAGTTTGGGAGTGATGCTTTAGTGGGTGGTGTTATTGATTCTACTCCTTTGGCTATGACATCTCCTGACTTAGCTAGTGATCAGTCACAGTGGGTTGTATCACTTGTTCATGGTGAGCTGTTGACTGAGGTTGGTTTTTTTAATCAACATTATATTGCAGGGTATGTACATCAGTTAGCATTTGATCCTTTTTTTGAGGATTTGATGGCAGGAAAATTTGGTTTGGATTCCATTTCTTACTCTTTATCTTGTAATGTCTTTTCACCATCAGCAGTGCATGGGAGTTATGGTTATGAGATAGTGGTCAGTGATTTGCAGAGTTGTGTTGATTGTAGGAGTTGTACAGTGTGTGGATTCTCCATACTTGGTATAGTTTCATTCGAGAGCGTTCACCATTGTTGCAGAGTTGGATTGTACATTCTGTATAGGCCAGTGCGATGCGTTGATGGTATTTACTATGTTGGTAGTTTGATTTGTCCACTTTACTTGGGTTATGATATTCTAAGAGTTTTTTTCTCATGGTTTTTTGACTGTGGTAGTGGTGATTTTGGAGTTTGGTTGAGCTATAATTGTCAGTTTGATTATTTCCTCTTGGTCATATTGCAGAGGATATTGCAGGAGCCTATGTTAATTGATAGTAGTATAGTTCATGACTACATTTGGGATCCAGGTGGATTGATTGGTTTATTGTTTAGACATTGCTTGAGGACAAGAAATGTTTAAAAGGGGAGGACTTGTCATGTCCCCTTTTCAAATAATTAAAAAATAATAATCTTTGCTAAGGCAGGAAGGCCCAAGAAAGTGAAATTTCGAAAAAAAGGGGGTTAATCTTTGGAAACCGTTGGACTAATAAATAAAAATTATTATTAAAATATGTTTCATTAACCTCTCTTGGACGTGAGTTATGGTTATGCCCTCTTTTAAGGGGTTTGGAGGCATTTTTGGCTGATTCCAGAATTTATTTTTGCTCATTCTTTGTTATTCTTTAGAGGCTGCCAAACCTGTGGAGAAGGAGACCCAAGAGCAAGAGTTTGTAGGTTTCCAGGGAGACCCAAGAATGGGATTTTGTAGGTTTCTAGAAAGGCTAAGGATGGGAGTTTGAAGCCATTCCATGTGCATGCTCATACAGAGTTTTCCTTTGTGCAGATTTGTGGGTTTTCGGATGTGTTTTTTGTATGAGTTTGGTGTTTTCAGTTGAGTATTTCATATTAGTTTGGGTTGCTGCTGTATTTCAGACTTTAAGATTTTAAAATAGAGCTGAATATATGTATTGGGACATGATTAAACTTCTGAGATAGATTATTAGTGTTTTTGTGGTGTTTCCGGGCATTTTTGTGTTAATTTCGGGAGCCCGATGAGCATAGTTTTTGTCCTACATTTGTGAACTATTTTGTAAAGGCTATATAGATCTGGAAATGTCATTTTGTAGGATTTTATGCTACTTAAATTTCTATAAAAATGTCTATTTTCATATTTATTAATAATTTGTGAAGTTGTGAAGCTTTTGGCACTATTTTCAGCATACCCGATTTGGGGTTTCTTGAGAAATTTGGTGGATCTTTGTGATATTAGTTGTTTGATCTTGAAAATCTGATTAGAGGTTGGAAATATCATAAAAAATCAGAGAAAGGGACATTTCATTCTCTAATCATGATCTACTATTCTATAAACATCCATCATTTCCTTCCTTAACAACTTTATTTTCATTGGTTTATGCAGCTTTGTAATCATCAACAATCACTTCACATTCTTCAAGAAAATCTTTGCAAATATTTACCTCAATTCCTATAAACCATTTCCATTCTTGGTACAATATTACTACATTAAAATCTATACAAACTCAAACTTTGATGTCACTCATGTGTAACTCAATAAACATACTAATCCATTTGATTAATACTTGGTTGACCTTTGCTTGAGGTCCTCTTTATAGCTTGATGTATTGTATGCTTGGTGTAGCTTGTAACTTGACTTAGCTAAACCTCTTCCTTGGTTGATATAGTATCACTTAGCTTACACTTTGAGCTTGGGTGCATCTTTGATGTTATACTATTTTGTCCTTCATTGCTCGAGCATCATAAGTACTTAGTTGATATGTTAATTTTGACACTAATACGAAATATGATACAACAAGAAGAACTGGGAACATAAAGAGTGCACAAGAACTACAAAAACCTATAAAGGAACATGTCATAAACACATTATGAGGCTAATTTTATGGAAGGAACACTCACTTGGAAAAGGAAGATGGTGAAATTAATAGACATGAAATCCCCCAAGGTACTTTATAATGTAGTGTGAGTACAATAAGACACAAAGATGTGCAAGACCCTGATGTTAGAAATGTTTAGAATAACTAAGAGAGGGGAGGTGAATTATTTACTCAAGGTCTATAAGTAACATTTAAAAAAACTTAAAACTCTTACTATTCTTCTTATCCTATTGTTGCTTGATCTCTATAATATTGATAAACCAAAATTATTATCCCAAATATAACATACTTTGTTGAATAGAAAATGTAAAGCATATAAACCATTCAACACAAGTTTGACACTAGGATTTTTCATGGAAACCCAATTTGGGAAAAACCACCAGCAACATGTCACCACTTTTCACTCTTTTGAAGTGAGCTACGTTAGGAGCCAACCTTGTTAAAAGTTTACAATACACATTGTTAAATGTAACTTGGTTAGAGGATTTAATCACCCTATTAGGAGTGGCCTTGTCAAAGGACTTTGATCATTCCATTTATAATGTCACCTTGTTAAAGGATTTACATAGACTGATAAGTCCTTCAAATGACTGTTACATCAACTTGTATTAAAAGGATTTTAATAGAAATTGTTTTAAATGATTAGAAAGAAAACAACAAGGTTTTGATCTGTATGATTACAACTCACCTTGCAAGTTTAGAATACTATTTGGTTCATGTGTTGATTCACTAATAAGCTCTCCATTGTCATCTCTATTCTTGATTCACTTGGAAACCCTTCAAGAAATCAATCTTCCTCTTTCAACAACACTTAAGCCATATTGCTCATAACATCATATGTGTAAGCAATCTCCTTTACCTTCACATTCACTCTTGCACTTATGCATCTCTGATCAACCCTATTTTGTACTCACCTCACACACATTCACACTGGCACTGGCACTTATTCATTCAGCTCTGTATCTCCTTAAATAGGTAATCCTTTCTTTACCATTTTCATAATCATCATAGATCTTAGGGTTTATGATTAGGTTCAACATGATTCATTGTATCTGTCCATCTTCTTGATCTTCCCCTAAAACTTCTTTAGAATTTTTCTACTAGGTCTTTACCTAATCCTTACCTTGAATTTAATGATCCAACTCATCAATCTTATCTTCAACATGGTTTACATCTCCCAAGAAATCAACTAAGTTGGCTAGGAATTTGATGCAGGGTGCTTCCCTTAATACCATAAACTCATAATAGAAACATAGAAACAAAAAAAAATTTGAGAACAAATATGGACTTCTTATTTGCACTATAAATGAAAAATTATAGAATTCATAAGTACAACATGCTAACCCATATGGGTGCCTTCAATACAACAATTTGCAAGACAAGCTGTGAACTATCCCCTAGAGTTGTCCTACAAAATATTCAGGCCTTTCTTAAATAGGCATTTTTATGTCACCCAGGAAGGTTCTAGATGCTCAAACTTAATACCTAGGGCTGACAGACCCTAATAATACACATAGATTCAGCCAAATACATCTTTGACAAATTATTTTAGAAATTTTAGTAGCCCAACTTCTGAAGGCCATAACTCATGAACCGTTGCTCTGATTGGCTATTATAACCACTTTTTAGAAATGCCAGCTCCTAATCTAAAGGCTTGAAATTGTACTAGTGCCCTTTTGTCAAGTTTTTGAACCTCATCCAGGCACTGTAAGGCCTCCAACGATGATCCTAAAGATTTTTCTACAAAATTTTCCACCAAAAATCTGCAATAACTTCTTAGATACTAATGTTTGAGCAATGAGAGTTTTATGGTAGGCTTACAACTCTAAAATGAACCTTCATGTATAAAATGAGAGCATTTTGAGCTCGTATGAAAAATTACTAAAAATAGTAAGTTCCCATAAATAGTAACCACACTTTCTACTAGTCCTTAGTAAAATAGAAAAGACTAAAAATAGAATATTTTTGGGTGATGCAAAATTACCCTTGCACCTAGGATGCTCCTACATCAACATCATGATTTCCTCAAACTCATTCTCAATAGTTTTAGTCGATATTGATGCTTGATCAACTTTGTGTTTTCTTGGCACTTTCTATGGTTTGGTTGACACTAGCATTAGTCGGTATTCCTTGACCATTTACTCTATTGCTCGACTTACCTTAACTTTCTTGATACAAACAATCACTTTGTCTCATCAAAGTCTAACTAATCAAATGTCCATTGTATCTTCCTTTTCATAACTCAACCTTTCCTCTAGGTGTTATTGTTATGAGAAATCACTTAAATCCTCTTCATCAATCAAATAAATATGAAATTTAGACTAGGTAGCAATATGGCTTATCAATAGATTTGACATTAATGACAAAACAACAACTATTCCGATTGTATGTTTCCAATCTTTGGCATTGATGGCTTTACATCTCAATATTAGCAATATCTTAATGTATCAAATGTATCTCACTTTGTTACCATACAATCCAAAAATATTTCTTCCTCTAAGATAATAGATCTCCCTCTATGTTCATATTCTCCCTCTTTGATATAACTCTCTTCTTGGTCTATCTCTCATTCTTTTGGCTATGTCTCATTCTCTAGTATATTTCTTCTACTATATATATTCTCTGTATCTCTCCCTCTTTGACAACAATTCCAAAGATACTTAGATTTCTTGTCTTTTACCTCTTCATACATTTGAATTATGTAGATTTTGTATGTTCGACTGATTTCTATCATATGTTTATTACTAATCTATTATGTTGTATTGGACTATCTACCTTAGGAATTTCCTAAAGTAAAGGTTTGTCGCATCAATATGTAAGATAGTTTGATTAGCACATTTAATGCAATGCACCTTGTCTCCTTAAGTAGCTTTTTTTAGGGGAATCACCCCTAATTTACCTCTAAGATATTCATGAGTGTAAGAATTTGGTATTGCTCTAATACTATGTACGAATTTGCCTTAGGAAAAAATTCACCCAAGATTAAGGAACTCAAGCACAAGCACAAGCACAAGAATAGATAAAAAGAGTATGATTAAAATAACAATATCAAATAAATTGATATAATTTCATGTACAATTACACTAAGAGTACCTAAATATAAAGGCCTCTAGAATGCTTCTAGAATGCCTAGGATTCAACACCCCGATAAGTTTTACAACCAAGCACATGTCCACCAGGAGTGGATTATCCTCCATTACGCATAGGAGTAAGTGCAATGATGAGAGGATAAGCCTAAAATGGTGTAGAACATAAAATTATGTTGTAGACAACATATGCTAAAATAAGAGTGTGAATAACTATGTTGTCTACATGACAACTCAGTTAATTATGCAAACTCTAATGTTGTAGACACCATGTGTTGAATTAGAGTTGCTTACTCTTGTGTTGTCAACATGACAACTCATAAAAGTACACAAACTCCTAAGTGTCAACCTAAATAATAATAAAATAATACATTGACCTAAGTAAATTTAAGTAAAGTGTAATAAGTAGATAGTTATTTACACCAACACGCCCCCTTAAGTGCAACTTAAGGGAATACACTTAATGTTATGAAAGCTAGAATGCAAATGTATGATGTGTCCTAGCTATGAGGCCATGTTAGGTATCCATGTACATAATGCAATGAAATCTCTCATAAAGTGGAGAAAGGGGGAAAACCTCATGGGAAAAGCCCTCCCCCAAAAAGAGACATGAAAAAAAAAGATGCATGGATGGATGGAGAAATCAAGACCCCCCCATTATGACATACATCAAGTATATACAATAGAGAAGTATGAGAAGAACACAATCTTGAAAGAGGAAAAGGTCCCCCCATAAGAGAGAAGAAGAAAGGAGAAAGGAGACAAGGTAGTCCCCCCCTCCTAAACGAAGAATGTCGATCGGTGATGGTTGCTCCAAGTTAGAAGTTGATCCTATAGACACCTAAAAACCTTTAGAAAATAAAGTATTTTTATTTTCTGAAAAATTCCTGATGACATCATCATTTATTAATTAATTAATTATTTAATTTATTTATTTATTTTTATTCTATTAAATCCCTTTATCTTAATTAAAAATATTTAATTAAGAAATCCTTCCCAAAAATGTTTAAATCTTATTTAAACATTATTTCCTTATTTATTAATTATTTAATTAATAAATTGACCAAAAAACCCAAAATAAATAAAAAAATTCTTTTTTGCCCAAAACTTGGCCAATTTCCTTAAGACCACTAAGCTCTTCCAAAATCCTCTAATCCTTCTTTAATTTTAATTAAAGGCTAATCCCATCATTTCCTACCCCTAATCCCAACTCAAAATATTTAATTAAGATTAAATATTAATCCTCATGTTTATTAAAAAAGTTTTAATAAATATCTCCTCAACCCAAACCCTTGAAATAAATAAAATTTTATTTATTTTCTAAAAATCTAATTTATCCTCATCTTAAGAAGTTCTAGACTCTTCTAGAAAGTCTTCATCCTCATCCTAGGAAATTCTAGAGTATTCTAGAAAGTCTTTATCCTCATCCAAAGCCTAGACTTTTCTAGAAGATGTCTTTAACCCTAATTCTAATCCCCTCCTAACCTTGTCACATTCCCTAAACATGGGTTAAGACTTGCTAACTCAAGCCAAAGTTAACAAATATCTCCTCCTTCACCCACCCTCATTAATTGCAATCCACTTGCCGTCCACTTGCCTAGTCCTAAGCCATCTCTAACCCTTCCTCTAATCATTTTTTCAACCCTAAGCAAGATTTAAACCCCCCTAAACCCTCAAATTTGAATTTCATGGTATCTCTCACAAATATCTTCAACCAAAAAACTTTATAAAGCCCACAAAGTCATAAATGCTCTTACAAGTCATTATGAGGGTCTTTATGAAGATTTTATCCCTTGAGCCTCCTTTGTTGACTCATCCTTTCCATTTCCTCCATCCTCTCACCCTATGACATGTGTCACTTCCTAATTGGCTATAAGGAAGCACAATCCATGTGCTCTCCTCTTATGCAATCTGAGCCCTCCATGAGATTTTTTCCATCCTTACATCTTAACCCTCAATCCCTCAAACCTCTTGCCTATAAATTGGATCCTTCCCTTTTGCAAAATAACACAATCCATGAAGTAAAGTCATAATTCCATTTTGAGAAGACATTTTACATCAAAACCATACATTCACACCCAAATTCCAACTCCATTTGAAGCCCTTTTTGAAGCATAAAGCCTGAGCATACATCCTATCTATTTAGACAAAGCTACTCAACAAGAGAGCTTCTCATTGAGAGAGCCCATTAATGGCTCATATTCTCAATTGAGAGCTCATCTTAGTCTATCTTGAAGTTTATAAATTTTGTTTAGTTTGTAGAAGCTTTATTTAAATTTGGTTTCTATTAGCATACTAACATTGCTCATATACATTTTGGCACGCCCGGTGGGACCCCGCATGGGTCATCTTCATTAGCTTTTTTAGTCAAGTTTTGTATGTCATTTGCTGATTTTGGCTAATTTTTCTTGTTTTTGTGATTGGTAGGATTGTATAAATTGGTTTTGTAGGTCCACATGAGCATGAAGAAGACAAAGGAACTCATAGTCTATCTCATAGTATTTGCAGATTTTTCAAGCTTATAGGTGGACAAAGCACTTGGAATTCTTCTTCCTCTTCTTGTCTATATTCTTCTTATTCCATCTACTTCTTCTTCTTCTTCTTGTGGGAGATCTTGGCCATTTTTTTTTTAAGGAAGAAAAATCATACACACTTCTTTTTAGTGCTTAAAATGAACCCCCAAATCATACTTAAATCTATTAAAAAATTAAAAATCTTTTAACAAGTGAAACTAAACCAATCTAATCATTTGCATCCTTGCAACATCAAGGTTGTGTATGAAGTGCAGAGAGGATTAGAGGATAAGCTAGGTGAACTTTCCTCAAAATGAATATTCCTCTCTACAGATATCTCATGAGTCTCAGGATCCATAAGTCTATATGCCTTAACACTATCTTCATATCATATGAAAGTACAAGGCCTTGGTGGTGGTGCCTTGCATTCCATGGAAGATATGTTTGCCCATGTTGGACAACCAAACACTCTGAAGTGTTTCACAACTGACTTTTTTCCGCACCATGCCTCAAAAGGAGTCTTTCCATCTAAGGCATTATGAGGATATCTATTAAGTATGTGATTGGAACTACTTATAGCTTTGACTTCAATTGATGGGTTAAGAGACTTAGCTTGAATCATCCAACTTGCCATAGACTTAAGAGTTCTAATTCTCATTTTTGCAACAATTTTCTTTTGTGGACTAAATGCTACTAGATTCTGAAGATCAATACCCTCAAGTTTACAAAATTCTTTAAGTCTTGAGTTCACATATCTATTTTCATTGCCCATGTGAATAAACTTGATGGCTTTCCTTGATTTCTTTTCAACATGAATATTGAAGGCTAGAAATTTATCAAACACTTCATTCTTGTGATCAAGAAAGTAGACCCATGTGTAGTGTGAAAAGTCATCAATGAAAGTGAAAATGTAGTGACCCTTGCTAACTGATGTTACTAAAAAAGGACCTACTAGAACTATGTGAACCATTGAAGAAAAATTGATGCTCTTGAAGACTTCCCTTTATCAAACTTCTCCTCTAGATGCATATCCACTAAACAAGTTGAACATTCACCTTTCGAAAAGTTCATTGTAGGTAGACCTTTGACCATGTTATTTGAGCAAAGTTGATGAAGATAGTGAAAAGAAAAATGACCATACCACTCATGCCATAATTCTCTTTGTGAATGAGATTGAATCAACAAGGCATGTGAAGGAGACTTAGGCACAAAGTTGGAGAAAGAATACAACCTTTTGTCATGATTAACTTTCCCCACTACAACCAATGAATCATCTTTTAGATTGCACACCATTACTAAATCAGGAAGGAACTCAACTTTATTGCCATGTCCATAGTGAGTGATTTGGTAGATTGAGAGGACATTAGAGCTAAGGTTGGGAACATAGAGAACTTCTTCGAACTCTCCATTTTCCATCTCCACCTATCCTTTCCCTTCAACTTCCATTTTTGTATTATCCCCTACAAATATGTGTGGTACCTTGGACTACTTCGATGAACAAAAGTCTCCTTTCGAAGAACCCTTATTATATGAGGTACTTGAGTCAAGAATCCATTCCGCTAAAGAACTTGAACTAGCCATAAGTGCTTGCCCTTTTCTCTTTGAAGTGGGTGGAATTAAATCCTTGGAAGCATTTGGCACATTGATTTTGTTCTTCTTGAGCGGGTTTTCCAACTCATTCTCTTAGTCTTGAAATGATGCTCATCATGATTCGATTACTTGCAATATGCATGAAACATTATTCCTTCTTTTCATTGTTTCCCTTCTTGTTGGAAGAAGAATTGTCTTACTATGAGGAGGAAGATTATTGTGTCTCTGATTGTGATTTTTTCTTCCACTACTTCTTCTTGCTATTTCCTTTTTGAGTTGATTGGTTCTCATTGCTAGCCACCAATGCCTTGGTCTTTGATGACATGAGAATACCCATATCTATCAACTCTGATTGCTCCAACATCAAAATTTCTATGAATGCATCAAATGCAAGCTTAGTGAAGGCACTTCCCATGGTCAACTTGTGAGTGTTGTAACTCAAAACAAAAGATGCATACTCTAAAGGTAGCCTCTTCAAAATGTGATGAATCAACTAATCATTCTTCATGAGATTAGCACAAACCTTAAGTAGTGCTCTCAACTCATTGGCTTTGTTGATATAATCTTGAATTATGTCAAAATTCTTAGGATCCAAGAGAAGTAAGTCATCCTCAATTTCGTATCCTTTTTCCTCATCCACCTTACTATACAACCCTTCAAGTTTGTCCTAAGTAGGCTTGGCTTCTTTGAAGCTAGAAATGTGGAAGAAGAGATCTCTATGAACACAACTCCTGATAATTCCTAAAGCTGAATTGTCTTTAATTTTCCAATCAACTAGTGTTGTAGCATCAGTGAGTTTTATAATTGTACCATCAACATACAGATTTAAACCTTTTATCATTAATCTACTCCAAACAATATCTTTCCATGTAGTATAATTGTGTGAAGTTAGAAGTAGAGTTTTAGGTGAACCCATGATGCAAAAATGTAAAAGAGCACAAAAGAGAGACACAAGAACACAAGAGACATCCCACCTATTCACTCAATCAAAAGACCCCCCAAAAATGATGCTTTTGGCACTTTATATGTAGTGCATGTACAATAAGCCACTTGTCAAAATGTAAAATGTGGACTTCTAAATTTTTTGTTTACAATTACCTTTTGAGGTTCAAATCTATCACTAAGCACTGTAGCTCAGATGTACAATAATTTTGAAGAGTAATCAAAGAAATACAATGCAGAAAAGGCCCTAAATTTGAAATTGATATTTTTGTTCACACAACCCTATAATCTAATTGCAGATCTAGAAAGTAGATAACAAATAAAACAATTTCAGAAAAATTGAACCTAAAAATGTGTCCAAATGAGCCCGTATAGAGCATTTGAAGTTGAAAAATGCAGGATTAGATAGGTACAATCACAAAAAACTACAATTTTTTGATCAAATCCATGCACCAAAACTAGAAATGAATAGTACCACTGAAAAGTTTAGAAAATTCTACCCAAAATCAAAAAAAAAATTGCACTGATTTGGAGTCTAGATGACTGAGTTATTGTCTCCCAAAGTTGGATTGTCAAATCAAAACTAAATTTGGAGAGGGGTCTGGGCAAGAAAACATTGGGTTAAATTTGACAGTCAAATGATCATCACAAAAGTGTTATTTGGCTTGGAAATGACAGCCAGATAATCATCAAATTTAGGCCAGTAAAATGCTAATGTCAACAAAAAATGCCACTTGCTGAAAAGGCAAGCTTACTAGGCCTACGAACCAATATGGTCTTGCCACATGGCATGCTAACAGGATAGGTCATATGGCTAAGGGGGCCTATGACTAGGAAACACGTATCATTATGTGTCTACAAAAGATGCTGATGTGGCATATAAAGGAGTCTAAGTTGGAAGAAGAGGTGGCTCTACGTGTGTCATATTAAGCTGGCTCTAGTCCTAAATTGACATCTCGTGGTTTCTTGCATGGAGGGTTAGAGATTTAACTAGTGATGGGTGTTCTGTTAATAGTGTCAAACTCTAGGAAATGGTGAGATTGGCTAAAAAAAGTTAATGATCAGTGGATAAACCATGGCGACAGCTACCAAGAACTCTTCAAATGTCAGATGGTGGAGATCTTTGAGTTGCAGTGTCGAAGGGATAGTGATTCAATGCAAACAAGGGGTCCAAATGGAAAAACTACCAAATCACAAAGTTAGGCCTATAAAACTTCATGTTAGGCAGTTCATTTATCCCACATGCATGCGGGAATAGTAAAAGATAGTGCTTATAAACACAAAGTTGCGCTAGCTAAGAAAACCAAGTAAGGTTACCAGAAGATCCAATCCACTTGTCAGTTGTGTTGGCTTGTACCCAAAATTTGGTAAATACATACCCAGAATGTTATAAATAGTCAAAACTTGTGGCTAGTTTTTTATGGCTAGACTATATTGGATTAAACTGCTTGTTGTGCTAGGAATATTCCACCTACAGGGGCCAAGATTTCACTGCCCGATTCTTGCAAAAAAAATAATTTTGCAAGCCCTATTGACCTTAAAAAATTTCTAAAAATTGTAGGAAAAAATTGATAGAAATTTTAGAGAAATAAAATATGAATCTAAAAATTAAATTTGTAGATCTAAAACACAATCATATCATACTTGCAAATAAGGCCTTCGGGTGCTAGTTTACAAAAAAAATTGCCTCAAATTTGACTATGGCCTAAGGTAGGAAAATTTATAGGAAAAATTCACTGAATTGACATTTCAAATGTAATGGTGAGGTCCATTTTGGCTCTAGACACTCCCAATAACTGCGATACTCTAAATCTAGGTCAAAGTGCTCCAAGAGGTGAGGCAAGAAAATGGTCTCAAATAGCTATTTTAATAGAATTTCTCTCAACTCTAATACCATGTAAGAATTTGGTATTGCTCTAATACCATGTAAGAATTTTCCATAGGGAAAAATTCACCCAAGATCAAGGAACTCAAGCACAAGCACAAGAATAGACCGAAAGAGTATGATTAGAAAAAAATATCAACTAAATTGATGTAATTTCATGTACAAGTACACTAGGAGTGCCTAAATATAAAGGCCTTTGGAATGATTCTAAAATTTCTAGGAGTCAACACACTGATAAGTCTTACAACCAAGCACATGTCCACCAATAGTGGATTATCCTCCATTAAGCACAGGAGTAAGTGCAATGATGAGAGGATAAGCCTACAAAGGTGTAGCATGTAAAAAATTTTGGCATTAAGTCATATTTGTTATTAGTGATAGCACTTATTCAAATTTTGTATGGTTACCAAGTTCATCATTCAATCTCAAATTCACATCGAGCATTCTAGTTGTTAACATGTGAATTTAGATAGTGTGAAGTCTAGCAGTTCAAACTAAGCAATCAGTGGTTACCAAGCTTCATAGTGTTTACCAAGTGAAGGCAAGGTAAACATGATATTCAGTTTCTACCGAGTGACACTATATCTACTGAGTCTCTAGTGTTCACCGAGCTCAAAGCTATGATGAGTGATTAGTATGGACCGAGCCTCTACTTCTATGGAATGCATGATGATGCCAAGTAATGTAGTGGACACCGAGTATTATATGTTCACCTAGTCAGCTTTCAGAATGTGAGTTTCTACATTTGGGCTGACTTAGTAATATTGGTGTTAACTTGTGTTTTAGCTGACCTTGTAATTATGATAATTGGGATGGTATATATATATCATGTATTGTATGATACCCAAGTATGATGATGAAGTAATGTAATGAGAAGAGTGAATGCAAATGTAAGTCAGCAGCAGAGAGAAATATACAGAAAGGTCAAATCAGGAGCAATCAAGTTACATCTATCACAAAGAGGTGATCAACATTTCAAGGATCTAAATTAGAAATTAATTTGTAAGTTAGATCTATTGTTTCATCCTAATAGGTGGATTAGAATCAAATCCTTTAACAGGGTAGACTTAACAGTCTTTTGTTTAAATCCCTTTATCAAGTGCATACTTCATTGTATGCTTGTAAAACCTCTAACAAGGTGGACCTAGCGATCCTAATTGCTCCTGATAGGGTAGATCATCAGAAGTGATCATTCTAAGATTTAATAGGCCAACTTTATACTATAGTATTGAAGTTTTTTGGATATCATCCCCACCCCAGTTTTACTTTCTATTTCAAAAGTTTTTGGGTCACCAAATATTGTATTCATGTGCCATGAATGTTTATCTTTCATTTTCTCAAGCATACAATAAATTAGATCTATTAATGGTGAATGGATTGTGTTATTAAGTGCTGAATTTTGACAAAAGTTTTGAGGTTACTGATTCACCCCTCCCCTCTCAGTAACCTAGCTAGTATTGATTATTTCCAACAATTGGTATCAAAGCATTGTGGTTCTTAGGATAAAGTTTGATAGCTTGAGCAAAGATCAAGGAAAATGGAGATATTTAGACTTGACAAAGCTATTGATAATGAGAAACTAGATTTGGAGATGGCCATAGCTCAACTCAAGGAAGAAAAAGAGCATCTTTCCCAATCCCTAAAAAGAAGGAAGGAACTTGCAAAACAAATGAATGACCACTAGTATGTTGAAGAGAACATTGAAGTCTTTTTCTCCTCAAGCAGTTTAGATGAAGCAAATGAGGCAATCAAAGAACTCCTAGAAAAGAATGGCTCCCTGCAAAAAGAGGTAAGAAAATTGAATAGAGAACAAGAAATCCAGTCAATAATATTATGTGAAATTTTGGAATAGAGAAGTAAGGTAAATGAAGGCTTGGAGACAAGGAATAATGATACTCAAAATCAATCCCTTCAGCAAGAAAGTCTTATCAATCAGCTCTCCAATGCAAATGAGGAAACCATGAGTCTGAGATATGAAAATGAAAGGTTAAAGAAATGATTTAAGCATTGAAAGGCAAATCAATAAAAGATTGAAAATTGATCTAAATTTTGAGAAGAAACTCAATGAAAGAATAATGAAATCCCAAGCAAACATGGATCAATTGAATCAACAAAATGAGCAGAATCTTTATAGGCAAAATGGAAAAGCAAGATTTGGATACAAAGAAGTAGGTGAATCCTCCAAACAAGGTGCTAAAAGGAATCAAAGAACTACTTGCAATCATTGTGGTAAGATAGGTCATACATAAAACAAATGTTGGAGTAATGGAAAGGCAAAATTTAGTGGAAAATGCTACAATTGTAGTTAACATGGTCATAGAGCTAATGAATGCAAGGAGAAACCAAAGTTTGAAGGCAAGTGTCACAAATACTAGAAACAAGGTCACAAGGCATCTGAATGTAGATCTAAACCATTCAATCTAGCTAAAAAAATTGTAAAGGAAATATTTGGTTGGGACTACAATACTTGTTATGGCTATCATTACTATGGAGAATATGGACACATTGGCATAAATTTTGTTATGCATCACTTGAGAAGAAAGGATACTACAATAAGATGTTACACATGTACTAAACTTGGTCATATAGCTAAGAATTGCATGAATATAGGTAGAGTTGAAGATGAAAAGAAAGAAAAAGTTGATAACATTAGGAAGCAAATGAGATAGCGGTGGGTTCCCAAATCTATCGAGCAATCCAGTTCAAGTAATGATGGTCATGTCACTCGAGAAATGGGTGACTCTACCATTTCCAATCAAATTCTTAAGGTAGAATTGGAACTATATTTTCAAGGTCAAATCTTAAACAGTTACAATTGAAAGTAAGAAAAAGATCCAAATTAGTATTCTAGATATAAAGGGATCACAAGAATTTAGCATCAGTTATCACCGAGCAAGGTTGGGTCATAGGCTCTACCAAGCAATGTCGGTAGTAACAAAGTTTTGTTTGATTTTTGAGTTACAAGCTTCTACTGAGTAATTTGCATATATAGTGGATGACAGTCTATTGTGTACTATGTCATTATGGCTCTCATTGTACCAAGCATTTATGGAAAAAAATTCATCAAAAGGAAGAATTTTGACTTCATTTCCACCACAAATTCAATATACCTAGAGTAGAGTGATTTGCAGAGCATTCAAGTGATCTTGAGCGTAATTTGTAGCAAAGTTTTTTGAGGAATTTTCTCATTTTACCAAGTGACCATGGCATCCACCAGTAGCAGTAGAAAGGCAAAGAAAGGTTTGGAGATTTTGGTGCGAGGTGTTAAATGGAAAGCCCAAATTTCAAATTAGTACCAACAATTGTAGAATCACTCAACCCTAATGGAGCTCAATCGCAAATTCCACTAAAGGTACTCCTTATTAATGATATTTGTACTCATTTCAAATGTGATGTTCAAGAAATTGGAAACCTAGAAATGGATAGTGCCCTAGGTGAACTATGTGTGGATGGAACTCTTAAGACCGAGCATAAAAATCTAGAGGAGAAAGGCTTAACCCATATCCCACACTCGCCAAGAAACTTTTAGATGAAATGGATTAGATACATCTTGAGCTGAGTCTATAATGGTCAGTCTTGGTTAGAGCAGCTAGTTTTGATTACGAAGAAGATGATTCATAGAATTACCGATCTCCCTATGCTCAATAAGGTTAAAGTCACGAAAACCATAGGTTGGGATGAGCTTCAAAAGAAAATCTTAGCCAAGTGGGATGGAAAAGGATTGAAAATTAGCAATGTATCTGATGTGGAACTTAGATTTGGCATATTGCTCACAAGATATATAGCTCTAGTTGACTAAACAGTGTGTTGTGTGAGGTTGTGGACCTTGCATACAAAGTTGTTAAGAAGAATTTGGAATTTGACTTAGCAGATTTAATGTTGAAATAGTTGAATAAGAACATGGAAAGCATCAAAACCTTGAAGAATAATCAGTGTAAATTTGGTTCTCTGTTGATTTGTTTGTTCTTCTATGTTAAAAAGTTTTTCCCTTCCAAAGGCTCAGTTGTATGGAGAAAGGACACAACAGTTTTGTACCATATTAATGAATTTATTGCTGAGATGGGTGAAAATTTTGATAGCATAATGGATAATTATTTTGAATTTTTTAAGGAAAAGATGAACAATAGGTTCCAAATTCCCAGAAAATTAGTTGAAGACTACAAGGATGATGTCTATTTTATGGTTGATTATGATAGAGTGTACATTCAGGCAATTAGGCCTAGAATAGTATGGGTGAAACATCTTCCTTATGAGGTTAATATTGATGAAACAAAGGAGATAATTGAAGCCCTAGTGAATGAGCCTATAGATCCAAAGGTACCTATCTTTGGAACATATGATGAAGCAAAAGCCAAAATAGAACTTGAAATCAAGCTTCCACAGGTGGTAAATAAAGGTAAGAGGCAGATATCAAAACTAAAAATAGAAAATGACCCTCTTATTCTTACCAAGGGAAAAGGTGAAGATGAAGAAGAAGAATCAGAGAAGGAAGAAGAGCCTATAAATAAGAAAGGCAGGGTGATTATCACCAAGCCACCCAAGCCCTCCACAACTATATTCACTAGAAGATCCAAGAAGAAAGGAGGTAGTGAAGTTGTATTTAGTAAGCCCCCTCTCACCTTCCAGGAAATACTAAAGAAAATGGAAGAAGGTGTTGGTATTACAAATTTCAAAGCATTAAAATTTGAAACCAGAACAAATGCAGAAAATATGCAAATTAAGGAGTTGGTTCTGACAAAGATGGGAAAATGGAAATATTCCCTGATCAAATTGCCCCTCAAATTTCTAATGAGTTATTATCAAGATTAAAGCCTAGATGGGAATCAAATATGTAAACTACAAAGGAAATATATGAAAAATCTTTGAGACAGTTTCTACTAAGTCTTACAAAGGTAAAGGAGGCAATGAAGATGAATGAAGATAAGATGATAATGAGATTTCATACTTGTTTAATTTTGATAAAAGATATTGAGAATGTAGTCAAGGATGCTACATCCATGTGGAAGAATGTTTATCATATGCACAAGCCAAGTGAGAATCCAGTGGAAATCAATGATGATGATGATGATGATAGTGACAAGGATGAAGATAATGAAGAAGACAATACTCGTTGTGCCACTATAGATGCTGAAGATTATCAAGAATTGATGAATGATGATGAAGAAGGAAAAGAGGATGAAGCTAAGGAGGAAGATAGGGAACAAGTAAGAGAAGAAGAAAGTGATCTAGTCATGATAGCTATAGAAGTCATAGCCTCCCTTCCTCACTCTCCACCAAAAACTACAGTATCATCAAGCATGGAGACAGCTCCAGCAAGTTTGATTGTAACTACAATAGATACATCATTTTCCCAATCACTCTTTGCTCCCTCTCAGCTCCAAGTATCACTAATGGAGGTGTCTACCACTTTATCCACCGAGTTGTATCCCTCCTCTTCTTCATCTCCCAATTCAGGGACATCAACAATAAGTGCAGCATCTTGTTCTATAGTTTTGGACTCTCCAATTTTGTCCACTTTAGTTTTGTATGCTCCTATAAGTGCTCCAATTGTAAGTTCTTCTATCAGTATTCCACCTGTAATTACATAAATTTTGGGAAGTACGTCAATTTTGGATTCTTCTAGTGCTCTAGTTGGCATTCCATCAGTAGGCACCATTCAAGTTTTTATTGCAAGCCCTACTATTTCTACCATTATTTATGTTACAAAGTCCAAAGCAGTAATGTCAAAAGTTGAACCAAAGACACGACTCAAACTTCTAATTAGTGGAAAAGAAATTGATGAAGATATAGATTTGGACAAGGAAATTGAAATTCCAAAGCTAGATTTTGATAATGTTATTGTTGAACAAATGAGATTGGTCAGCTAGCTTCTTGAATAGAAGACCAAGCAAAAGCTCAAAGAAAAAAGGGACAGAGAATTATGAATCTTTGAGAGTGCCAAGAATATCTTGATAGAAGCTATAGTTGTGGATGTTGATTCATCTCAACACATTTTGTTACTATTAGAAGAGGCAGTAAACAAATTCAATGGGGATTCTACTAGCTAGGACAAGTTGATAGAGAAGGCAGAGAAAAAGTTTGACAATAAAGTGCTTGTGCACATTGCTCAGTAAATAGCTATTAAGCGAGTAGAACTTTCTACAATTTTGGAAAATCTTCAAATTTCTTTCACAAATGTAACATCTCTTTTTGCTAAGCTATGTGATGTTACCGAGTATACAAAGGAAATAAAGGACAAATTAAGTAAAATTCATGAGGATCTGAAGGCCAGCTCTCAAAAAGTTATAGCTTGACCCTAGTTCAAGCTCTGCACATCACATAAGGATTGGATTCCTATCAGACATGCAGGTAGAACTATTGAGAGAGGAAGCAAGGATATGGTCTACACTAATAGACATCCAAAACATGATCCTTCCTATCATAGATACAATGCAGAAGCACATTGCTTATTTAAAAACATTGATCTATGATAATAATTTTTCAATTGCAGAACATATGATTAAACTCTTAGCAGAAGTACAAGTTGTACTTCAAACCTATAAATTTTTTCAAGAAAACTGGGATAAGACATTAGCTCTTATTCTTAAGATACATTCTGAGTTTCTCTCACATTTTAGTGTCTCTATATAAGTATGTTGTGTATAAATGTTTGGCATTACTGTTAAAAAGGGGGAGACACATATGTACAAAATAAAAGGAGAGACTTGTGCATAGTAATAAAGAGGTAGAAATTAAGAAGAATAGATATTTGTATATACGCTTAGTATGATATTATGCCTTATATGATATGTACATTGTATGGAGGAGATGTGTGCAAATGTATATACAACAGATTTACAAAGACAAATTTTGAAAACTCAAAAATCAAACTCAACATAATGTTGTACATAAGTTTTGGCTAATAAGTGTTTTTGTCACTAATGAAAAAGGGGGGGATTGGTTGCATTAAGTCATGTTTATTATTAGTGACAACACTTATTCAGGTTTTGTATGGTTACTGAGTTCATCATTCTATATCTAGTTCACACCGAGCATTCCAATGGTTACCAAGTGAATTCAGACAATGTGAAGTCTAGCAGTTTAGACCAAGTAGTTCAATTCTTACCAAGTAGTCAATGGTTATCGAGCTTCATAGTGTTTACCAAGTGAAGGAAAGGTAAACATGGTATTCAGATTCTACTGAGTGACACTATATCTACCAAGTCTCTGTTGTTCACCGAGTTTGAAGCTATGATGAGTGATTATTATGGATTGAGCCTCTACTTCTATTGAATGCATGATGATGCCAAGTAATGTAGTGGATGCCAAGTAGTAGAATATCATCTAGTTAGCTTTCAGAACCCAAGTTTCTACATTTGGGCCAACTCAGTAATATTGGTGTTAACTTGTGTTTTAGCCGACCTTGTAATTATGAGAATTGGGATGGTATATATGTAATATATTATATGATACCCAAGTATGATGATGAATTAATTTAATGAGGAGTGAATGTGAATGCAAAGCAACAACAAACAAAAGTATATAACAAGGTCAAACTACGAGAAATCAAGTTACATCTATCACAAAGAGGTGATCAACATTTTGATGCAGGAGCATCCAGAGGTATAAGGGTAATCCTGTGTCACCCAAAAAAAAATGTACTTAGACTTAGTTTCTATTTTATGTCTTTACATTTTTGGATACCCATTTGGCTCAAATAAAGGTTCCAACTCTCATAGTTCAACTATCAGTGCATTTGAAAATCCCAAAAAAATAGGAGCATGCAATTTGACCATCATTTTGGTGACCTAGAAGGTGCGACTTGGCCAGATGAATGTAATTGAGATTTAGAGCATTCCAAAAAAAGAATCAGGTCAAAAGGCCCCACGGTTTGAAAGTTATTACAGTTTTTCAGGTTTTGGAGACCTCCTAAGAATGCTTCAAAGTCAGGTTTGGGGCATTAAATGACCTCGAAAAGGGTCGAAAAATGGGGGACGAGCGAAGCTTGTCCATAGGGCACCGACTTCTAACACAGCTTCCGGAACCTTCTATTTTGTCGGTGGATGCCTACTAGCACTTTCTAGAATGTACTCCTAGTCCTTAACCCTCCGGGGTCTATTTAAGGAGATTTCTAGCATTGTAAAAGGCAGTTCGGATTGGAGCTTGAGAGGAGGTGCTAAAAGGAGAAATATTCTCCAGATTTATGCTATTGTAAGCCTGCAGGGCATGTTTTGAAGTTTATTTTCTCTGCACTGTTTGTACTGGCATATTTTCTCAGTTAATATAATTCCCCTTTCTATTGTGTCTATTCTGTTGTTGGGTTGAGTTCCCCATCAAGTGGTATCAGAGCGGGTTTTCCTGAGTGTGTAGACAGAGTGCCAACTGTGAGGCAGTTTTCACAAGGACTGTGTGGTTGTGGGTTTGAGTTAGAAGATGCCTCCACGAAGAGAGCGTGGCAGAAGGGCAAGAGCTATTGATCCTGAGGAGGTTAGAGCCCTCCAGAGACAGGTACAAGCATTGCAAGAAGAGCTTCGTAGAGGAGCAAATATTGCCGCAGATGACAATAGTGAGGATGACAATGAAGAGGAAGTAATGGAAGTTGACGGGGAAGTTTTGAATCCTGTAGAGGAAAGGCTTTTTAGGGCCATTTCTAGGTTTGGGAAAAGACCTACAATTGAAGTGGGTATATTTTTGAGAAATTTGAAACCAGATGAGTTGATCGATTGGATCAATGAACTGGATGAATACTTTGAGTATGAGGATATAAGGGACCCAGATAGGGTTAATTTTGAGAAGGCCAAACTAAAAGGCCATGCCAAAATCTAGTGGCAAGAGATTCAACTGGAAAGACTTAGAAGAGGAAAGGAGAAGATCACAAGATGGGATCGCATGGTGGACAAATTGAAGAAGCGGTTCATTCCTGTGGACTATGAGCTTGATCTGTTTAAAAAGATGCATGGGTTAAAGCAAGCAAGAAGGTTAGTCCAAGAATATACAGAGGAGTTTTACCGACTCCTGATTAGAGTGGGGCATGCAGAAGCAAATAAGGAGAAGGTTGCTCGTTATATCAGTGGGTTACAACCTAGCATCCAGGAGGAACTAAGTCTGGTAAGAATGACCAGTGTTGAAGAAGCATACCAGTTTTCCCTACGAGTTGAAGAGAAGCTGAGTAAAAGGTTTGAAGGAAGACAAAGAGGGCGCGGTCAAGGAGGAAGGGGAAGCGGTAGATCATCTGGAGGCCGCAATGAAATTCAAAAGAAAAATGAAGATGAGGGTACTAGCAGGAACCAGAGGAATGAGGGTTTCAACCGCTCCCATGATCAAGACTTTGGAAATCAAAGAGGAAGAGGTAGAGGACGTGGACAAGGAAGAGGAGGCTTCTGTGGTACCTGTTTCCATTGCAATGAAGAAGGTCATCGTGCCTTTGAATGCCCTCAATGACAATGAAGGACAGATAGGAGAGCTGAGGGCCAAGCTAGGATTGCTCATGTGGATGAGGATGCACAATAATCACATTCAGAGGATGCAGAAAGAGGAGAGACCTTGGTAAATGAAAGAGTCCTACTAAGTGGTGAAAATGAACCAGGACAACGAAGGAGTTTGTTCCGTACCAGATGCAAGTGTGAGGATAAATGTTGTGATGTGATCATTGATGGTGGTAGCACTGATAACTTGGTATCCGAAGAGATGGTCTCTAAGATGAAGCTCAAGAGGGAGAAACATCCCCAGCCCTATCGGATTTCATGGGTAAAAGATGATCATAAGGTCCTGGTAAGTGAACAATGTTTAGTAAAATTCAAAATTGGGAGTTACCATGATGAAGTTCTCTGTGATGTTATTTCGATGGATGTTTGCCATCTATTGTTGGGTAGACCATGGCAGTTTGATAGACATGCAATACATGATGGACATGCAAACACATACTCTCTGATAAAGGATGGAGTTCGCCACAAATTGAAGCCCATGAAAAAGGTAGGTGAAAAGGTATGTAGCAGTGCTAGGATTTGTCTTGTTGATGGAAGGAAGTTTTTAGATGGCATGAAACATCAGCGTATGTGCTATGTTTTGATTCCTAGGAAAGATAAAGAAGGTAGTAGTGAAATACCATTTGAAGTTTTAGATTTACTAGGAGAATTTGGAGATATTATCTCTGATAATGTTCCAGATGGATTGCCACCAGTAAGGCAAATCAGTCATCAGATAGATCTGATTCCAGGAGCTAGTTTTCCTAACAAGGCTGCTCACAGGATGACTCCTACTAAAACAGAGGAGCTAAATAGACAGGTTCAGGAGCTGTTGAGGAAGGGATTGATTCGAGAAAGCCTGAGTCCATGTGTAGTACCTGCAGTACTTGCACCAAAGAAGGATAGAGAGTGGAGGATGTGTACAGATTCTTGAGCTATAAATAGGATAACCATCAAGTACCGATTTCCTTTACCAAGGATGAATTATCTTATGGACTGCTTGAGTGGAGCTCAGTACTTCACAAAGATAGATCTAAAGAGTGGCTATCATCAGATACAGATTCGAGAAGGAGATGAGTGGAAAACAGCCTTCAATACCAAGGAGGGTCTTTATGAGTGGTTAGTCATGCCCTTTGGATTGACGAACGCCCCAAGCACCTTCATGCGGCTCATGAATGAGGTACTTAAGAAGTTCTTGGGAAAATTTTTTATTATCTATTTGGATGATATTTTAATTTTTAGAAAAACTTTGGAAGAACATTTACTGCATATTCGTAGTGTCCTTGAAAGGCTAAGGGAAGAGAAACTGTTAATTAATCTAAAGAAGTGTGTCTTTGCAAAAAGGGAGTTAGTCTATTTGGGATTTGTTATATCACCTGAAGGTCTCAAAATGGATCCAGAAAAGGTAAAACCCATCTTGGAATGGCCTACTCCAAGGTCTGCTACTGAGATAAGATCATTTCATGGTCTGGTTAGTTTTTACAGGAAGTTTATTAAGAATTTCAGTGGCATATGTGCACCTCTAACTGATACAATAAGAGGGGATAGAAAAGAGTTCAAGTGGACTGCAGCAGCTGCGAGAAGTTTTGAGTTGCTGAAGAAGAAGGTGACTGAACAGCCTGTGTTGGCACTTCCAGATTTTAGAAAAGTATTCCAGGTGGATTGTGATGCTAGTGGTAGCGCTATTGGGGCTGTATTAAGCCAAGAAGGTAAGCCTATTGCATATTTTAGTGAAAAATTGAATGATGCAAAGAAGAAGTATTCTGTTTATGATCAAGAGTTCTATGCGATAGTTCAGGCCTTTAAGAAATGGAGGCATTATTTATTGCCAAAGGAATTTGTTTTGTATACTGATCATCAGGCATTACAGTACCTAAATAGCCAAGGTAAATTGAATCAGAGGCATATGAAGTGGGTAGAATTCTTGCAGAGTTATACATTTGTGTTAAAGCATAGAAGTGGAAAATCTAATAGGGTTGCAGATGCATTAAGTAGGAGACAGTTGTTGCTTACAACAATGCAGGTTGAAGTAGTTGGGTTTGATGAACTCAAGAATTTGTACCTTGAGGATCCTGATTTTGCTGAAGCATGGAAAGCTTGTAAAGAACCTGTTGCTGTAGATAGAACCAAGTGGTTAGACTATTTGATTCAGGATGGCATGTTGTTCAAAGGTAGTCAATTGTGCATTCCAAGGAGTTCCATGAGGGAAAATCTAATTAAGGAGAAACATAGTGGAGGGATGGCAGGACATTTTGGTCGGGATAAGACCATTTCCATTCTTAAAGAACATTATTTTTGGCCTCAAATTACATAGGATGTGAAGAAGTTTGTACAGAGTTGCCAGGTTTTTCAAGTTGCCAAGGGGTTTAGTCAAAATACTGGCCTATATCAGCCATTGCCTGTTCCATCAAGGCCATGGGAGGACATAAGTATGGATTTTGTTCTTGGATTGCCAAGGACACAAAGGGGTAATGACTCAGTATTCGTGGTGGTTGATAGGTTCTCCAAAATGGCACATTTCATTCCATGCCACAAAACTCATGATGTTGTCCATATTGCAGACTTGTTTTTCAAAGAGGTGGTAAGACTACATGGTCTTCCAAGGAGTATAGTTTCTGACCGAGATACTAAATTTGTGGGGTATTTCTAGAGGACATTGTGGAAGAAGTTGAGAACAGACTTGAAATTTAGTTCCACGCATCACCCATAGACTGATGGCCAAACAGAGGTGGTAAATAGAAGTCTGGGCAATTTGCTGAGATGTTTAGTTGGAGATAAGCCCAAGGGATGGGATTTGATTCTACCATAGGCAGAGTTTGCTTATAATAACTCTATAAATAGGAGTACTAGAAAATCACCATTTCAAATTGTATATGGAAATAGCCCAAGGACTGCACCAGAATTGAGGAAGATAGAACAAGGGGAGAGAACAAGTGCTGAAGCTGAGGAATTTGCTGAACACATCAAGCGTCTACATGAGGAGGTTCAAGCACACATTATCAAGATGACTCAAGAGTATAAAGCTAGGGCTGATGCAAGGAGAAGACATAAGGAATTTCAAGTAGGGGATCTAGTCATGGTGCACTTACGGAAAGAAAGATTTCCTGTTGGTACTTACAACAAGCTGAACATGAAGAAATTTGGCCCCTGCAAAATTTTGAAGAAACATAACTCAGGAAATGCATATGAGGTGGAGCTGCCAGATGGTATTCACATTTCTCCCATTTTCAACGTTGTAGATTTAACAGAGTATCATGATGATGGTGCAGATGAGGAGCTGGTTTTAGAGCCATGTCCAATTCCTGCTTCTAAGAAGGAGGAGATAGAAGACATTCTAGATCATCCTGTGGGTAGGAGTACCAGAAACAGGCAGTATGAAGAGTATTTGGTAAACTGGAAAGGACGGCCGATCGAGGACTCAACTTGGATTTTAGCAGCTGAGGTTTCCCATTTGGGATTTCCTCTACCATCCATAAAGTGACAGGATCACTTTTCAATCTACCCTGGGTGTCTGATGCAGGAGCATCCACAGGTATAAGGGCAATCCTGTGTCACCCAAAAAAAAATGTACTTAGACTTAGTTTCTATTTTATGTCTTTACATTTTTGGATACCCATTTGGCTCAAATAAAGGTTCCAACTCTCATAGTTCAACTATCAGTGCATTTGAAAATCTCGAAAAAATAGGAGCATGCAATTTGACCATCATTTTGGTGACCTAGAAGGTGCGACTTGGCCAGATGAATGTAATTGAGATTTAGAGCATTCCAAAAAGAGAATCAAGTCCAAAAGGCCCCACGGTTTGAAAGTTATTACAATTTTTCAGGTTTTGGAGACCTCCTAAGAATGCTTCAAAGTCAGGTTTGGGGCATTAAATGACCTCGAAAAGGGTCAAAAAATGGGGGACGAGAAAAGTTGGTCCATAGGGCTATAGAGCGCTTCGAGAGCTTTCTGAAAATGTAAACGGTTCGTCAATCGGAGTTACGGTTCAAAAGTTATGCCTCCCGGAAGTTCGACTACCGTTTTTGGATTCTTCTAGAATTGCACCGACTTCTAACACAGCTTTCGGAACCTTCTATTTTGTCGGTGGATGCCTACTTGCACTTTCTAGAATGTACTCCTAGTCCTTAACCCTCCGGGGTCTATTTAAGCAGATTTCTGGCATTGTAAAAGGCAGTTCGGATTGGAGCTTGAGAGGAGGTGCTAAAAGGAGAAATATTCTCCAGATTTATGCTATTGTAAGCCCGCAGGGCATGTTTTGAAGTTTATTTTCTCTGCACTGTTTGTACTGACATATTTTCTCAGTTAATATAATTCCCCTTTCTATTGTGTCTATTCTGTTGTTGGGTTGAGTTCCCCATCACATTTCAAGGATCTAGATCAACAATTAAGTTGTAAGTCAGATCTATTCTTTCATCCTAACAGGTGAATCAGAATCAAATCCTTTAACAGGGTAGACTTAACAGTCTTTTCTTTAAATCTCTTTACCAAGTGCATACTTCATTGTATGTTTGTAAAACCTCTAACAAGGTGGACCCAGTAATCCTAATTACTCCTAGCAGGGCAGATCATCAGAAGTGATCAGTGTAAGCTTTAACAAGCCAACTTTATACTACAGTATTGAAGTTTTGTGGGTATCATCCCCACCCCAGTTTTACTTTCTATTTGGAAGGTTTTTGGGTCACCAAATATTGTGTTCATGTGTCATGAATGTTTATCTTTTAGTTTCTCATGCATGTTTTAGATTAGATCTATTAATGGTGAATAGATTATGTTATTAAGTGTTGAATTTTGTCAAAAGTTTTGAGGTTACTAATTCACCCCTCCCCTCTCAGTAACCTAGCTAGTCTTGATTACTTCCAACAAAATTATGTTGTAGACACCATGTGCTAAAATAAGAGTGTGAATAACTATGTTGTCTACATGACAACTCAATTAATTATGCAAACTCTAGTGTTGTAGACACCATGTGTTGAATTAGAGTTGCTTAATCCTATGTTGTCAACATGACAACTCATAAAAGTACGCAAAATCCTAAGTGTCAACCTAATAAATATAAAATAATGCATTGACCCAAGTAAAATTAAGTATAGTGTAATAAGTAAATACTTATTTACACCAACAATGAGCATCTTGAGGTAAGGATTTTGTAAATATGTCAGCATTTTGTTCTTTGATGTGCACATATTCTAGCTTCATTTCTTTGTCCTGAACTAGTTCTCTCAAGTAGTGATACTTGATAGCAATGCGTTTTATCTTGGTGTGCATCACTAGATTTTTTAAAATGTTAATAGAACTTGTGTTAAATCACAATAGATAACTACTAGATCTGTAATTTCCTCTTTTATACCTTTTAGTAATAGCTTTATCCACATAATGTTTGAAAAATTCACTGCAACTACCACATATTTGGCTTCAACTGTTGATTGGAAATACAATTATGTTTCTTTCTTGTCCATGACACCAATCTCTTTCCTAGAAAGAATGCACCTCCACTAGTACTTTTTCTATCATCAATATTTCCTTCCCAATCTGAGTTAGCGAATATCTTTAGTTCAAATCTATCACTTCTTTTATAATACAATCCATAGTCTTATGTACCTTTTAGATATCTTATTGTCCTTTTCACTATCATCATGTGGATCTCAATATTTCCTTCTTTTTTAATAAAATCCATAGTCTTATTTACCTTTTAGAAATCTCATTATCCTTTTCTATCATTAATATTTCCTTCCCAATCTAAGTTAGTGAATACCTTTATTTCAAATCTATAACTTATTTTCTAATACAATCCATAGTCTTATATACCTTTTAGAGATCTCATTACCCTTTTTGCTACAATCATGTGAATCTCCTTAGGATTTGTTGAAAATCTAGCAACTATCCCAAATGCTAATGCAATATCAGGTCTACTATGAACAACATATTACAATTTTCCAATCATGGATCTGTATAAGGTCTAGTTCAAATCAGCAAATTCATCATGCTTAGATAGCTTATTTCCTATTGACATAGGTGTTCTTACTGGTCTTAAATCTTCCATTCCAAAAGTCTTTAGTATCTCCTTGATGTATTTAGATTGTTTAATGAGAATACCAAACTTCATTTGACATACGTGTAATCCAACAAAGAATTTGATTTCACCAAACATAGACATTTCAGATTCCTTCTTCATATCATCAAAAAATGATTTACATAAAGCTTCTCTTCCTCAAAATATAATGTCATCAACAAATATTTTAGATAGCAATACTTAATTGTTCTTACCATTCTTCAAATATAGATTTTTGTTATCATTTTTCCTTTCAAAAACAATCTTCACCAAATAATTACGTAATATTGCATACCATATTGTTGGGGCTTGTTTCAATCCATAAAGGGCTATGTTTAGTTTACATACCATATTCTTTGTGTTTGGATCCACAAATCCTTCAATTTTTTCATTGTATACTTCTTCCTCAAGTATATCATTTAAAAATGTAGATTTGACATCCATTTGATATACATTGAAATTTTTGTAGGTTGAATATCCAAGAAGAGTTCTAATTCCTTCAAGTCTTGCCACAGGAGAAAAATTTTCTCCATAATCAACTCCTTCTTCTTGATCATATCCTTTTCATACCAGTCTTGCTTTACTTCTTGTTACTTCACCATTCTCATTGACTTTGTTTCTAAAATCCTACTTTGTTCGAATGACATTTTCATCTTTAGGTCTTGGCACTAAAGTCCAACTATTGTTCTTCTCAATCTATTCAATTTCCTCATTCATTGCCTGAATCCAATCTTCATTATCTAAAGCATCTTTTTCTATTTTGGGACCAAATTCACAAAGTAATCATGTGTCATCTTTGAGTCTCTTTCCTTTCATAACACTTGATTCAACATCACCAATGATTTGCTCAGGTTTGTGATTTATTCTTACAAAATTTACTAGCACAAGTGGTTTCTTTCTCTATTCTTCTGTAGTTTCATCTTGGAAAATAATCTCAACCTCATTTTCTCTTTCTTTTTCAAGTTTTAGTTCATGTTATGTATGCTCAAAATTTTATATCTTATGATCAACATTGCCTATCTATGAATCAACATCATCAGTTTATCACTCGACACCCACTCTTTGTTGCTGAGTAATTTGTTGCACTACATCATTTCTTATCTTCTGAGAGTCTGTAGCTTGATTTTCTTGTTCATTTGTAGTTCTTGGAGAATAATCATCCACATAGATGAATTTAATCTAGTCTTTAGGTTCTTCTTTCCATGTAGTGCCACTTCTTTCTACAAACTCATCAATTTTTACATTTGCACTTTCCATAACTTTGTTAGTGTTAAAATTTAAACACTTGTAAGTTTTACTCTTGGTGGAATATCATAAGAATATACTTTCATCACTCTTTGCATCATGTTTTCCATTCCTCTTACTTTAAGTATATAGTATCTACTTCCAAATATTTTGAAATATTTCACATTAGGAGCATATCCATAGCATAGTTCAAAAGGTGTAGCATTTGCACCTTTCTTGACTTGTACTCTATTCAAGGTATAGATAGTAGTATTAACAACTTCTCTTCACTATTTCTTTGATACACTCTTCTCCATCATTAATGTTCTTGTACATTCTAGTATTGATTTTTTTCTCTTTTCAACTATTTCATTCTAAGGAGGGGTCTTTGGTGCTGACATCTATGTTTTAATTCCTCATTCATTGCAGAATATATTGAACTCATTTGAAATTATTTGTGTAAATAAGTATTCACTATTTACACTTTACTTAAATTTACTTAGGTTAATGCATTATTTTATTATTTATTAGGTTGAAACTTAGGATTTTTCCTACTTTAATGAGTTGTCATCTTGACAACATAGAAGTAAGCAACTCTAATTTAGCACATGGTGTCTACAACATAATTTTACATGCTATGCCTTTGTAGGCTTATCCTCTCATCATCGCACTTACTCTTGTGCTTAATGGAGGATAATCCACACCTGGTGGACATGTGCTTGGTTGTATGACTTATCATGTTGCTAACTTCTAGGTATTCTAGAAATATTCTAGAGGCCTTTATATATAGGCACTCCTAGTGTACTTGTACATCAATTGAATACTATATGGTTATTCTGATCATACTCTAGTCTATTATGTGCTTGTGCTTGAGTTCCTTAATCTTGGGTGATTTTTCCCTAAGAAAAATTATTACATGGTATCAAAACTGAGCAAGGTTCTCTTCACATAGCCATTCGAGACCTTGTTGCTTCATCTCTCAAAGGGACTCGATTTAGATTCGGAGCATCTACAACCATTGGGAGCATCTAGAGCCAAAGTAGACCTTACCATTGCATCTAGAGTGTTGATTTAGTGAAAATTGACTATAAATTCACCTATATTGGGCCATAGTCAATTTTGAGGCAAAAAAATTTTGCAAACCGAGACCAAGAGGCCCGATTTGTAGAATTGGTATGATCATTTTATATCTCTAAATTTAATTTTTAGATCTGCATATTTTATTATTTCAATCGCTGCGGTTTCTCTACATTATTTTTCAGATCTATGTATTTTGTTTGAATTTTTTTTGGCCATCGGGCCTATAGAGGAGAGATTTTTTGCAAGACAAGATTGGTGCTTGCTGGTGCAAATCAAATATTTGCATCATATTTAGAAGGTCAAAAAATCCCTAAATTGACTTTTGTTTCACCAAAATTAGACATCTGAGGTGAAAATTAGAGTCATTTAATTTTTGGAGGCGTGATGACTATGATTCAGGAAAAATAATTACAAAGGTGATTTTCAAACAATGATGTCTCCCTCATATGGACTCCTTTTTTCAAGCAATTTTTTTGTTTTGGGGTAGAATTTTGTGATCTACACATTGGTGTAGGATGTTTGAGCTCTCTATTCTTAAATTTTTTTGCAAATCGTAAATCTCAATTTTTTGCAATCTCAAATGCTTAGTACGAACTCATCTGGACACATAATCAGGTTCTATTTTTTTTGAAAGTGTATTTTTTTTTGTCTACTTTCTAGGTGTGCAATAAAATTATAGGCTTATGTGGACAAAAATACCACTTTCAGAAATAGGTCCTTTCTTTTGCATTATATTGCTTCAAAATTGTTGTATTTCTTAGCTACATTGTAAAGTTCCAGATTTGTACTCCAAAAGGAGGTTGTAAATAGAAAAATCAAAAGCCCACTTTGTCCATTTTGACAAGTGGCCTATTGTAAACATACTACATATAAAGTACCAAAATCTTTCATTTTTGGGGGGATTTTTTGATTGAGTGAAAAGTGGGGTGTGTATTATGTTTTGTGTCTCCTTGATATTGTGCTCTTGCATTATGGATTTTTTTTCAAAGTTAACTTCACATAATTATGCTACTTGGAAAGAAAACATAAAGGAACCATTGGTTGAAAAAGGTTTGTTGCGTTATGTAACTGGTGCAGCAAAGAAACCTCCTGTTGATTTTGATGAAGCTCAAAAAGAAGACTAGGAATCCAAACAAGAAATGGCCCTAGGAACCTTGCTCAAGAATATCTCAAATCCTATCAAATATCATGTTAGGAAACTTACTGATCCAATAGAAGTTTAGGCTAAAGTTGAACCATTGTATGGGACCATAGATAAAGACATGACCTACACCATTGAGGACAAATTTCTCAAGTTGGATCCTAGGAATTTTGACACCATCAAAGACTATCTTACCCAAGTAGACATGTATGGGGCACAACTTAAGGATTGTGGTGAACTCATCAAGGATGGAAAGATGATCAAACATATTATGACTCATCTTCCACCTGAATATGCTCCTTTTGTTTCCAGTTATAATACTCACAAATTAACAATGGATAGTGCCTACACTAAGCCTTCATTTGAATTTTTTTTAGAAATGTTGATCTTAGAACATGACAATTTAGTGAGTATGGGAATTCTCAAGTCTTCCAAGACCAAATCCTTGGTAGCTAATGAAGGTAATTAAAGTGGTAAAAACTCCAACAAGAAGCAGAAGTAGTGGAAGGCTAAGCCCCAAGATGAGACACAACAATCCTCCTCCAAACAACAATCTTCCAAGCATCAATCTTCTTCCACTCAAAAATCTTCCTCACAAAAAGGCAAGTATCTTTCCAAAAATAATCAAAATAGGAAAAACTCCAACAAAAGGTAGAAGAAAACTTATGCCTATTGTAAGAAGAATGATCATGATGAACATGAGTATAAGGATAAGCATATTGATGAATTGGTAAACCTAATTAGGAAACACAAAATTGATGTACCAAATTCCTATAAGGATAAGGGATCTTTAACCAATTCAAAAGGTAAGGGACAAGCTTTAGTTGCAAGTACAACTAATGTTGGGGAATGGGTTCTTCATTCAGGAGCTACATATCATATGGGTGCTTCAAGGGAGCATTTTTCCTCTTTGAAACCATCAAATGTACCTTACATCTATGTGGGTAATGACACTCAAGTGGAAGTTTAAGGGAAAGGTAATGTTGAGTTGGACAATGGAATCTTCAAGGATGTTCTTCATGTTCCTAACCTTAGCACCAACCTTCTCTCCATTACCAAATAACTCACTATGGATGTGGCAACAAAGTGGAATTCCTTCCAGATATAGTTGTGGTGAAAAATCTCAAAGATGATTCTATGGTGGTGGTTGGAAAGGCTAATCACGAGACAAGACTTAACTCTTTTTCTCATTTTGTGCCTAAGACCACTTCACTTTCCTTATTGACTCATTCAAATTCACAAAGTAAACTATGAAATGAGGGATTTGGACATCTCAATTACTGCTAACTTCAAAAACATAGCAGCAAGGATATGGTCATTGGTCTACCTCAAGTTAAGTATTTAGAGGGTGTATGTCAAGGTTTTGAAGTAGGCAAGCATCCCAAAGAGAAATATGAGAAAGGGAATTCTTGGAAGGCTACTGTTGTTCTTGAATTGGTTCATAGTGATGTAGTTGGCCCATTTCTAGCACCATCTTTTGGTAAGGCCCACTGTGTTCTCACTTTTATTGATGACTTTTCACACTACACTTGGGTCTTATTTCTTTCTCATAAGAGTGGATTATTTGATAATTTTATCACCTTCAAAGCTCAAGCTGAGAAGTAATCAGGGAAAGCCATCAAGATTCTATGAACAAACAATGGCAAGGAATATGTCAACTCTAGGCTTATAGACTTTTGCACTCGTGAGGGTATTGATCTTCAAATTTTAGTTGTATACACACCATAGCATAATGGTGTTGTTGAAAGGAAGAATGGAACCCTTAAGGAAATGACTACTTGTATGCTTCAACATAAGTCTCTAGATTAAGTATTTTGGGCAGAAGCCATGTGTTGTGCCAATTACATCCAAAAAAAAAGTCCCCATAAGGCCTTAGATGGAATTACACTTTTTGAGGCTTGTTATGGTAGAAAACCAAGTGTAAATCACTTTAAAGTTTTTGGTTGTCTAACATGGGCAAGGATACCTCGACAAAAGTGAAAGGCATTAGAACCTCAAAGTAAACATTGTATATTTGTTGTATATCTCGAGCATCTTAAGGCATACAAACTCATGGATCAAAAAACACATGAAATCTTTTTTGAGAGGAGTGTTCACTTTGAAGAAACTTGTCCAAGTTTTGCTTCTTCAAACTCCTCCTTCTTCCTCCTTTGTGGATAGTGATCATAGTGATGATAGTGACTTGGAAGATGAGATTCCTTCAACTTTGACTCATAGGACACCACCTTCACAAGGTCCACAAATAGTTGAGTACATTCCTTCTTCTTCCACTAAACCTCGTTGGGTATAGCAAACCCTTGATTTAGCAGGTTCATTGGTGGGGAATCCTTCAAACACTCAGAGGAAAAGGTCATAGCACAAATAATTTCCACATGCTTATATTGCCATTGCTTCAAATCCATAGTCATTTAAGGAAGCATCAAGGATTATAGAATGGGACAAGGCTATGGAGGAAGAATATAACTCTTTGATGAAAAAAAACACTTGGGACTTAGTTCCCATTCCTAAGGGAATAAAGTTGGTTCGATGTAAGTGGATCTATCGAACCAAATTTGCAATGGATGGAAGTGTGGATAAGCATAAGGCCAGAATAGTTGCCAAAGGTTTCTCACAAGTTCTTGGTATTGACTATACAAAGACTTTTGCACCAGTCACCAAGATGAACTCCATTCGCTTGACACTAGCTATTGTCGTAGCTTATGGTTGGGTTGTACATCAGATAGATGTAAAGAGTTCTTTTTTGAATGGTGACCTTCACAAGGAGATTTATATGGAGAAGCCATAGGGGTTCATATAGGATTCTATTATGGTTTGCAGATTGAAGAAGTCTATCTATGGTCTTAAGCAGGCTCCTCTAGATGGGTATGCCAAGATGCATTCCTTCTTACTCTTAGTAGGATTCACTAGGTGTCATTGTGATTTGAATGTCTACATTCTTTAGAAGGATGAATCACACTAAATATTTTTACTTTATGTAGATGACTTGATCATTATAAGAAGTACTTCATCCATTATTGCCAGTGTCAAGACCTCTTTGCAGGACAGATTTTCTATGATAGACTTGGGTTTACTTCATTATTTCCATGGTATTGAGATCACATAATCTTCAGCAGGGATCACACTTTCTCAACCCAAGTATGTTCTTTACTTGCTTTCTTGATTTCAAATGAGTGACTACAAGCCTACTACTACTCACTTTATTTTAGGTGTCAAGTTAGATTCCAAGTGTACCACTCCTCTTATTGATACTACATTGTACAAATAGTTAGTTGGGAGTCTCATCTACTTGACACATACATGCCCTAACATAGCTTTTGTAGTTGGCATGGTTTCTCACTTCATGCAAGAGTCACATGAGCTTCATTGGAAGGCTACCAAGAACATCTTACATTACATACAGGGTACACATACACATGGGATACATTATGCAACAAGTATAGGACTTCAGTTGGTTGGATATACAGACTCAGACTATGTAGGGGACCTTGATTCTTGCAAGTCTAGTTTAAGTTACATGTTTCACCTTGGTTCTAGACCTATTTTTTGGCAAAGTAAGAATCAAAACAATGTCACTCTTTCTTCAACTAAGGCTAAGTATCAAGGAGTTGTCAATGCAGCTACAGAGGCTCTTTGGTTACAACACATCCTAGAGGAGTTTGGATTTGATCTACCTAAACCTATAGTCATACATTGTGACAATCAGAGTGCTATTGAGATCTCTAAACATCTAGTTTAGCATTAGTGGACCAAACACATTGAGATTCATATGCACTACATCAAAGAGCTAATACATGAGCAAATCATTGCATTACAATATTGTCCTATAGCAGAGCAAGTCCCCGATATCTTCACCAAACCCTTCATTGAGGTCAAGTATATTCATTTGTGAGATCTCTTGGGGGTATAGGATGTTGTAGAAAGGGAAGTTTCTTGACTTCTCTCTTCTTTCTTCTAGGAAGGATCTTTTCCTCATCTAAGGTCTTCTTCTCTCTCATCTTCTTTATTGTTCTTATCTCTCTTTTTGGAGGAGGGTTTTTCTCATGAGGTTTTTCCTCTTTCTCCATTTTATGAGAGATTGCATTGCATCATTGTATGTAGAGCATTTCTTTTATACATGGGTACTTAATATGGCCTCGTAGCTAGGACCCATCATGCATTTGTGAGCTTAAGTGCATTCCCCTAAGTTGCACTTAAGGGGGGGTGTTGGTATAAATAAGTATTCATTATTTACACTTTACTTAGGTTTACTTAGGTTAATGCATTATTTTATTATTTATTAGGTTGATACTTAGGAGTTTGTGTACTTTTATGAGTTGTCATGTTGACAACATAGAAGTAAGCAACTCTAATTTAGCACATGGTGTCTACAACACTAGAGTTTGCATATTTAACTGAGTTGTCATGTAGACAACATAGTTATTTGCACTCCTAATTTAGTACATGGTGTCTACCACATAATTTTACATGCTACACCTTTGTAGTCTTATCCTCTCATCATCACACTTACTCTTGTGCTTAATGGAGGATAACCCACACCTGGTGGACATGTTTCTAGTTGTATGACTTATCATGTTGCTAACTTCCAGGCATTCTAGATGTATTCTAGGAGCCTTTATATATAGGCACTCCTAGTGTACTTGTATATCAATTGAATACTATATGGTTATTCTAATCATACTCTGGTCTATTATGTGTTTGTGCTTGAGTTTCTTGATCTTGGGTGATTTTTCCCTAAGGAAAATTTTTACATAAATGAATTTTCCACCTCTATCAAATCTTAAGCACTTCATACTCTTCCCTATTTCTTTTTGAACTCTAGCTAAATACCACTTAAATAACTAAAAAGCATCATATTTAGCTTTATGAAATATCAGTCATCATCCTAGAATAATCATCAACAAATAAAATGAAATACTTACCTCCATAGTAACTTTGAACATCAATCGCTCCACATAGGCTAGTATGAACCAATTCCAAAATATCATCAGAAGTGTATGTTTTGCTCTTAAAACTAGACTTGGTCATTTTTCTCAATTGACATTGTTTACACATAGCATTGTCAGGCTGCTTTAGTTTAGGAAATCCTCTTATTTACTTCATTTTACTAATTTCCACTAAATTGTCAAAGTTTACATGACATAACCTCTTGTGCCATAACCAAACATCTTCTTTTTGTGCAAACAAACATGTCTCATTAGATAAATCTAGATTAAACAAGTTACCTCTTGTCTAATCACCACTTCTAGATTCAACTATGTAACCCAATTTGTTTAGCTGTGAAACACTCAACATATTATAGTTAAGTCCTTCAACCAAGTAAATATTGTCTTATTTTATCTTTTCAATCAGTTGAATAGTTCCTTTACCTTTTACAATGGAATATCATTACCAAATTTAACATGTCCACCTTTGTATGGACCAATATCCTCAAATTTATCTTTATCACTGGTCATATGATTTGAGCATCCACTATCAATTATCTCTATCAGTTTTTTACATATGAAATCAATGTAGTTTTCACATCTTCATCAGAATCTTCTTTCATAGCAACATAGACAACTTCATCGTCATTACTTTTAGATTCATTATAAATTTCTTCTTCAGTAATATAACATGATTTCTTACCTTATTCATCCTTGTTTCTCTTGAAGTCTTGGTCATCTCTTCTTCCTTTATACTTGCTTTCCTTCATTTCATCCTTATCCTCTCTGTCAGGACACCTATCAGCAATATGATCAAATTTGTTGCATGAAAAACATATAAATGGCAATTTACCTTTTCCTCTTTCAAATTGTTTTGCATTAAGGGCTTCAAGTTCATAAATCTCATCATCAAAACTATCATTGTCACTCTTCACATGTTTTCCTTTTCTTTTACTAAGAACTTGTTGCTAAACAAATTATTATTTTCAATTTAACTCTAAAATGCTCAGATCTGCAAGAAACAATTTGATACCAATAGTTGGATAATCTATCATTAGGTTGATAGATTTCCTCTAAATTGAAAGGTACATGTCCTTTATGAATGATACTTAATGAATTTTTTTTAATTTCGAAACTAACTAGGTACATTCTTAACTTGAGAATAAAAGAGAAAAAACCAAGCTAGGCCTAGATAGAACTAACTCAGGAAGTGAATTTAGTTATAAAAATAACCATCCCCAAGAATCCACATTTCCTATGACTCCTCAACATTGGTAATGCAATGTGAATGCTACTTATGCAAATGCAGTGCAAAATGAAATGAAATAGAAAGCTCAATAATCCCAATTCCTATGACAGGAATGTCTAAAAATACTCTAATCTACAAACCATTCATTATTCAACACAAGATGCAAGATGGTGCCCAAAACTAAATACAACAATACTCTAATTGATTATAATCATAGGAGGAATAACTAAATGCTTTGATTCATAAATAAACTCATGTTGCCTCAAACATCACAAATAAGAATGCTCAGATTTTATTTTCTCACAGCTTAAGCTAAATCTATCACAAAAATTTGAACTCTTAACATGCATAATGAAAATGTAGAAAAAAAAACTAAGTTCCTTCCTCCTACTCTAGCTCTCTCTCTCTCTCTCTCTCTCTCTCTCTCTCTCTCTCTCTCTCTCTCTCTCTCTCTCAAAAAAAAAAAAAAGAAGAACCCCTGCTACATCATTAAATTCCTTATTTAACACCTTTCCATCTTCATGACCCTTTAGTAGCCAATATAATTGATTCTTTCTAATCCAAGTCTTCAATTATTTCTTAATGATAATCTATTTTCACTCTTTTCAAATCCCCTTCTTTTAACTTTTAATACCTTGACCATTTTAATGGTGTCATTCTTTATGGGTTCAATGCAAAAGATTCCTCAAATTTTGCAATAGTCTTTTGAATATTGGCACTATTAGGATTCCTTGAATCTTCATATCCAAAATAAAATTGGCTTGGAATACTTTTCCATTTTCTCTTAGTAACATTTGTGTTCAAACATCTCACTGCCCGTACTTTCTTATTTGCATTAAGACATGATAACTACAAAGTATGTGGAAAGTGTATGTCACCATCTATAAAGATGTGTAAGAGGCTTCAACCTATGCGACCTTGGGTGAGTATAGAAGGTAATCTTCATGAATCTTCTATGATGCACTCTACATTATGGTTATTCATGTCTTAGATAAAGGAATATGCCTTCCTGATGATTGAGAATATGGGATTCTTGTCAAAATAAATATGGACATTATGTCCATATTTAATCACATGATTTATAACCAATTTCTGATCCATGTGTTTTCCCATGGCTTTTTTAGAAGAAAATCAATCATAAGACTATTTGATCAATCACTTATCTCACCATATAAGACATGAATTATATTAAATTTAATGGGATAGTTGACCATAGTGTTCATAGCAAAACAATCTCAGTCTAGATTTATGAAATTTCTTGGTATTCTGTCAAATGGTTTGTGAACACATCTAGTGTACTTGAGGCTTGATTTCATTCTATTCATATCTTCATCTGTGAACACAATGATCATTTTTGTAACTATTCCTTTGATATTGATTATGAACTATGACTTAGCATTGAGAAAACAACAGATGGAGAATGATATTTGCAAGGGGATCTTAGCTACTTCACCTTCAAATATTTCACTAATCTATGCTAAAAAAGGAAATGGAGTTTGACTCATGGCTTCTATACCTTAGCTAGCTGTGGGTGTATCTCTTCTTTTATAAGGGAATCAATATTCACATTCCCTTTAATCTCTTTGATTTGTTGAGCCTGAGACCACATATAACTCAATGCCTCTTTACTGACAAGTTGTAATCCTTTCTTCATTGCTTATTTGTAACTAGTTTTGCAGATCCTCCAAATTGGCTCACCATTCACTATTGATCTTTCCATCTCTAAAAAAATTTGATGACAACAAAATGTGGGTTGAGCATTTTTTCAAACAATTTTTAGGTTTCCTTTATGCTTCTTTCATACCATGAATACATCATCTCTTATTTTTTGTTCCCCAAAGCATTTGATGCTATGACAGCATGGGATCTGATATAAAAGACTCCTCCAACTTTGTTTGTCCATGGTGTCTATATAGTCAAAACTATCAAGGAAGGTGTCGATGAGGTAGTGGAGTCTATGTTGAGTATCAATACATAGTGAAAACAATTTTACAACTCATCATCACCAACTATCACCATTGGGTTTCTATTATGACTTCGAGTGTGGATTATACATATTATGGATAGACTCAAACATCATCTTTAGATTCCCCAAGCTTATGGATAATTTGTGGTTCCCCAATAAGTGTCTCAAAACATGTCTTCATTAGAATGCAAATTGTATGTCATGTAGACTTTGAGAATTTCCCTTGACTCTTTCATCAGAATCCATGGCATCTCCCATATTCATGGGGTCTCAAAATCACCTTAGCTTCTAATGCTTAGCCTCATGCATTATTGATGCAGGAGCATCCAGAGGTATAAGGGCAATCCTGTGTCACCCAAAAAAATGTACTTAGACTTAGTTTCTGTTTCATATGTTTTCATTTTTGGATACCCATTTGGGTCAAATAAAGGTTCCAACTCTCACAGTTCCACTATCAATGTTCTAGGATAGAGTATTTGAACACCTTGGGATATGTGTAAATGCTGAAAAAATAGGAGTATGTAATTGATCCATCATTTTAGTGAACTAGGAGGTGTGAACTAGCTAGGTGAATGTAATTGTAATTTAGAGCATTCCAGAAAAAGAATTAGGTCAAAAGGCCCTACGGTTTGAAAGTTATCGCAGTTTTTTAGGTTTTAGAGACTTCCTAAGAATGCTTCAAAGTCAAGTTAGGGGCATTAAATGACATCAAAAAGGGGCAAAAAATGGGGGACAAGTGAAGCTCCTCCTTACGGCTATAGAGCACTTTGAGAGCTTTCCAAAAATGTAAATGGTTCGTTAATCGGAGCTACGGTTCAAAAGTTATGCCTCTCGGAAGTTCAGTTACCGTTTTTGGATTCTTCTAGATTTGTGTCAACTTCTAACGTGGCTTCTGGAGCCTTCTATTTGGTCGGTGGATGCCTACTAACACTTTCTAGAATGCATTCCTAGTCCTTAACCCTCCGGGGTCTATTTAAGGACATTTTTGGAAATGTAAAAGGTAGTTCGGAGTGGAGTTTGCGAGGGGGTACTAAAAGGAGAAATTATCTCCAAATTTATGTTATTGTAAGCCCTTAGGGCATGTTTTCAAGACTATTTTCTCTGTACTGAATGTACTAGCTTATTTTCATAATTAATACAATTTCCCTTTTCCTGTTGTGTCCATTCTGTGCTTGGGTTGTGTCCCTATCAAGTGGTATCAAAGTAGGTTTTCCTGAGTGTGAAGACAGAGTGCCAACTGTGAGGTAGTTTGCACTGGGACTATGTGGTTGTGGGTTTGAGTTAAGAAAATGCCTCCATGAAGAGAGCATGGTGGAAGGGCCGAAGCTATTAATCCTGAGGAGGTTAGAGCCCTCCAAAGGCAGGTACAAGCATTGCAGGAGGAGCTCCGTAGAGGAACAAATGTTGCCACAGGTGACAATAGTGAGGATGACAATGAAGAAGAAGAAATTGGACCAGAAGGGGAATTCGATGGGGAAGTTCTGAATCAGGCAGAGGAAAGGCTTTTTAGTTCCATTACTAAATTTTGGAAAAGACCTACAATTGATGTGGGTGTATTTTCAGGAAATCTAAAACTAGATGAGTTGATCGATTGGATCAATGAAATGGAAGAATACTTTGAGTACGAGGATATCAGAGACCCGGATAGGGTTAAGTTTGCAAAGGCCAAACTGAAAGGCCATGCCAAAATCTGGTGGCAAGAGGTTCAATTGGAAAGAAATAGAAGAGGAAAGGAGAAGATCACAAGGAGGGATCACATGGTAGATAAATTGAAGAAGCAGTTCATTCTTGTGGACTACGAGCTTGATTTGTTTAACAAGATGCATTGGCTAAAGCAAGCAGGAAGATCAGTCCAAGAATATACAGATGAGTTTTATCAAATTTTGATTAGAGCAGGGCATGCAAACGAAAATAAGGAGAAGGTTGCTCGTTATATCAGTGGGTTGTGACCTAGCATCCAGGAGGAATTAAGTTTGGTAAGAATGACTAGCGTTGAAGAGCCATACCAGTTTTCCCTACGAGTTGAAGAAAAGTTGAATAAGAGGTTTGAAGGGAGACAAAGAGGGCATGGTCAAGGAGGAAGGAGAAGCAGTAGGTCATCTAGAGTTCAAAATGAAACCCAAAAAAAAAATGAAGATGTGGGTACTAGCAGGAACCAAAGAAATGAGGGTTTCAACCGCTCCCATGATCAAGATTTTGGAAATCAGAGAGGAAGAGGTAGAGGACGTGGACAAGGAAGAGGAGGCTTCCATGGAACCTATTTCCATTATAATGAAGAAGCTCATCATTCCTTTGAAAGCCCTCAACGACAAAGAAGGAAAGATAGGAGAGCTGAGGGTCAAACTAGGGTTGCTCATGTGGATGAGGATGCACAATCATCACATTTCGAGGATGCAGAAAGAGGAGAGACCTTGGTGAATGAAAGGGTCCTACTAAGTGGTGAGATTGAACTAGGACAAAGGAGGAGTTTGTTTCATACCAGATGCAAGTGTGAGGATAAATGTTGTGACGTGATCATTGAAGGTGGTAGCACTCATAACTTCGTATCAGAAGAGATGGTATCTAAGCTGAAGATCAAGAGGGAGAGACATCCCCAGCCCTATCAAATTGCTTGGGTAAAAGATGATCATAAGATCTTGGTAAGTGAACAATGTCTCATGAAATTCAAAATTGGGAGTTACCATGATGAAGTTCTCTGTGATGTAATTCCAATGGATGTTTGCCATCTATTGTCGGGTAGACCATGACAATTTGATAGACATGCAGTACATGATGGTCATGCAAAGACATATTCTCTAACAAAGGATGGAGTTTGCCACAAACTAAAGCCCATGAAAAAGGAAGATGAAAAGGTATGTACTAGTGCTAGGATTTGTCTTGTTGATGGAAGGAAGTTTTTAGATGGAATGAAACATCAGCGTATGTGTTATGCTTTGATTCCTAGGAAAGAAAAAGAAGGTAGTAGTGAAATACCACTTGAAGTCTCAGATTTACTACTTGAGGTTGGAGATATTCTCTCTGATAATGTTCCAGAAGGATTGCCACCAGTAAGAAAAATTAGTCATCAGATAGATCTAATTCCAGGAGCTAGTTTTCCTAAGAAGGCTGCTCATAGGATGACTCCTACTGAAACAGAGCAGCTAAATAAACAGGTTCAGGAGTTGTTGAGGAAGGGCTTGATTTGGGAGAGCCTAAGTCCATGTGAAGTACCTACAATACTTGCACCAAAGAAGGATGGAGAGTGGAGGATGTGTATAGATTCTTGAGCTATAAATAGGATAACCATCAAGTACCAGTTTCCTTTGCTAAGGATGGATGATCTTAAGGACTGCTTGAGTGGAGCTCAGTACTTCACAAAGATAGATCTCAAGAATGGCTATCATCATATACAGATTCATGAAGGAGATGAGTGTAAAATAGCCTTCAACACCAAGAAGGCTCTTTATGAGTAGTTAGTCATGCCCTTTGGATTGACAAATGCCCCAAGCACCTTTATGCGACTTATTAATGAGGTACTTAAGAAGTTCCTGGAAAAATTTGTTATTGTCTATTTGGATGATATTTTAATTTTCAGCAAGACCTTGGAAGAACATTTATTGCATATTCATAGTGTCCTTGAAAGATTAAGGGAAGAGAAACTGTTAATTAATTTGAAGAAGTGTATCTTTGCAAAAAGGGAGTTAATCTATTTGGGGTTTGTTATATCACCTGAAGGTCTCAAAATGGATCCAGAGAAGGTAAAAGCCATCTTGGAATGGCCTACTCCAAGGTCTACTACTGAGGTAAGATCATTTCATGGTCTGGTTAGTTTTTATAGGAAGTTTCTTAAGAATTTTAGTGGTATATGTGCACCCCTAACTGACACAATAAGAGGGGATGGAAAAGAGTTCAAATGCACTGCAGCAGCTGCAAGAAGTTTTGAATTACTGAAGAAGAAGGTGAGAGAACAACCTATGTTGGTGCTTCCAAATTTTAGAAAGGTGTTCCAAGTGGATTGTGATGCTAGTGGTAGTGCTATTGGGGCTATATTAAGCCAAGAAGGTAAGCCTATTGCATATTTTACTGAAAATTGAATGATGCAAAGAAGAAGTATTCTGTTTACAATCAAGAGTTATATGCAATAGTTCATGCCTTAAAGAAATGGAGGAATTATTTATTTCCAAAAGAATTTGTTTTGTATACTGATCATCAAGCATTACAGTACCTAAATAGCCAAGGTAAATTGAATCAGAGGCATATGAAATGGGTAGAGTTCTTGCAGAGTTATACATTTGTGTTGAAGCATAGAAGTGGAAAATCTAACAGGGTTGTAGATGCACTAAGTAGGAGATAGTTGTTGCTTACAGTAATGTAGGTTGAAGTAGTTGGGTTTGATGAACTCAAGAATTTGTACCTTGAGGATCCTAATTTTTTTGAAGCATGGAAAGCTTGTAAAGAGCCTATTGCTATAGATAGAACCAAGTGGTTAGACTATTTGATTCAGAATGGCATGTTGTTCAAGGTTAGTCAATTGTGCATTCCAAGAAGTTCCATGAGGGAAAATTTGATTAAGGAGAAACATAGCGGAGGGATGGCAGGACATTTTGGTCGAGATAAGACCATTTCCATTCTTAGAGAACATTATTTTTGGCCTCAAATTTCACAGGATGTGCAAAAGTTTGTACAGAGTTGCCAGGTTTGTCAAGTTGCTAAGGGATTTAGTCACAATACTGGACTATATCAGCCATTGCCTATTCCATCAAGGCCATGGGAGGACATAAGTATGGATTTTGTTCTTGGATTTCCAAGGACACAAAGGGTTAATGACTTAGTATTTGTGGTGGTTGATGGTTCTCCAAAATGGCACATTTCATTCCATGCCACAAGACTCATGATGTTGTCTATATTGTAGACTTGTTTTTCAAAGAGGTGGTAAGAATACATGGTCTTCAAAGGAGTATAGTTTCTGACAGAGATACTAAATTTGTGGGGTATTTCTGGAGGACATTGTGGAAAAAGTTGAGAACGCACTTGAAATTCAGTTCCACACATCACCCACAGACTGACGGCCAAACAGAAGTGGTAAACAGAAGTCTCGACAATTTGCTAAGATGTTTAGTTGGGGATAAGCCCAAGGGATGGGATTTGATTCTACCACAAGTAGAGTTTTCTTAAAATAACTCTATAAATAGCAGTACTGGAAAATCACCATTCTAAATTGTATATGGAAGTAGCCCAAGGACTGCACAAGAATTCAGGAAGATAGAGCAAGGGGAGAGGACAAGTGCTGAAGCTGAAGAATTTGCTGAACATATCAAGCGTCTACATGAGGAGGTTCAAGCACACATTACCAAGATGAAACAAGAGTATAAAGCTAAGGCTGATTAAAGGAGAAGACATAAAGAATTCCAAGTAGGGGATCTAGTCATGGTGCACTTACGAAAAGAAAGATTTCCAGCCGGTACTTACAACAAGCTAAAAATGAAGAAATTTGGCCCCTGCAAAATTCTTAAGAAACATGACTCAGGAAATGCATATGAGGTGGAGATTCCAGATGGTGTTCACATTTCTCCTATTTTCAATGTTGTAGACTTAACAGAGTATCATAATCATGGTGCAGATGAGGAGCTGGTGTTAGAGCAATGTCCAATTCCTACTTCTAAGAAGGAGGAGATAGAAGACATTCTAGATCATCATGTGGGTAGAAGTATGAGAAACAGATAGTATGAAGAGTACTTGGTCAAGTGGAAAGGATGGCCGATCGAGGACTCAACTTGGATTTTAGCAGCTAAGGTTTCCCATTTGGAATTTCCTCTACCATTCATAAAGTGACAGGGTCACTTTTCAATCTACCCTGGGTGTCTGATGTAGGAGCATCCAGAGGTATAAGGGCAATCCTATGTCACCAAAAAAAATGTACTTAGACTTAGTTTCTATTTCATGTGTTTTCATTTCTGGATACCGATTTGGGTCAAAGAAAGGTTCCAACTCTCACAGTTCCACTATTAGTGTTCTAGGATAGAGTATTTGAACACCTTGGGATACATGTAAATGCCAAAAAAATAGGAGTATGTAATTGATCCATCATTTTTGTGAACTAGGAGGTGTAAACTAGCCAAAAGAATGTAATTATAATTTAGAGCATTCCAGAAAAAGAATCAGGTCAAAAGGCCCCATGGTTTGAAAGTTATCGAAGTTTTTTGAGTTTTGGAGACCTCCTATGAATGCTTCAAAGTCAGCTTAGGGGCATTAAATGACCTTGAAAAGGGTAAAAAATTGGGGGATGAGTGAAGCTCCTCCATTGGGCTATAGAGCACTTCGAGATCTTTCAAAAAATGTACACGGTTCGTCAATCAGAGCAACGGTTCAAAAGTTATCCCTCCTGGAAGTTCGGTTACCATTTTTGGATTCTTCTAGATTTTCATCAACTTCTAACGTGGCTTCTAGAACCTTCTATTTGGTCGTGGATGCCTACTAGCACTTTCTAGAATGTATTCCTAGTCCTTAACCCTTCGGGGTCTATTTAAGGACATTTCTGGCATTGTAAAAGGTAGTTCGGAGTGGAGTTTGAGAGGGGGTACTAAAAAGAGAAATTATCTGCAAATTTATGTTATTGTAAGCCCTTAGGGCATGTTTTGAAGTCTATTTTCTATGTACTGAATGTACTAGCTTATTTTCACTGTTAATACAATTTCCCTTTTCCTGTTGTGTCCATTTTGTGCTTGGGTTGTGTCCCCATCAAGTGGTATCAAAGCAGGTTTTCCTTAGTGTGTAGACAAAGCGCCGATTGTGAGGCAGTTTGCACTGGGACTATGTGGTTGTGGGTTTGAGTTAATAAAATGCCTCCATCAAGAGAGCATGATGGAAGGGTTGGAGCAATTAATCTTGAGGAGGTTAGAGCCCTCCAAAGGCAGGTACAAGCATTGCAGGAGGAGCTCCGTAGAGGAACAAATGTTGCTGCAGGTTACAATAGTGAGGATGACAATGAAGAAGAAGAAATTGGACCAGAAGGGGAATTTGACAGGGAAGTTCTGAATTAGGCAGAGGAAAGGCTTTTTAGGGCCATTACTAAATTTGGGAAAAGACCTACAATTTATGTGGGTGTATTTTGAAGAAATCTAAAACCAGATGAGTTGATCGACTGGATCAATGAACTAGAAGAATACTTTTAGTATGAGGATATCAGGGACCCAGATAGGGTTAAGTTTTTAAAGGCCAAACTTAAAGGCCATGCCAAAATCTGGTGGCAAGAGGTTGAATTCGAAAGAAACAGAAGAGGAAAGGAGAAGATCACAAGGTGGGATCGCATGGTGGAAAAATTGAAGGAGTTCATTCCTGTGGAGTACGAGCTTGATTTTTTTAAGAAGATGCATGGGCTAAAGAAAGCAGGAAGATCAGTCCAAGAATATACAGAGGATTTTTATAAACTTTTGAGTAGAGTAGGGCATGCAAAAGAAAATAAGGAGAAGGTTGCTCGTTATATTAGTGGGTTGCGACCTAGCATCCAGGAGGAATTAAGTCTGGTAAGAATGATGAGTGTTGAAGAGGCATACCAGTTTGCCCTATGAGTTGAAGAAAAGTTGAATAAGAGGTTTGAAGGGAGACAAAGAGGGCATGTTCAAGGAGGAAGGGGAAGTAGTAGGTCATCTGGAGGTTGAAATGAAACCTAAAAGAAAAATGAAGATGTGGGTACTAGCAAGAACCAGAGGAATGAGGGTTTCAACCGCTCCCGTGATCAAGACTTTGGAAATCAGAGAGGAAGAGGTAGAGGACATGGACAAGGAAGAGGAGGCTTCCATGGAACCTATTTCCATTGCAATAAAGAAGGTCATTGTGCCTTTGAATGCCCTCAACGATAAGGAAGGATAGATAGGAGAGCTGAGGGTCAAGCTAGGGTTGCTCGTGTCGATGAGGATGCACAATCATCACATTCTGAGGATGCAAAAAGAGGAGAGACCTTGGTGAATGAAAGGGTCCTACTAAGTGGTGAGATTGAACTAGGACAAAGTAGGAGTTTGTTCCGTACCAGATGCAAGTGTGAGGATAAATGTTGTGATGTGATCATTTATGGTGGTAGCACTAATAACTTGGTATCAGAAGAGATGGTCTCTAAGCTAAAGATCAAGAGGGAGAGACATCCCCAGCCCTATCGGATTGCTTGGGTAAAAGATGATCATAAGGTCCTCGTAAGTGAACAATGTCTCATGAAATTCAAAATTGGGAGTTACCATGATGAAGTTATCTATGATGTTATTCCAATGGATGTTTGCCATCTATTGTTGGGTAGACCATGGTAGTTTGATAGATATGCAGTACATGATGGTCATGCAAACACATATTATCTAACAAAGGATGGAGTTTGCCACAAACTAAAGCCCATAAAAAAGGAAGATGAAAAGGTATGTAGCAGTGCAAGGATTTCTCTTGTTGATGGAAGGAAGTTTTTAGATGGAATGAAACATCAGCGTATGTATTATGCTTTGATTCCTAGGAAATAAAAAGAAGGTAGTAGTGAAATACCACTTGAAGTCTCAGATTTACTAAGTGATTTTGGAGATATTATCTCTGATAATGTTCCTGAAGGATTTCCACCAGTAAGACAAATTAGTCATCAGATAGATCTAATTCCAGGAGCTAGTTTTCCTAAGAAGGCTGCTCAGAGGATGACTCCTACTGAAACAGAGGAGCTAAATAAACAGGTTCAGGAGCTGTTGAGGAAGGGCTTGATTCAGGAGAGCCTAAGTCCATGTGTAGTACCTACAGTAGTCACACCAAATAAGGATGGAGAGTGGAGGATGTGTACAGATTCTCGAGCTATAAACAGGATAACCATGAAGTACCAGTTTCCTTTGCCAAGGATGGATGATCTTATGGACTGCTTGAGTGGAGCTCAGTACTTTACAAAGAGAGATGTCAAGAGTGGCTATCATCAGACATAGATTCGAGAAGGAGATGGGTGGATAAAATCCTTCAAGACTAAGGAGGGTCTTTATGAGTAGTTAGTCATGCCCTTTGGATTGACAAATGCCCCAAGCACCTTCATGCAGCTTATGAATGAGGTACTTAAGAAGTTCTTGGTAAAATTTGTTATTGTCTATTTGGATGATATTTTAATTTTCAGCAAGATCTTGGAAGAGCATTTATTGCATATTCGTAGTGCCCTTGAAAGGTTAAGGGAAGAGAAACTGTTAATTAAGTTGAAGAAGTGTATCTTTGCAAAAAGGGAGTTAGTCTAATTGGGGTTTGTTATATCACCTAAAGGTCTCAAAATGGATCCAGAGAAGGTAAAAGCCATCTTGGAATGGCCTACTCCAAGGTATGCTATTGAGGTAAGATCATTTCATGGTCTGGTTAGTTTTTAGAGGAAGTTTATTAAGAATTTTAGTGGCATATGTGCACCCCTAACTGACACAATAAGAGGGGATGGAAAAGAGTTCAAATGGACTGCAGCAGCTGCAAGAAGTTTTGAATTGCTAAAGAAGAAGGTGACAGAACTACCTGTGTTGGCGCTTCCAAATTCTAGAAAGGTTTTCCAGGTGTATTGTGATGCTAGTGGCAGAGCTATTGGGGCTGTATTAAGCCAAGAAGGTAAGCCTATTGCATATTTTAGTGAAAAATTGAATGATGCAAAGAAGTATTCTATTTATGATCAAGAGTTCTATGCAATAGTTCAGGCCTTAAAGAAATGGAGGCATTACTTATTTCGAAAGTAAATTTTTTGGTATACTGATCATCAAGCATTACAGTACCTAAATAGCCAAGGTAAATTGAATTAGAGGCATATGAAGTGGGTAGAGTTCTTGCAGAGTTATACATTTGTGTTGAAGCATAGAAGTGAAAAATCTAACAGGGTTGCAGATGCACTAAGTAGGAGACAGTTGTTGCTTACAGTAATGCAGGTTGAAGTAGTTGGGTTTGATGAACTCAAGAATTTGTACCCTGAGGATCTTGATTTTGATGAAGCATAGAAAGCTTGTAAAGAGCCTGTTGTTGTAGATAGAACCAAGTGGTTAGACTATTTGATTCAAGATGGCATGTTGTTCAAGGGTAGTCAATTTTTCCTTCCAAGGAGTTCCATGAGGGAAAATTTGATTAAGGAGAAACACAACGGAGGGATGGCAGGACATTTTGGTCAAGATAAGACCATTTCCATTCTTAGAGAACATTATTTTTGGCCTCAGATTTCACAAGATGTGAAGAAGTTTGTAAAGAGTTGCCAGGTTTGTCAAGTTTCCAAGGGATTTAGTCACAATACTGGACTATATCAGCCATTTCCTATTCCATCAAGGCCATGGGAGGACATAAGTATGGATTTTGTTCTTGGATTGCCAATGACACAAAGGGGTAATGACTTAGTATTTGTGGTGGTTGATAGGTTCTCCAAAATGGCACAAGACTCTCAATGTTGTTTATATTGCAAACTTGTTTTTCAAAGAGCTGGTAAGACTACATGGATTTTCAAGGAGTATAGTTTCTAACAAAGATACTAAATTTGTGGGGTATTTCTGGAGGACATTGTGGAAAAAGTTGAGAACAGACTTGAAATTCAGTTCCACACATCACCCACAGACTGACGGCCAAACAGAAGTGGTAAACACAAGTCTAGGCAATTTGCTAAGATGTTTAGTTGGGGATAAGCCCAAGGGATGGGATTTGATTCTACCACAAGAAGAGTTTTCTTACAATAACTCTATAAATAGGAGTACTGGAAAATCACCATTCCAAATTGTATATAGAAGTAGCCCAAGGACTGCACCAGAATTGAGGAAGATAGAGCAAGGGGAGAGGACAAGTGTTGAAGCTAAAGAATTTGCTAAACATATCAAGCGTCTACATGAGGAGATTCAAGCACACATTACCAAGATGAATCAATAGTATAAAGCTAGGGATGATCAAAGGAGAAGACATAAGGAATTCCAAGTAGGGGATCTAGTCATGGTGCACTTACAAAAAGAAATATTTCCAGCCAGTACTTACAACAAGCTGAAAATGAAGAAATTTGGCCCCTGCAAAATTCTGAAGAAACATGACTCAGGAAATGCATATGAGGTGGAGCTGCCAGATGGTGTTCACATTTCTCCTATTTTCAACATTGCAGACTTAACAAAGTATCATGATGATGGTGCAGATGAGGAGCTGGTGTTAGAGCAATGTCCAATTCTTGCTTCTAAGAAGGAGATAGAAGACATTCTAGATCATCATGTGGGTAGAAGTACTAGAAACAAGCAGTATTAAGAGTACTTGGTCAAGTGGAAAGGACAGCTGATCGAGGACTCAACTTGGATTTCAACAGCTGAGGTTTCCCATTTGGGATTTCCTCTACCATTCATAAAGTGACAGGGTCACTTTTCAATCTACCCTGGGTGTTTGATGCAGGAGCATCCAGAGGTATAAGGGCAATCCTGTATCACCCAAAAAAATGTACATAGACTTAGTTTTTGTTTTATGTGTTTTCATTTCTGGATACCCATTTGGGTTAAATAAAGGTTCCAACTCTCACAGTTCCACTATCAGTGTTTTAGGATAGAGTATTTGAACACCTTGGGATACGTGTAAATGCCAAAAAAAATAGGAGTATGTAATTGATCCATCATTTTTGTGAACTAGGAGGTGTAAACTGGCCAGATGAATGTAATTGTAATTTAGAGCATTCCAAGAAAAGAATCAGGTCAAAAGGCCCCACGGTTTGAAAGTTATCGCAGTTTTTTGAGTTTTGGAGACCTCCTACGAATGCTTCAAAGTCAGCTTAGGGCCATTAAATGACCTTGAAAAGGGTCAAAAAATGGGGGACAAGCTAAGCTCCTACATAGGTCTATAGAGCGCTTCAAGAGCTTTCTGAAAATGTAAACGATTCGTCAATCGGAGCTACGGTTCAAAAATTATGCCTCCCGAAAATATGGTTACCATTTTTGGATTCTTCTAGATTTGTGTCAACTTCTAATGTGGCTTTTGGAGCCTTCTATTTGGTCATTGGATGCCTAGTATCACTTTCTAGAATTTATTCCTAGTCCTTGACCCTCCAGGGTCTATTTAAGGACATTTCTGGCATTGTAAAAGGCAGTTCGGAGTGGAGTTTGAGAAGGGGTACTGAAAGGAGAAATTATCTACAAATTTATGTTATTGTAAGCCCTTAGGGCATTTTTTGAAGTCTATTTTCTCTGTACTAAATGTACTAGCTTATTTTCATAGTTAATACAATTTCCCTTTTCCTGTTGTGTCTATTCTGTGCTTGGGTCATGTCCCCATCAGGTGGTATCAGAGCAGGTTTCCGTGAGTGTGTAGACAGAGCGCCGACTGTGATGTAGTTTACACCAGGACTATGTGGTTGTGGGTTTGAGTTAAGAAAGTGCCTCCACAAAGAGAGCGTGGTGGAAGGGTCAGAGCTATTAATCCTGAGGAGGTTAGAGCCCTCCAAAGGTAGGTACAAGCATTGTAGGAGGAGCTCTGTAGAGGAACAAATGTTGTTGCAGGCAACAGTGAGGATCACAATAAAGAAGAAGAAATTGGACCAGAAGGGGAATTTGATGGAGAAGTTTTGAATCAGGCAGAGGAAACACTTTTTAGGGCCATTACTAAATTTGGGAAAAGACCTACAATTGATGTGGGTGTATTTTTCAGGAAATCTAAAACCAGATGAGTTGATCGACTGGATCAATGAACTAGAAGAATACTTTGAGTACGAGGATATTAGGGAACCAGATAGGGTTAAGTTTACAAAGGCCAAACTGAAAGGCCATGCCAAAATCTAGTGGCAAGAGGTTCAATTGGAAAGAAACAGAAGAGGAAAGGAGAAGATCACAAGGTGGGATCGCATGGTGGACAAATTGAAGAAGCAGTTCATTCCTATGGACTACGAGCTTGATTTGTTTAAGAAGATGCATGGGCTAAAGCAAGTAGGAAGATCAGTCCAAGAATATACAGAGGACTTTTATCAACTTTTGATTAGAGTAGGGCATGCAAAAGAAAATAAGGAGAAAGTTGCTCATTATATCAGTGGGTTGCGACCTAGCATACAGGAGGAATTAAGTCTGGAAAGAATGACCAGCGTTGAAGAGGCATACCAGTTTGCCCTATGAGTTGAAGGAAAGTTGAATAAGAGGTTTGAAGGTAGACAAAGAGGGTGTGGTCAAGGAGGAAGGGGAAGCAGTAGGTCATCTAGAGGTCGAAATGAAACCCAAAAGAAAAATGAAGATGTGGGTACTAGCAGGAACCAAAGGAATGAGGGTTTCAACCACTCCCATGATAAGCACTTTGGAAATCAGAGAGGAAGAGGTAGAGGACATGGACAAGGAAGAGGAGGCTTCTATGGAACCTATTTTCATTGCAATGAAGAAGGTCATCGTGCTTTTGACTGCCCTCAACGACAAGGAAGGACAGATAGGAGAGCTGATGGTCAAGCTAGGGTTGCTCATGTGGATGAGGATGCACAATCATCACATTCCAATGATATAGAAAGAGGAGAGACCTTGGTGAATGAAAGAGTCCTACTACATGGTGAGATTGAACTAGGACAAAGTAGGAGTTTGTTCCGTACTAGATGCAAGTGTGAGGATAAATGTTGTGACGTGATCATTGATGGTGGTAGCACTGATAATTTGGTATCAGAAGATATGGTCTCTAAGCTAAAGCTCAAGAAGGAGAGACATCCCCAGCCCTATCAGATTGCTTGGGTAAAAGATGATCATAAGGTCCTGGTAAGTGAACAATGTCTCATAAAATTCAAAATTTGGAGTTACCGTGATGAAGTTCTTTGTGACATTATTCCAATGGATGTTTGGCATCTATTTTTGGGTAGACCATGGCAGTTTGATAGACATGTAGTTAGTCTATTTGGGGTTTTTTATATCACCTGAAGGTCTCAAAATGGATCCAGAGAAGGTAAAATCCATCTTGGAATGGCCTTCTCCAAGGTCTGCAACTGAGGTAAGATCATTTCATGGTCTGGTTAGTTTTTACAGGAAGTTTATTAAGAATTTTGGTGGCATATGTGCACCCCTAACTGACACAATAAGAGGGGATAGAAAAGAGTTCAAATGGACTGCAGCAGCTGCGACAAGTTTTGAATTACTGAGGAAGAAGGTGACAGAACAACCTGTGTTGGCGCTTCCAGATTTTAGAAAGGTGTTCCAGGTGGATCGTGATGCTAGTGGCAGTGCTTTTAGGGTTGTATTAATCCAAGAAGGTAAGCCTATTGCATATTTTAGTGAAAAATTGAATGATGCAAAAAAGAAGTATTATGTTTACGATCAAGAGTTCTATGTAATAGTTCAGGCCTTAAAGAAATGGAGGCATTATTTATTTCCAAAGGAATTTGTTTTGTATACTGTTCATCAGGCATTACAGTACCTATATAGCCAAGATAAATTGAATCAGAGGCATATGAAGTGGGTAGAGTTCTTGTAGAGTTATACATTTGTGTTGAAGCATAGAAGTGGAAAATCTAACAGGGTTGCAGATGCACTAAGTAGGAGACAATTGTTGCTTACAGTAATGCAGGTTGAAGTAGTTGGGTTTGATGAACTCAAGAATTTGTACCCTGAGGATCCTGATTTTCCTGAAGCATGAAAAGCTTGTAAAGAGCCTGTTGTTGTAGATAGAACCAAGTGGTTAGACTATTTGATTCAAGATGGCATGTTGTTCAAGGGTAGTCAATTGTGGATTCCAAGGAGTTCCATGAGGGAAAATCTGATTAAGGAGAAACATAGCGGGGGATGGCAGGACATTTTGGTCAAGATAAGACCATTTCCATTCTTAGAGAACATTATTTTTGGCCTCGGATTTCACAGGATGTGAAGAAGTTTTTATAGAGTTTCCAGGTTTTTCAAGTTGCCAAGGGATTTAGTCACAATATTGGACTATATCAGCCATTTCCTGTTCCATCAAGGCCATGGGAGGACATAAGTATGGATTTTGTTCTTGGATTGCTAAGGACACAAAGGGGTAATGACTCAGTATTTGTGGTGGTTGATAGGTTCTCCAAAATGGCACAATTCATTCCATGGCACAAGACTCATGCTGTTGTCTATATTGCAAACTTGTCTTTTAGAGAGGTGGTAAAACTACATGGTCTTCCAAGGAGTATAGTTTCTAATAGAGATACTAAATTTGTGGGGTATTTCTGGAGGACATTTTGGAAAAAGTTGAGAACAGACTTGAAATTCAGTTGCACACATCACCCACAGACTGACGGCCAAACAGAAGTGGTAAACAGAAGTCTAGGCAATTTGCTAAGATGTTTAGTTGGGGATAAGCCCAAGGGATGGAATTTGATTCTACCACAAGCAGAGTTTTCTTACAATAACTCTATAAATAGGAGTATTGGAAAATCACCATTCCAAATTGTATATGGAAGTAGCCCAAGGACTGCACCAAAATTGAGGAAGATAGAGCAAGGGGAGAGGACAAGTGCTGAAGCTGAAGAATTTGCTAAACATATCAAGAGTCTACATGAGGAGGTTCAAGCACACATTACCAAGATGAATCAAGAGTATAAAGTTAGGGATGATCAAAGGAGAAGACATAAGGAATTCCAAGTAGGGGATCTAGTCATGGTGCACTTACAAAAAGAAAGATTTCCAGCCAGTACTTACAACAAGCTGAAAATGAAGAAATTTGGCCCCTGCAAAATTCTGAAGAAACATGACTCAGGAAATGCATATGAGGTGGAGCTGCCAGATGGTGTTCACATTTCTCCTATTTTCAACATTGCAGACTTAACAGAGTATCATGATGATGGTGCAGATGAGGAGCTGGTGTTAGAGCAATGTCCAATTCCTGCTTCTAAGAAGGAGGAGATAGAAGACATTCTAGATCATCGTGTGGGTAGAAGTACCAGAAATAGGCAGTATGAAGAGTACTTGTTCAAGTGGAAAGGACAGCTGATCGAGGACTCAACTTGGATTTCAACAGCTGAGGTTTCCCATTTGGGATTTCCTCTACCATTCATAAAGTGACAGGGTCACTTTTCAATCTACCTTGGGTGTCTGATGCAGGAGCATACAAAGGTATAAGGGCAATCTTGTGTCACCCAAAAAAATGTACTTAGACTTAGTTTCTATTTCATGTGTTTTCATTTCATGATACCCATTTGGGTCAAATAAAGGTTCCAACTCTCACAGTTCCACTATCAATGTTCTAGGATAGAGTATTTGAACACCTCGAGATATGTGTAAATGCTAAAAAAATAGGAGTATTTAATTGATCCATAATTTTTTTGAACTAGGAGGTGTAAACTGGCCAAATGAATGTAATTTTAATTTAGAGCATTCCAAAAAAAGAATCAGGTCAAAAGGCCCCACGGTTGGAAAGTTATCGCAGTTTTTCAAGTTTTGGAGACCTCCTAAGAATGCTTCAAAGTCAAGTTAGGGGCATTAAATGACCTCAAAAAAGGTCAAAAAATGGGGGATAAGCAAAGCTCCTCCATAGGGCTATAGAGCGCTTTGAGAGCTTTCCAAAAATGTAAACAGTTCGTCAATCAAAGCTACGGTTCAAAAGTTATGCCTCCTGAAAGTTTAGTTACCATTTTTGGATTCTTCGAGATTTGTGTCAACTTCTAACGCGGCTTTTGGAGCCTTCTATTTGGTCGGTGGATGCCTACTAGCACTTTCTAGAATGTATTCTTAGTCCTTAACCCTCCGGAGTCTATTTAAGGACATTTCTTACATTGTAAAAGGCAGTTCAGAGTGGAGTTTGAGAGGGGGTACTGAAAGGAGAAATTATCTCTAGATTTATGTTATTGTAAGCCCTTAGGGCATCATTTGAAGTCTATTTTCTTTGTACTGAATGTACTAGCTTATTATCACAGTTAATACAATTTCCCTTTTCCTGTTTTGTCCATTCTATGCTTGGGTCGTGTCCCCATCAATTATTTCCATTTACCTTTGGATTCATATTGAAAACCTCAAATGTTCATCCCTTATTTGGTATGCTTCTGTGTTATATTGAACTAATATATTTTGATGTAGATGAACTGATTTAAAAGAATGTGGTTTACCTCAATACCATGAAAGTTGATTCCAGTGGAGCCATATGTGTGAGGAAAAAAATACTTTGCACATTTTCATCATTCTTTAAGCCATGATTGCCTTAAAACAAACTTGAATCTGCACTCTAAACTTTGAACCATGAACTCAAATTTGAACTTTGGAAAAGTTTGCAATTCTAAACTATGCATCTGACCCTCTAAATTGATAGTCTCATTATCTATACTAACAAGTTGTTCTTATGAAGTTGGGCTTGGAGGATGGTCTTTGAAACTATAAATCATATTTTGAACTTTAAATTTGATTCTGAACCAAGTGCCATGTATATCTGAACTATATCTCATGCTTTGAACATTTGAACTTGACCTTCTAAACTTTGAGGATTAGGATTCAAGTTTAGTACATTCTCTGAATACTATCTTCTTACAAGTCAAATCCTACAACATCATAATTAGTAAAATAGACCAACAAATGATTTACTTGATGGGCTTGATTTGGAAGTTTAAAATGTGGGTGCTAGAAGTGTGGTAATAGAAATAATTGTGACTTAAAAGAAGATTCAATAGTAGCACATGTGTAGTTATCAAAGTTAGACATCTCAAAAGAAATCAGTCTACCAATTACACCTTCCAAGGTCAAAGTGTTGTCTGGTGTGCACCTCAATTCTTGAATTCTAGAGACTCTAATGGCATAAATAGGGATTAGAGTCCTCAATACCTTTCTTATCACAATTTCATCTTTGATTTCTCCATTTGCACCACAAATAGCATTAACAAATTCTTTAATTCTTATGTAGTATTACACTATATTCTCACCTTTCGTCATTCTCATGTCATCAAATTTATCTCTCAGCCTCTCTAATTTGGCTCTCAAGACATTGTCATCACCTCCATATATGAATTTTAATTTTTCTCACATTTTCTTTGAAATATCACAATCTTTTAAATCATCAAACTCAACATGACTTAGGGATGAGGCAATCTCCAACATTTCTTGATTGTGTTATTGCTTTTTCTTTAGTTGATTAGTTGTCAGAGGAGTAGTTGTTACCTTCACATACTCATTTTCTACAAAATTGATAGCAGCATCACTGATACTAGATATATGCAATCTCATCAAGGTTTTCTATGTAGGAAATTTTTCCTTGTTAAGATTTGATACATCTCTTTTGTGAGTTGTGATCATTGGCTTTAAGTATCTTCAAACTTTTCTCTGTAAAGAGAGAGCTCTGGTACCAATTGTTAGAAATGTTTAGAATAACTAAGAGGTGGGGGTGAATTAGTTACTCAAGGTCCATAAGTACTAGTTGAACAATTAAACTTAAAACTCCTACTAATCTACTTATCCTATTGTTGCTAGGTCTCTATTGTATTGATAAACCAAAATTACTATCCCAAACATAACATACATTGCTAAATATAAAATGTAAAGCATATAAAGTATTCAACACAAGTTTGACACTAGGATTTTACATGGAAACCCAATTTGGAAAAAACCACCAATAACCTTTTTGGAAATAAAATAGGGAAGTAAACTATAAGGGGGGGGGGGGACGAATCAACACTTAAAACTTTCAACGTATAAAACTATTTACCACACATCCATCTCACAGTCTATGTATATAAACTAAAACACCAAATTAAGCATATACATCCATAGCATGAAAAAAAAATATTCAACACATGTATGACACAAGATATTTGGTTACCCAGAAACCCTCCAAGGACAAGGTAAAATTGGGGTAGGGATGACACCCACAAATCTTTAGTACTACAATAATAAAGTGTATCCAATGAAGGTTACAATGTCATGATCTACCCTATGAAAGGTCTGCCCTATTAAAGGCTTACAAGATTGTTAGATCTTACCATGTTAAAGGATTTAAACACCCTGATAAAAGTACGTTTGGTAAAAGGACTTTAGCTTACAATGAAGTAAGCACTCTATTAAATGATTTACAACAATTGGTTAAGACCACTATGTTAAGAGATTTAACTAATTTACCTATTTGAATGTCTTAGTAATGATCCTTCTATTAGCACTTTGTTGCTTGATGTCAGATCACCTCTATACTGATGTGTACTTGATCCTTTTTGATCAAATGAATGTATGTTGCCCTCTGATTCCTTTCCTTTGTTCTCCTTTGTTTGATTTTGCAATGTGACTCAATTCATAACATCTTAATCACCATGAATTCTCTATTTGTACATGCAAAACTCACTTCAATTCTCCTTAGCATTCCATTAAAAGTTTATGGTTTGTCTTCCTTAAGAAGACCTAAGTGACTTAGGGTTAGGTATGAATAAATAGTAGTGATTCACCTATATTGCCACTTAAACCTTTCCTATTTCTGATTAGATGCATGTAATGAATAGGGATTCACAATTAAGATTTGTCCATGTCAACAAAGATTGTAAATCAATCCTTAAGTTGGCCCAAAAATGGTTTATATAGAAGTTTGTGGCATTACAGACAACTATGTCAAAATTGTGTAACTAGGCACTTGAAGTCCTTGATGCTCGGCATCAACTACAACTTCAATGTTGTAACTCAGTCTCTGAATGACTCAGCATCTGAATAGCTCAGCACATATCATCTACTTGGCACTTGAGTGACTCAGCACTTATTAGTTACTCAGCTCACACTAAATATATGTCACTTAGCATATACTATCTAACAACTTACGTTCGACATGTATTACTTGTTTTGCATGAACTCAATAAATAACTTAAGTATATTGTCACTCATATGTCAAAATCAATCTCATATTAACAATCTCCCCCTTTGACATGAGTGAAAAAATACTTGATCATGTATGATAACCTTTAGCCTTTCAAGCATAACTAAGATAATATCCATATACATATACAAAATTTCAAAACTTTAGAATTTTGTAAAAGCTTATAACTCATCAGTCATACCTCAAAATTCAATAACTCTCCCTAAGTTGATTGTGTTGTTTTGTATGTGTCTAAACTCAAAATTATTCCTCCTATTGAGTAGATTTATATGTACTCTATTTTTGTCATCTCTCTAAAAAATATTATCTCCCCCATACCTCTTATTTCTCCCCCATTTTGACACTAATGTCAAAGGATTGTACACTTATACTATGTTTCTCCAAAAATGATTTGTGGACCTCAAGAATGATTTTCAATGTTGCATCCAGTTATCACAAGCTACCTCCAATGTTTTGATCTAGATGCCTAGCTCAGCAACAAGGTGAACTAAGCCTTCATAAGTAGAAATATGTTGATCTTTCTTCATGATTGTTTTAAAAAAGGCTAGTTCCTTGTGCAATATCTCCATATGTGGAGTCAGAATTGACTGGATGTTTATCAGTTTAGCCTTGATGTTTTCTTCATCTATGTGTAACATTGCTAACTAACTTTGGGAGTTGAGGAGATGTCTGAAATGTTTCTCACTCTGAGATGGAGATTTTGGTAGAATTATACCAGATGACTATATATGACTCTCCAAACTCAGAATATGACTCCTTATTTCTTGTGTGAAGAGTGTGGGATTACACAATTTGGTGTACAAAGAGAAGATTCTCTCCAATACCTTCTTCATACTATCTATTTTGGTTGCTAACTCAACCTATGATAGTGCAATAGTACTTGATATCTTTTCATCAACCTTATCTCAAAACTTTCTCTCAAACCATTTGAGTAATTTTACATTTGAATCTAGGTCTATGTCATTTAGCTTCTCCACTAAGCTAGTTAACCATTCAATTATTGGTTTGTTTTCCTCTAGAGCTGGCAGACTGAATGCATCAATGAAAATATCCTTGATATCCTTCAAGGACTTCTTCTTCCTATGCTCCTGTCTAAGTAGCTCTTGATTCTTCTTCTTTTCTATAGCTTCTTGGAGTATACCCATCTGCTCAATAGTGATAGTTGCATAATCAAACTTGGGAAACTCAATTACCTCATCCAAGTTCACATTAACAAATGATGTGACTCCATCTACCTTAGATATAATTGGGCTTGATAATGGTGATTGTAGGGGTTTAGCTTCTATACTTGGCCTATGAAGAGCTTGACTAGGAGGAGAAGCAGTTTCTGGTAAAGTTACTAGTGTTTGTATTGCTAATTGCTCCTCATGTTTGGTAGTCATAACTAACTCTTCATTTTTATCCTTTTCCTTCTCTACATTCATAGATGCACCTTTCTTTTGTGTTTTAGGTGCAAGAGTGTCTACCTGACCTATTTGAACTTGTGTTCCTTTAGTCATCTTTGTTTCATCTTTTTGCTCTCCAACTATCTCACCCTTATCATGTACACTTCCTTTATAGTGATTGAGACTAGAGTACTTTGTGCCAATGTACTGATGGTAGAAGTAGCTAGCTTCTTCCATTGATATACCACAAGGGGTAATGTAGGTTGTATTATTGAAAAGTGAGGAGGGGTTGTAGGTGTAACTTGTTTGTATACTTCCTCCCCTACAAATACTTTATCTACCTTCTCAATCTCATCAACACTAACTAGTACAGGATTCTCACAAATTTTGGCCTAGGCAGTGGATTCCACCAGTATCTTTTTCAAGATATCTATTGTGAGGGGATTGATGTTCTGAGTGATAGAATCAGAAACATTCTTAATTGATGTAGGAGCATCCTAGGTTGATGTGTTATCCTGCTCATTTATTTTCATTCTACTAGTTGTCGCCAAGTTTCAGTCATTTTTGAGTTGCTACAATTGTTGAGTGCCAATAATCTTGTAGTTTAAGTCAAGTTGAGGTTATTCCACATCATGTTAACACTCAGGTTCCTATGTTATCCCATCTTGCCACTATAGTGTGTGCCAAGTTCCATAGTGTTTTTTAACTTATTCTTCATGTGTCAAGCTATCCTTTATGTGCTGAGTTACCTAGTGCATATCGAGTGACTCTTCATATGTCGAGTTGTCCTATTTATGCTGGGTGTCAACATTTTGGACATGATTTCTACATTTTTGGTGTGTGACAACTTGCAAGATTTATTTCATTTATGAAATTTATGTTAAGATCTTGTCTTGGGTTTTTTCCTAACCATTGTTGGGTTGGCTCTGCTATTATGTAATATTCTAGAATGATCTGTAAGTCATTTTTGCAAGTATGAATAGAGTGTTTAGGCTAAGACTTAGGTATTTTTTAGAGAGGATTTGGAGTAGAAATGGAAAGTGCAAATTTGAAGTTGGATCTTAGATCTTGAATGTATATTGTATCTGGTCGTAACCTAGAAGGCCTTATAGCTGGGCATGTATGCTAATAATTTGTTGAATCAATAAAATTATCTTGTTTCCTCTTTGTGGTGTTGTTCTCTTTGTGTGTTTCTTCTATTGTGTTAACTCTACAAGGTTGGTTTGGATTGTTGGGTGTGCCTTTGGCCCTGGTTATTCCCTACCCTCCTTGCGTTATCAGAGTGTAGTTGTTCCTGAGTGTACTAGTAGATCACTAAAGTGTGAGGCAGTTTATACCAGGACTTTGGATCATCTAGAACCTTGATTCAAATTTGGTTGTAGGGTTGTAGATCTATAGATTTGACCTATAACTATAGAAGGTTACGATCTTGCAAGAACCTAATTTTTAAAGATGGTTCATGGTAGAGGAAATGTTGATAATTTCATGTTAGATGCATTGAGACATATTACAGCTAGATTAGATGTTGTGGAGACAGCCCAGAGGAGAGGAGCGCATCTTGAGGATGTGAGTGATGATGAAGTGGTAGCACCAAACCCTAATGTATAACTTTAAGAAGATCAAGATGAGGAAATATTGTTGAGAGTATTATCTAGAGCACATTCAGAGCCTATTGTAGAAGTTGTTCCATATGATGGAAAGTTGGACACCAATGTTGAGTTGTATTGGATCTCTAATATGGAGAATTTGTTTGAGTATGAAAATACTCTTGATAATAGGAAGGTGAAGATTGTAGTTACTAGGCTAAAAGGTCATGCTTCACTATGGTGGGAGCATTTACAAATTGATAGACAAAGGAGAGGAAAGGAGAAGATCAAAACTTGGTCGAAAATGGTAAACAAGGTAAAGAAAAAATTCCTTCTTGTTGATTACCAAGTTAGCTTGTTAAGAAAGATGCAAAATTTGACACAAAAAGACATGACTATAAAAGAGTATACTGAGAAATTCTATAGATTGGACATCAGATCTAGACATGTAGATGATGATGTTGAGAAAATTGTAAGGTACATAAATAGATTAAGATCTAGAATTCAAGATGAAATAAGTTTTGTGAAATTTGAAAGTATAGAAGAAGCATATCAATATGCATTGAAAGCTAAGGGGATCTTGACAAAGAAGCATGAACAAAGAAAAAGAGGTAGAGATGGTAGATTCCACAGAGGTAGAGGTAGATCTTATGATGAAGGTGGCAGATCTAATAGTTTTTTGCAAGATAAAGGAAAAATTGAATGGAAAAATGATGACAAAGATAAGACTGAATGGAGAAGTGGTAGTTCATACTAAGGAGGTATTGGTTCTTACCGAGGAAGAGGTAATTCTTATTCTAGAGGTGGTTTCTAGGGTAATTATTTTAGATGTGATAAAGAAGGGCATAAATCTTTTGAATGTAGATATTCTGAAAGTGGGCAAGGTAATAGAAATATTGTGATTCAAGGAGACATTGAGAGTTCATCAATTGGACTTGAGGCTGGAGAAAATATGATGGTGAGAAGAACCTTATATAATGAGGGAAGTGATGAGGAACCTATTCTTAGAAGAAGTCTTTTCAAGACTAGATATAAGATGGCTAGAAAATGTTGCAAGGTGATCATTAATAGTGGATGTTTTATAAATTTGGCATTTAGAAGAGCTAGTTACAAAGTTTCTTTTGTAGAGGCTGAAACATCCCAAACCCTATCATGTTTCATGAATCAAAGATGAGCATATGACATCGGTAAGTGAACAATGTGTTGTGAAGTTCAAGATTTGACATTATTTGGATGAAGTGTTGTGTGATATTATGCCTATGGATTGTTGTCATATTTTTTTGGGTGGACCTTGGAAATATGATATATATGTTGTACATGATGGAAGATTGAATCAATATACTCTTTGGGTGAATGGGAAGAAGCAAATATTGTTGCCTTTGATTGAAATTCCATATGAAGCTAATTGCACTACAATAAAAAGTTTGTATGGATAATGGAAAGAAATTTGAAAAAGAACTGAAGAAGAATCAAGTCTATTTTGCTATAGTTCCTAGAAGACCGAGTGTTGGTAGTAATGACTGAGTAGCAAAAGCTAGTAATGATCGAGTGATAGGAGATAGTGGCAGCTGAGTACCAGAGGAAATTATAGAATTGTTGAATGAGTATAAGGATATTGTTGCTGAGGATATTCCTAATAGTTTACCACTAGTGAGAAGCATAAGTCATTGTATGAATCTAATTCCTAAAGCTAGTTTTCCAAACAAAGCACCATATAGATTGACACCTACAAAGATGAAGAACTTAACAGGAAAGTGCATGAGTTGTTGTAGAAGGGATTAACTAGAGAAATTTTGAATCCATGTGTTGTACCTATTGTATTAGCACCAAAGGAGAATAGAGAATGGAGGATGTGTATTGACTCTAGAGCTATTAACAAGATCATAGTGAAATATAGGTTTCCTATTCCAAGGATGAATGATATAATGGATTGTTTGAGTGGGGCAAAGTATTTTACCAAAATTCATTTGAAGAGTGGATATCATCAGATCAGAATCAGAGAAGGTGATGAATGGAGGACTATGTTCAAGACAAAATATGGCTTGCATGAATGGTTGGTTATGCCTTTTGGTTTGACTAATACACCTAGTACTTTCTTGAGGTTGATGAATGAAGTTCTAAAAATATTTTTGGGTAAGTTTGTGATTTTTTATTTGGATGATATTATGATATTTAGCAAGACTAAGGAAGAACATCTTGAGCATGTTAGACAAGTATTGCAGAGGTTGGAAGAAGAGAAATTGATGATTAATCTAAAAAAGCGTTCTTTTATGCAAGAAGAGATTGTGTATTTGGGATTTGTGATTTTAGCTAATGGTTTGAGAATGGATATGGAGAAAGTTAAAGCAATTTTGGAATGGCCTACACCTGAGAGTGTGGGTGAGGTAAGATCATTTCATGGTTTGGCTAGTTTTTACAAAAAGTTTATAAATAATTTCAATGTTATTTGTAATGCTATGATTGAGACAATAAGAGGAGATAAAAAGGAATTAAATTGGATACATGGATCTGATAAGTGTTTTGAGACTTTGAAACAAAATTTTGTTGAGTTACCTATATTGGCTTTGCTCGATTTCAATAATGTATTTCAAGTTGAATGTGATGCAAGTGGTAGTGCAATAGGAGTTGTATTAATTCAAGAAGGTAAACTTGTTTCTTTATTTAGTGGGAATTTGAATGATGCTAAAAGGAAGTATTATGTGTATGATCAAGAGTTGTATGGTATTGTTCAAGCTTTGAAGAAATGGAGACATTATTTGATTCCTAAGGAGTTTGTTTTGTATACTAATCATAAAGCTTTAGAGTACTTGGGAAGTCAACATAAATTGACATATGAAGTGGGTTGAGTATTTGCAAAGTTTTACATTTCTTATTAAGCATAAGAGTGGAGTTACTAATAGAGTCTCTAATGAATTGAGTAGAAGACATCATATTTTGGAAGTTGGTGATGAGGTGATGGTTCATTTGAAGAAAGGAAGATTTCCTATTGGATCATACAATAAGTTGAAGATGAAGAAGTTTGGATCTTATAAGATCTTGAAGAAGTTTGACAGTGAGAATGCTTATGAAGTTGAGCTACCTGATGACATGGATATATCTTCTATATTCAATATTGTTGATATGTATAAGTATCATGAGTTAGATGATGAAGTTTTTGTACCGAATGATTATCCTAAGAAGTAGATTGAAGAGGTTGAATAGATATTGGATCAGAGAGTTGTTAAAAGTACAAGAGGAAAAGAATAATATGAATATTTGGTGAAGTGAAAAAATAGACTAGTTGAAGATGCTGCATGGATTTAGCTCAGGTTGTGACACTTGCATGATTCAGGAGAATCATTTCTTTCTACCCTAATTGTCTGATGTAGGAGCATCCTGAGTTGATATGTTATCCTAATCATTTGTGAACATTCTTCCAAATGTCACCAAGTTTCAATCATTGTCGAGTTGCTACAATTATTGAGTGCCCATAATTTTGGACAGGATTTCTATGTTTTTGGTGCGAGCTGACTTGCGAGATTTATTTTGTTTGTGACATTTATGCTAAGATCTTGTCTTGGAATTTTTCCTAACCATTGTTGGGTCAACCTTGCTATTATTTAATATTCTAGAATGATCTGTAAGCCATTTTGGCAAGTATAAATAGAGTGTTTAGGCTTAGAGTTAGGCAATTTTTAGAGAGGAATTGGAGCAGAACTGGAAAGTGCAAATTTGAAGTTGGATTTTAGATCTTGAATGTATATTGTATCTGGCCATAACCCAAAAGGCCTTACAGCTAGGCATGTATGCTGATCATTTGCTAAATCAATAAAAGTATCTTGTTTCCTCTCTTTGGTGTTGTTCTCTTTATGTGTTTGCTTCTATTGTGTTAACTCTACAAGGTTGGTTTGGATTGCAATGTGTGCCTTTGGCCCTAGCTATTCCCTACCCTCCTTATGTCATTAATCTTTACATTATCACATTCTATATTCACTTCATGTGGAGGATTGGCACTCGGCACTAGTGTATCTAGTACAATTTGTTTTGTTTGTTACTCATCGTCAGTTCGTGCCTATGTATCTACATTTGTTTCAGTGTCTTCCTCTTATGTAACTAGCTCAGTATCAATTTTGATTACCTTAGTTACTTGTTGTTTCTCTTCTTTTTCCTCACCTACCTCAATAGGTGTCTGCATTATTGCCTTGGGTGTTGTCAAACCATATAGTGATTTCCAAATCAAAGTGGTCTTTTGTACAACATCCTCAATCTTGTTATGTAATATGTTGAATGCCCTATATTTTGGTGCAAATTTTCTAGTATTCTTCTTCAATTCCATGGCCATTGTCTCTCTATCTAGTTCTAGCATCACTCTAGCAAGTGTAGTCTCTCTAATTTGTCTTTCTATGTTTAGACTATATTGCCACTTTTGCTCACCTCTATCAGATAATTCCTTTGGTAGAGAGTTGGAAATCTTAATTGGAGTTTGTTAAAATGTTTCCATCATGGCATAAATTGACTAATCTACTTGGTTCATCTCAACTTTTCCAAGTATATCAAATTTAATATGTGAGAGACCAGATAAATCAACATTCTTCTTTATATTCTCGCATATATTGCCTGTATCTGAAGGACTATGACTTACCACTTGAAATTAGTTGTTATCATTAGATTTTGTCTTCTCTTCATCATATTCAATTGGAGCAACATATTTTCTCCTTGGTCTCTTCTTAGGCTCCTCTTCATTTTTGACTGGTCTAGCCCTCTTCTCTTTTGGTTTGACTACTTTTTCAGCCTTCTTTGTAGTAGCCCCTGTCCTTGCTCTTATAGAGGGAACTGTAGGCTTAGGTTTTGCAACCTTCCTTGGTTTGCTAGCAATTGGTATCTTACCTTTCCTTTTCTTTTTCTCAGGTGCTTCATTGGCTTCTTCTCCCTTGGCAACTTCTTCAATTTCCACTTCTTCCACTTGGTCTTCTCCTTGACCTTGAGTTAAGGCTAATGGTGCTTGAGCTAGTATATCCTCTTCTTCATCATCTTCTTCCTCTTCTACTTCTTCTTCATCTGCTCTTTCACCAAATTCCTCTTTTGACTTCTTCACAATTTTGTTCTTTTTCCTAATGACTTATGTAGTCTTCAAATCCATTGTTATCTTTGATTTGGCGACATCATAGTTTCCAAAGGTAGTAGCCTTAGTATCTACATCTTCTACAAGCAATTTTATTATTATTGTAGAGGCTTCGTCAACATTGATTTCATAGCCTAATAGCCTTAGCCACCTTACCTTTGGAACAACAACTTGAACATAAGTATAATTAGTATCAATTAGAAAGAAAACATCATTAAAATGTTTCTCAACTAGTGAAACTGGTATCCCCAATCTCTTCTTCATTGATTGTTTGAAGTCCTCTAAATAGCTTGTCATAACTGACTCAAAATTGTTCCCAAGTTTCTCAATAAACTCTCCTATCTGCACTAAAATAGATCTATTTGTTTTCCAGGATACATTGGAATATATTATGTACACAAAAGAATATACATACAAGAATTGAGCCAATTTACATTGTGCACTTTTGGTCTTCATTATAGCTCCCAAATTTTTTGATAGTTTTTGCATCTACAACTTGGCAAGGTCATAGGTATGATCCTTCATGAATATCTTATAGCCCATGTCAATAGCAATACATGGTACTCTATTGAGCCTGCTAGATTGATAGAATTTATGTGCTATTATCCTCACTGCAAATGCAATTAGGGGATCTAAAATAGTGTCAATTGTCATCCCTTGTTTGTTCCACACTGCCCATGTATTCTTCTCAATGACCTCTTTAGATTCACTTCTCATTGTTTTAGGTCAGTCAAGTGTTGGATACCCTATTACTCTATGTACAATTTTCTTGGTGATCTTCACCGATCCATTATCAAACCAAATAGAATTATCATGGATTCTACTCAGGACTATCTTAATCCATTTAGTCTTGAAATCATTTGGGAAATCTAGGGCATGGATCAACCCTTTCTTCTCTATGATTTTGAATTCATCCTTTAATGCTCTATTTTCACATAATTTTCCATAGGTTTCCCTAATTTCCATGTCTCCTATGCTACCAAACTTTCATGTATAGTAACATCTTACATTTTGAATCATCAAAATTCTTTGTGTTATCATCAACAACGCACCGAATGGATCTTGCTTGTAAGTGATATCAGCTATGGCTCTAAAGTTTGGTTTTTTGATTTCATTACTTATCCATTGCACATTCAAAACTTCTTGACCCTCTTTAACGTTAGCAATTGAAGAACTAGATGCCATAATGTAAGCTAGGGTTTGAAAAAATTCAAACTATGTAGCTCAGCACAAGATAAATACCTTTATGAATCTACTATGATGGCGTCGAGCGACTATATAATTTGGCTTGCAAATGCTAGTATGATCTCTTTAGATTTTTCCTTTCTCTCTTCATGCTTTCCTTCAAATTGAAATGATTTCAAATCAATAGAAATCGATCACATAGACCTCAAAACCTTGCATTTAATGCTTAGTGCCTATAGAGCTATAAGCTCAGCTTCAATAAATATTTTGACTCACTCAATTTCCATGAAGTTCCCATTTCACTCAGAAATCACTACGAGATTAGTCAACACTAACAACTTTCATAGCTCAGCATCAACTAACATTTCACTCAAGAACCATAGTGAAATTTTTCATGCTTGATAGTAACATGGAAACTAGCGAAACTTAAAAATTTCTTCTAGATTCTTAACAACACTTTGCATCTTTATTCATGCACATGTAATATTTTCATAGCTAAATACTTGGAACTAATGTATAGTAAATCTTTTAGATATTAGTCCCACATACCTCTTGATTTCTTAATTGGAGGAGGTGTGATCACCTGATCCATTGGATGAAGTGATCCCTTCTGAACTTGACATGTTGCAATCTTCCTTTCTTTTCCATGTCTTGTTCATCTCATCTCTAACATTCTCAACATTTGCCTTTCCTTTTCCTTTTTTGAACTCATTGCTTGGTGCCTTTGACCTTGTTGAACAATTTTTTCTTATGTGATCAATTTTCAAACAGCTAAAACATGTGGCTTGACTCAACCATCTACTGTAGTCACTTCTGAAATGTGTTTTTATGCAAGTTTCAGCAACATGTCCATACTCTTGATAGTAGTGACAACTATACCTTGTATTATAATCCCAATTATAAGAGTTTCCATTGTGCCTTACCTTTGTCTTCTTGTTTGATGACCATTTAGGCTTGGATCTGCACTCATATGCTCTATGTCCATACTTCTGACAGTTATAATAGTATCCTTCAAATCTTTGTGTGTTTTTCGTCTTGGTTATGCATTCATGTGCATGATGTCCTTGTTTGTTGTATTTATGGAAATGACCCATGAACTTTTGCTTAGCATTGTGATTTACAGTCTTGTTCCCGCAAACATTAGCAATATGACCTATCTTACCACAATTATGACAAGTAGGTTTGGAGTTCTTACCTTTGTTACTTATTTATTTACCACTTTTGAATGATTCTCCTTCTTCAACAATAGTGTATCCCAATCTAAGATTATCACTATTGGATCTAGGGGATCTCATCAATTGTTCAAAGTACTTGATGGCTTCACTCAATTTTTTCAAACTATCAGAAAACTATTTTTCTCTTTTTAGATCATTTATCAATTGTACATTCTGCAACTTCAATGTTGTGATCTCAATATCCTTTGCATTTATTTCATGATTTGCAATCATCATTTGACCCAAAGTTTCCAATTGCATGTTAGCAATCCTAGTTATCTTTGATGTTTTCTCTTCTAGTCTGTTGGTCAAAATCCTTTTTTCATTTTTAATCATGACTTTTTCCTATTCAACTTTCTTTTTTTGCTCGATCACCTCACATAGAAATATTGATTGGACTTCTTGTTCTCTCTTTATATTTCTAGCTTCTTTAGTTAAGATTCCATTCTTTTCCATCAGATCTGCAACTACTACATCAAATTCTTTAGAGTTTCCATTTGCAAATAATTTAGTAGTGTCAGTCTCTTGGTATTGTGTGTCATTCTCTTCAATAGAAATTTCCTTCCTTCTCTTCAGTGATATCTTCAAATCATTTCCTACTTCATTTAGCTAATGCAAGGCAAGTTGTATTTCAATCTTCTAATTCTCAATAGTCTTTCCCAATATGTAGACTTTTAATCTTCAAGGTCTTTCCTCAAAGCTACAAATCTTACTTTCAAAGACCTAGTTCTATGATACCAATTGTTGAAAATACAATAGGGAAGTAAAATCTGAGAGGGGGGTGGGGGTGAATCAGCACTTAAAAATTTCAACCCCTAAAACTATTCACCACACATCCATCTCACAATCCATGCATATAAACTGAAATACCAAATTAAGCATATACATCCATAGCATGAAAGAAAAATATTCAACACATCTATGACACAAGATATTTGGTTACCCAGAAACCCTCCAAGGAGAAGGTAAAACTAGGGTGGGGATGACACCCACAAATCTTCACTACTACAACAATAAAGTGTATCCAATGAGGGTTACAATGTTTGACCATGAAACATGATCTACTCAGTTAAAGGCTTACAAGATTGTTAGATCTTACCCTATTAAAGGATTTAAACACCTTGCTAAAAGTGTGATTGGTAAAATGAGTTTAACTTACAATGGAGTAAGAACCCTGTTAAAGGATTTACAATAGCCTATTAAGACCACTCTCTTAAGAGATTTAACTAATTCACCTGTTAGAATGTCTTAAGCAATGATCCTTTAGTTAGCACTCTGTTGCTTGATGTCAAATCACCTCTATATTGATGTGAACTTGGTCCTTTATGATCAAATGTATCTCTATTGTCCTCTGATTCCTTTCCTTTGTTCTCCTTTTTTTATTATGTAATGTAACTCAATTCATAACACCTTAATCACCATGAATTCTCTATTTACACATGCAAAAATCACTTCAATTCTCCTTAGCATTCCATTGAATTTTTAGATTTTTCTTCTTTTAAGTAGACCTAGGTGACTTAGGGTTAGGTATGAATCAACATTAGTGATTCACCCATATTGCCAATTAAACCTTCCTTTTTTTGATTGGATGCATGTAATGCATAGGGATTCACAATTAAGATTCATCCTTATCAAAAAAAGATCATTAATCAATCCTTAAGTTAGCCCAAAAATGGTTTGCATAGAAGTTTGTGCCATTACAAACAACTATGTTAGGATTGTGTAACTCGACACTTGAAGTCCCTAATGCTTGGCATTGTAGACATCTAAATCTGATTACACTGCTTCAGTAATCTTATTTAGCTATCTCTAAAGGCAACATTAATTAAATTCCTATTTAATTAATCCTTTGCCATCTCCTAGCTAATTAATTTAATTAATCATCTATAGTCCTAATTGATAAATCAAATAACCTATTAGTTATCAATTAATCCTATTCTTCTATCTAATTCCAAAATCCCCATTTATTAAATAAATCTATTTGATAAATAAAACCCTCAAATCTAATAAGCCCCTAACTATCCTAAACCCCCTTTTTAGCCTAATCCACCCCATCCACCCATACTAACCAAGCTTAGCCACTAACTCACCCACCCTCATTAATGCCATCCACTTGCAAATCTCTAACATCCCTAATCTAATCCTAAACCCAAGCCTAATCCACCCCCTAAACTTGTCACATTCCCTAAGCAAGCTTAAGACTTTCCTAAGCCAAGGAAAGTCAACAATCTCAACTCCCTCCAAAATATCCCAACCACCCAACAATGAATGCTCTTACAAAAGCCATAAAGACTCTTACAAGCAATTACGAAGGGTCTTTATGAAGATATTATCCCTTAAGCCTCCTTTGTTTACTCATCCATCCCCTTTCCTCCATCCACTCACCCTGTGACATGTGTCACTCCTTGGTTGATGCTAAACAAGCACAATCCATGTGCTCCCCTTTGAGTGCATCCTAGCCCTCCTTAAGCTTTTTCCCATCCTTGCATCTTAGCCCTCCATCCCTCAAGCCCTTAGCCTATAAATTGAATCCCCTCCCAAGCCATTTCATCACAATCTTGAAGCTAAAGTTATAATGTTAGTTTGAGAAACCAAAGCCCTTAACCATACCCTTATGATGCCAAATTGAGAGCTCACAAAGCTACCAATTTGCCATTTTTCATCTTCATTGAAGCTAGTTTTGAGAACCTTGAGCATACATACCAAATCTAAGCAAATAGACTCATCCCCAAAGCAAGTGACCATTCTCATTGGGAGAGCCATTCTATGGCTCATATTCTCATTTGAGGGTTTCACTTTGTCTCTCATATATGTTATGGTTTTTATGCTAGTTAATGCTTTTGTTCTTTTAATAGATTAGTATTACTTGCTAACATATTTCTCATATACATTTTGGCATGCCTAGTGGAACCCCACTATGGGTCATTCATTCATCCATTTCACCCTATGTTTTGTTCTTATAAACTAACTATCTAATGTTTGTTGTTGTTTGAGTGGGTTGTAGGGTGTTTTGCTTATTTTTACAAGTTAAACAACGCACTTGGGAAGAAGACATAACCTCAAAAATCTGAAAATAACAAAAAAAAATAAAAAAATCTGCGTTTTTCAGCTTTTTTTGCGCAGTGTCGTCTCCGTAGTTTGGCATCTGTGCCTGTAAACTGTCATCTCTACCAACTACTCTGTCATCTCCGCAACCAAACTGACATCTCTGTAGTTTGGTGTCTTCGCCTGGTTTTCTGTTGTTGGCGCCGCCACTAGACTGTCGTCTACGCATTCTCAACTATTGTCTCTGTAGATCAACATCTTTGCTTGCTACTCTGTCGTCTTCGCAACCTGAACTATCATCTCCGCTGCCGCCAACCTAGAATGTCGTCAGCACAAATTAGTGTCTCCGCTTGTCTCTTTTTTTTTTTGTGCCGCAAAACTAATCTGTCGTCTCCGCTTCTTTCTCTGTCGTCTCTGTAGATTGGCGTCTCCGCAAATCAGCGTCTCCGCCTATTGAACTGTCGTCTCTGCCTGTTAATGTTGCATTTCTGCTTTAAAATCTTTATTTCTGCACTTTGTTGTTTTTAAAAAAAAAAAAGGAGTATAAATCAAAATTTGACTTTTAGTGGTTTTGTAAGATTTAGACCATTCTAAGAATTTTTACGCCTAGGAAAAAGAGCAAAAAAAGTTTTAAATTTTTTTTCCATAGTTAAGCTTTCATTTTGGAAAATTTTGGTTGACTAATCAATTTTCTTTTTTGTCTCATTGCAGGTTGGAGCAACAAATTCAATCATGTTTTTTAGGTTTTTTGTGGAATGAACTTGCTTATTTAAACATGTTTTTCCTTTGAATGTATGTTACTCAAAACACACTCTTGAATGCCATGGATTAAAAATCAATTTTCCTTGAATGCATGATTAAAACAACAAATCTAATCTTGAATGCAAAGGATCAATTAACCATTGCAATATCATCACACTTCATCTTTTGAGCATAAAAAAAATCCACATTTTCTAATCTTGTAAGTTATAAAAACAAATAAAAATGCTTTGAGTGAGTTTGTCATTGAACTCACCCTCTTTAATCACCCATCAATTTAACCATTGGTTGCAATCTCAGTGCCATCTATGGGGATGGGTCCACTTAAGAGGGTATTAAGTGCTCCACAAAAATCAAACTCTACTTACTTGTGTTTTTATTAGTTTTTCTAAGTTAGAAAATTTCTTGAATGCACATTAGGTTCGCTAACACTTCATTTGGGCACTAAAACTGAACAACCAATTGACGTGGAGGGCCTCCGGGGGCGCGCTTGGCAATCGAGTTTCACACATCATTGTTTTGAGCTTAAAACAAACTCACACTCAATTTTGAATGCCTAACAATCAATGAACATCGCATGGTTTTGATGCATTTTCAATGACGCTCGCATTTCTTATGTTGACGATCTCTCGACTTCCATTATGTTGATGACACTGTCAAATTGGAATGAACATTGTATGCCATAATCACAAGTGTCTTCAGTCATAGCTTACAAAATCTAAATCATCAATTGGAATGAATGTGTGTCTTTTAAAACCCAAGATCATGTATGTGGTCTTATTTTACACTTTTTAGGAGGCCTGCTTGGGGATTTCATCACCCCTTGGATGACCTCAACTCCAGCGTTCTGGCAGAGTATAAAGATCGGGAGGTGAATCCAAAGACACCTCTCTTGAAATCAAGATTGTGTCACTCAGGCTAAGCCTCAAGGAACTTTATACCCTTGAGAAGTGAAAGAGGAGAAGTGGATTACCGCTCCTCTCAGCTGTGTGACATCTTTTTGGTTTCATCTACGGATTTGGGCCTCATGTACCTTGCGTATATTGAGGACTCCCTAGCTAAACCAAATTTCATCCTTGTAGAAAGATTTCTAGGATGTTGGTGTGTTTGACGTGCTTGCTAAAAAAATTTGTCTACTCGTTTGTTCGTAGCTTTTGAAAATGTTTGCCAACTTTGGTCAAAATCTCAAAAAAGTAGAAATCTCCCAGCTCAAGTCATACTTAGCGTAGTCACTGCCTCATCAGAAAATCATCCAAGCTCCCTTAGTTCTTTTCTTTAGAACAATCCTAAATCCAAAGTCCATCCAAATCACCCCCCCAGCCAGCTAGCAACCCAATCCAAAATCAAACCCAAGCCTTTAGAGAGTTGTTGTCATTCTGCCAAAATTTTCTATCCAATCAATCCTACCAATCAACCAATCTCACCAAGGTTATCCCTCTGACAGAGCCTTGTCTAGGGTAATCCAGCTTTGTCACTTGTATCCCTCATCACCTTGAGCTAAAGGTTGGGATCCACAAGTGGTCAATCTCATGTCATGCCCATAGGATCATTAGTCTATCCTTAAGTTGATGTAATCTCCACCAATCCAGCACATAGGAAATTAAAACTCTCACTTTTTGACAGCATGCCCTTGAAGTCTTCCATCCACAGGAAAGCCAAAAATCTCCAGCCAATCCTCCTTAGGTCTGTCATACAGCTTTGACTCTCCTTAGGAAATCCTTCATCAGCCAATCCAAAATCTGCGCTTAATCCAAATCCAACCATGAGCTTCCATGTTCATCCATATGCAAGACCCCATCCCCATCTGACTCATCATCAAAACAAGAAATCCAAAACCTATCATGATGTGTTCGGTCATATTGTCCTTGCTCCTACCACCTCCTATTCCAATGATGATGAAAATCTTGTTGACTATGATGGGTATATTGAAAACCTTAGAAACATTCCCCCAAGCATCCCCCAAAATCCACACATTCCTCCAAACTATCTAGTCATGCCATCTGATATCCCACCTTCTTCTCCATCACCCAATCAACTGAGCTTCCAATCTTCCACCCCATCACACTAGCTATTCCTATCAATCCACTTCCACCTCTAACACATGAGTCTCCAAGGAATCTCCTAGAGGAAATACAAGAAAAGCCACCTCCAGCAGTCGATAACCCATGTCACCTAATCCAACCATGTGAAGTAGTCAGTGATGAAGCGTCCCCATGTATAATGTCAACTCCATCTCCCATTACTATCATCCCCATACCATCCATCCAATTTCTTAAAATCCTTCCACTTCCCACAAGCATCAAAATCCCAACACCTGTCAAATCCCTCCGAATCCTATCCACATCACCTCCAAGCATTTCCCAAATATCCCGTCATGACCCTTATGAATCCATCTTCTACTCACCCATCTCCACTACTGAATCTCCCATCTATCCATCCGCTGCCTTTGAAGAATCCATCTCTTCACCTCTTATTGCACCATCCACTCCAATCCAATCCTATCAAGATCTTGCCCAAAAGCATGTTGACATCCCCCAAAGCATAAACAAAGATATCATCGTACCATGTCTTCCATCCATAGTGCAGTCACCATCTCCTCCATCTCTAAAACCTCAAGCCATACCTCCTCTACTACAGGATATCTTTTCATCCCATCAGCTAAATCAAGATCCTATCCTACCATCTCCTCCACTCCATGCTTCCATCTTACCACCTATCCAAGCTATTCCACCATCTATAATCTATCCTCTTGGTTCACTTACATTCATTCATGGTGGCCTCCTCTAAGCAGAAGAATTAAGAACAATATCTCTTTGTTGCAGTACATCTGATAAAGCACTTCCACCATTTTCTGCAAGCAAAAAGTATCCTCAGCTAGTTCAAATGCTCAATTAATGGCATTATCAAGGTCAAGGCTTTCCACAAGAGCAAGGAATCAGAAAGCCTATTATTGCACAAAAAAATCTATGATTTCATGGTCTTGGATATGTATCCAAAGGCTCACTATCTAAAGGTGTTGGTACACCACACCCCCAAACCAAGCCTATCTCCAAACCCACCATGCCAACCTCCCATCACTCCTTCAAGAAAGCTTATGTCATCTCGCATCCACCACCTTTGCAAACCAAAACAACCTACCATATTCCCCCTTCATCCGCTAAATCTATTTTGGGTCCCTATGTCCCAAAATCTACCATCCTCCATCCTCCTATCAGGCATCATAAAAATCCTCTTCCATCCATTCCTATGCAAGATCAGCAAAGGCACATATCGAGGCACATCTGTATACGAGCAATGTTAGTATGCTAATAGAAACCAAATTTAAATAAAGCTTCTACAAATGAAACAAAATTCATAAACTTCAAGATAGACTAAGATGAACTCTCAATTGAGAATATGAGCCATTAATGGACTCTCTCAATGAGAAGCTCTCTTGTTGAGTAGCTTTATCTAAATGGATAGGATGTATGCTCAATATACTTCCAAAGGCTTCAATGGATGATTGTGGATTTTTAGTGTGGATAGATGGCTTTAGTATGGATTTGGCTCTCAAAATAGCATTATAACTTTACTTCATAGATTGTGTTATTTTGCAAAGGGGAAGGATCCAATTTATAGGCAAGAGGCCTGAGGGATTGAGGGCTAAGATGCAAGGATGGAAAAAAGCTCATGGAGGGCTTAGATTGCATGAGAAGAGAGCACATGGATTGTGCTTCCTTATAGCCAATCAAGGAGTGACACATGTCACATGGTGAGAGGATGGAGGAAAAGGGGAAGGATGAGTCAACAAAGGAGGCTCAAGGGATAAAATCTTCATAAAGACCCTCATAATGACTTGTAAGAGCAATAAAAGGGCTTGTAAGAGTCATTTATGACCTAGTGGACTTCATAAAGTTTTATGGTTGAGATATTTTGAGGGTGATGAGAGCAATTTCGACTTGGACTTGATTAGGAAGGTTTTAAGCTTGTTTAAGCTTGTGCAAATGATTAGAGGATGGATTAGGATGGTTTAGGATTAGCTTAGGGATAGGCAAGTGGATGGCATTTAATGAGGGTGGGTGAAGGAGGAGATATTTGTTAACTTTGGCTTGGGTTAGTAATTCTTATCCCATTTTTAGGGAATGTGACAAGGTTAGGAGGGGATTAGGATTAGGTTTAAAGACATCTTCTAGAAGAGTCTAGACTTTGGATGAGGATAAATACTTTCTAGAATAGTCTAGAATTTCCTAGGATGAAGACTTTCTAGAAGAGTCTAGAACTTCTTAGGATGAGGATAAATTAGATTTTTAAGAAATAAATAAAGTTTTATTTATTTCAAGGGTTTGGGTTGAGGAGATATTTATTAAAACTTTTTTAATAAACATGAAGATTAATATTTAATCTTAATTAAATATTTTGAGTTGGGATTAGAGGTAGGAAATGATGGGATTAACCTTTAATCAAAATTAAAGAAGGATTAGAAGATTTTGGAAGAGGTTAGTGGTCTTAAGGAAATTGGCTAAGTTTTGGGCAAAAAATAATTTTTTTATTTATTTTAGGATTTTTGGTCAATTTATTAATTAAATAATTAATAAATAAGGAAATAATGTTTAAATAAGATTTAAACATTTTTGGGAGGGATTTCTTAATTAAATATTTTTAATTAAGATAAAGTGATTTAATGGCATAAAAATTAATTAATTAATTAATAAATGATGATTTCATCAGAAATTTTTTAGAAAATAAAAATACTTTATTTTCTAAAGGTTTTTTAGGTGTCTACATTTTGCCCCTCTTTGATGTGATGCTGCAAGTGGCATGACATCAAAGATAAGAAAATAAGATGCCCAAGGCTAGAGCAGGAGAGGAGAGAATGGACGGTGAGATGCCCCCTCAAGAAGGCGGCGGGGAGAGAAAGCGAGGGTCGACAACTTCTTGAAAAGTACAAGAATTCGAGATGAGCAAGAAGACTCATATTTTCTTAAGAGAAGAGGTTTGGTTAGCTCAAACTCTCACTACGGGAGAATGATAAAGGGAGAATCAGAGGCACAAGAGGAAGCAAGCTTAAGATCTCAGGGATTGCAGAGGATGAAGGAGTGGAGCGCTATAAAAGGAATACAGGATGGGGAGATCGGTGAGGGGATTAAAAAAGCTGATGCAACAGGATTTCAAAGAGTCAGATTGGTGGAAGATGGGTTTCAGAGATCCCTAGGACTAGGATTGTGGATCTCGAAAGATGAGGCTTGGTGGATTGATTTGGATTGGTGGATCCCTAAGACTAAGATTGTGGATCCCTAAAGCTAAAGGTGAGGAAGGATTCAAAGAGATACTGATGCATAAGCTGGGGTAGGAGAGACGGATGCTGGATATGGATGGGGGATAATGGAGATGAAGGAAAACCAATGAAGCTTTTTGAGCGGGGGGGGTACTTCAAAGAGAAGTACCACCATGTAGTTGAGCACTAGATTTGCTATAGGACTGTTGGTTAATTGCCAAGGTTACCAAGAACATCAAGGCCTTTTCACCAACTGTCTAGAGGACTGACGAACTGACTCAAAAAAAACACACAAGGATTGCCCCAGTATCACACATGAATCCCAGAGGAAGCAGTGTGGAAATGACACTGGGTAACCCACAAGCAAAAAAGAAAACAAGCAAGAGACATGATCAAGACGTTACACTCTAATTGCCCCATTCACAGTATACCATGATATGGAAGATCATGGCAACCTTGAGGAGGGAACAAGGAGATTGCTTGGAAAAGATATTTCAAGACCCAATAGGGAAGAGTCCAAATCAAAAGAAAGCGAAAATCCAAAAGAGAACTATTTTCCAACGAGATGGGTAGGACGAGGTACTAACGGACCAAGATCAGACATGAGGAAAGCTATATCTTGCAAGGACCTATCAGAGAACACCTAAGCTAGTGGATTTGGATGAGTGATGCGTCTGGCAAGCTGAACTAAGAAAGATAACACTTTGGTGATAGGAAATCTAGCTAAAGGATGCATTGGAATAGCTAACCAAGATGTGCGATGGGTGCAAGATGCTGATCAAGGATGAACTAACATGAACGCTGGATAGATACAATGGTACTAAGCTAAAGAGGATGTACAAGTTAACAGACCTAGATATTTACAAGCTGAAGCTGACCAAGATAGTTACAAGTAGGCAAAAGCTCAGGATGATAGGATAGCGGGATGGTTCGATGTTGGTGCAAGATGCAAAAGATAAGGATGGGGTGATAGCGAAAGATATGGATTTGGCAAGATACATCCAATGATGATGAGAGATTTTGTGACCAAGGATAGCTAGAGGAGCAGGATGAGAGGGCTGAATAGGATGGTAGATAGCTAGGATTATGATGGATATAAAGAGATGACATTTGGTTTGCATGAGGATAGCCTAGAGCTAGATACCAATGACAAGGGAGGATGGACAAGACAAGATCTCCAAGGAATATAGTGCCCCCAATCAGAAGATAACATGCGGAAGGAGTTCTTATGATGGATGTGATAGGATTGAAGCTAGGATGGAAAAAGCTGAAGGGGCTAGGGAGATGGATGATAGCTGAGATGATTGGCTGAAGCTGCATAAGATTAGTGGATGGTGTGAGGTGGAAGCTAGAGGATGGAGGATAGGTGGATAGATTGGAAGATGGAGTTGGATGTCAAGAGATGACCAAAAGCATGAGGGTGATAGGCTAAGCTGGGGATGGCGGGATTACGCATGACGCTTGTTTGCCAAGTTTTCATCATGGTACTTGTCCAAGGTGCTTGAATTGCCAAGTTTTCACCAGTGGACACTTTATTTTTCTTTTCTTTTTTGACTTTTTGACTTTGGACTTAGCTGGAATGATTTTGGCCTTCTTCAACTATTTTGGCTTTTTTGAGATTTTTCACTGGCTGTTGGAATGTTCAATTTTTTTGCTAGCTATTGGTACACTAGATGTGTGATTTATGCAATAGATCGGATTAGATGGGATTGATGGTAGGAGATGGAGGGATGAAAATGCTGGAAAGGAGCATGAGATGGGGATGCTTGCAAGAGCAACATTGGTACATGTTGGAACGGGTGTGAAAAGAGCATATGGGGGATAGATGGTAGATGCGGGCGTGATGGAGGATTTGTGGAAGCGTGCTTGGGGATATAGGCACCCAAGATGGAGTTAGGAGATGGGGGACATGAGTCACTAGATGGGGGATTAGCAATGGTGGATGCCATTATGCATTGGGTTTCAACTTTTTTCTTGGGGATCCACATATTTTTGGATTTTCTTTTCATAGGCTTTTGCATTGTTTTGCATTCTTTGATTGGATTTTGCCTTTTTGGAGTATGTCTTTTAGAATAGACATATGATTGCCTAGGATGTGGATTTTTAGCTTTATGCATTTTGAAGTTGGCATTCACATTGCTGTGGTAAGCTTTGGGAAGTTGGTTAGGAGAAGCTTTGTGAGATGGAGAGGATATGAAAGAGCATGTAGGGGGGTGATGATGGATGATGTGCCCTGATATGTGCCTTTGTTGATCTTGCATAGAAATGGATGGAATGGGATTTTTATGATGGCTGATAGGAGGATGGAGGATGGTAGATTTTGGGACATAGGGATCCAAAATGGATTTAGCGGATGAAGGGGGGATATGGTAGGTTGTTTTGGGTTGCAAAGATGGTGGAGGGGAGATGACATAAGATTTCTTGAAGGAGTGATGGGAGGCTGGCATGGTGGGCCTAGAGATAGGCTTGGTTTGGGGGTGTGGTGTACCAACACCTTTAGATGGTGAGCCTTTGGATACATATCCAAGACCATGAAATCCTAGATTTTTTTGTGCAATAATAGGCTCTCTGATTCCTTGCTCTTGTGGTCCTAAACCTTGACCTTGATAATTCCATCGATTGAGCATTTGAACAAGCTCAGGAAACTTTTTGCTTGCAAAAAATGGTAGAAGTGATTTATTAGGTGTATTGCAATGGGGATATATTGTTCTTAATTCTTTTGCTGAGAGAGGGCCACTATGGATGAATGTAAGTGAACCAAGAGGGTAGATTATAGATGGTGGAATAGCTTGGATAGGTGGTAAGATGGAAGCATGGAGCGAGGGAGATGGAAGGATAGGATCTTGATGTAGCTGGTGGGATGACAAGATATCTTGTAGTGGAGGAGATATGGCTCGAGGTTTTGGAGATGGAGGAGATGGTGGCTGCACTATGGATGGAAGACATGGTATGATGATATCTTCATTTATGCTTTGGGGGATGTCAACATGCTTTTGGGCAGGATCTTGATAGGATTGGTTTGGAGTGGATGGTGCGATAGGAGGTGAAGGGATGGATTCTTCAAAGGCAGCGGATGGATAGATGGGAGATTCAGTAGTGGAGATGGGTGAGTAGAAGATGGATGCATAAGGGTCATTATGAGAGATTTGGGAAATGCTTGGAGGAAATGTGGATAGGATTTGGAGGGATTTGACAGGTGGTGGGATTTTGATGCTTGCAGAAAGTGGAAGGATTTTAAGCAATTTGATGGATGGTATAGGGATGATAGCTATGGGAGATGGAGCTGATATTATAGATGGGGAAGCTTCATCACTAACTACTTCACATGGTTGGATTAGATGACATGGCTTATCGACTGTTGGAGGTAGCTTTTCTTGTATTTCCTCTAGGAGATTCCTTGGAGACTCGTGTGTCGGAGGTGGAGGTGGTGGATTGATAGGAATAGCTAGTGTGATGAGGGTGGAAGATTGGAAGCTTGGTTGAATGGGTGATGGAGGAGAAGCTAGGATATCAGATGGCATGACTAGATAGTTTGGAATAACTCTTGGATTTTGGGGGATGCTTGGGGGAATGTTTCTAAGGCTTTCAATATACCCATCATAGTCAACAAGATTTTCATCATCATTGGAATAGGAGGTGGTGGGAGCAAGGACAATGTGACCAAACACATCATGATAGGATTGGTACTTCATGCTTTGATGGTGAGTTTGATGGGGATGGGGTCTTGCATATGGATGAACACAGAAGCTCATGGTTGGATTTGGATTAAGCACAGATTTTGGATTGGCTGATGAAAGATTTCCTAGGGAGAGTCAAAGCTGTATGATAGACCTAAGGAGGATTGGCTGGAGATTTTTGGCTTTCTTGTGGGTAGAAGACTTCAAGGGTATGCTATCAAAAAGTGAGAGTTTTTCTTTCTTATGTGCAGGATTCGTGGTGATTGTGTCAACTTAAGGATAGACTAGTGATCCTATGGCATGACACGAGATTGACCACTTGTGGATCCCAACCTTTAGCTCAAGGTGATGAGGGATACAAGTGACAAAGCTGGATTACCCTAGACAATGCTCTGTCAAAGGGATAACCTTGGTGAGATTGGTTGATTGGTAGGATTGATTGGATAGCAAAATCTAGCAAAGTGACAACAACTCTTTAAAGGCTTGGGTGATTTTGGATTGGGTTGCTAGCTGGCTGGAGGGATGATATCGATGGACTTTGGATTTGGGATTGTTCTAAGGCAAAGAACTAGATAGATTCGGTTGCAGCAGGGGAGCTTGGATGATTTTCTGATAAGGCAGTGACTACGCTAAGTATGCCTTGAGCTGGGAGATTTCTACTTTTCTGAGATTTTGACCAAAATTGGCAAACATTCATTCAAAAGCTATGAACAAACAAGCAGACAAAATTTTTCAGCAAGCACGTCAAACACACCAACATCCTAGGAAGCTTTCTACAAGGATAAAATTCGGTTTAGCTAGGGATTCCTCGATATACACAAGGTACATGAGGCCCAAATCTGTAGATGAAACCAAAAAGATGTCACACAGCCAAGAGGAGTGGTAACCCACTTCTCCTCTTTCACTTCTCAAGGGTATAAAGTTCCTTGAGGCTTAGCCTGAGTGATAAAATTTTGATCCCAAGAGAGGTGTCTTTGGATTCACCTCCTGATCTTTATACTCCGCCGGAACACTGGAGTTGAGGTCGTCCCAAGGGGTGATGAAATCCCCAAGCAGGCCTCCTAAAAAGCTAAGACAAGATTTTGGATCCTAATCTTATGCACCCAAGATGGCCTCGAAAGACGACAAGGGGAGAGAAGACTTGAATGATCTTGGGCTAAAAAAACACGCTTGTTCTTTTACCAACTGACGCTTAAGTTTTCTGATCTAGACTTTGCAAGCACTCATGTTTAAGATACAATGTTTATTCCAACTTTGAAGTGTTGACAAAAATAAAATTGATCGAAGAATGCAAACAAGAAGAAGAGTTAGGGTCAACAAGAAGGTAAACCCGTGCGCCTGGAGGCCCTCCACGTCAAGTATCGATTGATTTTTCTTTAAGGCATTCAAGATTGAGTGTGAGTTTATTTTAAGCCCAAAACAAAGGTGTTTGAGATTCAATTTCCAGTGCGCACCCGGAGGCCCTCCATGTAAAGATTTGTCCAATTTTTATGCCCAAATGAAGTGTGAGCGAGATTAATGTGTATTCAAGGAATTTTCTAACTTAGAAAAACCACTAAAAACCCAAGTGAGTGGAGTTTGATTTGCGTGGAGCACTTATTACCCTCTTAGGTGGACCCATCCCCATAGATGGTACTGAGATTGCAACCAATGGTTAAATTGATGGGTGATTAAAGAGGGTGAGTCCAACGACAAACTCACTCAAAGAATTTTTATTTGTTTTTATAACTTAAAAGATTACAAAAATGTAGATTCTTTTTATGCTCCAAAAGATGATTATTTGATCTATGGCATTCAAGATTAGATTTTTTGTTTTAATCATGCATTCATAAAAAAAAAAAAAAAAAACTTTGATTTTAATCCATGGAACTCAAGAGTGATTTTAGCAACATGCATTCAAAGACAAGTGATTAAACATTCAAGTTTTTTCCTTTGAGCATTCAAGATTGAGATTTTGTGTGTTGTTTTAAGAACTTTGAAGTGCTTTGTTTTAACCTTAGATCATTCAAGATTTTTTTTGGACTCAAAAGTGAAAATGACTCTTTGGACTTTGCTTTTCATTCAAGATTTTGTGTTCTAGTTTGCATGTTTTAAGCCCAAAAATGATATTCCTAGATTGTTTTGATGCATGAAAAACCTAAGAAACATTCAATATTTTGCAACAAGACATTTGTTTGGAACAAATAACAAAGCTTTTTAGGAAAATTTTGGCAACCATTTAGGACTCTTAGTTTTCATGAGATTTTTAAAAGAACTTTAACATATTTGCAAATGAGGTTCATTTTATCCTTGATTGATGCTTTGAGTTTGTTTTAGATTTTAGTGTGCACTTAGTGTTGATTTTGAACCTTTTGAAATGGAAACTTGAAGTTCTTTTTAAATTTCCAAAAATGAAGTGTTCCTAACTTTGCATGAATGTATCTAAAACCTTGATGTTGCAAGGATGCAAATGATTAGATTGGTTTAGTTTCACTTGTTAAAAGATTTTTTCTTTTTTGCAAATTTTTAATTTTTCAATGGATTTAAGTATGATTTGGGGGTTCATTTTAAGCACTAAAAAGAAGTGTGTATGATTTTGCTTCCTTAAAAAAAAAATGGCCAAGATCTCCCACAAGAAGAAGAAGAAGAAGTAGATGGAATAAGAAGAATATATACAAGAAGAGGAAGAAGAATTTCAAGTTCTTTGTCCACCTATAAGCTTTGAAAAATCTGCAAAAACTATGAGATAGATTATGAGTTCCTTTTTCTTCTTCATGCTCATGTGGACCTACAAAACCAATTTATACAATCTTACCAATCACAAAAACAAGTAAAATTAGCCAAAATCAGCAAATGACATACAAAACTTGACTAAAAAAGCTAATGAAGATGACCCATGCAGGGTCCCACCAGGCGTGCCAAAATGTATACGAGCAATGTTAGTATGCTAATAGAAACCAAATTTAAATAAAGCTTCTACAAACTAAAAAAAATTCATAAACTTCAAAATAGACTAAGATGAACTCTCAATTGAGAATATGAGCCATTAATGGACTCTCTCAATGAGAAGCTCTCTTGTTGAGTAGCTTTATCTAAATGGATAGGATGTATGCTCAATATGCTTCCAAAGGCTTCAATGGATGATTGTGGATTTTTAGTGTGGATAGATGGCTTTAGTATGGATTTGGCTCTCAAAATAGCATTATAACTTTACTTCATGGATTGTGTTATTTTGCAAAGGGGAAGGATCCAATTTATAGGCAAGAGGCCTAACGGATTGAGGGCTAAGATGCAAGGATGGGAAAAAACTCATGGAGGGCTTAGATTGCATGAGAAGAGAGCACATGGATTGTGCTTCCTTATAGCCAATCAAAGAGTGACACATGTCACATGGTGAGAGGATGGAGGAAAGGGGAAGGATGAGTCAACAAAGGAGGCTCAAGGGATAAAATTTTCATAAAGACCCTCATAATGACTTGTAAGAGCAATAAAAGGGCTTGTAAGAGTCATTCATGACCTAGTGGACTTCATAAAGTTTTATGGTTGAGATATTTTGAGGGTGATGAGAGCAATTTCGACTTGGACTTGATTAGGAAGGTTTTAAGCTTGTTTAGGCTTGTGCAAATGATTAGAGGATGGATTAGGATGGTTTAGGATTAGCTTAGGGATAGGCAAGTGGATGGCATTTAATGAGGGTGGGTGAAGGAGGAGATATTTGTTAACTTTGGCTTGGGTTAGTAATTCTTAACCCATGTTTAGGGAATGTGACAAGGTTAGGAGGGGATTAGGATTAGGTTTAAAGACATCTTCTAGAAGAGTCTAGACTTTGGATGAGGATAAAGACTTTCTAGAATAGTCTAGAATTTCCTAGGATGAAGACTTTCTAGAAGAGTCTAGAACTTCTTAGGATGAGGATAAATTAGATTTTTAAGAAATAAATAAAGTTTTATTTATTTCAAGGGTTTGGGTTGAGGAGATATTTATTAAAACTTTTTTAATAAACATGAAGATTAATATTTAATCTTAATTAAATATTTTGAGTTGGTATTAGGGGTAGGAAATGATGGGATAAGCCTTTAATCAAAATTAAAGAAGGATTAGAAGATTTTGGAAGAGGTTAGTGGTCTTAAGGAAATTGGCTAAGTTTTGGGCAAAAAATAAATTTTTTATTTATTTTAGGATTTTTGGTCAATTTATTAATTAAATAATTAATAAATAAGAAAATAATTTTTAAATAAGATTTAAACATTTTTGGGAGGGATTTCTTAATTAAATATTTTTAATTAAGATAAAGGGATTTAATGGCATAAAAATAAAGTAATTAATTAATAAATGATGATGTCATCAGGAATTTTTTAAAAAATAAAAATACTTTATTTTCTAAAGGTTTTTTAGGTGTCTACAACATCATCCATCATCATCCCCCTACGTGCTCTTCCATATCCTCTCCATCTCACAAAGCTTCTCCTAACCATCTTCCCCAAGCTTACCACAGCAATGTGAATGCCAACTTCAAAATGCATAAAGCTAAAAATCCACATCCTAGGCAATCATATGTCAATTCTAAAAGACATACTCCAAAAAGGCAAAATCCAATCAAAGAATGCAAAATAATGCAAAAGCCTATGAAAAGAAAATCCAAAACCATGTGGATTCCAAAGCAAAAAGTTGAAAACCAATGCATAATGGCATCCACCATTTCTAATCCCCCATCCAATGACTTGTGTCCCCCATCTCCTAACTCCATCTTGGGTGCCTATATCCCCAAGCGCGCTTCCAAAAATCCACCATCAAGCCCGCATCTACCATCTATCCCCCATATGCTCTTTTCACACCTGTCCCAGCATGTGCCAATGTTGATCCTGCAAGCATCCCCATCTCATGCTCCTTTCCACCCTTTCCATCCCTCCATCTCTTACCATCAATCCCATCTAATCCAATCTATTGCATAAATCACACATCCGGTGTACCAACAGCTAGCAACAAAATTGAACATTCCAACAGCCAGTGAAAAATCTCAAAAAAGCCAAAAATAGCTGAAGAAAGCCAAAATCATTCCAGCTAAGTCCAAAGTCAAAAAGTTAAAAAAAAAGAATAATAAAGCGTCCACTGGTGAAAACTTGGCAATTCAAGCGCCTTGGACAAGTACCATGATGAAAACTTGGCAAACAAGCGTCATTCATAATCCAGCCATCCCCAGCTTAGCCTATCATCCTCATGCTTTTGGTCACATCTTGTCATCTAGCTCCATCTTCCAATCTATCCAACTTCCATCCCACACCATCCACTTATCTCCTACAGCTTCAGCCAATCATCCCAGCTATCATCCATCTCTGTAGCGCCTTCAGCTTTTCCATCGTAGCTTCAATCCTATCACATCCATTGTAAGACGTCCTTCCACATGTCATCTTCTGACTAGGGGCACTATATTCCTTGGAGATCTTGTCTTGTCCATCCTCCCTTGTCATTGGTATCTAGCTCTAGGCTATCCTCATGCAAACCCAATGTCATCTCTTTATATCCATCATAATCCTAGCTATCTACCATCCTATCCAACCATCTCATCCTGCTCCTCTAGCTATCCTTGGTCACCAAATCTCTCATCATCATTGGGATGCATCCTCCCCAAATCCATATCTTCTACTATCACCCCATCCTTAGCTTTCACATTTTGCACAACATCGAACCATCCCACTATCCTATCATCCTGAGCTTTTGCCTACTTGTAACTATCTTGGTCAACTTCAGCTTGTAAATATTTTGGTCTGTTGGCTTGTACATCCTCTTTAGCTTAGTACCATTGTATCTATGCAGCTTTCATGTCAGTTCATCCTTGATCAGCATCTTGCACACATCGCACATCTTGGTTAGCTATTTCAATGCATCCTTTAGCTAGATCTCTTGTCACCAAATTGTTATCCTTCTTAGTTCAGCTTGCTAGATGCCTCATCCAGATCCATCATCTTAGGTGCTCTCCGATAGATCCTTGTAGGATATAGCTTTCGTCATGTCTAATCTTGGTCCGTTAGTACCTCGTCCTACCCATCTTGTTGGAAAACGGTTCTCTTTTGGATTTTCACTTTCTTTTGATTTGGAATCTTCCCTTTTGGGTCTTGAAGTATCTTTTCCAAGCAATCTTTTTGTTCCCTCCTCAACGTTGCCACAATCTCCCATATCATGGTATGCTGCGAATGGGGCAATCTGGGCATAAGGTCTTGATCATGTCTTTTGCTTGTTTTTATTTTCTGCTTATGGGTTACCCAGTGTCGGTTCCATGCTGCTTCCTCTGGGATTCATGTGTGATACTGGGGCAATCCTTGTGTGTTTGTTTTGAGTCAGTTCGTCAGTCCTCTAGATGGTTGGTGAAAAGGCCTTGATGTTCTTGGTAACCTTGGCAATTAACCAACAATCCTATAGAAAATCTAGTGCTCAACTACATGGTGGTACTTCTCTTTGAAGTATCCCCTGCTCAAAAAAGTTTCAATGGATTCCCTTCATCTTCATTATCCCCCATCCATCTCCAGCATCTATCCCTCCTCCCCAAGCTTATGCATCAGTATCTCTTTGAATCATTCCTCACTCTTAGCTTTAGGGATCCACAATCCTAGTCTTAGGGATCCACCAATCCAATCAATCCACCAAGCCTCATCTTTTGAGATCCATAATCCTAGTCCTAGGGATCTCCGAAACCCATCTTCTGCCAATCTGACTCTTTGAAATCCTGTTGCCTCAGCTTTTGCCATCCCATTATCCATTTCCCTATCCTGGATTCCTTTTATAGCACTCCGCTCCTTCATCCTCTCCCCCCCCCCCCAACCCCGAAAGTCTTAAGCTTGGCTTACCCTTGTGCCTTTGATTCTCCCTTTATCATTCTCCCATAGTGAGACTTTGAGCTAACTTAGCCTCTTCTCTTAAGCCAATCTGAGTCTCCTTGCTCATCTCAAATTCTTGTATTTTTCAAGAAGTCATCAAGCCTCATTTCTCTCTCTGCCGCCTTCTTGAGGGGGCATCATCTAAGTCTAGTCTCTCCTCTTCTTATTCGAGACTGGGGCAACCTTGTTGCTAAAACATCTTCCTCGTGTCATCTTCATTCGAACTTCTTTGAAATAATGTTGTCTCAACACTATGTCAAAGAGGGGCAAAATGTAGACATCTAAATCTGATTACACCGCTTCGGTAATCTTATTTAGCTATCTCTAAAGGCATCATTAATTAAATTCCTATTTAATTAATCCTTTGCCATCCCCTAGCTGATTAATTTAATTAATCATCTATAGTCCTAATTGATAAATCAAATAACCTATTAGTTATCAATTAATCCTATTCTTCTATCTAATTCCAAAATCCCCATTTATTAAATAAATCTATTTGATAAATAAAAGTCTCAAATCTAATAAGCCCCCAACTATCCTAAACCCCCTTTTTAGCCTAATCCACCCCATCCACCCATACTAACCAAGCTTAGCCACTAACTCACCCACCCTCATGAATGCCATCCACTTGCAAATCTCTAACATCCCTAATCTAATCCTAAACCCAAGCCTAATCCACCCCCTAAACTTGTCACATTCCCTAAGCAAGCTTAAGACTTTCCTAAGCCAAGGAAAGTCAACAATCTCAACTCCCTCCAAAATATCCCAACCACCCAACAATGAATGCTCTTACAAAAGCCATAAAGACTCTTACAACCTCTTACATGTCATTATGAAGGGTCTTTATGAAGATATTATCCCTTGAGCCTCCTTTTCTGACTCATCCATCCCCTTTCCTCCATCCACTCACCTTGTGACATGTGTCACTCCTTGGTTGATGCTAAACAAGCACAATCCATGTGCTCCCCTTTGAGTGCACCCTAGCCCTCCTTAAGCTTTTTCCCATCCTTGCATCTTAGCCCTCCATCCCTCAAGCCCTTAGCCTATAAATTGAATCCCCTCCCAAGCCATTTCGTCACAATCTTGAAGCTAAAGTTATAATGCTAGTTTGAGAAACCAAAGCCCTTAACCATACCCTTATGATGCCAAATTGAGAGCTCACAAAGCTACCAATTTTCCATTTTTTATCTCCATTGAAGCTAGTTTTGAGAACCTTGAGCATACATACCAAATCTAAGCAAATAGACTCATCCCCAAAGCAAGTGACCATCCTCATTGGGAAAGCCATTCTATGGCTCATATTCTCATTTGAGGGTTTCACTTTGTCTCTCATATATGTTATGGTTTTTATGCTAGTTAATGATTTTGTTCTTTTAATAGATTAGTATTACTTGCTAACATATTTCTCATATACAGGCATCAACTACAACTTCAATGTTGTAACTCAACCTTTCAATGACTCGACATCCACTAATCACTTGACATCTAAATAACTTGATACATATCATCTGCTCAACACTTGAGTGACTTAACACTTACCAGTTACTCAAATCACACTAAATATATGTTTCTTGGCATAAACTATCTGACAACTTATGCTTGACATGTATTGCTTGTTCGGCATGAACTCAGTAAATAACTTAAGTATATTGTCACTCATATGTCAAAACCAATCTAAGATTAACACAACATGTCATCACTTTTTCACTCTTTCGAGGTGAGCTCTATTAGGAGCCAACCTTGTTAAATGTTTACAATACACAATGTTAAATGTGACCTAGTTAGAGGATTTAATCACCCTATTAGGATTGGCCTTATTAGAGGACTTTGATCATTCCATTTAGAATGTCACCTTGTTAAAGGATTTACATAGACTATTAAGTCCTTCAAATGACTATTAGGTCAACCTCTATTAAAAGGATTTCAATACAAACTATTTACAATGATTAGAAAGAAAATAGTAGGGTTTTGATCTGTATGATTACAACTCACATTACAAGTTCATATCACTGGCTAGTTCATGTGTAGATTCACTAGTAAGCTCTCCATTGTCATCTATACTCTTGATTCACTTGCAACCCTTCAAGCAATCAGTCATCCTCTTTCAACAACACTTAATTCATCTTTCTCATATTTCACTTATCAATATTAGAAACATCTGCGTAAGAAATTTCCTTTAGCTTCACATTCACTCTTGCACTTGTGCATCTCTAATCAACCTTCTTCTATACTTGCCTCACATAAATTTGTACTGGCACTGATACTTATTTAGTTGAATTTGTACCTCCTTAAATATGTAATCCTTGTTTTACCATTTTCCATGATCACTGTAGATCTTAGGGTTTATGATCAGGTTCAATATGATTCATTGTATCTATCCATCTTCTTGATCTTTCTCTTGAAACTTCTCTAGAATCCATCTTTTAGGTCTTTTCTTAATCCTCACCTTGAATTTAATGATCCAACTCATCAATCTTAGCTTTAACATGGTTTACATCTCCCAAGAAATCATAATTTGCTCAAATTCATTCTCAATGGTGTTACTTGGTAATCACTAAGTTCTGACACTCGATCATCACTTAATATTTGGTTGCTATAAATCTTCTAGTTCAGCCTCAACTATCTTTCTTAGTCGATACTAATGCTCGGTGAATACTGGATTCATTTGACACTTATTGTGGCTTAGTTGACACTAGGATCACTTGCTATTCCTTGACCATTTACTCTATTTCTCAGCTTAACTTTCTTGATATAAACAATCACTTTGTCTCATCAAATTCTAACTTAGCAAATGTCCATTGCATCTTCCTTTTAATAACTGAACCTTTCCTCTAGGTGCTATTGTTATGAGCAATTAATAAAATCCTCTTCATTAATAAAATAATTATGAAAATTAGATTAGGTAGAAATATGTCTTATTAATAGATTTGATATCAATGACAAAACAACATTTGTTCCAATTGTAAGTTTCCAAAACTTGAAATGCTCTAGAGTGACACTTTATCTCAGTGCATCTTCATAAACATGCTAGAAAAGATGTTAGAAAATATCAAAAGAGACATAAGGTTGGTACTACATAAAGTATAACACAAGATGAATTATCTAAAGAAACAAAAATGATCCCCAAACCTAAAAAATCCACGTTATCCACTAGAGTATAAAATTTTTTTAAAAATTAAATGGAGTATACCTAGAGTAGAATCTCGAAAAAAAAAAAAACTAGCTTTGATGGAAAGAGCACAAAACAAGCTTCCCAATGATATATACTTTTCCCAAATCAAAGATTAGGTGCTTAAGATATGTCTCTTGAAGTAAAATAATGAACCCACAACTTCAAGTCATTAAAAAGTCAAACCAGTAAATAAAACCTATACCAATGTGATGGGCTTGGAACTAGCTTTCTGGCGATATCTTGTTTGGGAAAAATGAAGTTTGTATGAGCAAGTTATGGCCAAAAAATCACAAGTAGGTCAAAAGGGGTTAGAAGGGCATGGAATTACTCATACAATGATGATGTCAACACCCCTACACTAAATTTGATGGTCGTACGACTACCACATGCAAAAAATAACCCAAAGATGTGTCATTGTTGATTGGACATCTAGTGACATGGCACTATTGATGCCTCTAATGACATGTCGTATTGACTAGGCACTAAAGTAGCACTAACATAGGAAATGATGTAGATGATGACTCATGTGCTAAAATATGCTGATGTACCAACACTGACATATGTAGATGTACCTGCACTAACATGTAGTACTCTTGTCCTCAAAAAGTGCATTTTTGAAAAAAAATAGAACATGCACTTTTCAAAGTGCTTTTTCAAACTTTGTTTTTTCTAAAGCATGAGTTTGTTTTTTATTTCAAAAAAGTGAATTCCTTTTTTTGCATAAAATAAAAACTTCCCTAGGAAGCGTGTCCAATCTGGAGACATTTTTTTATTTTTACCTCAGATTCCAACTATGTCCAAAGTGGACAAATTTTATATGAAAATGGGGGGTTTTGACTACTATGAATCTAGTATTTTTGGCTCAAAGTGCACCAAATATGTCCCCTCTAGTTCATCAAATAACCTCTAAGAAAAAACACAGATTTGAAAACTAAGGACAAACTTCTCATGAATATAACATGGGCATGAAAGTCTTAGAATATGATACCATGTTCAGGTTGAGGAAATCTCAACCCACATCTCCCAAGAATCACTACATTGAAACACCTTCCATAGAAAGAGAGGAGCAAAGCTGTGGATGCTAGAATTAATAGATCCATATGAGAAGATACATTCTTGATGTGCAAAATAGAAATTGTTATTCAATAAAAAGGTGTTAATTATAAAGAGAGATCAATCCTTATAAAGGAGATTAAAACCCTAATAGGAAGCCAACCTAGGTTTCATGATAATAATCAATAAAGAATTAATAGCTTAAGTGAAATAGAGTTAATAAGAAAACACCTTATTACACTAACAATTTATCACGTTTTGCATCTTTATGATGGTGTGATGAAATGTTTCAAACAATTCCTAGAGTTTTAAATTTAAATAAATCATGATGTTTCTTTCCAAATTTACTTCATGTATTGTAGTTCTTATGTCTAGGTTATTTAGCCTACAAGCTAGCTAGTAATGTTTCATTCATGTATGCTATCACTCTTATTACTGAAATATAGTCTTTCTCATTTTTATTGTGCATTCCTTTGGACTATTGTATTCATTTTTTATGTAATATTTTAAAATAAATTCTTTAATAAATAAAAATGGGAATCGTAGAGGGAGAATTAAAGGTGTTAAATAATTTTGCAAGAAAAATTGAAGAACTTTTCTTAGCCTTACAACTAGAGAGAACCATCGACTCTAATAGTCGAACGATTTTTCTAATCCATCAATTAAGGTTAACAATGTAATGAACATTTTATATTAATGTTAGTATAGGGAGCTACCCCCTATGGTAGAGGTTTTTTTTTTTTAAAAAAAATTGAAACATGAACGGCAACATATCATTTATTTTTCTCTTTTTTTTTTAACTTGAGAATGCTTATGATTAAGTGAAAAATAGGTTTTGTAGGGACTCAAAACCCTAAACATAACAGGTTTTAGAGGGACCCAAATCCCAAAATTAGAGATATTCAAGACCACCAACTACTTGGAACAAGGCTAGGCCAAGATAGGAAAAAACTAAGATGGAGGAGAATGTCAAAAAATGCCCCACCATTGTCGTAAGGCTGGAGAGGTCAAAACCTTACTCCAAGTTACCCTCGTTAGAGTCACACACAAAAGCCAACCGATATAGGAGATAACACAAAAAATTGTAGAGATATCAATACAAATATGATGAGACAATCTTCATACAACATGCCAAGCATAAGGCCTACCTAGTTGCAACCATATATGTTCAAAATACAATCTACAATCTTAAGAGCTCAGTCTAAGAGATACAAATCCTTGTTATTTTCATTCTATCTAACTTCATTCTATCCTTATCAGTCCTTGAACTCTAATTATATAGACAACAAGACCATAGTCAGCATGTTACGAAGATTATTACAAAAATATAGGTCTTGGCCAAAATGAGAAATCAAAGGCCTTACAATTAGCAAATTAACTTATGTAGGGACAAAGATAGGTCCACACGTTATCCAAGAAGAGATTCTCAAGGCCATGAAAAGCCCTGATGTCAAACAAGACCTCACCAAAGCCAAACCTACATGTTACTCGAGCTGTCAAGGAACTAGTACACCTTAAAAAAAGAGAAGGATAACTCTCACAAATGATGGAATTAATGTATGTGAGCTTAGGTACAAGATCCATGATAGGTCCACATTATAGAGATAATTGCACAAAAAGAGAAAACTTGAACATCAATGCCATTCCTTAAACAAAAGACATGAACAATAAAAAGAAATCATTTTAGTTGATGCAGGATTGCCAAAGTACCCAATATGCTCCTGCATCAACCACAAAGAATAAATGTTGTATGACAAAGGAAAAACTTGCACAAGAAAAGCCAACATGCAAACAAAATATGGAGAAAGGACTAGAAATAAATCTAGAACAACCCAGCCAATTTTTTTGAGATTTACCCTTTTTCTTACCCTTATGGGAACCAACATCCATATTGAAAGAGGGTTAAGGTGATTTAGAGTTTTTTCCCTTTGACCGTAATCCAACCCTCTTCAACCCTAGCAACAATATTCTTCTAAGAAATTGAGTAAAACATAGAAGTCTCCCACACTCTAATAGGGAAGACCGACAACAAGACCCAAGATAGGGCTAACAAAAATCTAAGGAGTAGGTCTAGCAACAGGTAAAGAGGCTCCACCAACAACTGAATATCTATGACAAGATGAAGAACTTTGAGACACACCATTCTTTCCTGAAACAACATCAAAATCTTGAGATGAGGAGATAGTAACAATATCTCCAACAAAATTCTCAACATTAGAGACATGGCCTATAACCATAGCCCTATCAAAGGTTGAAGATCCATAGACACCAATCTTCCTAGAAGCATCTACACAAGCAGCTTGAGGTAGGTTGGCCTCAACACAAACTTTGTGTGGTAAAGAGGCATGAGGAGATTCATGCACAACAACTCAGGAGAAACTTTTCTTCCTAATAGTATAATGCTAAGAAGAGACACCCTACCACCAAGAAGCAGATCTTTTATTTTTCTCTAAACCACATAGAGCTAAGACACACTCATTTTGGAAGCATGACTCGATAATGCTAAATCTTTATTTTCATGATATATACAATTTCATCCAAATTCATGACTTCATCTACAATATTTTTTTATATAGTAATGTTTGTTTGATGGTTTCTATCAAGATATATGAATAGGGTTGAATTTTCTATAGTTACTTAATTCCATGATGATAAAGTATATATGGAACAATTAAATTTGTTAACTCTATAAAAATGATGTTTTGTACATTTTGAAGGACATCTCAATTATGACACTAAGAAATCTTAGTGTATTCTCTTATTAAAGACACCTTAGCAAGATCCGACATGCCAAAAAATTATAAATGTTAATTCTTAAATTTCGATAAACATATTGTTCATTTATTTTTGTATTCTTACATGATGATTCTAATAACATAGTTATAGTGAATCTTTTAATTGTTGTACACATTTTCTTGCATATCCTTCTCATATAAGTCACATTTATAAATGTTAAATATTGTAAAATTAGATGGCTATTATAATATTTCACATAAATTTTCTTAAAATATGAGTATACTAGTTTGTGTATATTCCTTATTTCATCTTCTTTATATATCTTTATTATTCCTACATGACATGTCTCTCTTTATCTCATCCTCCACAATTTTTAATACATATTTATAATCCCATCATTCACTCTCTTCATTTTAATAATTAAATACATATAAAATCAAACAAATACAATAATAAATCTATAATGTCCCAAAAAGAAAAAAATATTTAAAAAAATATATACAAAATACAAAACAAAACAATAACAATAAATAAATTAACCTAATCCTAACAAAGTTAAGTTCTGATATTGCTATCAGGTCTTAACTGTGTGATTTTGAGTCAAACTCATTGACCCATGTTTCATGAGTAGTGATTCAACATGAATCCATCTCTCATGAGAATAAATGGAACACTTAGCACTCATTGGATCTAGGTGATGCTCACAGGGGTGAAGCAACGAGACTTCTCGGGAAGGTCACCCATCCCAGTACTACTCCAGCCTGAGCGCGCTTAACTACAGAGTTTCCTCCATGGTTAAACCCAAAGCTTGCAACCTCATTTGCAAGCTTTGGGTTTGCAAGCTTTGGGTTTAACCATGGAGGAAACTCCATAGTTAAGTGCACTCAGGCTGGAGTAGTATTGGGATGGGTGACCTCCTAGGAAGACCTGGTGCTTCACCCTTGTGAGCATCACCTAGATCCAATGAGTGTTAAGTGTTCCATTTATTCTCATGAGAGATGGATTCATGTTGAATCACTACTCATGAAACATGGGTCAATGAGTTTGACTCAAAATCACATAGTTAAAACCTGATAGCAATATCACAATTTGACTTGCTGTGGAAATTATCTCCTACTTATCAAATTTAAGTTTGTCGATCACTATCCATTTGACACCAACTATGCGTGTGCTTCCTTTTGAATATGTATGCAAACGATTCTCGTTGGCCCACTTTACGTGATTCTTTGAACTCTTCCAAAATTCTTAATAGATATTGATATAATTTGAACATGCCCATCCACTAAAATTATCAATGGAAGGGGTGGCGGTGTAGTGTAAATGAAAGAAAAGCATTTCTTAAAATTTATTCATCATAATAAGATGTGATGTAAACATATAGTTATAAATTAATTTATAAAAGAGGTGTATTTTTTTTAATAAGGGTTGTTTAAAAGTCTCTTCAATTAATTTAGGAAAAATAAGTTAATAAATCTATTGAATGAGAAAGGAATAATATAATAAATTAGTATTATAAAAGATTAAAATGTTAGTAAACAATTAGTATCTTAATTAGTGATATATAATTTGTAGATCAAAATAAATTATCTTTATTAATTATAAATTAGTGCTTTTAGATTTCATATGTAAGATTTTACCGTTCATTATCATCATCAAGATATCTTAATTAGTGATATATAATTTTTAGATCAAAATAAATCATCTTTATCAATTATAAATTAGTGCTTTTAGATTTCATATGTAAGACTTTTTTGTCATTAATGTTTGAGATCACCCTTCATGATCCATCATCAAGATGTAGAAACTAATAGAAATGAATCTAAAAAATGATAATCTATAAATTATCACATGTAAAATAGATGTGTGGAGTGAGTGAGGTGATATGGAAACTAAGAGTACAAGAATATAAATAGAATAAGAAAAGACACGAGAAAAAAATAGTAAATAAATTAGAATCATCAATATAATGAACATTTTAAACCAAATGACATTGCATAAATAGAAAATTAAACATGTATAAAGAAGGGAGCAATGAAGTTCGACTCTAGCCAAAGCAAATAAGATGTGTGTATACTTGATGACATTATAACTAAGATAAAATTTCATAACAAAGATCTTGAAAGGAGAAGAGAAGATCTCTCGATTAAAACCATAATTAGTAATTTGTTTTGCCTATGATCTACTTGTGCATAAATCCATTCCTAGGTTAATGAGAATTAGAAAGACTAAAAAGATGTCAAATCCCTCCCAAAAAGATTTTTCGTTGTCGTTTTTGTTGATGAAGCTAATAGAAACACAATCCTTGAACATGGGCCTTGGAGGATAGATAACTAATGTTTATACATTCAAAAATGGTAAGAAAGGTTTAATCTATTGATCCTACATATTTATAATGGCATTGTTTGGATATGAATATACAATTTACCCAAATAGTACTACATTGAAGGAAGCTACTCAAAAATTGAAAATGGTCTTTGTCAATTCATTAAAGTTAATGCCCAAATATCATATATTGTAGGATATATGTCCAAATTCTTGTTATCAACAGATATAAGATGTCCTAGAATTAATAATCGTAGACTTGGATGCGAGATGCTAGACAATAATTAGAATAAAAAAAGAGGTGGTTTGATGCCCCAATTGTAGCTCACTATGCTTTGGACTCAAAAGAATGAGAGATGGTTGAATAAGTATCACAATTTGTCATTATGGGATCAAGTCTTGTTGAGTGCAAGGTCCGAAGACATCATAAGTGATGAGGTCAGGATCGTGCCCCGGGAAAATTTAGTAGTGTGGATGCTCCTTAGTCCTTGGCTCTTAGCCGAAGAGGTTTTAGGCACACGTGCACCCATATCGGGTACCTAAAACTTGTTTGTGGATGACCTCCATAAAAAAATAAATTACAATAAATTGATAGATATTATTGGTCACTATCTTATTATTATTGTTTAATTATGAATAAATGTGTTGTTTGAATGGTAATTACATGAGGCAATCTAAAATGCATGATTTTGAGATTTAAGATAAATGTTAAATTATGAGGTTGTGAGCACTTTTGATCGATATTACATTGTTCTATGGGACTGATGTACTAATGAGAAATTGAGTGTCAAAGACAAGAACATGGTTGAGCTAGAGATGTCCATCTAACAACGATTAACATGATGCAAATCCAATGCTTGCACACACATAGTTACATTCATATTCCATTCTTAATGACTTTATTAAATGCATTTTGCATTATTGTGGATACGTAATTTAAATTGCATGGTATTGTATAAAGCCTAAACTAAAATGTAACTTATAATAAGACAAGTTTTAGAAATAATCTAAGTGTCTCCTTGGTAAGATATTCATTTTAGTTTAGAGTATAAACGTTTTCAAATTGCATATTATGCTTAAAATGATGTTCATGGTTATGATGGCTTATATGATTCGATTACATATGTGACATTATGTTTATTATGAATACTCTTCTAGAAAATGACTTGTAACGAAATATAAAAGCTTATGATTTTCTTTAGGTCATTGTCTTTATATATTGTGTAACTAATCTAAAATAGCAGGATCGAGATATCTTTCTAAATGCAATTATTTTCTTTTTTTCTAGATTATATTTTTTCAATTATAGATATAGATGTTTGATTTTCAAAAATACTAATATTCATGCATGTGTGTGTACACATACATACATTTACATGTAAATGTATGTATTTGTGTGTGCGTGCACATGTATAATGTTGAAGTTGATGAAAGATCAACCCACAACTCCCAAGAATCACATGCATGCAAACACACTCACAGAAAGAGAGAAACAAAAGATACGGAGGCTGGAATTCCCAGATCGACAGATGAGACATTCTTGATGCGCAAAAAGATAAATTGTTATTAACAAAAAGTGAATGAATTAAAATTATAAAGAAAGATCTATTGTTATAAAGGAGATAAAAACCTTAAAAGGTAAAACTTATGTTGCATGATAATAATTAATAAAAGAAACAATTATTATATGCCTAAAGTTTAGCTTAAGTAGAATAGAGTTAGTTAGAAAGTATTTAATTACTCTAACATATAGTTTAACCAGTATTCGTAGATTAACAAAGATTAAGAATAAAGGAGAAAGATTATAGAAGAAATGAAAACTTTTAATATAAGATTAAGGAAAGTTTGATGTTCAAATTTAATGTTTGATTCACTTTTAGAGAAGGCTTTAACACCATTCAAACACTTGTAAATGTTTATCCTTTCCAATATTTTTAAGAGACATTTATCTCCTTTAATGTATTTATTAATTGTTAATATTATTGATTGGATAGGCCTTGGTAGGACGTTGGATTATGATTGGATTCCATAATTCATCCATTTCACATTATGGACATTCTTTCTAAATAGGTTGTGTTGCAAGGGGCATCTTTAGTTTGATTTCTAATTAATTTAGTTTGGTTTTTAATTATTACATCAATTTTTTTTTTTTATTGTTTGAGGGTTTATTGTTTGTTTCTAGAGGTTTAGTTATAGTCTATAAGGATGTTTATGTTTTAAGAGTCTTTTATGCTCACAAGGATATTTACTTAATCATTCTTTGAATTTTTTTAGTATGCAAATCTTATTTAATTATTTATCTTATTTAAATAATTTGAGGACAAGATGAGATTCAATTGATTGAAGATGTGTCAAGAAGGTGGAATATAAGAACCATATAGTTTAAAGTATAAGATATTATTTTAGATTTGAGCACTCTTGTGATATTTTGCCAATTTATTTGTTTAGTTATGAAGTATCTTTTTGTTTCTCATCACAAATGATTATTGGAAGTGTTTAGTGATTTAACTTGAGCCTAGAAAATGAAAAGCTATCATGTATGATTAAGAGGGTTGATGTATTAAGGTTGCATAATCTGGTAGACTTGATGTACATGTTGGTGACAAAGAAATAATGTTGTTAAACGAAGCCTATGATGGAGAGATGTGGTCAATGACTTCATTGAAAGCTCTTATTGTCCTTATCTATTTTATGTCCTTAAGCTTTTAGAGATTTTGGTTGTACTTAAATGCTATATTTTCTTATTTCTTTTTGTGCACTCTTTTAAGAGCTATTCTTTAATTTTTGTTAATAAATTTTGATCTCGTGATAATTACAAGAAATATATTTTAAAATAATTATAAATTTTTTTTTTTTTTAAAGTATTTAGAAAGACAATAACCTAGAACACAATGGTAAGTTGTGAGCTTCTCATTTTAGAGGTCTCATGTTCTAGCCCACTCAAGCTTAATTAATTTCATTTTAATCTATTACATATTTATACTACTTTTTTTGTGAAAAATAGTAAACTCAAATTTTTTCATAATAATTAAAATATTGTAATTATTGATTTGATTAAAGATTATTCTTTATGGTAGAAAGGAATAATGCATGTTTGTTCATTTAAAATTGAGAAGATATTTGAAAAGTAGATTGAAAATATTTTATTTAGATAAAATTATAGAAAATTAAATGCATAAAATATAAATGTAGAAATGAAAAAATAATGAGAAATTAAATAATATTATATATTTGTGAAAAAGGATATATAGGTTGGACATAATCACATTATCCAATAAATAAAAAATTGAATCTAGTAGATTACTATTTCTCATAACACGTTTATATCATTAGAATTCAAATTCAAATTCAAACTTAACATTAAATGAAAAAAGAGCACGACATTCAAATTCCAAAAAGCATGTTTACATTTTTATATTTCATTCTTCAATTTTTAAAATCACACTTGCATTACCAACCGTCATGAACAAAACATTAACCGTGTGTTAGTAAGCACCCTAATATTACTATAACGGAAAAAAAAAAAAAAAAACACCTAGAGTAATATGTTATAATATAGATACTAACTAAAATAATACTAATATTCATTATATTAACCATAAAAAAAACCAGTGAAACCCATCATAGAAACCAACAATATCTAGCATATTATGGCTAGAAGAAAATAGTAAAGTCTAAGTAAACCATGACATTCATGGAGGCCAAGCCAAACCCTAATTCTTTGCCTTCTTTCATTTAAGCCATCCAATCTTCCATGAGGAACTAGTAGAGTTTTCTCATACTTATCAACCTCTTTGGTATATTTATCATAAGAGCATAATAACCCAGTTACTTAATAGTTGTTAAAACACATAATAGTACATCTATTTAATTTATCAAATTTGTAACACGTGAATTTCTAGTTTTGATTGCATTTTAACATCAATATTTGAGATTGTGATGATAAAGACATGTGATCTCAAAAGTTAATGCTAAAAATTCATACACATAAAATTGGCAATTGCATCATTCCACATACCAAAATCAATTTTAATTTTATTCACAAATCTACAAAATCTATCCACTCCACCTCAGAAGTCAAATTTGTCTCATATTGCTGTAATTTGGGTTCGGATCCACATGGGTCCCGATTTGGCCCCGAGTTCACTGCGGGTCCAGGTAGGGTCCTTAGTTTGGACTGTGGTGCGAACGCAGGGCTAAAACAACTTTAAAGAGTGTTTTTTTAATTGCATTATTATGTAACTCTAAAAGGAACTTAATAAAAAACAATTCACTCATCTAATCTCTTATGTTGAGGAGGATAATGATATAGCCGTATATGGGACTAGTGGAACCAATTTGAGTTCCAATGATGAGGATCTAGATATAGTTGCAGTTGGGGATGAAGCCATTGATCTCTCATTTTATGATGATTCATTTGACCCTTGAAAGACATTTGATAATATGATTATTGATAAACTACTAAACACTTGTCATCTACAATTATGTTTCAAACTTTATTATTTGATGAACTAGTCTTTGTTTTGCAATTTAGTAATTCAATGTATTATTTGATGAACTAGTCTATGTTTTGCAATTTAGTAATTAATGTATAATTTTCTTTACAATCATGAAGATAGATTAATGAGTGAGTACTATTTATCATTGACATTCGGCATTGATCAATGATCAAGCAACAATTATTCATATTGTGAAATGACTTTGTTTTGCAACTATGCATGTTTCTCTTATGCGTGTGTATATATATACTCACGAACCCACCCAACGAACCTGAACACCGAACCCAAATCCGTCCCTGAACCAAAATTGACAACTTAACTCCACACCTTAACAAACAAACTATGAAAAGAAAAACATTATAACAAATTAAAAATATATAATAATAATAATAAAATAAATCCAAATATATTTCACCGTATCCAATAAAAAATTTATCTTCAAAATTCTTATCTCAATGCTTAATGCTTTGAAGTATGGCAACGGCTACCGAGGCAGGAGGATCGACTGCCTGGGTATTCCCACCCCCATCCTCATGCGTCCTCATGCCGGCATGCCATCCTGCCTCTGCGGTCGTACTCATGTCTGCCGCTGACAGAGGCAAGTACCTGAAACTAAACCTTAGAAGCCACATGGTATGACATGATAGTTACTCATTCTCTCCCGCAGCTTCCACTTGTAGCTTTTTTTTGTAATGTTCATTTCGTAGCTTTTGTTTGTAATGTTCATTTCGTGGTGTAATTGGACTCCATATCAATTAATTGTTTTCTGTATGTTATAAAGTAATGCATTTTCGTGCTAAAGCATGTTTGTGAGTTGTTTGAGATAATGAAGTTTAAAATCTGACTTTTTAATACAAAATAATTTTTATACTTTCTAACTCATTAAAATTCAAATTAGATTTTAATGCTTGTACAAATTCATACAACAAAATTAAAATAGTTTTCTAAAATTATTTTCAAACTTTTAAATTATCTTTTCTAATTTCATATTTATTATTATTTTATTGTTTTAAAGGTTATAAAAGTCACAATTTTAATAATCAATCTGATTGAAATCATTATATAATCTATTAAATATTTTAACTTTGTTTTTTCTTTAATGCATTTTGGATGGAGATTAGCCCATCCCTTAGATTTTTAAGATATATATGATACAAAAGTTTAACAATTTACTATATGTTACTATATAGTTTCATTGACATTATTAGTGGAGTTAAGCAATTGTCTCAAATAGAATATACAAAGATAGTAGTGTGTAAAATTTGAGTGGATTGACAAGACTCTTGATGTTTGTCCATGTTGCACCCATTCCTTTGTTTTAAAAATGCCTCTCCTCTTTTTAGATGTCTATTTAATAATACATTTAACCATAAACATTAAATAGTATTGATTATGATCTTCTTTAAAATAGTATTGAAGATTACATCATATTTGATTGAAATATTGAAAAAAAAGATGGCATATTTTCCATTCACCCTTTCTTCATTATAATGTATGAATTATCATTTTTTTTAAAAATTAGACAAGGAGAAATAGACAATACTTTTATCCAATAGGAATTGGAATCTAATGTAATTCACTTTGCCTTAAACATGTACTCATTCATCACAAGAATTATAGAACCGATAAGTGGAAAATGGGAAGGCAATCATATTTTGCATCAATGGTTCTTTAGTTATCAGTTATAATCTAAACTTCATTCACAATGTCTTGAGTATTTGATCATGACACACGATGCTTCTTTATACTACATGCTTGAGCATTTGATTGTGAACTATATGAACGTACAATGACCATCTTTTATTAAAGAAATGGTGAATGAGCACAAAGAAGCAACTCCAATTTGGATCAATAATGATTTGAATATCAATTATATGACATGCATGTTTTGAAAATAAATCATCATCTAAACACAAACTTATCAAGTAAAAAAAAATTATTTTATGGGTAAATGTTCAAAGTTGGATTTTAATAAGTCATACAAATTTACAGTATTTTTAGTCAAATTATGATTATGGTAAATATGCATGTGGAATGCAATGCACAGTCGTTGGTGATGCAGAGAAACCCTATTCAACCATCGCCAGAGAACAATGCAAAGAACAATGTCGCCCGATTAACCCTATTCCCAAATGCCTTTCTCATCTTCTAAAAACCTAACCACGATTTTGGTGGACTTGATGGTTTTATTAAAACGCGTTCATAAAAACCCAAATTCAGGTTATAATTCAGATCAGCTATACCCAAATAATAAATAAGAGGTGGAATTTCCATGTACATACTAGTGGTTTATTTCAATGAGTGTTATTATTTTTCTTAACAAGAGTAGAATATCACCATATATTATAATAAATAAACTAGTTCAAAAAGAGCTCCTGAGGGAAAGAACCAAAAAGAAAACCCTCATTCGTTACTCATAATATTCAAGATGTGTAAAGTGTAATCCCTAAATTAAAATTGTTAAGAAACCCAAAAGGCTTCCCTTATATCTTTTAGCTATTCAAACTCTAACCACATATTGGAACACTAATGAGGTTTTATAAAATAGCCATATAAAGTGCCCGTACAAATATACTCATGAATACGTTTATATAAAGTTTTATAGACTTTAATGATTGTCTCAAAATTTATTGGCCATAATCCTCCATATAGATATCATCAATACCTACAAAATGAATGAGTTAGTTATAAAATTCATTTAAAAATAAGGTCTTAGAAAATTGAATATCATTTCATAATTTCCTTACCATCTCCACTTGTTGTGTTTTGGTTAAGATCAATAGAAAAGGGCAACCCATATTGTTGATTAGTTTGTTGATCATCTAATACAACAATGCACATTTAACACATCCATTTAGATAAAATTAAATTATAAACTAAAAACTCAAATATAATTTCAAATTTTTTATTTTTTCTATCATAACAAATTCTAAATCAGAATATTGTTCTCATAATCTATATCACATTATGTAACAATAAGAAAAATCAAAATTCCATTACCTCCACAAGTTTGTTGAAATGTTTGAGGATGAATAACCTTTGGCATTGATGGTTGATCTCCACAAACTGCATCTTGGTTATTTGATAAAGCATTAAATGCAATTAGAAATGTGAACTAAGTAATCAATTTTAATAAAAATAGCTAATAGTGAGTAAATTACCATCTAATACTTGTGTGTCATCTATTATTGTTTGGTTCAAATCAATAGAGAAAGGCAATCAACGTCGTGGAGATTCTCCTTGATCAACCAAACCTATATTGACACATGTTCAACATATGAAATAAAAATAACAAGTATTGAGCTATATGTTGAAAGTAATAAAGTACTTTTAAATAAATGTACTCACCTTGTTGCGACAGAATAACTCTTTCTCCTTGTATTGCTATGCCTGAACGATTAATGGCTTTTTTTCCCTTTTTCTTTTTAGAACGTAGAGAGGGGAATTGAAAATTTTCATGATCATCAACTCTTTTACTTAAGTTTTGAGTCATAGGTTTTTTCTTTTTATGAATAAATCGACGCTTACACATTTTGCTTGGACTAAACCATGGTTTCTTTCGCCTCATAGGCATGTTCTCTGAACCAGGAATTGATTCAAAATTGGAACTTGAAGCAAGAGATGCATGTATCTCATTTCTAAATCTCCCAACATGTTGAATGAATATTTGTTTTTCATATTCTTCTCTAGTTGACAAATTTTGGATAAATGAATTTACATAATCAATGCAATTTTGAAGTTCATCATGAGAAGTATCAAATGATCTCACACAATCTGTAGTAAAGAAAATAAAATTGTAAAGTCAAAATACTATTTTAAAATACTATATATTTCTTAAGAAAAAAATTGGTATTAAAACTTACCAGTTCTCTCATCTTCACCAATGTTGACTCCAAGCACATCTTGATCTTCTGAAGGTGTAGAACCATCTGCAATTGGAAAAAAAAATCACTTAAATTTTTCATCCATAAAATAATTTAATATTTACTTGTAAACACACATTCTTATTACCAATGTTATAGTTTTTATGACCAAAATTCCCTCCAACTTTTTCGTAATCCTCAACCAATGCAGTAACATCATCTGTATTTAAGATTAGTTTAAGTAGGTCTTAACAATATAATAATCAATTATATAATATAAATAATTAAAATTAACTCTCAAATGATACTTACCAACCACTTGACCTTGCTGGTTTATATTGGTTCTCTTTAGTAGATCTAAAATCTTCAGCACATGTTTGCATGTGTTATCTCTTTTTGCCCACTCACAATCACACACTTGCAAATTTGGTCCAAAATTTCTTACAAGATACCATTTGGTTGAAATCGTTTGACTTCTAACTTTAAATGTATCAGGAAGGTGATATAGGTAGCAATCTGTATCTGCTATTCTCTTTGATCTCTCTAAAGAAGTTAGGTAGTATCTTTCCTTTTTGAAGTTGGTTAGAAACCCAGATAATTGCAAGTATCTCTTATTTTTATAGTATGGCTCTACCCTATGAAGAAGAACATGAATGAGCCAATCCATTCTCCTTGTGCATTTTCTAGAACAGTCGGTCAAGTGGTGACTCTTGATGTGCATGTGGTATGACTCTATGGAAGCATTAGTATCTTGATTTGCATGGGAGAAACCTCTAAAGTTTTTTGCCCACATTTCTATGACAAAAATATGATAATGTCTTAGCATATATATAATAAAAGAACCAAGCAATAAAAATAAAAATATAATGTAATGAATAATGTATATGATCTTACCAATGCGTCTCTCATCATGACACCAAGTCTTTCTAAAGTAATCAATAAACTCTTTTTGTTCTTTGAATTCATCCATAAATTCTTTTATTAGATGAGTAGTGACATCTCCATCATCACTTATGGCATACATTATCTCACCTAGTCTAGTGAACATATTTGTTGCAACATCCTTATTGCTTACAAACCTATAATAAAAAAGATAATATCAAGCTATGATGTTAACAAATATAACTTTACATGTATTTTAAGTAGAAATGACTCACTTGTAGACATTCTTCAACCATGCCCTACGTACGTGCTAGATACATAAAACTACTCGACAATTGAAGGATGATCTACAAGTTACATTATAAGCATTAATAAGTAGCATTCAAACACAATCAGTTATTAAACTAAAATTATATGTTTAAATAATGAAATGTATAGTTTGAAAACCTATATATCAAATATAATTGGAGGATAATCAAACCTAATTGCTTCAATCTCGGCACTAGCGTCATCGGTCATGAATGCATTGACTTGCCAATCATCTTTACATTGCTTGCCTCTTTTGTTAACTTCTGCTAGCCACCCATGTATATCATCAATTTTATTTCTTGAAGATATGGCCCATGCAATAGGTACGCTGGCCTCTTGTTCATCAAATACAAGTAATGAATATAACTCATACTGCACATGAAGAAATCAATAAATTAAGATTTTAGATAAATTTTAGATGAACTAAACTAAAATATATTAATATAGTTGACATTGGTAAACTCACAGCATATTTGTTTGTTGAAAAAGTGGAATCCATTGCCATAATAGAGTTATGTGAATATCTCACCATCATCTCTCGCATCCATAGTGTTTGAATACCTATGATAAATGGAATGTTTTCTCTACTATTGGGTGTTATATAGTAGAAGAAGTTGTCTTTCTCCTCTGCATGCCATAAACTTACACTTTTGGCATCATTTTCATTTTTTTGTGATCAAAGGGAACGCACCCTATTGCATGCATTCATTACATCTTTTCTTAGTAGAAATGTGTCCCTCTTATTCATTAACTTCGTAAGACTAGGATCCAAATAATGTTGCTCACATATTGTGGAAACCCCCACACCCATCAATAACAATGACTCAATATAAGATTTATATTCATTTGACAATCTCGGTGCAACCATACTCCTTGGATCACCAGAAGGGTCATCCTTTCCATGACAAAATTCACCATTAGCATCTTGATGACTAAACTCATTATAAGTAATGATGGCAATATCTGGTCTTCCATACATAACTCTAACACAAAAGTGTGTTTTACAACCCCTTTTCTTTGCAAACCTTGGTAACCTTTGCATATTTGTTTGGGGTTTTCTTCTATTATCATCAGGTCCAAATGCACATTGATATCTGTATATACATGTACAAATATATTTATACCAATTTATAATCAATAAAGTTTAAAAAATTAAAATATTGCATGCTTAATTATTATACTAAATCTAAACAAACCTTGAATACATCTTGGTAGCTTGGTTATTAGGGTTTGTCAAGTTCGTCACATTATGTTCTTTTCGTATGAACGTTGTTTCTATACCATCCAGTAGACCTTCTCCCTTGACAAAGTGAGACAATCTCTTAAGAGGGATAGCAGCACATAAATCCATAAATGCATTATGATGTCCAATAGGTGTCCACTCTAGTTGTGCACTTGAAAAATCATTTCCTTCATTGGGGACATCTTGCACAGGTAGTTTGATGAGTGATTGCCATTTAAACTTTGTATCCATTCTGAGAAATATTAATATGGTTAGTGATCCTTAACTTGTTGAAACATGTTAGAAAAAACTAATACGAATTATTACATATAGCCTCGATAAAACAATTAGTATATTGAAATCACAATAAATACAATTATATCCTCGATATGAAATAATTTCACTATACCATCAATGAAATGATTTCTCAAAATTATATTAGAAGTTGATATTATATATTTTATTCTATATTTTTCCAATCTTGTGATCTAGTAATGAGATGCATGTTACTGCAAGCCTAGGACACATGATTCATATTGCCCTAATAAGCGAATTCCTCTTATATAGAAAATAAATTTCTATAATTTCAAAACCTTTACTAGGAAATCATGTTGTCACTTATAAATCTATAGTTATTAAAATCTAATATGATTAGTCCACTAGTCATATATTCTAATTCATCATTATTTATCACTATCTAATTCATTTATTGTGTCATTAAAGATGATCACCTAATTTACTTTTTAATACTAGGTTTTGTGTTATGTATGTACATTAATTTAAGCTTAAAATAATTTTGAATGAACTTGAGTACAACTAACATGGGATGTAATTGTCCTGCCTTCCTAGCAATCAAGATCTGAGTCATTTTGTTATCAAGGTCCATAGTGTTCATTGTATCAAGGTCTAGGTCATTTTCACATAGAGAAGTTATGAAGTTTTCCATGACTTAAGTCCATTTCACTATATCTGTGGATAAGTACATTTAGTTATCAAGCTTTAATTCATTTAGTTATCAAGGTTCATAGTGTTTAAGGTCCTTAGTGTTCATTTTCAAATAGTGAAGTTATGGAATTTTCCATGATTAAGTATGTTTCGTTATCAATGTCTAGGCCATTTGAGGTCATTTGCACATAATGAAGTTATGTAGTTTTTCATGATTTTGTCATTTTCATGTAGTGAAGTTATGGAGTTTTTCCATCATTAAGTTCATGGAGATTTCCACAATTAAGTCTATTTAGTTATCAAGGTCTAATGAAGTTATGTAGTTTTTTATGATTTTGTCAGTCATTTAGTTAAGTTATGGAATTTTCCCATCATTTTGTCAATCATTTTCACATAGTGAAGTTATGGAATTTTCCCACCATTAAGTCCATTTAGTTTGCCACTATAGTGAAGTTATGGAGCTTTTCCTCATGGAGTTTATTTCATGATTCAATCCACTTAATTTTAGCCCATTTAGTGTTTAGCCCACTTAGTGTTCATCTCATGAAGGTAAAGAAATTGTTTTCTAGTTGAACATGAACAATTAAATCAATAGATAAAACTATCATATTATCCATCATTTATTAATCTAATTTAGGAGAAAACTTTATGGAACTCTAGTCTTATTGACACTAGATCATAACTCATAGCATAACATCTAGGCTATATGTTCACAAGGTGAAATTATGGAGTTTCTTCTATGATTAAAGCCTACTTAGTTTAAGTTATGGAGTTTCTTTACGATTCAATCCACTAAATTTCAACCCATTTAGTGTTAAACCCACTTAGTGTTCATTGCATCAAGGTCTAGGTCATTTCACTATGGTCATTTTCACATAGTGAACTTATGGAGTTTCGTCATGATTAAGTCCATTTAATTATCAAGGTCTAGGTCTAGGTCATGTAGTTTTTCCATGATTAAGTCCATTTAGCTTTCTACTATAGTGAAGTTATGGAGTTTTTCCTTATGGAGTTTCTTTTATGGTTAAGCCCACTTAGCCTTCATTGGATCAAGGTCTACGTCATTTTCACGTTGTGAGGTTATGGAGTTTTTCCACGATTAAGTCCATTTAGTATCTCATAATCAAAAGTATCTCGTGAAAGATATTGACCCTATTAGGAATCTATTACAACTATATAGTTTATCTGTTATTGTTAGGGAACTAGGCCTTATTAGAAGCCTCAACCCTATTAGGAGTTGTTATTATAATACAAAAGGTACAAGATGAGCCCACTTCTCAAGAATGCATATTCAACTGTTGTTATTATAATACAAAAGGTACAAGATGAGTCCACTTAACCAAATAAGATCAATTTCATATTTATAAACAATAATCAAGCACATAGAACAACAATCAGGGATTTCAAGCAAACATTTACAAGCAATGGTCAAGGGACAAAGCAACCTTGCGCATGAACAAAAATAGTGTCATAGTATGAATCTAATCCCTAGAACCACTACTGTGTATGTTCTCAAAATATTTTTCAATCACGCACATAGTCCTGAAAAAAAAAATTGGCAGCACTAAGGTTCTTAGTAATGGTCAACTCTGCAGCTTTTGCAATCTAGAGTGGGTGAAATCCAATCCTGGTGTACCAGGGTTTTGACATATTCCGAGAATTTAATCAATCAGAGATACTGAGGAGATCTGACAACCCAACAAAAGACTACACCTATGGGGATTTCCCCCACAAGGACATTTATATAGCGGTTGCTACTACCACGTCAAAAATGGCTATTACCGCTTGAGGTACCATCCACATGGTTGACCCAATAAAGGGAATATCCACTATGGTTTAACCCTCTCTAATCAAAGAAGACTCACAAAGTTGTACCACATGAGGACTTGGTTTGGATTTAAGGGTTCCAAGTTTATGATGTGCCCAAACGGGAACAGAGCATACTCCTCTAGCCTCTTCACCTTACCCAAACATAGCAAACAAGATTCTTTGACACACTAATTTGAAATCACCTCACCAACTTTTTGGAAAATCCAACAACAAACACCACCATTCTCAAAAGAGAAAGTACTAGTGGATGTTGAGGACAAACCCAAGTAGAATAGTGAGACAATAACAAATATCCTTCCCTACCTACAAGGAGATCCGTCGTCAAGAGGAGCTTCGCATCTAAAGCAAGCGAATGAAGCTTAGTCTCTCAAGATCTCTCAAATAGTGTTCATAGGGCCTAATTACTATGTGAAACATATATGCGTGAAAGCAAATCTAGATCCAATTTTAGAGCACCAAATGAAGTGTGAATCTATGAAAGCATGTAAAAGCACTCAAGCCAAACACATGAGATGTTCATTTTAGTTCCAAATCCAAGTGTTATAGAGATCCAACAAAATACCTAGTAATCCTTGCAATGCATTTTTCTCTGTTGTACCTTTCATTTATGCTTGAACGCTCACTCGCAATGAACAAAGCAACAAGCAAACACAAGATATGCAATAATATAACAAAGCCAAGAGGTATTCCTAGATTAGAGGGAAAATAAACTGTATGCAGTTTTCCATATAAATTATTCCAAGTAATCAATTAAAAACCATTGTTTCTTGACAAGCTTATACATATGTTTAGTATGTTTTCAGCCCTTTGATAGAATGGATAATAAAGTGGTTGGACTATCATATGTTTGAGGGAAGTTACAATATAAAATCTTCTAAGAAATTAAATTCACTTTTGATATCTATATTTGAGCAGATAGCTTACCTATATTTGTCATCAAACTTGCAATTTGACTTAAAGGGAAAACTAGCAAATAGTTGTAAATATACCTTTATTAAAGGAAAATGTAGAAACTATTATGATGATAACCATGATCAATTGGAGGAGACAAAATGGTTTTAGATTATAATGATTTACCAACTATCTTTGAACATAAAATTAATTGGAAAGAAACCCTTGGGGTTATGTGCTCATATCATTTTTGATAGAGTTAGACATGCCATTTTTTTCCACATTTGGAGATATAATGTAATCTATTTTTAATAATCACAATGACACTCTCCAAGAAGTTGCACTTTTAGGGCTTTACTAAAACATCTTTTAATTACATGAAACAAGTAGATGGACGATACCAAGGAAGAATGAGAGGAGAGAATATATTTATTTTGCAACATGGGATTTGTAGAGACAAAGTGACATTCTATCAAGGAGATCCCAATATAGAACAATATTCGCTCCAATCGCTCCAACTATAAGGAGATTTTAGAAGTAGATAATGTAGGCAGTCATTTTAAGGAAACATATACCTAGACATGACATTAGACTTAGCGATCAAAATTCATTGTCGAAAAGGAGATTTAAAGAAGCTACAAAGGGTCAGACGTTCTATCACCCCATTTTGGGGTGTTTTCTTTTTCTAGGGAGTCATATAGACTGCTTTGGCCTCCTAAACATTATTAAAGTATTTCATTCAATCATTCAATCCTTGTAGAAGGTACACTAAATAGGGATGCACAATTTCATACTCATTTACAACAATACTAAAGATTGATTAAATATGAAAAAAGACTTTATGTTAATTGTACTTATAGATTAATATTAATAGACTATCATGATAGCAGATACATAGTATGGCAATCCCAAAGATCTCCAATATTATGGAATCCCTTTTTTTGGCATAACTGATTAATGATGAGATTATTGGCACAATTGATTAAGAGATTGTTGAAGTGGTGTTACATGATGAGTTTATGATGCATTCATACTGATTTGATAATAGGTAAATCAATTATTTGGATTTCATTGATGTCAACTATTTGATGTAGTATTTTTAGCATGTTACCAAATATTGATTGAGTAAAAGATGAGTTATAGTATGAATTAAATTTTGTTATTCTATCGGAAGGTTAAACTATGAGTCATGATGCTATGTTTATGATAACACCTATTTATGTGAATAAATGAGTAACATATGTTTAGTAAATAAATGAGTAGGATAAATGAATAAATGATAACACCTATTTATCGGAAGGTTAAACTATGAGTCATGATGCTATGTTTATGATAACACCTATATATTACTTGGAGATTCCATTTAGATACATCAGTCTACCATTAAAGTTTCATTGCAAGATCAAGTTTGGTTTTGAAGATTTTTTTTTTTTGTGCATTAGTAGTAGGATACATAAATTTTGAAGTCAACTTTTAAGGATTTAAAGGCTCTAAAAAGGGGTAAAACATCAAATGACTAGATCTTTCACAAGTTGAGCATTATAGTGGAGTTTGTGTCATTTCTAAAATGGGGTTATAATATCCTATTGAGACAATTGGTGATGTGTTATGGTCTCTAAAATTGTGCTACCTTAAATACAAGAAAACGAAATTCCTTCAAATTTTCTTTGGAGTTATGAAATTTGTTGGGGCTTGTTCTAATCTAGAAAAATATGAATAATAATATCTTAGGGATGATCAACCTCAAATTTTAGGGTTAAGATTTCTAGAGCCTTCTTGGGCGATTAAAAATTGCTGATAAAAATAAGGCATGTAGGATTGTCTGATAAAAATACTTGGATGCGAGATGCTAGACAATAATTAGAATAAAAAAAGAGGTGGTTTGATGCCCCAATTGTAGCTCACTATGCTTTGGACTCAAAAGAATGAGAGATGGTTGAATAAGTATCACAATTTGTCATTATGGGATCAAGTCTTGTTGAGTGCAAGGTCCGAAGATATCATAAGTGATGAGGTCAGGATCGTGCCCCGGGAAAATTTAGTAGTGTGGATGCTCCTTAGTCCTTGGCTCTTAGCCGAAGAGGTTTTAGGCACATGTGCGCCCATATCGGGTACCTAAAACTTGTTTGTGGATGACCTCCATAAAAAAAAAATTACAATAAATTGATAGATATTATTGGTCACTATCTTATTATTATTGTTTAATTATGAATAAATGTGTTGTTTGAATGGTAATTACATGAGGCAATCTAAAATGCATGATTTTGAGATTTAAGATAAATGTTAAATTATGAGGTTGTGAGCACTTTTGATCGATATTACATTGTTCTATGGGACTGATGTACTAATGAGAAATTGAGTGTCAAAGACAAGAACATGGTTGAGCTAGAGATGTCCATCTAACAACGATTAACATGATGCAAATCCAATGCTTGCACACACATAGTTACATTCATATTCCATTCTTAATGACTTTATTAAATGCATTTTGCATTATTGTGGATACGTAATTTAAATTGCATGGTATTGTATAAAGCATAAACTAAAATGTAACTTATAATAAGACAAGTTTTAGAAATAATCTAAGTGTCTCCTTGGTAAGATATTCATTTTAGTTTAGAGTATAAACGTTTTCAAATTGCATATTATGCTTAAAATGATGTTCATGGTTATGATGGCTTATATGATTCGATTACATATGTGACATTATGTTTATTATGAATACTCTTCTAGAAAATGACTTGTAACGAAATATAAAAGCTTATGATTTTCTTTAGGTCATTGTCTTTATATATTGTGTAACTAATCTAAAATAGCAGGATCGAGATATCTTTCTAAATGCAATTATTTTCTTTTTTTCTAGATTATATTTTTTCAATTATAGATATAGATGTTTGATTTTCAAAAATACTAATATTCATGCATGTGTGTGTACACATACATACATTTACATGTAAATGTATGTATTTGTGTGTGCGTGCACATGTATAATGTTGAAGTTGATGAAAGATCAACCCACAACTCCCAAGAATCACATGCATGCAAACACACTCACAGAAAGAGAGAAACAAAAGATACGGAGGCTGGAATTCCCAAATCCACAGATGAGACATTCTTGATGCGCAAAAAGATAAATTGTTATTAACAAAAAGTGAATGAATTAAAATTATAAAGAAAGATCTATTGTTATAAAGGAGATAAAAACCTTAAAAGGTAAAACTTATGTTGCATGATAATAATTAATAAAAGAAACAATTATTATATGCCTAAAGTTTAGCTTAAGTAGAATAGAGTTAGTTAGAAAATATTTAAATACTCTAACATATAGTTTAACCAGTATTCGTAGATTAACAAAGATTAAGAATAAAGGAGAAAGATTATAGAAGAAATGAAAACTTTTAATATAAGATTAAGGAAAGTTTGATGTTCAAATTTAATGTTTGATTCACTTTTAGAGAAGGCTTTAACACCATTCAAACACTTGTAAATGTTTATCCTTTCCAATATTTTTAAGAGACATTTATCTCCTTTAATGTATTTATTAATTGTTAATATTATTGATTGGATAGGCCTTCGTAAGACGTTGGATTATGATTGGATTCCATAATTCATCCATTTCACATTATGGACATTCTTTCTAAATAGGTTGTGTTGCAAGGGGCATCTTTAGTTTGATTTCTAATTAATTTAGTTTGGTTTTTAATTATTACATCAATTTATTTTTTTATTGTTTGAGGGTTTATTGTTTGTTTCTAGAGGTTTAGTTATAGTCTATAAGGATGTTTATGTTTTAAGAGTCTTTTATGCTCACAAGGATGTTTACTTAATCATTCTTTGAATTTTTTTAGTATGCAAATCTTATTTAATTATTTATCTTATTTAAATAATTTGAGGACAAGATGAGATTCAATTGATTGAAGATGTGTCAAGAAGGTGGAATATAAGAACCATATAGTTTAAAGTATAAGATATTATTTTAGATTTGAGCACTCTTGTGATATTTTGCCAATTTATTTGTTTAGTTATGAAGTATCTTTTTGTTTCTCATCACAAATGATTATTGGAAGTGTTTAGTGATTTAACTTGAGCCTAGAAAATGAAAAGCTATCATGTATGATTAAGAGGGTTGATGTATTAAGGTTGCATAATCTGGTAGACTTGATGTACATGTTGGTGACAAAGAAATAATGTTGTTAAACGAAGCCTATGATGGAGAGATGTGGTCAATGACTTCATTGAAAGCTCTTATTGTCCTTATCTGTTTTATGTCCTTAAGCTTTTAGAGATTTTGGTTGTACTTAAATGCTATATTTTCTTATTTCTTTTTGTGCACTCTTTTAAGAGCTATTCTTTAATTTTTGTTAATAAATTTTGATCTCGTGATAATTACAAGAAATATATTTTAAAATAATTATAAATTTTTTTTTTTTTTTAAAGTATTTAGAAAGACAATAACCTAGAACACAATGGTAAGTTGTGAGCTTCTCATTTTAGAGGTCTCATGTTCTAGCCCACTCAAGCTTAATTAATTTCATTTTAATCTATTACATATTTATACTACTTTTTTTGTGAAAAATAGTAAACTCAAATTTTTTCATAATAATTAAAATATTGTAATTATTGATTTGATTAAAGATTATTCTTTATGGTAGAAAGGAATAATGCATGTTTGTTCATTTAAAATTGAGAAGATATTTGAAAAGTAGATTGAAAATATTTTATTTAGATAAAATTATAGAAAATTAAATGCATAAAATATAAATGTAGAAATGAAAAAATAATGAGAAATTAAATAATATTATATATTTGTGAAAAAAGATATATAGGTTGGACATAATCACATTATCCAATAAATAAAAAATTGAATCTAGTAGATTACTATTTCTCATAACACGTTTATATCATTAGAATTCAAATTCAAATTCAAACTTAACATTAAATGAAAAAAGAGCACGACATTCAAATTCCAAAAAGCATGCTTACATTTTTATATTTCATTCTTCAATTTTTAAAATCACACTTGCATTACCAACCATCATGAACAAAACATTAATCGTGTGTTAGTAAGCACCCTAATATTACTATAACGAAAAAAAAAAAAAAAAAAAACACCTAGAGTAATATGTTATAATATAGATACTAACTAAAATAATACTAATATTCATTATATTAACCATAAAAAAAACCAGTGAAACCCATCATAGAAACCAACAATATCTAGCATATTATGGCTAGAAAAAAATAGTAAAGTCTAAGTAAACCATGACATTCATGGAGGCCAAGCCAAACCCTAATTCTTTGCCTTCTTTCATTTAAGCCATCCAATCTTCCATGATGAACTAGTAGAGTTTTCTCATACTTATCAACCTCTTTGGTATATTTATCATAAGAGCATAATAACCTAGTTACTTAATAGTTGTTAAAACACATAATAGTACATCTATTTAATTTATCAAATTTGTAACGCGTGAATTTCTAGTTTTGATTGCATTTTAACATCAATATTTGAGATTGTGATGATAAAGACATGTGATCTCAAAAGTTAATGCTAAAAATTCATACACATAAAATTGGCAATTGCATCATTCCACATACCAAAATCAATTTTAATTTTATTCACAAATCTACAAAATCTATCCACTCCACCTTAGAAGTCAAATTCGTCTCATATTGCTGTAATTTGGGTTCGGATCCACATGGGTCCCGATTTGGCCCCGAGTTCACTGCGGGTCCAGGTAGGGTCCTTAGTTTGGACTGTGGTGCGAACGCGGGGCTAAAACAACTTTAAAGAGTGTTTTTTTAATTGCATTATTATGTAACTCTAAAAGGAACTTAATAAAAAACAATTCACTCATCTAATCTCTTATGTTGAGGAGGATAATGATATAGCCGTATATGGGACTAGTGGAACCAATTTGAGTTCCAATGATGAGGATCTAGATATAGTTGCAGTTGGGGATGAAGCCATTGATCTCTCATTTTATGATGATTCATTTGACCCTTGAAAGACATTTGATAATATGATTATTGATAAACTACTAAACACTTGTCATCTACAATCATGTTTCAAACTTTATTATTTGATGAACTAGTCTTTGTTTTGCAATTTAGTAATTCAATGTATTATTTGATGAACTAGTCTATGTTTTGCAATTTAGTAATTAATGTATAATTTTCTTTACAATCATGAAGATAGATTAATGAGTGAGTACTATTTATCATTGACATTTGGCATTGATCAATGATCAAGCAACAATTATTCATATTGTGAAATGACTTTGTTTTGCAACTATGCATGTTTCTCGTGTGTGTGTATATATATACTCACGAACCTGAACACTGAACCCAAATCCGTCCCTGAACCAAAATTGACAACTTAACTCCACACCTTAACAAACAAACTATGAAAAGAAAAACATTATAACAAATTAAAAATATATTATAATAATAATAATAATAAATCCAAATATATTTCACCGTATCCAATAAAAAAAATTTCGTCAAAATTCTTATCTCAATGCTTAATGCTTTGAAGTATCTCATTTCAAAGTATGAGACTGAACAAAATCCGTGCTGACAATTGCTTTCCAGATTATTTGTACCCCCAAAAGAAGAAATTGTCTGTCTACTTCAGATCTATTGAAGGACATTGAGGATTTTTTTTTCACTACAATATTTTTGTCCCCACTAAAGCAAATTGTTTTGATTTCAAGGAAAAATCATATAAAAAGAACAGAAGCTTTGAGTACGTTCTTAGCAATTGTTCTTTTGACGTTCCAAAAGAAACAAATAAGTTTACCAATGGAAGCAATTTGCCTCTTTTTTGCCACATTCAGTAGATTTTTCTGATGTGCCTGTGCCTGTGCCTGTCACAACGAAGTGCCTTGAGGAGAATAAAACAGAGGAAAACTACAAAACAATATCTATTCCTCTGTACCAAAAAAATTGTGGCACAAGTTGAGCGACAGTTTTTGACAAAACATTCAAGAGAGTACAAATGGGTAATAATCAAGAAGCTTGCAAAGGCCAAACATTTCCTTACAGTCTGGACGTAACTTGATTGAATTGATGGGAAGGATAATAATGACCTAAATTCTTTCTTATTTTTCTATTCACGGTAGTAATTAAATGACAAGACAGAAAGTTGAAAGGAAAATATTTTAGTAATACATTTTTAATCTACAAGCATGGATATCTTGTTTTACATTTACATGAAGAAATATCAAGATGGACTTGTTCCACCAGATATAGTACATAAAGCATTTGCAAAACATCCAGAAGCAAACATTTTTGCAGTTGCAAAGCATTTCCTCTGGATTTTATCTTTTTGACTACAATAATCCAAAAAGTGAAACGAACAATAATCATTCTAACCTACAGCGTAGTTCATTCAACCATCCTGTAATCTCGTTTAGGTTGGAAGCCAATGAAATATGTGTTATTTGAACTTCTGTTTTGACTGTGAGTCTTTTCTTTTCATCAACTATTCGTTTCATTATGAAGTTGAGAGTGAATCATAGAATGGTTTGAAATGTTGAAAAATAACAGTTAAAATCAGAAAATCTCTTTTCTCATTTCCAAATATTTAGTAGCCATATGGATCTTCTGAGTAATAAAATCTAACCAGCAAAGGAGAGAACTATATAGATCATGGTCTTGTAAGCCATGAAGGAGGATATTAAATAATATAATGCATACATCTCGCTGGATATGAGAAAATTTTGTTCTTCGTGAACATAAATAGTCCTTGATTTACGTAAACTAAGTTGATGGAACATATGAGCCATTCTCCGAAATACAAGGCACCTTGTCACATGGCGTGAACTAATGCATACAATGCAATCCACCAGTTGTAGAGTACTCAAACCAGAAAACCTTAGAAACAGAAAGCATAAGAAATAACATTATGACACTAATATAAAATTACTATCCAGAAGAAGCAACATTGCTCAGAGCAACTGAGGTTCCTGTTCAGGTGGCCATATCAATGATATCTGAAGTGGTTTGCTGCAAAAGCTCCTGAAGCAGAATGTCTAGATTGCACCACTGGTAGTCAGGCAATTCATTGGTGACAGGATAGTCATATTTCTCCATTTGAAGGTGCTGATTCAGGTACATACATTGATAATTTGTGTCTATCAGCTTATGTAGATCAAGAATGGGCAAATCATGAGATGTAACGAAGTTTGTGGTGGGAGTAGTCATCAATGGAAGACTCATATCCTGGCCCTTGTTGTTGCCATTGTTTTTGTCAGGGTAGGATGGGGGAAGGAACTTGTTGATTATCTGATCCAACAAACCTGAATCAGCATAGGAATTGTAAGAAGTAGCCTTTGACATCAATGGGTTTGATGACAATGGGCTGCAAACAGGCTCTTCCAAGGATGGAAGAAGAGGATGATTTTCAATTTCAGCTTGGTTTGGCAAAGTGGGTGAAGGAGGGTTTGTAATAGGGATTGTGTGGGTGATGGTGGTGGTGGTGAAATAAGGCTGGTCAATAGGGCTAAATGAGGGCTGGCCCCACATAAACGAGCATGGATTAATGATGAAGCCATCGGTAGTGGTATTTTGGTAGCATATTTCAATATTGGGCAATTCATGAGAAGTATCAAGATTAGGATGGCCGCTATTCTGCCAAGGCCTTGCAATGGTAATGTTGCTATCTCTAGGAAGAGAGACGGGGACCGGCAAATTGCTGGAACCACCTCCTAATAAGTGATGATTCGTCTCCATCATATCACTTGAAGACTTTATATAATTGTTCACCGCCATATCACCATCACAAGCATTTGAACCAAATTGTTTCATGCTTGAATCCCTCCATGCATAATCAGACCAAGCATCCTGCAGCATCTTGGCGGACTGACCCAAAACTGGGTCTAATTTGGAGCTAGACCCCAATGCATGAATGTCTATAATGGGCTGCTTAGAGAAAAAGCTGGATGGCTCTGAATTGATGTAGAGAAAATTGGTTCTTGCTCTAATACCTCTCATAGATCTGGCAGCCATATCATAAGCATAAGCAGCCTCTTCTGCCGTGTCAAAAGTTCCAAGCCATCGACGTTCCTTAGACTTGGGATCCCTGATTTCTGCAGCATAACGACCCCATGGACGTCTCCTCACACCTCTGAATCTCCCTGGCTCCCTTGAGCGTTTGAACTTCTTAGGGCTGAGGCTAAGGTCTTTACTTCCTCTAGTCTTTTCAGTGGACTCTTCAGATTTGGACTGCTTCAGCGACTTCTCCATTGGCTTTTTGGCTTTCAAGGATTGAGTGGTCGGTTCCTAGATAACACAGAAAAGAGTATCAGCATTCAAAAACAAATGCATAAATGCTTCGAACTCTATTAGATCACTTTTGGTGCACTTTCAAGATTTGGGCCACTTCCAAACTTAACAGGGCCATTGTTATCATTGTTATATCAGTAAAACAACAGGACTAAGGTTTTGATATTCTGAAACAACCATGGAGGTACCTGAACCTAATGAAATCTATCTAAAATGGTGTTGCTAGATCAGTGCAAAAGAGCATCAACGCCATAAGAGGACTTTACAAATACACAGACACGTATTAAGTTCATTAGGCTGAAAACTCCTTATGAAATTTATTAAGCTGAAAGCTCCTTATGGGTGAGTTACATAAGTGTGAAACATCATATGGATTATTCAGAAACACATCCAGAGACACCTAAAACTTAACAAGGCAATTGTTGGTAGCATTCAGGATCATATCAATGTACAAAATAAAATTATTACCTTGCCTACTTGATTTGATTTCTGATACTGGACAGGGGCAGCTGAGGCTGGTGCCAGGCTTTCCCACAAGGCATCCAAATACTTGGAGGTCTTGTCTTTGCATTTTCCTTGGGTTTGCCCTTCCATTTCTTCTGCACCGGGGGTTATTAATGGATATCAGACAGGTACTTGGCAGAAAAATTGATCTCTGCGCCCTCTTCTTCAGTTGATCAGACAGAGAAGAAGCTCAGGACATACCTTGTCAGCTGCTACTACTAGGCCAAATTTCAGGGCATCCAATCCTTCTTCCTACCTTTGAGGGAGAGAGTAGACTTCACAAACAAAATGGGCTTTCCCGCTCAAGTTACACACTGGCCAAGGGTTGGTTGGTATGGAACTAGGGCTTCTTGCTATCAAAATATCCAGAAGAGTGCAGCAACAGCATGTGAAGTTCGAACCATAATGTTTTGTAACAAGAACAAACCATATTGGCCCTATATATTGGATTTTTATCACCGCCCATTTGGGCTCTACATGGTGATGGCCTAGCTAGGATTGCCCAATGCTACGATGGCTGCCTTTCCTCTCACTTGAAATTCTAGCCGTGCATTGTACATCGTGACTGTATCCCCCTCTCTCTGTTTGCACACTTCCCAAAGTACATGTCTAACATGGTACAGTGCCACCGTGGTCCAAACGCAGTCCCATAATACATGAGTAAACAGTGGGCTAAGGCAGAAACCTCCTTAATTTGACACGCTAATATGGTGAGACCCGCTAAATTACTAAAACAAAATCAGAACTGGGTCTATTCACAACTGCAATCCCAATCCCCTATAAAGTATCCTTCCCTGTTCTCCAGTTTCCACATTCAAAATATTTTAGTCATCATTCTCTATGATTATCTTGGCGGCGCACACCAATCTGTAGAATTCTTTTCCCTTGGGAAAACCTTTGCCAAAAATCGCTGCCTATCTGATATGTCTATTCCCATGATGTTTTGTTAGAATCTTGCCAAAAAGGCCTCCAAATCCAACAAATCAGGTGACCATTCATGTCGGCCTCAACTCAAAAAGCGGGAAATCTTGTTTATCAAAAAACTAAAAACTCCTCACTGGCTAAGATACACGGTGATGGACTCTACCACTACCTAAAACATTTTAACACCACTAAATTGATTGAGTTGGCTCTAATCCAGATTAGTTAGGGTTCGAAAACATTATCTGGTTAATGTCAGTTTTAACTGTCTTGTATGAGTTGCACACATCCTTATCCTCCCATGCCTGCCTAAACTCTGTTTATCTTGTCTTCCAACACGTGGATCGTGTACAGAGCCTGAAACTTTGCTGACATGCAGACCAGTTCAATATCATGGTCATGGACGACATATTGGTACTTTTAAACAAAACAAATTAACCCATTGTGTACTGTATTCTTAATCGTGATTAGGTAAAGCTCCTTTTCAAAACCTCTAGTCTCTCCAGCAGTCTCTCTAAAAGAAAACGTAGGACATGAAAACATCAGTTTGAAGTCGAAAATATCGCGAAAATTTTTTAAGTTCGAAAATTTGTGGAAAAAGTTAAAAGTTGAAAATTTGTGAAAAAGTTGATTTATATTCATACTACTAAAAACGGTACGAGATGATATATTAATAATAATAATAAGTGATTCTTAGCTTGAACAAGTGGGTCATTCAATCTCAAGAAGAAATTAGAAGGTTTCATTCAATCCTCAAATTGTAAATTCTTATTATCGATCATTGATAAAAGTGATTCTTCAGTAAAGATATTTATTTTTTAGGATAAAATAAAAAGTTAAATTCATTCAATAGTCAAATTTTCAAGTGGGTCAGTAGAATCTTATTATCAGCTACAATAAGTGATTCTTAGTTTAAAGAAAGGTATTATTTAGATTAGTATGAAGAAATCTATACTATAGAAGAAAATAGAGATTAAATTCATTCTGATGATTTGAGAGGCTGATGAAAAGATTACCACACAATCTAATCTGAAAATAGTGTTAATAAAAAGATTAAATTTATTCAATGATCAAATTCTAAAGTAGATCAGGAAAATTTACCTTCAATCAAAAAGACAGTTGAAAATAGAGGATTAGATCCATTCTGATAATGAATCATTGAATAATAAGATATAATCTACAAACTCAAAAACATTTTTTATTATTAGATTACCGTCAACCAAAATGAACTTTGAAACTATATAAATTTGAAGATGAACATTAAAACTATATACTTGAAGATACATTATTTCAAAGTTGAAGTGACATGGACGATGAGTATTGCGGCCAAACTAAGATCCAATTAATGCCCACCATGCCCACACAAGGAGTTCTATTCCAAATTGAGCTACCCAGATTAGGACTGAAAATCCTATCAGGATAAGACAATGATCACGCTGATTTGACAAGATCAGGTGATGGAATAAAAGAACAATTGAATGAAAAGTGAAGTAGATAGATAGCACCGCCACCAATATAAAATGAAATGGGACCTTGTCAAAAAAATGAATGGAGACTTTTGGATTTGGTAAGAGCAACAACAATGGAATGTTTATCCTCCCTGCAAGATGTATTTGGTTGGATATGAAGTACACCACCAGACCTTACATCAATGAAACAACAATATATGACCTGCTCGTGTATTTTGTCCTCAAGGGACAAGTCAAGCTAATGAATTTGCTAAACTGGGGCCTCACAAATGAGTACACATTCAGCATTATTGCATTAGATTTCATGGAGGACATTGGTCCCTAAAAATGACTATATATCTTCATATGTAATAGTATATAGAGATGTATCACATGCCTATACTACACTGCATGAAAAGATGGGACATTGACTAGGCTAACAACCCACATTCCTTCAACTTTTATATTGAGAATTTCAATGCTCTGGTAGAAGCCATGGAAGTACAAGGGAACTGGGTCCCTGCGGATCTACAAAAGAATCCTCAGGAAAACAAAATCGTCCTATTTGGAATGGAATTTCAAAACACCAATCGATACTAATTCCCATGCTGCCATGATCGCTGGATCTGCAGTGACTGATTCCTAACTACAGATTCAATAAATGGGTCTGATTCTTTTGTATATAATATGTCTTAATTATTAATCGTCCATAATTTCAGTCAGGTGCCATGACTAGTTTCTAGCATGTACAACAAATGTTTTTCTGTAAATGGATTTGTTCTATACTCCATAGAAAATGGCTTCCCTCGGTTATTGCACAAAAAACTTTTCCGAAAAAACACTAAATTGAAGGTCGAACTGAAAATGATTGGAATAGAGAAAAACATATGTCATTATCAGTTTTGCCTTATATGTATATAGTTTCTGTAGTTTTGAGGAGAACAGTATTTATTGCATTCACACTAGCGTACCAACAATAGTTACAGTCTCCTAACATCCAAGAATATGGTCAATGGCCTTTTAGTCTCTTGAAGTCTCTTAAAGTTGAAAGGTTTAGAAAGGTTGTTAAAAAGTCTACTAGGAATCAAGTCTTGTTGAGTGTAATGTTCCAATATCGAAAATGTATGAGTCTAGGATTCTTAGCCGAAGAGGTTCAGTGGTAAGAAGAGGTTCAGCCATAAGAATCTTGCTTCCAGATAGCTAACCAAATTTCATGGAGAACCTCAATAAATAAATAAATATGCATGATTTGATTAAAAATATGATTGGCTCTTATAAAAAGTAGATTTGATATAGTACTTTTGTTTTTGGCTAGGACTATCTTATTTTACCCATATTTATATGAATCGGAGAATAAACCATTCAATCCAAACTAAACTTAGGATCAAAGTGGATAAATTATTGAGTTTGTGTAATGGCACATATATAGTCCCTAATTGACTAAAATATATTTACAGTTTTATTGCTTTCTAGCATGGTTAAGGATATTTACTAGTTAAGAAAGATTTAAATGTGAAAATGATGTGAAAATGAATTTGATTCAAAAGTATTTGAATAGAATTATAAGGTGTTGTATAAAGTACAAATCTCGAGTCATTATTATTAGGATGAACTAAAGAACCACATGAGTAACCTTGAAGACTTGTTGCACTATCACGAGATCCTATAACATCAATAATATAGGTATATGACTATGGAGAAGGGAGTTTGTCATCCTTAAGATTGATAGAGACTAAAGGGATGAATGAACACCAACGCCTCCTCACTTCTACCAATGATCTCGTAAGCCAGGGTGATCAAGACGACTAATTAATAAACTTGGTTATAAGACTTAATAGAATACAATGTGAACTAAAGAAACTAAAATAATTAGATCATGCTAATAGATATAATAGAAAGACAAACGACCATGCCTAACTAATTGACTTTTTGATCTCATTATCCCAAATGTTACCATGAGTCTAGGACTATAACATAGATGTAGGAAGATAACACAACTCAAGTATGTCCTATATGGACATCGAAAGAAAATTGAGACAAGATAGTACATGGTAAAAATAACTAATGAAACAAAAAGAACAACTAGTAAGATCAACAAATAAAGAATACACATATGCTATGAAAATGACTATAAAAGGGGAAAATGAAGGAAATGGAAGGCATACAAAAAGGACGTAGAAGAAAGCCAAGATCATTCACTTCTTTGTGAACAACCCACACACAAATAGGAAGGGTAAATGCTAAGGAGGTTAGATATCCCCCTTAGTCAAGTCCTCATTTTGGTGTCTCTACCTCCACAACAACTAAATGGATAAATAAGCTAGTGATAAATAATGATAAATGATAGATGAAAAATAATGGTAAAGTGAATAACAAGAATGTATCAAGATACTACAATATACTCAAATAAAGAGAAATGTGGGGAGATGAGTGAACTCCCCTTCAAAACCATAAAGCGGTAGCTTGATTGCATGAAGATGAGGCAATGACAAGGGTGGTGGAGTTGTATCATAAGAGTGCTAGGACATTGTGGGAAATTGTCTAAGAGCCAAGAAGAGATACCAAAATGAAGCTATCATATCCCTATTTGAAGATGAATTTTAATAATAATTAGATAATACAATGTTAGTAAATAAATAATGATAATAAAATTATATTAAAACTAATACTAAAATATAAAATAGGAAATAAGAATTATTTAATCTATATTGTCAATGAAATAATAATTAGTATGTTGTTTCAAATAATTAAAAATAAATCTAAATCAAAATGAATAAATAAAGAAATTAAATTAAATACAAGAGACAATATTGTAGAAAGCAAGTTAACTTTCTAAATGGAATTTAATAATCAATAACAATAAACACAAATAAGTAACTAAATAATATAACATAAAATCATATAAAGTAACTAAATCTAATGGAAAGTCAAGAGATATCTAACAAATAGACATGACTCCTTAAATTAAGATATAAAAGGGAGGTGAGTTTATTTTAGAGAGGGAAAAAAAAAAGGGGAGAAGAGAGGAGTTCAAAAAGGAAAAATGGAAGAGGAAAGTAATATGAAGAAAATAAGTGACTTTCTAAAAAGGTATCAATGATATTAAAAGGATGTGAACCTTCGAAAGAGTCATAATTATGAATAGTTGTGACTCTTCAAAAATATTGTGATTATAAAGTATTGAAACTTTTCCAAAGGAGTTTATTTATGAAGTGTTGTACTTTTCGAAAGGATTATAACCATGAAGTGTTGTGACTTTTCAAAGGATTTGTATTATGAAAGGTTGTGACTCTTGGAAAAGAAGAAACAAAAAAGTATACTTATCCTTTTCTTATAATTAGAAAAGGAAGAATTTTAGAAAGTAAATATAGAATTGAGATAATCTAGAAGGACTAATTCATTGAAGGGACAACTAATGATAGAGCCACATGGACCAAGAAAAGAGGAAGGTAAGAAAGGTATGTTTATAGATTAGATTTATTTAATTATGATAATAATAATAATTCATATGAATGAATAATACTTGTGGCTAATTTATGCATATGCATATGTATATGTGAAGATGTAATTTGAAATGGATAACACACATGACTTAATGGGTAATGGTTTAAGATCTTGAGAGAGTCCATTTTAAGGGAAGAGAGTGATCTTAATATGGTTATAAGGCCAGAATATTCCATGGATGTTAGCATATGCATATGTGTCAAGGGTCCTAGATAAAGAATGTCTCTTCTAGGAAGGACCTTAAAGGGAGCACTTCATAGATGACAGAGAAGTAATCGGGGATCCAAGGATCCTCAAGAGGGTTATTGATCTTGATGGGGAGACGTCTTTAAGGTTGGGTTAGGATAGAGGGTAGAATAGTGAAATATATTTTATTATTGTATAAATTCTAACGTTGGTTTTGCAGGTATTATTGTCCTTGCTAGTGGGGACATTACAAAAGAGGCTAGATAACTCTCAAGAGGGAATGGGGAATTATCTATGAAGTTTATAGAAGGTCAAATAAAGATAAATTATGGAGTTTTGAGTAGGCTAGATGATTCCCAATGTCGCTAGATTTTGGGAAGAGGCATTATGCTACAGAGATAATAGCTGCAACATGTCCAATAGAAACCTATGCAACTCTAGAGTTGTGGGCTAGATGTACAACATGCAAAAGTCTAAGTTGCATCATGCACACGTCCTAAACCAAATAGGTTGCATGGTTGATAATTTAGAAAGGAAAGGTGATGATGCAAATGGAGGGGGCACATAGAGACATAGAGGCTTGCATTAATTATTTTTGGCTAAGGTAGAGGTATTATGTTATGAGGAATTACATGGGGTGTAATTTATTATACTACATTTGCCCCTGATTTATAGATCATATCATAATTCACTGTTTGAGCTTAACACATGGGCTTCACTTGGTCAACTTGAATAATAGTATATGCATTTGTGGCATACAAAATATCCCCCTACTTTCAAAAAATATTGCCTCAAACTCCTTTTATGTCACCCCCTCCATTTCCCACCCAATACCCCACACTTTCTTTCTTATATAAAACCTCACCCCTTCCCCTAAGAAACCCCTACACTCCTATTGACACAGTCAAGGTCAAGAGTGTTCCCAAAGGAGATAGCCCAATTTTTTAGCTTTAGCTAGAGTCAATTAAAATCTCATATAGCAAACCAACACAATGAATAAGCTAAATTGATATTTCCATTGACATAGAACCAACAATTTACATCAAATTGTATTGCAAACATGGTGTCTTACGTTCTAGGCATACATACCTAATTAGCTATAGAAATAAGATTTGATATTACTTATTTAAGTACTACCCTTACTAGTAAAGAATAGCTAAACACTTATAAGATTGCAATCCACAAGTCAACTTATCCAATCACAAATTCCAAAGATGAAGAAAAATAGATTATGGTCAATAGGCTAGGATCCACATTTAAGAACTCCTTCAAATAAGGTTATAAATTTATTAGTATAGAACAATGTGTTACCAACCATTGCAGATCTATCATAAGATAAATTTATTTCATCTTGGCCATTAGAATGAGAAGAAAAGATAGGACTAGATTAATCTTAAAATAAATTTGTTAGGAAAGAACCATTTGGAATGTGAACCCAAACACAGATGTCTCGTGATGTCTAGAATGAGCCAACTAGAATGATCACAACACAAAACACATAAACTAGAAAACAAGAAAATGAACAAAAATGAAAGATTTTTGGTTGATGCAATATTGCCAGCTGCCCAAGGAGACATTTGAATTAGACACCCCAGGTAAATCTAGAAGATGTTCCATAAGAGAAACTTATGAGAATCTTCCAAGATTCAAAACATAAATCCCATGCTCATTCTTGATCTAAACATCATTTTTTTTTTTGCAATCGTCATTGTCCACAAATGAATACTCCTATTGTTGTTGTATATAGACTTCACAAACCAAGTAATATATACCTTCTCTCATTAGGTAATATTCTTATATCGCTTCCACCACTCATTTTTTTATTACTAAACTCATGTTACTTTTCTTTGCCTTTGGTTCTAAATTGATTACTTATACTATATAGCTTTGTTTCTATATCACCATATTGATGTCATCATTCCTCAACAACTTTGCAAATTTAGATGCATTCACCAAACCCTCTCTCAACTGCACAAGCTCAAACACTTCCTCAGTCACCTACTACATATCATCCACCATCTAATCTATACTATTATGACTCTATAAGGTGCAAGTCTTCACCATGCTCAATTTATTTGCATGTCTTCCTTCCTCCTTTAATGGAATCAATGTGAACTTCTTTTTGCTCTTCACAATATTAACCACATTTATTTTACAATCATGAATAACAAGTTTATATCATATTACCAAGGTCTTCCTAACAAAACATGACAAACACACATGTTAATCACACTACATAATACATTATCCTTGTAAGGTCCAATATTAAAATTAACCCAATATTTCCTTTTACTTCCACTGTATAATCATCCTAAAACCAAATTATCCCATAAGGGCAAGGGTGTTTTAGTATCCTCAAGCTAAGTTTATGTACCATTACCTATGATACAAGTTTACATCAATTATACTAATTCTATCCATAATTACCCTACAACATTTTCCTCAAAATTCACAAACAGTCCTTTAAAAAATTCCTAATTTGTATAAGATTAACTTATTTCTTACTCAACATACTTTTCCTAATCATAAGAGATTCTCCCATCTTCGGTGCAACCATACCTCCATCATGTTCATTCCTCATGTGCTACAAGATTCTATTTGCCAATACCCTAGAAACCTCTAAACATTGGAAAGATTTATTCCAACAATACCACATTTGAAACAAGTACCTTTGAACTATCTACTACCACTATCTCTCCTAGTAATCCCCTAACTATGATATTCTTTAATCACTTGTGATGAGAACTATTTATGACCTAAATTATCCCATGTTTTACCCTTTGCATAAGTGTTCATACTCATTTTCATATTCCATTTTGTGCTGCATATATTTCAATATATAGGTAATATTTATTTTAGATTTTAGATCAAATATATGAATGATTAATATTTGATTGTATTTACTAACATATATTGTGCCAAGAAAATCAATATCTTATTTGGAAAGAGAAAACTTAAAATTCTTGTCAATGTTCAGGCTTCCTATCGCTTGTCAGACATGGCCTGTCACATATCAAATCTCTTATCACCTAATGGTTCAAATTAATGGAATATATATATATATATATATATATATAGGAAACAAGATACTGAGAGGGGGGATGAATAAAGATCTTAAACTTTTGACTTAAAAAATCAATCTCATTAAATCATACCTAATTCATCATTAAACTGTAATGCTGAAACATAAAATAAGTTCATCACATCTACAATAGTTCAACACATAACATAATTATTTGGTTACCCAAAAAAACTTCAAGATGAAGGTAAAACTGGGGTGGGGGTGAAACCCACAAATCGTCATTGTTGCAACAATAAAGTTAACATGTTAAGGTTACAATTTTGACCATAAGATATAATCCACTCAATAAAAAATGTTTGTCCTATTGATGCACAAGGCTTAGGGTTCCAACCAAAATATCTTTAGTTAAGGTCTAATCTTGAATCTTCGAAGATTCTTGTTCTTTATCATCCTCACCAATACAAGCCTCCAAGGCTTCTTCACCAACTTTCCTCCTAGGTATAGTTGATTTGATGTGGACTCAAACTCCCTTCTAAGGCATTAGTCTGACTAGTCCTCCTCTTCCTAGAACCCTAACCCTTGCTTAGGATCTTAGCCTTCCACTACCCTAGAGTCTGCTGACAATGTAGATACTCACCATAGCCTTTCAGGCCTCACTCACCACTTTTGGTCACAATAAAATACCATGAAGTTCCAAATTCCTCACATAGACTAATTAGGCCCATTGCCTATTAGGTCTAGTGACCCTGTTTTACTCCTCTTTTTCAAATTCTCCCAAACAATCCCCACAACAAACTTAACACCTCACCAAGGAATCCAAAAGAAATTAACCTAAAGTTTCACTAAGTTTGCTAAATATCTTTTTTGAAAGATAATAACATCAATAGATAATATAGCAGAAGAAATAACTCACATGCATACAACCATCATAAAAAAATTACATCTCTTAAAGGTCCCATGACGTTGAATCACATTTAAGTTTAATTAATACTAAATCCAATATATAACAAATCCACATCAAAGAATAACTACAAGTATGAATCCATTTAAATAATATGCAATTACAAGATGCCACTTGGTAATAATAAAAATGTAGAATCATCCACTGTACAAGTCATGGGGTATGAAAGGGTGAATGAATATACATCATCTCATAAGATCTATGAAATCAAATACAATACAATTATAGTATAGCCATCCATCATAGTACACAAGAACAAAATGAAAGGAAACACAAAATAGGGAACTCTAGCAACGACATCAAATTGTCAGATCTCAATGGTAAAAGAAAAATGCACTACCACCTAATGTCGTGGAACCTAAATGGCCCACTCCCACCGCACTAAGGAGATAAACTCAAGTCCCATACATATATCAAAACACAAGTCATAACCAATATCTAGGTCAAAGAAACACCTCAAAGCAAACTATCTCAAAGAGTACCAAGATACAAGTATCAACTAACCCCAAAGGCAACAAAGACATCTAGGAAATCTACTATGTAAGTGGGCAAGTATCATTGCATGAGCCAACTCTAAGGTTACCCTTGCAACCACTCTAGACTCCGGCCCCCTAGTGTCTCTATGTGGCACTAGTATCCTTTCATACAGGCAAGGCATACTAAAGAAGCAAGGTCACAACCAAGCATCCTCTCTACTCCCATCCTCGCTTGTACTAGCACTTGAGGCATGGGCAAGGAAAAATAATGACTCTTATTAATTCATTTTAAAACCCATTTAATGAAATGTTATCAATTATTAAAACAACTTATAATGGGTTACCCAGCCAACCACTCTAGGCTTCGACCTCCATTGCAAGCCACTTCCCAATGTACACATAGATTACCTACTCTAGGCTCATAAAAGTAGAACTCATAGAATCATAGTTTTCACCTTAGCCTTTAACAAGCAATTGGAAAGAACTAATAGATAAAATACAGTAATCACCTCAGTTCTTTACATGCAACTTGAAAGCACCTAAAGATCAAAACATAGCATCACCTCAGTTCTATGCAAGCAACTAAAAAGTACCACAAGACAAATCACAATAATCACCTTAGTCCTATACAACAACTGGAAAGCATCCAAAAGACAACTGACCAAAAACTCAGAGGTTACATGAAAAAAGTCACACCATTCACCTCAATTCTACACAAGAAACTGGAAAGCACCACAGACATCTGAACCAACTCATCATAGAAAATACATGACACATCACCATGATCAAGTATAAAAGATCATATACAAAATATCATCATGAAAAACTCCTAAGCCTCTGGTAAACATCTTGATTGGTCAAAGAACTAAGTCAAACTTGAAACCTAATAGTAAACAACACATCATATAATGCACAATACAATGCAACTTTCATAACTCATTTGGTTTTGAAAATACTAAAGTTCAATTTTTATGAAAGGTTTTCAAGTTTTAATTTTGTTCTCAAGTCACAAGTTTGCTAACGTTCTCGAGTCCATATGAGTCTCAACTCTCAACAAATCATAAAAAAATCTTTGAAACATAAAACCCCAAATTTAAAACCACACACATCACATCAGAGTCTTTTAAACATTTATTTTCATAGCTTGTTAGGTTTTCTTCAAACATAAGAATTCAATGTACAAACAATGTTTTAGTTCTCAATGCTCATTTCCAAGTATTACAGTTTATAGAGTTTTCAATTACAATCAAGGTTCACATTTTCATCTTCTTAAAGTGTTATAATTACCAAGGTTTTTGAATAATAAATTTTTTCTAGTATTACAAATAATTTTCATATATCTGAACCATATAAACACATCCAAGCGTATAAAAGAAAACATTAAATCTCCTAATTAATTTCTTTGATTTTCAATTTACTTTAGAATTATTTAAATAATAAAGTAATGAATCAAATTTTCAATAGTTAAATTAAAAATTTAACAATACTTATTAAAACTATTAATAATAATATTATCAATTATTACCAAAATAATTTTACATTTATTAAACTTTGGAAAAAATTTCCCGAAATGGAAACCTACAAAAAATGAAAAATATTGGGAGTTTTGGGTATATTGGAATGTCGTTAGATGACAACTAGTCAAACTAAAATGAAACTTAAATAGTTTTATATATCTACTACAACTTGAACACATTAAAACTTTAGACTTGATTTTTTGAAACATAGAAAATGACAAAACTTGGAAAACTCTTGAGTTAGATTTCAGACACGATTTCTTAGGATTGTGCTTTAAGGCGATATGCCTTTGTTGACTTTGTGAGCATTTTTATTGTTCTTTCTTAGGTGTTTTGTAGTAGAGTCTTATCCTCCTACAGGGGGGAAGGGTTCAATCGAAGTTGCACAATGAGTTCTTTAGTTTTATCTTTCTTGTAGGCTTCTAGGAGTAAGCCTAAGTCTAGGGGGAGTGGATATAATACCTACCCGTAGTTTACTTTACAGATTATATTGTCAGATTCCAGGAGTAAGCATAAGTCTAGGGGGAGTGGATGTAATGCCTACCCCTAGTTGACTTTTCTGTTGTATTGTCAGATTCTTTTAGGCCAGTTTTTTTATTATGTTTTATGATTAACAGTACTTGGTTACCAGGTTTGATTTAGATTTATTTCATATTCAATTGATTTATGTGATGAGTTTCTTAGTTATTTCATGTATTTAGGATTATTTCGATAATGATATATGCATGTTCATACAGTGATTTCAGTTATCTCATTATGATAGATAGATGAATTATTTATATGTAGTTCTTGTTGGAATTACAAATGGGAAACATATACTTCTGGGGGGGGGGGGGGGGTGAATCAGAAGTTCAAACTTTAGCAACTAAAAACTTTCACCATTCATTAGATGCATATATAAACTAGAAATAACATGTAAAGTAAATGCATCAAAACATGTAAGCAGACATACACTTGACACCTAATATGATTACCTAGAAACCCTCCAAATAAGAAGGTAAAAGTGGGGTGGGGACGATACCCACAAATCTTTACTCCTACAGCAATAAAGTGTTACCAATTGTAGTTACAATGAGTTGACCATGAAACATGATCTGCCCTATGAAAGGCCTACCCTGTTAAAGGCTTACAAGGACTATTAAGTCCCACCTTGTTAGAGGATTTTAACACCCTTTTAAAAGTGTGTCCAGCTAAAGGATTTTAGAACATTCACTTCGAATGTCACCCTATTAAAGGATTTTACAATGATTTTTAAATCAACCTTAGTCCAAAGGATTTTACCCTAATTGATACAATTGTTAGAGAGTACCGTAGAGTATTTGATCTAATATAACTTACAGTTTTAACTTGCTGATTTCATATCACAATTCTGTCCTTCTTGATCCTGTCTGATCTAATATATCAATGTTGTGTCTTTGATCCTTTGTTTTGTAAACTGATTCTACAATTCCTTCAAACTATTAAGCCACCTTGAATGTTCTCTAAACAATTCAATCACTCACCCCTTGATATCTTCCTCATATCACTACTCTATCGATCGTCTCCTCTATTCTTATGTTTGGAGCTTCATCTTCCTTATAAAGACTTTGGTGGCTTTGGGTTAGGTATGAATCTATGATTGAGATTCATCCATTTCCCACTTAATTCTTCCTATTTTTTGATTGGCTGCATGTGATTGCATAGGAAATACAAATAGATTCATCCTTATCTTTAAAAGCTTTGAGATCTATCCATAAGTTGACATAAAAATGGTTTACCTAGTTGTTTGTGCCATTACAAACAACTATGTGCAATCCGTGTTACTCGACACTTGATGATACTAATGCTCAACACATACTGTAATTCTATTTCTCACTCGGCACCTGAACTTGCTTGGCATCAACTATCTTGCTTGGAACTTGAATGACTTGGCATAGTCTATCTGCTCAACACTTGAGTGACTCAACACTCATTGCAACTCAACATAGTCTATATTTACATATTATACTCAACATGCATTACTAGTTCGACATGAACTTAGTAAATGTCTTAAGTGTGTTGACACTTAATTGTCAAAACCAATTTGAGATCAACAATCTCACCCTTTGACATGAGTGTCAAAAACACTTAACTATACATAATTATCCAATCTTCTCAAGTATAATATATTCACAGTTTGGCATATATACAAAACTTCAAAATTACAAAATTTTGTAATAGATTATATACCTCAAAATTTTGTAAGTCCCCCTGAGTTAATGTGCATGTGTTGTATCCAAAATCTGTTCTCTATTCTAAGTAGATTTGTCTCTTGTTGATACTCTTTGACTTCAAATGTGTTGATACTCTTTATTTGATATGCTTTGTATCTATTTGCTTCCCCTTTCAATATTTTGTTGATTCTCCCCTTTTCTTCTTATTTTCTCCTCCTTTATTTATCTTCCCCTTTTTTTGACACTTATGTCAAAGGGCCTATATACTTATTGTGTATTTGTCTAGGAAAGATTTATGGACTTCCATTATTATTTTCAGAGTAGCATCCCAATTGTCACATGCGACATCTAATAATTTTATTTGGATTGCTATCTTTTCTACAAGGTGAACTAGTTCATCTAATGTAGAAAGATTTGGATCTTTACTCAACAAAGTCTCTACATATCCTAGTTCTTTGTGGAGTATCTCCATATGTGGGGTTAGAGAGGCTTGGATATTAGTCAACTTGGCTCCTATATTAGCCTCTTTTGCTGTTAATACAACTATTTGACTTTGTGAGTGAAGCAATGTGTGAAAATGCTTCTCACTTTGAGCTAGGTTCTGAGGTAGTTGCATACTTGAGATTTTTAAGTTCCTCTCCAGACTCAAAATTCTATGGCTTGTGTCTTGAGTGAAGAGTGTAGAATCACATAGTTGAGTGTACAATGAGAATATGTTCTCAAGTACCTTCTTCACTTTCTCAATTTTTGTAGCTAGTTCAACTTGTGTCAGTGCTATGTCACCAAATATCTTTTCATTTCCTTTCTCTTGAAATTTTCTTTCAAACCATTCCAATAGTTTGGCATTAGTGTCTTGGTCTTCATTGTTCACCTGTTCCACAATATCTGATAGTTGTTCCAATAGTAGCTTTAATTCTTTAGGTGCTGGCAAACTGAAAGCATCTAAGAAGATGTCTTTTATTTCTTGCAATTCTTGTCTCTATCTATACTTCTTTCTGAGTATTTCTTAATTTTTCTTCTTTTCCAAGGCTTGTTGCATTATGCCTATTCATTCTAGTGTTATGGTTGCATAATCATATTTAGGTATCACTATTTCTTCATCTAGAGTTGCATCTCCATAGTGAATTACCTTTGCAACCTTGGATGAAATTGAGCTTGGCGCTGAAATCTGCAGTGGTATAGCCTCTGCGCTTGGCTTCTAAATGACTTTTGTGAGAGTGCTAGATGTTGGTAGAGTTATCAATTCTTGAATGACCTCTTGCTCCTTCTCCTTTGGTATGTCCTTTTCTTCAGTTCTACCTTGATCAATCACAATTATTTGAGTTGCACCTTGTGTTTGTGCATCAAGTACAAAAGTATCTATTTGTCCTGTTTGTTCTTCTATAGTCTTCTCTTCTTCTGTTTGTCCTTGATCAATTATATCAACTCTAATAGTTATGTCAACCTTGGTAGATGTGTCAATTGATGTTTGTATCAAAGTTTGAGCACTAGTAGCTAAAGGAATGGTAGAAGGTGGTTCTTGTGTATTCACCTTATCCCTTGTAATGTCAGCTATTGCCTTCTGAAGTTCATCAACACTGACCAATATTGGATTTTCACACAATTTGGCCTATAGTGTGGATCGGTCAAGGATCTTCTTTAGGTCTTCTACAGTTAAAGGGTTGATGTTCTAAGTAGAGACATCAAAGACATCCTTAACAATTATAGCTTCTGTAGTTGTAGACATACTTGTGTCATGTGGAGGGTTCATGGTTGGCATTTGTGTGTCTTGCACACTCTGTTCTTCTTGCTACTCTTTAGTTATAGCCATGTCTTCTGTCTTCTTTTGTGTCTCCTCTACAACAGTATTATCCTTTTCAGTTTCTTCCTCCTTGTCTTCATCTTCATCTCCATTATTTCTCCCTTCAAATGGATCTTCTTCTCCTTCTTTAATTGTTGTCAATCCATAGATCAATTTCCACATTTGAGCGAATTTCTTCACAACATCTTCATGTTGTTTTGAATGATGTTGAATGCCTTGTAATTTGGTGCAAACTATCCACCATATTTCTTATTTTCTTTTACAATCTGCCCTTTTGACAACTCTAGCATGACCTAGGTTAGTGTGGTTTCTCTTATTTGTTTTCCCACGTTTAAACAATAATGCCACTTATTTTCAACAATAGTATACAGTTCCTTTGGCATTGTATTGTCTAATTCAAGTGGAGTGTTTTTGAACTTAGACATCATTGCATAAATTGAGTCTTCCACTTGGTTCTGGTCTTCTCTACCAAGCTTTTCAAAGTTAATACTTTTTAGACCTATCAAATTTGTATTGTTTCTAACATTTTCATAGATGTTATCAAAGATCAGATTTAGGTGGATGACTTACCACTTTAAACTGACTTGTGTCCTTTGATTTTGTCTTTTCATCATCAGTCTCTGGCTATGCAATGTATTAACCTACTTGACTGATAAAATTTATGAGAAATAACCCTAATTGCAAAGTCAAATAGTGGGTCTAAGATGGTATCAATGGTCATTCCTCGCTTATTCCATTTTGCACTTGTGTTCTTCTCGATTACCTCTTTTGAGTCACTTGGTAGGGTTTTTGACCAATCTAGGGTTGGATATCCAGTCACTCCATGGAAAATTCTTTTCAAAATTTTGATTGGTCAACCTTCCAACCACAAACATCCATCATGTAGTCTGCTTAGCACTATCTTGATCCATTCAATTTTGAACACCGTTGGAAAGCCTAGGGTACGGGTTAAACCCTTTCTCTTAACAATATCAAATTATTTCTTCAAAATGCCATTTTCACACAACTTATCATAAGCTTTCCTTATTTCCATGTCACCTATGCCTCCTACTTTGCAGTTGTAACATTTTCTTACATCTTGGACCATTATGACCTTAGGTGGAATCATGGATAATGCGCCTTATGGATCTTTTTTATAAGCAATATTTGGAATGGCTTTAAAATTTGGTTGTTTGACCTCATTACTGACTAATTGAACATCGAAAACTTCTTTATCCTTCACACTCTTTGAGCTAGAAACCATTTTTTCAAACTAGTGTTTTAACAAATTTAAATTGCGTAACTCAGCTTATGAAGAATAACTCAAAAAATTGATGAACTAGTGTTGGATCATCTCCAGGATCTTTGTAAATTCTTTGAACTAGATTGTGAATCACCTCTTTGCTTTGCTTGCTCTCGTTTGAATTCGTCATGACGAAAAAAGAGTGAAAAATCTATCATATACCCTTCAAAACTTCATATTTAATTTTTAATGCTTGTACAGCTGTAAACTTGGCATCTACGTGATTTCTATTTCACTCAGCATCTATAGAGATTTCCCTTACTTGGCAGCTACTATAGACTTAGCTCTAACTAACTTTGGTTAGTAGCTCGACACTCACTCGTATTTACTCAACATCTATTGAAAACTTTTCATGCTCAACAACAACATGAAAATTTGAAGTTTTAACCTTGAACTTTTCACACCAACTTGCATCTTTATTTATGCTAATACAATCTTTTTAGTGCTATTTTCTTTTGGAATTGATGTAAGATATATTACTTGAGTATCAGTCCCACATACCTCCTTTTGCTTAGTTTGATGAGGTGTGACCACTTGACCTATTAGGAGAAGTGGTCCCTCCATTTGATGTACTACATCCATGTCTCTTTTTCAATGTCTTGTTCATCTCTCTTCTGATGTGCTCAACATCTACCTTGCCTTTTCCTTTGTTGAGTTTAGAATTGGGTGTTTTTGAACTTGTTGGACAATGCTTGTTGATATGACTAGTCTTCAAATAGCTAAAACATGTGGTTTGGCTAACCATTTGTTATAGTTACCACTGAAGTGTGTCCTAATGCAATTCTCAAGGATATGTCCATATTCTTGACAATAGTGACAACTTTGTCTTGTGTTGTAATCCCAATTATAGGAGTGTCCATGACTTCTTACCTTAGTTGACTTGTTTGGTGACCACATAGATTATGATCTGCATTCAAAAGCTCTATGTCCATAATTCTAACAATTGTAGCAATAACCTTCAAATCTTGGTGCATGCATGGTTTTTGTTCTACATTCATGTGTCTGACGACCTTTCTTTTTGCACTTATGACAATGAGTCATATTCTTAGGCTTAGCATTTTGATTTGCATTCTTGCTCCTGCACACATTAGTGGTATGTCCTTTCTTACCACAATAACGACAGGTGGGTTTGGAGTTTTTACCTTTGTCATTCCTTTCTTCAGTAGTTTTGGATGATTCTCCTTCTTTAGTGCTTGTGTAGCCTAGTCCTGATGTATCATTGTTGGATCTAGGGAATTTTAGTAATTGCTCAAAGTACTTGATGGCTTCATTTGGCTTGTTGAAACTTTCAACAATCTCTCTTTCTCTTCTCAGGTCATTTTGCAGTTGTTCATTCTGCAACTTCAATGTAGTGATCTTAATGTCTTTGACATTCAACTCATGATGAGTATTCATCATCTAGCTTAGGGTATCGAATTACATGTTGGAGATTGTGGTAAGCTCAGTTGACTTCTCTTCCAATCCATTTGCTAGAGTTCTCTTGTCTTCTTCAATCATGACCTTGTCTTCTATAGCTCTCTTCTTCTGTTCAATTACCTCACATAACATCATGGCTTGGGATTCTTGTTCTAGCTTGAGATTTCTGATCTCCTCATCTTGTAATCTGTTCTTTTCCATCAGATCTGCAATTGCTACATCAAATTCATCTGAGTCTCCATTTGCAGATAGCTTGGTGATGTCGATCTCTTTGTATTGTGTGCGATTCTCTGCAATGGCTATCTCTTTCCTTCTCTTTAAGGATTTCCTTAACTCCTCTCTAGCCACATCCAGTGAAGGTAGAGTGAGATGGATCTCAATTCCTTGGTTCTCAATAATCTTTCCCAGTTTGTAGACTTCCATTTGAAGATTTTTTCTCTAAACTGTAAAGCTTCTCCTTTTGAGAACTTAGCTTTGATACCAATTGTTGGAATTACAGATGGGAAACATATACTTCTGAGAGGTGGGGGGGTGAATCAGAAGTTCAAACTTTGGCAACTAAAAAATTTCACCATTCATTAGATGCATATATAAACTAGAAATAACATGTATAGTAAATGCATCAAAACATGTAAGCACACATACACTTGACACCTGATATGATTACCCAAAAACCCTCCAAATGAGAAGGTAAAATTGGGGTGGGGATGATACCCACAAATCTTTACTCCTATAGCAATAAAGTGTCACCAATTATGATTATAATGAGTTGACATGAAACATGATCTGTCTTGTGAACTGCCTGCCCTATTAAAGGCTTACAAGGACTGTTAAGTCCCACCTTGTTAGAGGATTTTAACACCCTGTTAGAAGTGTGCCTGGGTAAAGGACTTTTGAACATTCACTTCAAATGTCACCATGTTAAAGGATTTTACAATGGCTATTGCATCAACCTTAGTCCAAAGGATTTTACCCTAACTGATACAATTGTTAGAGAGTACAATATAGTATTTGATCTGATACAACTTACAACTTTAACTTGCTAATTTCTGATCACAATTCTGTCCTTCTTGATCCTCTTTGATTTGATATATCAATGTTGTGTCTTCAATCCTCTGTTTTGGAAACTGATTCTACAATTCCTTTAAACTACTAAGTCACCTTGAATGTTCTCTAAATAATTCAATCACTCACCCCTTGATATCTTCCTTCTATCACTACTCTCTCGATTGTCTCCTCTATTCTTATGTTTGGGGCTTCATCTTCCTTATAAAGACTTTGGTGGCTTAGGGTTAGGTATGAATCTACGACTAAGATTCATCCATTTTGCCACTTAATTCTTCCTATTTTTTGATTGGCTGCATGTGATTGCATAGGAAATACAAATAGATCCGTCCTTATGTTTAAAAGCTTTGAGATCTATCCATAAATTGGCATAAAAATGATTTACCTAGTTGTTTGTGCCATTACCAACAACTATGTGTAATCTATGTTACTTAGCACTTGATGATACTGATGCTCGACACATATTGTAATTCTATTTCTGGATCGACACTTGAACTTGCTCGACATTAACTGTCTTGGTTGGCACTTGAATGACTTGGCATGGTCTATTAGCTCAACACTTGAGTGACTTAGCACTCATTGCAATTCGACATAGTCTATATTTGCATATTATACTCAGCTTGCATTACTAGTTCGGCATGAACTTAGTAAATGTCTTAAGTGTGTTGACACTCAATTGTCAAAACCAATATGAGATCAACAGTTCTATGATTTCTTACCCCATACTTGCATGTGTAAAGTGTACTTGTCTATTTTACTTTATGTTTGATGTTCTTGATGTGGTTGAGGGAGGGAGTTGTAGTCACCTACTAGTTGAGATCTACATGATGCACCACTTCCTGCCATTGCCTATTTAGTTTAGAATATGAGTATGTACATGTGTGCATTTTATGTAGATTGTAGGTACTAAGTATCTACTTCCCTGAATTGCCAGGATGAGCGTACTCTACCGCAATATCTCAATGGTATAAGTGGGGAGATAATTTTTGAGTCCAAATCCTAACCTTAAGCCAATTGTCCTAGAAAGTAGGACAAGTATCTGAGCTATTTACCTTCCAAATTCGTCAAGTGACGTAAATTCGTGATTTTGACCTTGGAGTTTGATTTTGTTCTTTGTCTCCAATTGAGTTGTCGTATTTGGTTTTGTGGGTCTGTTGTGATTTTTAGTTTATACTTGAATCAAATTAAAGGATACTTTAATGATTCAATTTAATGAAAATTTTATAAAGAAAATTCAATATTTAATTATATTTAACTAATTGAAATATTAATTAAATAAAAGAATTAAATTTAAAGATTTAATTAAAGTTCAATTTTTTGGCATAATTATATATATTTAATTTAATAATAATTATTTAGGGTTTTTATTTTAATAATAAACTCTAGATAATATTATTAGTTAAATTAATAAATATATTATTAAAAATGTCTCATGATTTAATAAAAGTAGAATTGATTTAATAAAGTTTATTTTAATTAAATTGTAAAAAAGTTGGTGCATGAAAATTAAAATATAATAAATTAATAAAGGAAAAAGGGTTTTGTGTGATTGCACAATCGAAGCCCTAATTTGGGGATAAACTCTTTATCGACAAATTAGAGTTCATTTCTTCACATAGGTTTTGAGGAGCTAATTTTCGAAAAGAGGTTTTCGAAAGAAGAGAAATTATTTTGTATGTTTTGTGTATTTGTTGTTTAACATCAGATCCAGGTAGGATCTCATGAGTTTTGTTCAGTAGTTCATTAGTGAAATAATATGTCTTCTCTACATCTGATTAAGATCATTTCAGATTATATTCCGGTTGAAACCCTTGTTTAAGATGAAATTGATTTTGGTTATTGTATTATCTGTGACTTAATCTGAAACCCTTGTCTAAGAAGAAATTGATTTCCATTATTGTATTGTCTTTGGTTTAATTTGAAACCCTTGTTGTGAATCTATTGGTTTACATTTTTTGGAAAGTTTTTGTTTTTAGTAAGTTTCTTTTTTTGGAAAGTTTCCATTTTTAGCAGGGTTCCATTTTAAGTAGTTTCCATTTTTTGCAAGTTTTTGTTTTGGGAAAGTTTTTCATTTTAGCAAGTTTTTATTTTTAGGAAGTCTCCATTTTTAGCAGGTTTCTATGTTTGGAAAGTTTATGTTTTTAGCAAGTTTCTATTTTTAAAAAGTTTCCATTTTTAGCAAGTTTCTATTTTTAGAAAGTTTCCATTTTAAACAAGTTTCTATTTTTGGAAAGTTTTTGGTTTTAACATATTTCCATTTTTTGAAAGTTTCTATTTTTAGCAAGTTTCTATTTTTGGAAAGTTTCCATTTTTGGCTTCTATTTTTGAAAAATTTCCATTTTTAGCAGGTTTCCATTTTTAGAAAGTTTATGTTTTTAGAAGGTTTCCATTCTTGGAATGTTTCCATTTTTAGCAAGTTTCTATTTCGAGAAAGTTTTTCCAAAATTGAATAAATATAAAATTATTCTGGTAATAATTTTAATAAGTATTGTTAAAATTTTAAATTTAGTTATTTGAAATTTTGATTCATTACTTTATTATTTAAATATAATTCTAAAGTAAATTAAAAATCAAAGAAATTAATTGGGGGTATTATTTTTTTCTTTTATAAGCTTGGATGTGCTTATATGGTTCAGATATATGAAAATGATTTGTAATACTAGGGAAATTTTATTTTTCAAAAACTTTCGTAATTATAGTACTTTGAGAAGAAAAAAATGTGTACCCTGATTGTAATAAAAAAACTCTATAAACTATAATACTTGGAAACAAGAACTGAAACCCTATTTGTACACTGAACTCTTATATTTTAAGAAAACCTAACAAACTATGAAAACAAATGTTTAAAAGACTCTAATGAGATGTGCGTGGTTTTATATTTGGCATTTTATGTTTAAATGATCTTTTATGATTTTTTGAGAGTTGAGACTTGTATGGATTCGAGAACGTTAGCAAACTTGTGACTTGAAAATAAAATTAAAACTTGAAAACTTTTAGTAAAATTTAAACTATAGTGTTTTTAAAACCAAATGAGTTATAAAAGTTGCATTGTTTTGTGCATTATATGATGTGTGGTTTACTGTTGGGTTTCGGGTTTGACTTAGTGCTTTGACCAGTCAAGATGTTTACTAAAGGCTTAGGGGTTTGTCATGTGATGTCATGATGATGTTTTATATATGATCTTTTATACCCGCCCATGGTGATGTGTCATGCATTTTCTATGATGAGTTGGTTTAGATGTTTGTGGTGCTTTCCAGTTTCTTGTGTAGAACTGAGGTGAATAGTGTGACTTTTATGATGTAACCTTTGAGTTTTTTATTAGTTTTCTTTTGGATGCTTTCTAGTTGCTTGTATAGAACTAAGGTGATTATTGTGATTTGTATTGTGGTATTTTTCAATTGCTTGCATAGAACTGAGGTGATGCTATGTTTTTATGTTTAGGTACTTTCCAATTACTTATAAAGAACTAAGGTGATTACTGTATTTTATCTATAGGTGCTTTCTAGTCGCTTGTTAATGGCTGAGGTGAAAACTATGATTCTATGAGTTGTACTTTTATGAGTCTAGGGTAGGTAATCTATGTGTTCATTAGGAAGTGGCTTGCAATGGAGGCTGGAGCCCAGAGTGGCTACCTAGGTAACCCATTGTAAGTTGTTTCAATAAGTGATAACATTTCATTAAATGGGTTTTAAAATGAATTAATAAGAGTCATTGTTTTTCCTCACCCATGCCTTGAGTGCTAGGACAAGCTAGGATTGGAGTAGAGAGGATGCTTGGTTGCGACCTTTCTTTGTTAGTATGTCTTGTCTGTACGAAAGGATGCTGGTGCCTGATAGAGACACCTAGGATAACCTTAGAGTTGGCTCATGCAATGACACTTGCCCACTTACATAGTAGATTTTCTACGTGTCTTTGTTTCTGTTGGTGTAATTAAATATTTACTAATTACACTTTACTTAAGTTTACTTAGATTAATGAATTATTTTATTATTTATTAGTTAGACACCTTGGAGTATGCATACTCATATGAGTTGTGTTGTCTACAACACAAGAATTTGCATAATCAATTGAGTTGTCATGTAGACAACACAGTTGTTTGCACTCTAATTAAGCATATGGTGTCTACAACATCTTTTTATGTGACACACCTATGTTAAGCTTATCCTCTCATCATCACACTAACTTATGTGCTCAATGGAGGATAATCCACTTCTGGTGGATGTGTGCTTAGTTGAGTCTTATCTCTTTGTTGACTCCTAGTCATTCTAGAGGCCTTTATATTCAGGCACTCCTAGTGTGTAGGTACATCAATTCAATTTCATATTGTTATTTTTATCATACTTTATTGGTCCATATTGTGCTAGTGCTTGAGCTTCTTGATCTTGAGTGATTTTTTCCTAAGGCAAATTCTTACATGGTATTAGAGCAAAGGGAATTTATCTTCACATAGCCATTGGAGACCATTTTTGCTTCACCTCTTGGAGGATCTCAATTTAGATCCAGAGTATCGCAATCATTAGGAGTGTCTAGAGCCAAAGTAGACCTCATCATTCAGTCTAAAGCGTCGATTCGATGAATTTTGACTATAATTTTGCCTACCCTAGGCCATAGTCTAATTTGAGGCAACATTGTTTTGCCAACCAGAACCCGAAGGCCTGATTTGCAAAATTTGGTATGATTATTTTTTCAGATCTATTCAATTGATTTTTGAATTTATATTTATTACATTTGTTTCTCTGCAAATTTTTTCGGACTTGAACATTTTGTGTTTTCGGATCTAAGTATTTTATTCAATTTTTTTTTGGCCTATTAGACTTGTAGAGAAGCATTTTTTTTGTAGACTAACCGAGTGGTCAAATCTCGGTGCCCGCAAAATATTCCTTTGCAATTTTGATATATTCCATTTATAGTTTGGTGGCTTCAAATACAACTAACATTTCCAAATTCTTGCAACAACATCACATCATTGGCCGCAACATAAGTGACAAAGATAGTGGTTTAACCTCTGGCAGATCACAATCTGCATTACCTCTTATGGGTGCTTGGTTTTAAACCCAGCGACATTCACCATTTTGGTGATTGTGGGATTAAAAATCCCACATCCACTGTGTCGGCTTTCAAAACCTAGTGACTACTGCTTCTCCTGCCTCCAATGTTGGTGACCTCTCTCACTAGATTCCCTACTCTGGCCACTTCGTAGTTCCATTGGCCCCTTCTTCTGATGCTGCCACGCGGCATTCTCTACACCCCTCCATGTGGCATGATAGCATTTGTAGAGCCTAGTTAGCTTTTATGCATGATAGCGCCACGTCAAATCTAGCTTAGCAGTTCGTATTGTACAAACTAACCAATCAACATCTATACTTGCCACTTCATTAGGATGAGTTTTTTTTTTGCTAACATTAGCATTTGAGTGTCTTAAAATTGATGATCATTTGACCATCATCAGAAGGCCAAATTGCACTACTGTGAAGACCATTTGGACATCAAATTTAACCTAGTGTTTTGTTGATCAGACCTTTCTCCATATGCAATTTTGATTTGACAATCCAACTTCGAGAGGCCATATCTTAGTCATCTAGACTCCAAATTAGGTGCAATTTTTTTAAATTTTGGCTAGAATTTCTTGAAATTTTCAATGGTGCTATTATTTTTTGGTTTTGTTCCATGGATTTGTCATAAATTTCAATTTTTGGTGATTGTACCTATACGGGCTCATCTGGACACATTTTTAGGTTCTATTTTTTTGAAAGTGTATAATTTTTTGTCTACTTTCCAGATCTGCAATCATATTATAGGCTTGTGTGGACAGAAATACCACTTTCAAAAATAGGTCCTTTTTTGCATTGTATTGCTTTGATTATGCTTCAAAATTGTTGAATATCTGAGCTATATTGCTAAGTACTAGATTTGAACTCCAAAAGGAGGTTGTAAACAATAAAATCAAAAGCCCACTTTTGTCCATTTGACAAGTGACCTATTGTACACGTGTTAGTAAATAGATTTGTCCTTCAGATAGAAATGCAAACAATGACTCAATATGTTTTCAAATGAAGAACAAAATGTACTAACAATTGGATAGATTATCATTTCATTGATGATATTCCTTTGAATTGAGATGTACATCTCCCTCATAAAAGATATTCAATGAATGTGATATCTGGTTGTCTCTTTAACTTGAAGACACAAAAGAATTTCTAACATCCGTCCATCAACATGAGGTGAATGTGATTACTAGATTTATGAATAAAGAAGGAAGACAAATAAATAACCCTATGATTGCTTATTCAACTTTCCACATTACAGAAGAGTTAAGAGGGGTTACAGATATCCTTATGCAAAAATGTGAGTACATGAACCATAAGATTACATACATCACAAATCTAGTGTAATAAACATAACTCTACCTAAAATAGGAAATAAAAGACCATAAGATTTTTTAAACTAGAAATACGAGTATATAGACCATAGGATCAAACACACACATATCCTCTTTATTTTAGAAACATAATAGAATAACAATAGTATAATTCCATCCCTCCATTACAACCAAATTGCAAAACCAATCTCTCTTTCCTTCTACAAATAGAAAATATTCTTCTCCCTCTTTTTATAGCTATAAAAGCTACACAACTCTAGAATTGAAAAAAGAAGAAGAACCCCTTTACAATAGAAACTCCTCCTTTTAAAGATTTAAACCTAGTCATTGCTAACTGCCCTAACTTCCTTTTATTTAAAACTATTCCCCAATAGTTTCTTCCCATACAGTTTTTTCACAAATGTCTCATGTTAAAATAATAATTAATTCTTTAAAAGAATTAATTATTTTAAATTCTTCGTTCACCTTATCTTACCCCCCATTAATTGACCAGATTTATCTCTTTTCCCATTACAATAGTAATTAATCCTTATAGAATTAATTCTTTGAGAGATTTATTTAGGTTAATTTGATATTAAATTATTTTGCATTTGAATATTTGAATATTTAATTCTTTCAAGAATTAAATACCGTATAATGCAAAATAATTTATAAATGATTTTTTTAAAATCTTACCTTTTATATTTTCTCACATTGTTGAATGGGAGGGAAAGATTTAGGGTTTTGAAACCTTAGGTAACAACACACACTACATATAAAGTGCCAAAAGCATCATTTTTTGGGGAAGTTCTTTGATTGAGTGAATAGGGGCGGTGTTTCTTGTGTTCTTGTGTCTCTCTTTCTCTCTTGTGCTCTTTTAATTTTTTGCATCATGGGTTCACCTAAAACTCCACTTCTAACTTCACACAATTATACTACATGGAAAGATATTGTATGGAGTAGACTAATGGAAAAAGGTTTAAATCTATATGTTGATGGTACAATTGTAAAATCCACTGATGCTAGTGCACAAGTTGATTGGAAAGTTAAAGACAACTAAGCTTTAAGAATTATTAGGAGTTGTGTTCATAGAGATCTCTTCTTCCACATTTCCAGCTTTAAGGATGCCAAGGGTGCTTGGGAAAACTTGAAGGGTTGTATGGTAAGGTGGATGAGTAAAAGGGATTCCAAATTGAGGATTATCTACTTCTCTTGGATCGTAAGAATTTTGACCCAGTTCAAGACTATGTCAACAAAGCCAATGAGTTGAGAGCACTACTTAAGGATTGTGGTAATCCCATGAAGGATGATAGATTGATTCATCACATCTTGAAGAGGCTACCTTTAGAGTATGCATCTTTTGTTTTGAGTTACAACACTCATAGGTTGACCATGGGAAGTTCCTTCACTAAGCTTCCATTTGATGCATTTGCAGAAATGTTGATGTTGGAACAATCAAAGTTGATAGATATGGGAATTCTAAAGTTATCAAATTGCAAGGCTTTGGTGGCTAGTATCAAGGTGGAAAAGGTGCCACCAAAAGCAAGAAAAAGAAATGGAAGCCAAAATCACAATCAAAGACACGACAATCTTCCTTCTTACAACAAGGCAATTCTTCTTCCAACAAGAAGGGAAAAAAAAACAAGAAGGATAAACTGAATCATGATGAGCATCATTTCAAGACTAAGAGAATAGATGAATTGGAAAATTTACTTAGGAATAACAAAATCAATGTGCCAAATGCTTCCAAGGATTCAACTCCTCTTCAAAGGAAAATGGGCAATCATTTCTGACAAGTTCAAGTTCTTTAGGGGAATGGATTCTTGACTCAGGTGGCTCATATCATATGGATTCTTCAAAAGGACACTTTTCTTCATTGAAGAAGTCTAAGGTACCTCACATCCTTGTAGGTAATGATACACAAGTGGAAGTTGAGGGTAAAGGACAAGTTGAGATGGAAAATGGAGAGTTCAAAGATGTTCTCTATGTTCCTAACCTTAGCATTGTTCTCCTTTCAATTTACCAAATCACTCACTATGGAGGTGGCAATAAAGTTGAGTTCCTTCTTAATTCAGTAATGGTACACAATCTTAAGGATGATTCATTGGTTGTAGTGGGTAAACTCAATCATAGTATGAGGTTTTATTCTTTCTCCAACTTTGTGCCTAAGTCTCCTTCACATGCCTTGTTGACACATTCTCAATCACAAAGCAAATTATGGCATGAGTGGTATGGACATCTTGCCTTCCACTATCTTCATCAAATTGGCTCAAAAAATATGGTCAAAGGTCTACCTCTAATTAAATTTTTTACAGGTGAATGTTCAAATTGTTCAATGGATATGCATCCAGAAGAGAAGTTTGACAAAGGGAAGTCTTGGAGAGCACTAGTTGTTCTTGAGTTAGTTCACATTGTTCTAGCAGGTCCTTTTGCAGTGACATCAGTTAGCAAGGGTCTCTATGTCCTCACTTTCATTGATGAATTTTCATGATACACATGGGTCTACTATCTTGATCACAAGAATGAAGTGTTTGATAAGTTTCTAGCCTTCAAGAGTCATGTTGAGAAGCAATTAGGTAAGGCCATCAAGGTTATTCGTATGGATAATGAAAGTAGATATGTGAACTCAAGACTTAGAGACTTTTGTGAACTTGAGGGTATTCATCTTCAGAGTCCAATAACATTTAGTCCACAAAAGACAAGTGTTGTAGCAATGAGGATTAGAACTCTTAAGTTAATGGCAAGTTTCATGATTCAAGCCAAGTCTCTTGATCCATCACTTGAAGTCGAAGCTATAATCAGTGCCAATCACATACTTAATAGGTCTCCTCATAATGTCTTAGATGGAATGACTCCTTTTGAGGTATGGTGCAGAAGAAAACTAGTTGTGAAAGACTTCAGATTTTTTGGTTGTCCAACATAGGCAAACATATCTTTAAGGGAATGCAAGGCACTACCACCAAGGCCTTGTACTTTCATTAGATATGACAAAAGTGTTAAGGCACATGGACTTATGGATCCTGAGACTCCTGAGATATTCATAGAGAGGAATGTTCACTTTGAGGAAAGTTCACCTAGCTTATCCTCTAATCCTCTCCATACCTCATACATTGTGCATGGAAACTGATAGTGATAGTAGTGATAGTGATTCAATAGGTTTAGATATGAGGGATCCTTTTGATAGATGCAAGATGAGGTCACAATATCAGCACTTTCCACATGCATACATTGCTACAGTGATAGGTTGATGTAATTTAGTATAGTTGGGTACACCTTGTCTTCTAGTTCCAACATCAGGGGATGACTACTTGATAGACATTTTAGGTTTGTTTGTGGAGTCTTGCATAGTAAATTTTGGAGACATTATTGATGATTTACATCTTCTCTTTGATGATGAAAATCCTTCTTCAGTTGTTGTGAGGGAACACTCTGAGCCTCTTGTCCATTCTCTAGTACATGATTAGTCTTACAAGGTTGATATGATTGTGGATCCTTATGTACATCAGTTGCAAGAGGTCTCTTTATATATTTGGGATATGTTCTACATCCATACTTGCTAGATCTAAACTTTTTCTTTTCAATAGTATTGGAAGGGGCAACCATTAGTATTGATACATGGATAGTTGAACAGTTTTCAGAGACACCATTCATCATCATAATTCTTTCTACACATTGGGAAAGCATCTACTATGTACCTATGGAATTGTTTCTTCCTAAGGGGAGAAACATTATTCAATAGTCATGGATTAGCCTCTACATTGGTGCATCTATCACTGACAGGCATTTTACATTGTGGGGTGGGGGTGGGGGACTTTTTCCTCTTATGGGGTTGTGTCATTCTCATACTTCTCTATTGTATATACATGATGTATGTTGTAATTGGGGGGGAGGGGGGGTTCTTGATTACTCCATCCATCCACGCATCTGGTTTTTTCATCTCTCTTTTTGGGGGAGGGTTTTTTCAATGAGGTTTTCCCTCTTTCTCTATTTTTAGAGAGATTGAATTATATTTTGTGAATGGGTAACTAAAATGGCCTAGTAGCTGGGACCCATCATGCATTTTCATCTAGCTTTTGTGAGCTTAAGTGCATTCCCCTAAGTTGCACTTAAGGAGGGGTGTTGGTGTAATTAAGTATTTACTAATTACACTTTACTTAATTTTACTTAGATTAATGCATTATTTTATTATTTATTACATAGACACCTTGGAGTATGCATACTGATATGAGTGGTCTTGTCTGCAACACATGAGTTTGCATAATCAAATGACTTGTCACGTAGACAACATAGTTGTTCACACTCTAATTAAGCACATGGTGTCTACAACATATTTTTATGTGACACACCTATTCTAAGATTATCTTCTCATCATCACACTAACTTCTATGCTCAATGGAGGATAATCCACTTCTGGTGGATGTCTGCTTAGTTGTGAGTCTTATAATCTCTTTGCTCACTCCTAGTCATTCTAGAGGCCTTTATATTCATGCACTCCTACTATGTATGTACATCAATTCAATTTCATATTGTTATTCTGATCATACTTTATTGGTCATATTGTTCTAGTGCTTGAGCTTCTTGATCTTGGGTGATTTTGCCCTAAGGAAAATTCTTACAATTTTCTCTGGGATTTGTTGACACTTGTGTCTTAGTACCCTCTGAGATAGTTTTCTTTTAGGTGATTCCTTGACCTAGATTTTGGTTATGACTTGTGTTTTAATATTTTTATGGGACTTAAGTCTATCTCCTCAGTAGGGTTGGAGTGAGTCATTTATGCTGTATGAGTTAGGGTGATAATGCATTTTTCTTTTACCATTGAGATCTGATAGTTTGATGTCGTTGTTGGAGTTCTTAGTTCTATATTACCTTTCATTATGTTCTTGTGTACTATGATGGATGGTTATACTCTAATTGTATTGTATTTACTTTCATAAATCTTACAAGATGATGTAATCTATTTTATGATGTATATTCTTTCAGCCTTTCATACCCTGTGACTTGTACATTAGATGATTGTGCATTTTGATTATTGCCAAGTGGCATCTTGTAATTATATATTATATAAATGGATTCATGCTTGTAGTTATTCTTTGATGTATTTGTTATATATTGGATTTAGTATTAATTAAACTCAAATCTAATTAAATGTCATGAGACCCTTAAGAGATGTAATTTTTTTATGACGGCTGTATGCATGTGAGTTATTGCTTCCGCTATATTATCTATTGATGTTATTGTCTTTCAAAAAAATTGTTTGGCAAACTTAGTGAAACTTTAAGTTAATTTCTTTTGGGTTCCCTGGCGGGGTGTTACACTTAGGAACCTCATAGCTATCTCCTAGCACACCAAGAATCCAAACTTTCAAGGCTCTACTCCTTTAACTTCACATCAAGCCTACATTCTACTTGCATATTTAACCTAATATCCTAGGGCTTCTAGGAATGACACTAGTTTGACTCGGCATGATCATGGTGTTGAGATCTTATTGAAAAGATCATTTCTAAGAGAGATTATTGAAAGAGGGAGATTTTTGAAGAATACTATGTGCTTAAATCATTTTTTTGTCACTGATGTCAAACTTGCTATTTGTTGGTAAGATAATTGCTTATAAGATTCAAGTACTGTCACTAAGTTGATTGATGAAGAGGATTTGGTCAATAAGAGGTAATAATAGCACCTAGAGGAAATGTTGATTTATGATTATGAAATGAAGTATAAGGATTAGTTAAGATTGTGATAACATGATGTATTGATAATCTACTTAAGGTTACAAAGGCTAGTTACACTTAGAAACTTTAGAAGAACAAGTTACACAAAGTTTGTCTGCCAAGCTTGACCAAGTGGATAGTAGGTGCTGAGAAAAGTCAGTGCAAGCCGAGTAGAAAGTCAGTTGGAGCCAAGTAAAATAAAATTCTAATGTATGTTGAGAAAAATAGTTGATGATGAGTAAAGTTTAGTTGATGCCAAGCATTAGTAAACTTGAATTGATTCCGTGCAACATAGTATGTGCCGAGCATTAGAAGGTTGATAATGCCGAGCTGCTACGTTATTTGAAAGATCAAAGATTCACTAAATCTAAGCTAACAAGTTTTTTTTCTTAAATTTTGTGAACCAAGAGGAAGATAAGGATGATAAGTTGGTGGCACAAAATTTGACGTAAACTATTTTTAGACAAATTCAAATGGATTCTAGAAGAAGTTTCTAGAAGAAAGATGGAATATGGAATAGATACATTGTATCCTATCTAATCTGTCCAAACCCTAAAATGGACAATGGAAAATAAGTAAAAAAGTATCTTAATTTCCTATTTATAAGAATATCTGGTCATAAAGGAAAGAGAGAGGAGAGAGTCATGTGCAAGAACCTAAGGGAGACAACAAGTCAAGGGTTTTTTTTCATTACGTGACCTAAGAGAAGAGTCTACAATGGCATGCTAAACAAGAAGGTTTAAGGAGATTAATGCTTGAAGGGTGAACAATCTATCAGAGCTACAATGTATAAAGGCCAAGTAGAATTGAGGATTGAATAGAGATCTATAATATGCAAGAAAAGTTGTAAGTTGTATTAGATCAAAGCTCTACTGTTACTCTCTAATAATTGTATTAGTCTAGGGTAAATCCTTTGGATTAAGGTTGACATAATAATCATTTATAAATTCTTTAACTGGGTGCTATTCTAAGTGAATGGCCTAATGTTCCATAAGAAGGCTCACTCCTAATAGGGTAATTGAAATCCTTTAATAGGATCACATTTAATAGTGTGTATTGTAACCTTTAACAGAGTTGGCCTTTCACAGGGCATCACTTTAGAAGAGTGAAAAAGAGTAGCATGTTATTGGTGGTTTTTCCCAAATTGAGTTCGCACATAAATCATTGTGTCAAATGTGTTGATGAATCTATTATGTTTCATGCTTTGCATTTTTGCAAGTTGATTTGACAGTAATCTACAAGTTTTAGTGATTGCATTATCCTATGGATTCATGCATGAGTATGAATGTTTTATGGGTTCACTAAGTTGTGAAAAGTTTTATTTATACATCTAGACCTTGAATAACTGATTCACCCCCCTCTTAGTTATTCTAAAGAATTCCAACAATTGGTATCGGAGCTATTTGCTTAAGAGGACTAGTTCGAAGGTACTAGAAGCACAAAGATCAAGATGTCAAAAAGAGATGTACCCAAGCTTAATAGAGATAACTTTCCTGCATGGAAAAGTTTGATGAAGCTAGCCCTTGGAGGACTTGGAGATCATGCACAATCTACCATCTTAGTGAAGCATGTTGATCCAACTAGTACCCTAACTACTGAAGACATGAAGAAGAAGAAATAACATAATCAAGCGATGTTGGAGATTGCCTCTACCCTACGTTATGTCGAATTTGATGATATCAAAGGCTATGACACTGCAAAAAAATGTGGGATGCCCCACACACTATCTATGGAGGAGAAAAATATATTCAAAGAGCCAAATCTAAGAGTCTTAGAGGTAAGTTTGATGATATGAGAATGGAAGAAGGTGAGAATATTGCTAAATATGTTGCTAGGATAAAAGAAGTTGTCAATGCTATAAAAGGAGCTACTGGCCAAATAGATGATGATACTATGCCCAGTAAATTCTTGAGAAATATTGCCTATTTATGCTATTAGAGTTTCTACAATTCAAGAATTGTGGTGCATTCTAGGAAATGATCTAACTCTTGAAGGTTTGGTAGGTAGACTCATTGCTTTTGAGAAATCTAACTATGCCAATTACAAACCCGAGAGTCTTGAATTTGCTTTCAAAGCTAAGTTTTTATTGAAGAATTTTAATTAGAAGAAGTAGAAGAAAAAGAGAAAGATAAAATATGTGTCTAGTGACAGTGATATAGATGAGGAAGATGTTGAACAACTGGAAGCACTATTGGAAAGAAGATTCCACAAAGGTAAAGACAAGTTCAAAGGTAAGTTACGTATCATTTGTTTCAATTGCAATGAGATTGGTCATATTGCTAATAGATGTCCAGAGAAGAAGAACTACAGAGGTGGTGACAAGTACAAAAATAGAAGAGAAGGTGACAACAAAGATTACAAAGATAAAGGCAAGAAGTCATGCTACATTGCTGAATAGGAAACAAGGGATGATTCTGATGAACATGATGATGAAGTGGTTTATGTTGCAATGAAGGACGAATCTGATGAAGATGAGGTAACTACACTTGTGATTTGTGTGAACAAAAATGATAGATGGATCATTGACAGTGGATGCTCACATCATATGACTGGAGATAAAAGTAAGTTCATTAACTTAAATTGTTATGATGGAAATAGTGTAAGATTTGGTAATGATGCACCATATTTGATAAAGGGAAAAGGTTCTATCAAAGTCACAGATAAGATTTCATGTGACAATGCTTACTATGTTGAAGGACTAAACTATAATTTGTTGAGTGTGTCATAACTGAATAATTTGGGATGCAAGGTTGAATTTGAAAACAAGATTGCCAAGATATATGACACAAATGAGAAACTAATTAGAAAAGGTGATTAAACTAGAAGTAATCTATTCTATCTTGATATAGAGGATGCTACTTGTCTTCTTGTAAAATTTGATGATGTATGGCTATGGCACAAAAGATTATGTCATGTTAATTTTGATAACTTAGTTAGTATTAGAAACATGAAGAAAGTTAGAGGATTACCTGAGTTAAAGAAACATAATAATGTAACGTGTAAACAATATTAGCTAGGCAAAATGACAAATTCAACTTTTAAGAGTAAAAATTATACTTCTAATGAAATACTAGAGGTTGTTCACATTGAATTGTGTGACCAATTGAAGTGCAAAGCTACAAGGGAGAGAAGTACATAATGTTATTTGTTGATGATTATTCTAGAATGGTGACATGCATGTTTCTGAAATAGAAATTTGATGCTTTTTAAATATTTAAGTGGTACTTAGCAAGAGTTGAGAAGGAAACAAACAAAAGTCTAAAATGTTTGAGATCTGATAGAGGAGGAGAATTCACATCAAATGAGTTTGAGATGTTCTGTAATGATAGAGGAATTAAAAGACAAACATCTGCACCCAGAACTCCTCCACAAAATGGGATTTCTGAAAGAAGAAATAGGTCTATAATGGATCATGCTAGAATACTCATGATGAAGAAAAATGTTGCTCTGAAGTGCTAGAGAGAAGGTATAAGCACAACTGTCTATACCTTGAACTGTGTGCAAGTCAAGAAAAGGTACTCATTTAACACCTTTTGAACTATGGTATGGATACTCACCCAATGCAAAATACATTAAGGTATTTGGAAGCAAATGTTACATTCTTAAAGATTCTAGGAATGGTAAGTTTGATGCAAAAAGTGAAGAAGGTATATTCCTTGGCTACTCCACAAGAAGTAAAGCTTATAAGTGTTTGAATAGTAACACTAACAAAATTGTGAAAAGTGCAAATGTGAACTTTGATGATTATATAGAAGTACATGAGGATGAACCTATGAAAAGGTCAAAAGAATACAAATCATTTGTATACTTTTATGAAAGGAATGCCTACTGAAGAAGATGCTACAAATCAAGTTACAAATCAACAGCAAGTTATAGTGACTATTGAGTCACATCCTATTAGTGCCAAGTTGCATTCAAAAACCAAGTTGCATTCAGATGTCGAGTTATAGAATGAAGTAGATGCACATTCTAATTCTAAAGTTAGTGTACATGAAAGAGATGCTAAGATACCTGATAGAGATGCACATAGTGATTTTGAAGCTAAAATACAAAATGTAGAAAAAAGATCTAAGCCAAGATTGTCCAAATATGTTAAAATACATCATCCTACTACTCAAATCATTAGAGATAAAGATGCAATACCAATGAAAAGAAACAAATTAAGAAGTGAATCATGCTTGTTGAGCATGAAAGAGCCCAAATCAGTAAAAGATGTTGATTGGTATAAAGCCATGGAATAAGAGATTGAACAAATTGAGAAGAACAAAATATGGAGTCTATTTCCTAGACTAGAAGACAAAAATGTGATTGGTACCAAGTGGGTATTTAGAAACAAGCTAGATTAAAATGGCGAAGTCACAAGGAACAAATCAAGATTAGTTTGCAAGGGATATGCACAAGAAGGAATTGACTATGGAGAGACATTTTCACCTATTGCTAGATTAAAAGGAGTAAGAACTCTACTTGCTTATGCTGCATACAAAGGTTTCCAAGTTTATCAAACATATGTTAAATTTACATTTCTAAATGGCATATTAGAGAAAGAAATTTACATAGAACAAATAGAAGGTTTTGTTGATGTTAACAATAAAAACATGGTATGTAGACCACACAAAGCTCTATATGGTTTGAAACAAGCACTGAGAGCATGGTATGAGAGACTTCATAAGTATCTTGTGAAGATTGGATTTGAAAGGACTAATGATTACAACAATCTGTACATAAAAATAGAAAAAGGAAAAAGTATTTTTTTATCTGAAACATTTGTTGATGGTATAATATTTGAAGGTCAAAATGCTTTATGTAAGGATTTTGCAAATCAAATGAAGCATGAATTTGAAATGTCTATGTTTGGAGAGATCAATTTTTTTGTGGGATTGCAAGTATATCAGCTGAAACATGGTATATACATCACTCAGTCAAAGTATGTCAAGAAAATATTGAAAACTTTTGGATTGGAGGATTCTAAACTAGTAATTACACCTATGGTGATAGGACACTAGTTGTCAAAGAATGATGATTATGTTGAAGTGAACCAAATAATGTATAGGTCTATGATTGACAAATTGCAATATGTTGTATATAGCAGACCTAATATTGCATTATCTATAGGGATAGTTGCAAAATTCTTTGCAAATCTTAGAGAGAATCATTTAATGGCTGTAAAGAGTTTGAATTGAGAGCCTACACTGATGCTAACTAGGCTAGAAACATAGATGATAGAAAAAAAACCAGTGGAGGAGGATTTTTCTTAGGCAAGAGACTAGTTACATGGACTAGTAAGAAACAAAGTTGCACTTCACATTCTACTACTGAAGTTGAATATATTGCTGCTGATGTAAATTGCAAAAACATTGTATGGATCAAGTAGCTACTTAGAGGAATGAAGGAAGAGATCACAGAACCAGTGATACTTTATTGTGATAATACAAGTGCTATCAATATATCAAAGAATTTAGTGATGCATACAAAGACAAAGCACATTGCAATCAAGTATCATTACTTGAGAGAGTTAGTTCAAGATAAAGAGGTGAAGATGAAATATATTAACTCAAAGGAGTAAATTGCTCATATCTTCACAAAACCATTATCTAAGGAGGCTCATGAGTATCTAAGAGGTAAATTAGGGGTAATACCCCTATCAAAGGCTATCTAAGTAACAAGAGGACTTCCCTACATCAAACAAGCTGATATTCATATGTTACACATTGATGTAGAGGACCTTACTTTGGGAGCTACCTGAAGTAATTAAACTACTAAAACTTTGAGATAGTCACAAGCAAGGTGACAGAGGGAGAAACTGAAGAAACTGCAAAAGCCTATATCTTCATGTTAAGATGAAAAGATGACATGTCTTTGGCATTGTTGTCAAAGAGGGAGATATTCTACTAATCAAGAGCCAATAAAGATAGAGAGATATTCAACTGATCATAAAGGAGAAAAGAACATTATATTGATCATCATCAGAGAAAGTATATTAGAGGAAGATATTAAGAGATTGTTATCAACGAGCTAGAGAATGTTATTGATCTTAGAGGGAGATAATTGCTGATGTTGTTGATCAAAAGAAAACACATGTATGATGAGGGAGAAATCCTAATCCACCTAGTAAGAGGGAGATACAAGAAGGAACTCAGAGGGAGTTATATGGAGTTTTCTAACCTAGTCAGAGGATGAAAGTTGTTGACAGAGGGATAAATTTTGATGCAAGTTTTCTTTTTGGTATTGTCTTATTGTTTTAACCTAGTCAATTGAGTTGAACAAGATGTTCATCATTTGATTGACTTAGTTGATTAGTTTGGTTTGCCATCAATGCTAAAGAGGGAGATTATTGAGATTTGATTGAAAAGATCATTGCTGAGAGAGATTACTGAAAGAGGGAGATTGTTGAACAAGACTATGTGTTTCAGTCATTGTTTTGTTATTGATGTTAGACTTGCTATTTGCTGGTAAGACAATTGCTTATAAGATTCAAGTACTATCACTAAGTTGATTGATGAAGAGGATTTGATCAATAAGAGGTAACAATAGAACCTAGAGGAAAGGTTGAGTTATGATTATGTAATGAAGTACAAGGATCCGTTAAGACAATGATAACATGATGTATTGATAATCTACTCAAGGTTACAAAGGCTGGTTACACTTAGAAACTTTAGAAGAATAAGTTACACAAAGTTTGTCTACCAAGCTTGACCAAGTGGATAGTAGTTGTTGAGCAAAGTCAGTGCAAGCCGAGTAGAAAGTTAGTTGGAGTCAAGTAAAAGAAAATTCTAGTGGATGTCAAGAAAAAAAGTTGATGGCAAGTAAAGTTTAGTTGATGTTGAGCATCAATAAACTTTAGTTGATGCTGAGCAATTCAATATGTTCCAAGCATCAAAAGATTGATAATGCTAAGCTGCTACATTATTTAAAAGATCAAAGATTTGCTAAATATGAGCTAACAAGTTTGTTTTCTTGAATTTTTTGAATCGAGAGGAAGATAAGGATGATGAGCTAGTGGCACATAATTTGAGGTAAAATTTTTTTAGGAAAATTCAAATGGATTCTAGAAGAAAGATGGAATATGGGGTAGATACATTGTATCTTACCTAATCTGCCCAAAACCTAAAATGAACAATGGAAAATAAGTAGAAAAGTATCTTAATTTCCTATTTATAGGAATGTCTAGTCATGGTGCAAAGAGAGAGAAGAGAGTCATTTGCAAGAACCTAAGGGAGACAAGGAGTCAAGGGTTTTGCTTCATCAAGTGACCTTAGAGAAGAGTTTGCAATGACATGCTAAGCAAGAAGGCTTAATGAGGTTAATGCTTGAAGGATGAACAAGCTATCAAAGTTGAAAAGTATAAAGGTCAAGTAGAATTGATGACTGAATAGAGATCTATAATTTGCAAGAAAAGTTGTAAGTTGTACCAGATCAAAGTTGTATTGTTACTCTCTAACAATTGTATTAGTCTAGGATAAATCCTTTGGATTAAGGTTGACCTAATAGTCATTTGTAAATCCTTTACCTGGGTGGAATTCCAAGTGAATGGCCTAAAGTCATCTAAAAAGGCTCACTCCCAACAAGGAGATTAAAATCTTTTAATAGGGTCACATTTAACAGTGTGTATTGTAACCTTTAACAGGGTTGTCCTTGCACAAGGCATGACTTTAGAAGAGTGAAAAAGAGTAGCATGTTACTAGTGGTTTTTCCCAAATTGGGTTTCCACATAAATCATTATGTAAAGTGTGTTGATGAATCTATTATGTTTCATGCTTTACATTTCTGCAAGTTTATTTGATAGTAATCTACAAGTTTTAGTGATTGCATTATCCTATGGATGCATGCATGAGTATGAATGTTTTATGGGTTCACTAAGTTGTGAAAGGTTTTATTTATACATCTAAACCTTTAATAACTAATTCACCCCCCCCTCTCAGTTATTCTTAAGAATTCCAACACATGAGTGTTCCCTGCATTAACATTTGTAACCTATCCTAGCTCACTTACTCCTAGCAATCAACCTAGAGCTTTACTGTTTGACTTGTAACCCCATCAAAAAAAAGAAAAAAAAAAGTAAAATAACATGTAAATCTTATATCCTATCACCCCACTTGGTTTCATGCATTTTCCATCATGGGTGATTAGGCTAGAGGCATTTTTGTGCAAACAACACTGAGAACTAATTCACAAACCAATCAACAAGAAATACTTGTAACTTGAAAAACCTAGGACTCCAACAAAAAAATGAATATGGAAAAGAATCAATAAAAGGCAATCTACCAAAAGCATGAATTAGATCTACTGTACCAATCTGTACAAGGTCATACTACTGCATGAAAACACAAGGAAACCCCACAAATATGTTTGTATAGTACTATCACAGATGTAAAACTTGATGGTAATTCTTCCAACCCTTGAAAATATGATCTACCCTTCTCATATACCCAAGAATGGGTAGTTACAACCTCCAAAATTGATAAATGCACTTTCTTGCAAAAATTGCAAAAGTTGCTCAAGCAACTTTTTTTGCAATTTTGCAATTTTGGAGCAACTTTTTGCTCACAAGATTTTGCGGCAAAATGGGTCCACCTAGAACTATCCTAAGAGCTTAGATAGAAAAATTATTTACTCATCCCTTCCCATATTTTTCCTATTAAGAAACTTTGTCTCAATGAGCAATTTTTGAGCAATTAAGACTTAGTGAACATTTTAGCTCTTACAATTGGAGTAATTGTCTTCCAATGACATTTGGAATTTATTAAACACAATCTCAGTCCTAACCTACCCCTAATCACACAAAAAAATCAAATTTAGGGAGGTTACCTACCCCATACTCCCTTGGGACAAAGAACTCAAGTCCCTTGAGTTAGGAGGTCTTTAATGGTGACTCGATGTTTCTGTATGTCTACTTCAGTCATCCAAGTTGCCTCAGCATTTGGTAGTCCCTTTTATTTCACCAAGTATTTCTTGTAGGTACCCTTCCTAGTCATCTTTATCACCTTAGAATCCATAATGAAGTCTAGTTGTAAAGGTTGGGGTGTGGGTAAGTCTTGTACCTAGTCAATCCCTTCCACATCTACAAGAGTGTGGTGATCAACATCTACATGAGTTCCCTTATATAGAAACAAATCAAACACATTGAAAATAGGAGATATGCTTATGTATAGAGGGAGTTCTACTTCATAGGCATTGTTTCCATATTTGAGTAGGATTTTTAGTGGTCCTCTCTTTTTCATCAGCAACTTTGTTGGATGTCCTTTTGGTAGCCTCTCTTTCATGAGGTAAGCAAGTACTAAATCCCCCACTTTGAATTTCAAGTCCCTCCTTGTCTTATCTACCCTTGATTCATACTTGTCCACTTTGTGTTGCAATGTCTCCCTCACTTGGTCATGTAGCTCTTTCACCTATTCAAAAAATGACTCCCCTTAGGCACTCCTTTTGTCATGTAGGCTAAGATCCCTCAACTCCAAGATCCCCCAAGGGTGAGATCCATACAAAATTTCAAATGGGCTCCTTCTAGTGCTCCTATTGATGGAGTCATTTTAAGAAAATTCTACCTGCCCTATAACATGATCCCATGATTTGACATGTTGTTTGGTTAAACATCTCAATAGATTGCCCAAAGATCTATTCACCACCTCTATTTTCCCATCAGATTGAGGATGGTAAGTTGAAGAGAATGAATTTTTTTTCCCAACATCTTCCAGAGAGTCCTCCAAAAGTGTCATATGAATTTAGTGTCCCTATCACTCACAATGCAAAGTGGAAAACCATGGATCCTCACTATTTCCCTAAAGAATAGACCTACAATATGTGAAGCCTCATTTTTTTGTTTGCATGGAATGAAGTATTCCATCTTGCTGAAATGGTCTACAACCAAAAACACACTATCATGCCCTCTAGGTGTTCTAGGAAGGCCTAAAACAAAGTCCATACTCAAACACTCCCATGGTCTCTATGGTATGGTGAGTGGTTGGTATAATCTTGCATTACTACTATGTCCTTTAGCTCTCTGACACACATGGAATTTCTCCACAAACTTTCTTACATCAGTCTACAACCTAGGCCAATGGTAGTACCTAGAAACTAGCTCTAGTGTTTTGTCTATTCCAAAATATCCTCCCAAGCTACCCTGATGCTTTTTCTTGAGGATATTCTCCCTCACAAAGCATTAAGAAATGCACAATAGATGTCCCTTAAAGAAAAATCCTCCTGCAACATATACTTAGTTTTAGAACCTTGTTGAAATTTCACACATACCTCATATGCTTCTTTGAAGGCCTTGTCCTCCTTGTAAAGGTCACTTAGATCCTTCATTCCCACACTTTGCAATTAAATCTCTTGGATGGCTAGTGTAGACACCTAAAAACCTTTAGAAAATAAAGTATTTTTATTTTCTAAAAAAATCTCTGATGACATCATCATTAATTAATTAATTAATTAATTAATTTTTATGCCATTAAATCCCTTTATCTTAATTAAAAATATTTAATTAAGGAATCCCTCCCAAAAATGTTTAAATCTTATTTAAACATTATTTCCTTATTTATTAATTATTTAATTAATAAATTGACCAAAAATCCTAAAATAAATAAAAAAATTATTTTTTGCCCAAAACTTGGTCAATTTCCTTATGACCAATAACCTCTTCCAAAATCTTCTAATCCTTCTTTAATTTCGATTAAAGGCTAATCCCATCATTTCCAACCCCTAATCCCAACTCAAAATATTTAATTAAGATTAAATATTAATCCTCATGTTTATTAAAAAAGTTTTAATAAATATCTCCTCAACCCAAACCCTTGAAATAAATAAAACTTTATTTATTTCTTAAAAATCTAATTTATCCTCATCCTAAGAAGTTCTAGACTCTTCTAGAAAGTCTTCATCCTCATCCTAGGAAATTCTAGACTATTCTAGAAAGTTTTTATCCTCATCCAAAGTCTAGACTCTTCTCGAAGATGTCTTTAAACCTAATCATAATCCCCTCCTAACCTTGTCACATTCCCTAAACATGGGTTAAGACTTACTAACCCAAGCCAAAGTTAACAAATATCTCCTCCTTCACCCACCCTCATTAAATGCCATCCACTTGCCTATCCCTAAGCTAATCCTAAACCATCCTAATCCATCCTCTAATCATTTGCACAAGCCTAAACAAGCTTAAAACCTTCCTAATCAAGTCCAAGTCGAAATTTCTCTCATCACCCTCAAAATATCTCAACCATAAAACTTTATGAAGTCCACTAGGTCATAAATGACTCTTACAAGCCCTTTTATTGCTCTTACAAGTCATTATGAGGGTCTTTATGAAGATTTTATCCCTTGAGCCTCCTTTGTTGACTCATCCTTCCCCTTTCCTCCATCCTCTCACCATGTGACATGTGTCACTCTTTGATTGGCTATAAGGAAGCACAATCCATGTGCTCTCTTCTAATGCAATCTGAGCCCTCCATGAGCTTTTTCCCATCCTTGCATCTTAGCCCTCAATCCCTCAAGCCTCTTGCCTATAAATTGGATCCTTCCCCTTTGCAAAATAACACAATCCATGAAGTAAAGTTATAATGCTATTTTGAGAGCCAAATCCATACTAAAGTCATCTATCCACACTAAAAATCCACAATCATCCATTGAAGCCTTTGGAAGCATATTGAGCATACATCCTATCCATTTAGATAAAGCTACTCAACAAGAGAGCTTCTTATTGAGAGAGTCAATTAATGGCTCATATTCTCAATTGAGAGTTCATCTTAGTCTATCTTGAAGTTTATGAATTTTGTTTAGTTTGTAGAAGCTTTATTTAAATTTGGTTTCTATTAGCATACTAACATTGCTCATATACATTTTGGCACGCCAGGTGGGACCCCACATGGGTCATCTTCATTAGCTTTTTTAGTCAAGTTTTGTATGTCATTTGCTAATTTTGGCTAATTTTGCTTATTTTTGTGATTGGTAGGATTGTATAAATTGGTTTTGTAGGTCCACATGAGCATGAAAAAGACAAAGGAACTCATAATCTATCTCATAGTGTTTGCAGATTTTTCAAGCTTATAGGTGGACAAAGAACTTGGAATTCTTCTTCCTCTTCTTGTCTATATTCTTCTTATACCATCTAATTCTTCTTCTTCTTCTTGTGGGAGATCTTGGTCATTTTTTTTTAAAGGAATCAAAATCATATACACTTCTTTTTAGTGCTTAAAATGAACCCCCAAATCATACTTAAATCCATTGAAAAATTAAAAATTTGCAAAAAAGAAAAAATCTTTTAACAAGTGAAACTAAACCAATCCAATCATTTGCATCCTTGCAACTTCAAGGTTTTAGATGCATTCATGCAAAGTTAGGAACACTTCATTTTTGAGAATTTAAAAAGAACTTCAAGTTTCCATTTCAAAAGGTTCAAAATCAACACTAAGTGCACACTAAAATCTAAATCAAACTCAAAGCATCAATCAAGGATAAAATGAACCTCATTTTCAAATCTTTTAAAGTTCTTTTAAAAATCTCATGAAAACTATGAGTCCTAAATGGTTGCCAAAAATTGTCCTAAAAGCTTTTTTATTTGTTCCAAACAAATGTCTTGTTGCAAAATCTTGAATGTTTCTTAGGTTTTTCATGCATCAAAACAATCTAGGAATATCATTTTTGGGCTTAAAATATGCAAACTAGAACACAAAATCTTGAATGAAAACCAAAGTCCAAAGAGTCATTTTCACTTTTGAGTCCAAAAAAATCTTGAATGATCTAAGCTTAAAACAAAGCACTTCAAAGTTCTTAAAACAACACACAAAATCTCAATCTTGAATGTTCAAAGGAAAAAACTTGAATGTTTAATCACTTGTCTTTGAATGCATGTTGCTAAAATCACTCTTGAGTGCCATGGATTAAAATCAAGTTTTTTTTTTTTATGAATGCATGATTAAAACAACAAATCCAATCTTGAATGCCATAGATCAAATAATCATCTTATGGGGCATAAAAAGAATTCACATTTTTGAAATCTTCTAAGTTATAAAAACTAATAAAGACACTTTGAGTAAGTTTGTAGTTGGACTCACCCTCTTTAATCACCTATCAATTTAACCATTGGTTGCAATCTCAGTGCCATCTATGGGGATGGGTCTACCTAAGATGGTGTTAAGTGCTCCACAAAGATCAAACTCCACTCACTTGGGTCTTTAGTGATTTTTCTAAGTTAGAAAATTTCTTGAATGCGCATTAATCTCACTCACACTTCATTTGGGCATAAAAATTGAACAAATCTTGACGTGGAGGGCCTTCGAGCGCGCGCTTGGCAATCAAAATTCACACATCTTTGTTTTGGGCTTAAAACAAACTCACACTCAATCTTGAATGCCTAACAATCAAAGAACATTGCATGGTTTGGACGCATTTTCAATGAAGCTCGCATTTCTTATGTTGACAATCTCTCGACTTTCATTATGCTGACGATGCTGTCAAATTGGAATGAACATTGTATGCCATAATCACAAGTGTCTTCAATCATAGCTTACAAAATCTAAATCATCAATTGGAATAAACGCGTGTCTTTTAAAGCCCAAGATCATGTATGTGGTCTTGTTTTACACTTTTTAGGAGGCCTGCTTGGGGATTTCATCACCCCTTGGGACGACCTCAACTCCAGCGTTTTGGCAGAGTATAAAGATCGGGAGGTGAATCCAAAGACACCTCTCTTGGGATCAAAATTTTTTCACTCGGGTTAAGCCTCAAGGAACTTTATACCCTTGAGAAGTGAAAGAGGAGAATTGGGTTACCGCTCCTCTCAGCTGTGTGACATCTTTTTGGTTTCATCTACGAATTTGGGCCTCACGTACCTTGCGTATATCGAGGACTCCCTAGCTATAACAAATTTCATCCTTGTAGAAAGCTTCCTAGGATGTTGGTGTGTTTGACATGCTTGCTCCAAAATTTTGTCTGCTTGTTTGTTCATATCTTTTGAATGAATGTTTGCCAACTTTGGTCAAAATCCCAAAAAAGCAAAAATCTCCTAGCTCAAGGCATACTTAGCGTAGTCACTCCCCATCAGAAAATCATCCAAGCTCCCCCGCTGCAACCGAATCTATCTAGTTCCTTTCTTTAGAACAATCTCAAATCCAAAGTCTCTCCAAATCATCCCCCCCCAAGCCAGCTAGCAACCCAATCCAAAATCACACCCAAGCCTTTAGAGAGTTGTTGTCATTTTGCTAGAATTTGCTATCCCATCAATTCGACCAATCCACCAGCCTCACCAAGGTTATCCCTTTGACAGAGCTTTGTCTAGGGTAATCTAGCTCTGTCACTTGTTATCCCTCATCACCTTGAGCTAAAGGTTGGGATCCACAAGTGGTCAATCTCGTGTCATGCCCATAGGATCATTAGTCTATTCTTAGGTTGACACAATCTCCACCAATCCAGTGCATAGGAAAGAAAAACTCTCACTTTTTGACAGCATGCCCTTGAAGTCTTCCATCCACAGGAAAGCCAAAAATCTCCAGCCAATCCTCCTTAGGTCTGTCATGCAACTTTGACTCTCCCTAGGAAATCTTTCATCAGCCAATCCAAACTCTGTGCTTAACCCAAATCCAACCATGAGCTTCCGTGTTCATCCATACGCAAGACCCCATCCCCATCAAACTCACCATCAAAGCATGAAATACCAATCCTATCATGATGTGTTTGATCGCATTGTCCTTACTCCGGCCACCTCCTATTCCAATGATGATGAAAATCTTGTTGACTATGACGGGTATATTGAAAGCCTTAGAAACATTCCCCCAAGCATCCCCCAAAATCCAAGAGTTATTCCAAACTATCTAGTCATGCCATATGATATTCCAACTTCCCCTCCATCACCCCATCAACCAAGCTTCCAATCTTCCACCCCCATCACACTAGCTATTCCTATCAATCCACCTCCACCTTCGACACACGAGTCTCCAAGGAATCTCCTAGAGGAAATACAAGAAAAGTTGCCTCCAACAGTCGATAAGCCATGTCATCTAATCCAACCATGTGAAGTATTTAGTGATGAAGCTTCCCCATCTATAATATCACCTCCATCTCCCATAGTTATCATCCCCATACCATCCATCAAATTGCTTAAAATCCTTCCACTTCCCACAAGCATCAAAATCCGACCACCTATCAAATCCCTCCAAATCCTATCCACATCGCCTCCAAGCATTTCCCAAATCTCTCGTAATGACCCTTATGCATCCCTCTTCTACTCACCCATCTCCACTACTGAATCCCCCATCTATCCATCCACTGCCTTTGAAGAATCCATCCCTTCACCTCCTATCGCACCATCCACTCCAAACCAATCCTATCAAGATCCTACCCAAAAGCATGTTGACATCCCCTAAAGCATAAATGAAGATATCATCGTACCATGTCTTCCATCCATAGTGTAGTCACCATCTCCTCCATCTCCAAAACCTCAAGCCATATCTCCTCCACTACAAGATATCTTGTCATCCCACCAGCTACATCAAGATCCTATCCTTCCATCTGCCCCGCTCCATGCTTCCATCTTACCACCTATCCAAGCTATTCCACCATCTATAATCTACCCTCTTGGTTCACTTACATTCATCCACAGTGGCCCTCTCTCAGTAGAAGAATTAAGAACAGTATCTCACCATTGCAATACACCTAATAAATCACTTCTACCTTTTTTTGCAAGCAAAAAGTTTCCTCAGCTTGTTCAAATGCTCAATCGATGGCATTATCAAGGTCAAGGTTTAGGACCACAAGAGCAAGGAATCAAAGAGCCTATTATTACACAAAAAAATCTAGGATTTCATGGTCTTGGATATGTATCCAAAGGCTCACCATCTAAAGGTGTTGGTACACCACACCCCCAAACCAAGCCTATCTCCAAGCCCACCATGCCAGCCTCCCATCACTCCTTCAAGAAATCTTATGTCATCCCCCCTCCACCATCTTTGCAACCCAAAACAACCTACCATATCCCCCCTTCATCCGCTAAATCCATTTTGGGTCCCTATGTCCCAAAATCTACCATCCTCCATCCTCCTATTAGCCATCATAAAGATCCTATTCCATCCATTCCTATGGAAGATCAACAAAGGCACATATCAGGGCACATCATCCATCATCATCCCCCTACATGCTCTTTCCTATCATCTCCATCTCACAAAGCTTCTCCTAACCATCTTCCCAAAGCTTACCACAACAATGTAAATGCCAACTTCAAAATGCATAAAGCTAAAAATCCACATCCTAGGCAATCATATGTCTATTCTAAAAGACATACTCCAAAAAGGCAAAATCCAATCAAAGAATGCAAAACAATGCAAAAGCCTATGAAAAGAAAATCCAAAACCATGTGGATCCCCAAGAAAAAAGTTGAAACCCAATGCATAATGGCATCCACCATTGCTAATCCCCCATCTAGTGACTCATGTCCCCCATCTCCTAACTCCATCTTGGGTGCCTATATTCCCAAGCACGCTTCCACAAATCCTCCATCACGCCCGCATCTACCATATATCCCCCATATGCTCTTTTCACACCCATTCCAACATGTGCCAATGTTGCTCTTGCAAGCATCCCCATCTCATGCTCCTTTCCAGCATTTTCATCCCTCCATCTCCTACCATCAATCCCATCTAATCCGATCTATTGCATAAATCACACATCCGGAGTACCAACAGCTAGCAACAAAATTGAACATTCCAACAGCTAGTGAAAAATCCCAAAATAGCCAAAATAGCTGAAGAAAGCCAAAATCATTCCAGCTAAGTCCAAAGTCAAAAAGTCAAAAAAAGAAAAGAAAAATAAAGTGTCCACTGGTGAAAACTTGGCAATTCAAGCACCTTGGACAAGTACCATGATGAAAACTTGGCAAACAAGCGTCATGCGTAATCCTGCCATCCCTAGCTTAGCCTATCACCCTCATGCTTTTGGTCATCTCTTGACATCCACCTCCATCTTCCAATCTATCCACCTATCCTCCATCCTCCAGCTTCCATCTCACACCATCCACTAATCTTATGCAGCTTCAGCCAATCATCTCAGCTATCATCCATCTCCCTAACCCCTTCAGCTTTTTCCATCCTAGCTTCAATCCTATCACATCCATCATAAAACCTCCTTCCGCATGTTATCTTCTAATTGGGGGCACTATATTCCTTGGAGATCTTGTCTTGTCCATCCTCCCTTGTCATTGATATCTAGCTCTAGGCTATCCTCATTCAAACCCAATGTCATCTCCTTATATCCATCATAATCCTAGCTATCTACCATCCTATCCAGCCATCTCATCCTGCTCCTCTAGCTATCCTTGGTCACAAAATCTCTCATCATCATTGGATGCATCTTGTCAAATCCATATCTTTCGTTATCACCTCATCCTTAGCTTCTGCCTCTTGCACCAAATTGAGCCATCCCGCTATCCTCTCATCCTGAGCTTTTTATCCATCTGTATCATCCCTATCATTGGTCCATTAGCTTGTACCATATCTTGATTAGCTCACTTGTAAATATCTTGGTCTCTCAACTTGTACATCCTCTTTAGCTTAGTACCATTGCATCTATCCAGCGTTTGTGTCAGTTCGTCCTTGGTCAACATCTTGCACACATCGCACACTTTGGTTAGATATTCCAATGCATCCTTTAGCTAGATTTCTTGTCACCAAAGTGTTATCTTTCTTAGTTCAGCTTGCCAAATGCATCACTCATCCAAATCCACTAGCTTCGATGCTCTCCGATAGGTCCTTGCAGGATATAGCTTTCCTCATGTCTGATCTTGGTCCGTTAGTACCTTGTCCTACCCATCTCGTTGGCAAACAATTCTCTTTTGGATTTTCGCTTTCTTTTGATTTGGGATCTTCCCTTTTGGGTCTTGAAATATCTTTTCCAAGAAATCTCCTTGTTCCCTCCTCAAGGTTGCCACGATCTTCCATATCATGGTATGCTGCGAATGGGGAAATTAGAGCGTAAGGTCTTGATCAGGTCTTTTGCTTGTTTTCTTTTTCTACTTGTGGGTTACCTAGTGTCATTTCCACGCTGCTTCCTCTGGGATTCATGTGTGATATTGGGCCAATCCTTGTGTGTTTTTTTTGAGTTAGTTCGTCAGTCCTCTGGACAGTTGGTGAAAAGGCCTTGATGTTCTTGGTAACCTTGGCAATTAACCAACAGTCCTATAGCAAATCTAGTGCTCAACTACATGGTGGTACTTCTCTTTGAAGTATCCCCCCGCTCAAAAAGCTTCAATGATTTTCCTTCATCTCCATTATCCCCCATCCATATCCAGCATCTGTCTCTCCTACCCCAGCTTATGCATTAGTATCTCTTTGAATCACTCCTCACCTTTAGCTTTAGGGATCCACAATCCTAGGCTTAGGGATCCACCAATCCAAATCAATCCACCAAGCCTCATCTTTCGAGATCCACAATCCTAGTCCTAGGGATCTCCGAAACCCATCTTTCGCCAATCTGACTCTTTGAAATCCTATTGCATCAGCTTTTTAATCCCCTCATCCATCTCCCTATCCTGGACTCCTTTTTATAGCGCTCCACTCCTTCATCCTCCACCTTCCCTAAAGTCTTAAGCTTGCTTCCTCTTGTGCATCTGATTCTCCTTTATCATTCTCCCATAGTGAGAGTTTGAGCTAATTCAGCCCCTTCTCTTTGCCAATCTGAGTTTCCTTGCTCATCCGAGATTCTTGTACTTTTCAAGAAGCCATCGAGCCTCGCTTTCTCTCCCCGCTGCCTTCTTGAGGGGGCATCTCACAGTCCATTCTCTCCTCTTCTGCTCTAGCCTTGGGCATCTTACTTTCTTATCTTTGATGCCATGCCACTTGCGGCATCACATCAAAGACGGGCAAAATGTAGACACCTAAAAACCTTTAGAAAATAAAGTATTTTTATTTTCTAAAAAAATCTCTGATGACATCATCATTAATTAATTAATTAATTAATTTTTATGCCATTAAATCCCTTTATCTTAATTAAAAATATTTAATTAAGGAATCCCTCCCAAAAATGTTTAAATCTTATTTAAACATTATTTCCTTATTTATTAATTATTTAATTAATAAATTGACCAAAAATCCTAAAATAAATAAAAAATTTATTTTTTGCCCAAAACTTGGCCAATTTCCTTATGACCAATAACCTCTTCCAAAATCTTCTAATCCTTCTTTAATTTCAATTAAAGGCTAATCCCATCATTTCCTACCCCTAATCCCAACTCAAAATATTTAATTAAGATTAAATATTAATCCTCATGTTTATTAAAAAAGTTTTAATAAATATCTCCTCAACCCAAACCCTTGAAATAAATAAAACTTTATTTATTTCTTAAAAATCTAATTTATCCTCATCCTAAGAAGTTCTAGACTCTTCTAGAAAGTCTTCATCCTCATCCTAGGAAATTCTAGACTATTATAGAAAGTCTTTATCCTCATCCAAAGTCTAGACTCTTCTAGAAGATGTCTTTAAACCTAATCCTAATCCCCTCCTAACCTTGTCACATTCCCTAAACATGGGTTAAGACTTACTAACCCAAGCCAAAGTTAGTAAATATCTCCTCTTTCACCCACCCTCATTAAATGCCATCCACTTGCCTATCCCTAAGCTAATCCTAAACCATCCTAATCCATCCTCTAATCATCTGCACAAGCCTAAACAAGCTTAAAACCTTCCTAATCAAGTACAAGTCAAAATTGCTCTCATCACCCTCAAAATATCTCAACCATAAAACTTTATGAAGTCCACTAGGTCATAAATGACTCTTACAAGCCCTTTTATTGCTCTTACAAGTCATTATGAGGGTCTTTATGAAGATTTTATCCCTTGAGCCTCCTTTGTTGACTCATCCTTCCCCTTTCCTCCATCCTCTCACCATGTGACATGTATCACTCCTTGATTGGCTATAAGGAAGCACAATCCATGTGCTCTCTTCTCATGCAATCTGAGCCCTCCATGAGCTTTTTCCCATCCTTGCATCTTAGCCCTCAATCCCTCACGCCTCTTGCCTATAAATTGGATCCTTCCCCTTTGCAAAATAACACAATCCATGAAGTAAAGTTATAATGCTATTTTGAGAGCCAAATCCATAATAAAGTCATCTATCCACACTAAAAATCCACAATCATCCATTGAATCCTTTGGAAGCATATTGAGCATACATCCTATCCATTTAGATAAAGCTACTCAACAAGAGAGCTTCTTATTGAGAGAGTCAATTAATGGCTCATATTCTCAATTGAGAGTTCATCTTAGTCTATCTTGAAGTTTATGAATTTTTTTTAGTTTGTAGAAGCTTTATTTAAATTTGGTTTCTATTAGCATACTAACATTGCTCATATACAGCTAGAACTCTCCTACTAAGAGCATCAAAGACCTTGTTGCTGACACCTTTGTTATGTTTGATTACAAAGGTGAATGCTTGCAAGTATTCAATCCATTTAAGATATCTTTGATTCAATTTATCTTGCCCATTCATAAAACTAAGGGCATGATTATCTATATAAACCACAAATTCCTTTGAAAGGAGGTAATGCCTCCACTTCTTCAAGGCCTGTACCATTGCATATAACTCTAAATCAGAGGTGGAGTACTTCTATTTGGCCTCATTTAGCTTCTCTGAGAAGAATTCCATAGGATATCCCTCTTGGCTTAGAGCTGCTCCAATGGCTATCTTACTAGCATCTCATTCCACCACAAAAAACTGATTGAAATCAAGAAACCTTAGAGTAGGAAATTCTGTTATCCTTTTCTTCAAAATTTCAAATTCCCTATCTGTTGCATCTATCTATTTGAACTGACATTTCATTCCCCCCTTGATGATGTTCAATATAGGTGCACATATATGGTTGAAACCTCTTACAAACTTCCTATAGTAGGATTCTAACCCATGGAAAATTCTAACATCCCCTATCATTTGGGAGTTGGCCATTCTAGGATTTTGACCTTATTAGGATCCATCTTGATACATCCATTAGTAACAACAAAACCAAGGTACACTAGTTCAATTTTTAGGAACTCACATTTATCTTGACTAATCAGGAACTTCTCTTCATGTACTTCCTTAATATCATCTCCAAGTGCTTCATATGCTCCTCCTTGGACCTACTAAATATTAAAATGTTATCTAGATACACAATTACAAACTTACCAATAAATTCAGCTAGTACCTCATTCATTAGTCTCATAAAGGTACTTAGAGCATTGGAGAGGCCAAATGGCATTACTAGCCACTCATACAACCCTTCATTTTTCTTGAAGGCTATTTTCCTCTCATCACCATGCCTCATTTTTATTTTTTGATATGCTGACTTTAAATCCACCTTAGAGAAGTAGCATGAGCCTCCTAGATTGTCTAGTACATCCTCAACCCTTGGCATAGGAAACCTATATCTAATGGTGATTTCATTTATTGCTCTAGAGTCTATACACATCCTCCACTTTCCATCTTTCTTGGGTGCAAGGACTCTAGGGACCACACAAGGAGTCAAACTTTTCCTTATGAGCCCTTTCTCTAAAAAATCTTGAATTTGCTTTCCTATCTCTACATTTTGGCTTTGTGTCATCTTGTAGGTTGCCTTGTTAGGTAGGCTTGCCCCCGATATTAGATCTATTTGATGACTCACTTCCCTCATAGGTGGTAGTGCACTAGGCATCCCATTATCCACTATCTCATGGTATCTTTCCAACAAGTGATATGCTTATTGAGGTATTCTAACCTTTACCTTAGTCTCTTCCTTTGGCTTTCAATCACTGCACAACATACCCCTTTCTCCTTCTTCATGGCCTTTAATAAATCTTTGCCACTCAATGACATAACACTATTTCCAATTAGCTTTTGTTCACTAGGTTCCACCAAAGGGTCCATTTGATTCTTCCTACCTTGTTTGGTTCTAACATAACTATTCCTCTCACCACCATGGATGGCCTTTACATCAAATTTCCATGAATGCCCTAACAAAAGATGGCATGCATCCATATGCATTATTTCACATAGGACCTTGTCCTTGTATTCCCCAATCTCAAAATCCACTAAGGCCTACTCATCCACCATGACTTGTTGACCTTTTCTCAACCATGGCACCTTGTATGGTGTGGTATGGGGTACTCTCCTATGTTTCAACTTGTCCACCATTTTAGTAGACACTATGTTTTTTGTGGAACCTGAATTCACTATTACCTTGCAAATCTTGCCATGTGATCTACAAGTTATCCTAAACAAGATTTTCCTTTGTGGTGGTTTAACCACATTAGGTACCTTCAACAAGGTCCTCCTTAGCATCATATTTTCACCATCTACTACTAACCCTACCTTAGAGATAGGTGATGCAACACTTTAAGTGTAATCCTCTTGCACTAATTGATTCCTCCTTTCTCCCATGGGTGAAGAAGAAGACTTCTCTAGACATCTACCCATTGCATGTCCTACTTGATTATAGTTGTAACACTTGCTAGTATAAATAGTGTTACCCCTACCTTGTAACTGAAATATGCCTCTTGGTGGTCCCCTACCTCTGAATCATCCTCTTCAAGATGACCCCCTGTATTAGTTGTTCCCACTATTGTCATAAAATTGTGTTTGTCCTCTTCCAAAGTTACCTCTACCTTGAAATCCTCTACTTTTATTACCTCTTCCCCTTTGATATGAGTCGTTTCTCCTTTTAGCCTTTTCCTTTGCTCTCAAGGTCATTTGGAAGAATTTATGCATACTATTTGGAGCCATCATGGTGATCTCATCTTGGATCCCCTACCTTAAGCCATTAAGGTATCTTGCTACCTTTTCAACCTCTTCCTCTTGTCTTCTAGCCCTAAGGTTCAACTATTAAACTCTTCAGTGTAAGAATTTAATGCCATGTCTCTCTTCATTAGATTCTTTAACCTTTGATACATTTGGATCTCATAGTCAGTGGGTGAGAATTGAGATTTAATTATGATCTTCATTCTCTCTCATAACGTTATCTTCTTCTTCCCTACTGCTACCCTATCATCTTCTATTATGTTCCACAAAACTAATGCCGATCCTTTGAGTCTAGCTTTGGCCATAACTAACTCTTTTATCCTCTTGTACCTCTGTGTAGTCAAATTGGCTTCTAATCAATCTAGAAATTCATCTCCATTCAAGCTACCACTGTAGTAAGGGATGTGCTCCATACTATCCTTGTTAATAGATTTAAGGCTTCCAAAAAACACCTTCTTATCCTACTCCACCTCCTCCTTATTTTCTAATGTCTCCTCTATGAGGCCTTCATCTTCCTCGTCACTTTCGTCTCCCCATTTTGTGATCTTTTTCTTGGTTTTGGTCTCTGCCTGGTTGGCCTTGGCCAACAGGTCCTTGAAAAAGTCCATTATGTCACCCTTGCTCATTTCCTTGGGTGGCATATTGTCAGCCTCTTGGCTTCCTTGAATTCCTTCTTTATCAAACATGTACGACCCTAAAATTTGGCTCTAATACCACTTTGATGTAGAGGGCTTAAGGTTCCAACAAAACCGTCTTTATTTAAGGTCTAATCTTGAATCTTCCATCACCAATACAAGCCTCCAAGGCTTCTTCACCAACTTTCCTCCTAGCTATAGTTGATTTGATGTGGACTCAAACTCCCTTCTAAGGCACTAGTCCAACTAGTCCTCTTCCTAGAACCCTAACCACTAATTAGGATCATATCCTTCCACTAACTTGGAGTCTACTAATAATGTAAATACTCTCCATAGCCTTCCTGGCCTCACTCACCACTTTTGGTCACAACAAAATACCAAGAAGTTCCAAATTCTTCACATAAGCTAATTAGGCCTATTACCTATTAGGTCTAGTGACCCTATTTTGCTCCTCTTTTTCAAATTTTCCTAAACAATCCCCACAAAAAACTTAGAAATTTGGTAGATATCTCCTAGCACACCAAGGATCCAAACTTTTAAGGCTCTGTGACACCCACAACTCCAATTGGTACCAAGCCCTAGTTTTTAGCCTTGATATTAGGCATATGGTCTAGTTAGCAAACAAAAATCTCCCCAAATCGTCAACCTTCACATCAAGCCTCCATCCCACTTGCATATTTGACCTAACATCCTAGGGCTTCTAGGAATGCCACTAGTTTGACTCAGCATGATCATGGGTGTGCCCTACATTGACATTTGTAAGTTGTCCTAGCTCACTTTCTCCGAGCAGTCACCCTAGGGCTTTACTATTTGACTTGTAATCTCATAAAAAAAAAGAAAAAAAAAAGTAAAACAACATGTACATCTTCTAACCTATCACTCCACCTATTTTCATGCATTTTCCATCATGGGTGATTAGGTTAGAGGCATTTTTGTGCAAAAAACATTGGGAACTAACTCACATAGTAGTTAGCAAGAAAGACTTGTAACTTGTAAACCCTACGACTCCAACACCAAAATTAATATGGAAAAAAATCAGTAAAATTTAATCTACCAAAAACATGAATTAGATCTATTGTTCCAATCTATACAAGGTCGTACTACTACATGAAAATAGAAAGAAACGCTGCAGAGATGTCTATACTGTACTGTTGGGATTACAATAGGAAAGGTAAACTTCTAAGGTGGGGGGTGTGAATCAATAGTTTAAACTTGGACCCATTAAATTTTCACCATGCATCCATATCATACAATCAATGAGTAACATATAAGAATGTACATCTAAATCATGTAAGCACAAATAAGTAATCACACACATATGACACCAGATATGATTACCCAAAAACCCTCCAAGTGAGAAGGTAAAACTGGGGTGGGATGACACCCACAAATATTCACTATTGTAGCAATAAAGTGTATCCAATTAAGGTTACAATATTTTGATCATGAAACTATGAAAGGTCTACCCTGTTAAAGGCTTACAAAGACTATTAGGTCTCACCTTGCTACATGATTTCAATACCATGTTAGAAGTGTTCCTAGTTAAAGAACTTCAACATACAAATAAGTAAGAACCCTAATAAAGGATTTAATATAGCCTATTAAGACTACTCTATAAAGAGATTTGACTGAAATCACCTGTTAGAATGTCTTAGCATAGATCCTACAATTTGCACTTGCTTGCTTGATAACAAATCACCTCCACACAATATTTTCTTGATCCTTCTTGATCAGATGTCTCTTTTCTATACCCTTTTCTCTATCCTCTATTCTCCTTTACCTGATTCTACAATGTAGTTTCACTTCATAACTTCTAAGTCACCGTGAATTCTCTATTTTCACATGCAAACTATCTTCTTCACTCCTTCAATGCACTTTGAAAGTTTAGGGTTTTGTCCTCCTTAAGAAGACTTTGGTGGCTTAGGGTTAGGTATAAATCTAGGGTTGAGATTCATCCATTTTTCTACTTAATCCTTCCTATTTTCTAATTTGTTGCATGTAATTGCATAGGAAATCCAACTAGAGATTCATCTTTATCTTCAAAATGTCAAAATTTAATCTTAATTCAGCTAAAAAATGGTTATACATAGTTGTTTGTACCTTTACAAACAAATATGTCAAAACTATTTTACTCAACATCTGAAATCTTTGATGCTTTGCATACACTTATCTTTCAATTGTGACTTGACACCTCTATTTCTTGGCATCCACTATTTACTCAGCTTCTGTGTTACTCAGCACCTATGTCACTCAATATATATTATCTTCTCAGCACTCACTATGACTTAGCATGGTCTACTATTTACATGTTTTTCTTGGCATGCTACTAGTTCAACATGAACTAAGTAAATGGCTTAAGTGTGGTGACACTCACTTGTCAAAACCAATTTGAGATCAACAATCTCCCCCTTTGACATGAGTGTCAAAATCACTTGAGTATACATTAAAATCCTTAATCTTACAAGCATAGCATATCTCAACTTAGCTTATATATAAAACTTCAAAACATCAAAATTTTGTAATAACTTGTATATCTCAAAATTTGATAACACCCCTGAGTTTGATAAGTCTGTTCTATAACCCAAAATTTTGTTCTCCTTTTGAGTAAATGTGTCTCTATTGATACACTTTGACTTGATGCTCTAATTTGCTGATACTCTTTCATCTGATATCTCTTGTTTCATTCTCCCCCTTTGCTCTATTCTCAATTTATCCCCCAAAAATGTATCTCCCCTTTTGCTTTAGTCTCCTTGAAAATAATATATATCACCCCCTTTTTGACACTTATATCAATGGGCTATACACTTATTGTGTGTTTGTCTAGAAAATATTTATGGACATCTAATATTATCTTAAGGGCTACATCCTAGTTATCACATGCGACATCCAATGACTTTATTTGGATGGAAAGCTCGACAGCAAGGTGGAATAGACTATCTAAAGTAGAAAGATTGGGGTCTTTTTTCAGTAGGGTTTCAGCATAGCCTAGCTCCTTGTGCAAAATTTTCATATGTAGGGTGAGATTTTCTTGGATGTTAGTCAATTTGGCTCTTATGTTAGCCTCATCTATTGTAAATATAGCTAATTGACTATTTTTTTTACTCCTAAAATGCTTCTCACTATTGATTGGTAGTTTTGCACCTAATGCAATGATTTGGCTTTCCAAACTTAGAATGTGACTTTTGGTCTCTTGGGTGAAGAGTGAGGGATTGAATAATTTAGTGTATAAGGAGAATATGTTCTCAAGTACCTTCTTCACATCCTCAACCTTAGCTGCTAATGAAACTTGTGTTAGTGCTATATCACTAGATATTTATTGATTCACCTTATTTTGAAACTTCTTCTCTGACCATTCAAGTAATTTGGCATTTGTATCCAGGTTTCATTACTGACCTTTTCGACTATATCTGTTAGTTGTTCCATTAGTGTCTTGGTCTCTTCAGGAGTTGCTAGACTAAATACATCTAGAAAGATATCCTTAATGTCTTGTAGTGCCTACTTCTACCTCTGTTCTCTCCTAAGCATTTCTTGATGCTTTTTCCTTTCTAGGGCCTGCTCTAATATGCCTATTTGTTCTAATTTCATGGTATCATAATCATATTTTGGTATAAAAATTTCTTTATCAAGGCTTACATTTCCATATTGAATTACCTTTTCAGCCTTTGATGAACTTAGGCTCAACACTAAGATTTGCAATGGAATAGCATCTATGCTTGACTTCTAAAGAGTATGACTAGATGGAGTGCTAGATACTAGTAAGGTTACCAAGGATTAGATGGTAGTTTTCTCATTTAGTTGTGGTGTCATTCCTCTCTCTTCAAGCTTTCCCTATTCTCCCATAGTGACTTTTCTTGCACCTTGTCCTTGTGCTATAGGTGTAGATAGGTTTATCTAAACTGTTTCCTACTATCCTAAAGTGGTGGCTTGTTCTTCTGTTGTCTTCTTCTCAAAAATATCAATCTTAGTGATTGTATCAACCTTGGTAGATGTATCTTTTGGAATTTGGATCAAAGATTGTACATTAATGACTAGAGGGATAATAGAAGGTGGTTCTTGTGGATTCTCCTTTTCCCTTGCAACATCTGTCACAAACTTTTGTAGCTCATCTATAGTGACCAAACTAAGATTATTACTAATTTTAGCTTGCAATGTAGATTGATCTATTATCTTCTTCAAATCTTCTTTAGTAAGGGGATTGATGTTATGATCCAATAGATCATAAACATCCTTGATAGTTACTATTTTAGTTGTCTCAGTTGTGTCATGTGGAGGACTAACACTTGGCAATTGTGTGTCTTACACACTCTGTTCTTCTAGGTACTTAGGCTCAGTTGTTGCCTTGTCATCTACTTCTATTTATATTCCTCCTCCAATAGTATCATCTTTTTCATCATCTTCTTCATTATCATCCTTGACCTCAGTAGGTTTAGGTTCTCCCTCCTTTACTTTGATTAACCCATAAATAAATTTCCATATCTGTGTTGACTTTTTGACAACACCCTTAATATTGTTTTGTAAAATGCTAAAGGCTTTGTATTTAGGTATGAACCTAACTACATACTTCTTTACAACCTTAGCAATTTGTGCCTTAGTTAATTTAGGCATCACTTGGGCTAGTGTGGTCTCCCTAATTTTTTTTTCTAAGTTTAGACAATAGTGCCATTTTTTATTAACTATGTCATATAGACTCTTAAGAATAGAGTTGGAAAATTCTAGTAAAGTTGTCTTGATGGAATATATGGCCTCCTCTACTTGGTTTTTCTCTACATTACATAATTTATCAAAATCAACATGACTGAATCTTGATAGATCTACATTATTCTTAACATTTTCACATAAATTTTCAAGACCTAAAAGAAGGTTACGACTCATCACCTTGAATTGGCTGATGTCATCTCACTCTATTTTCTTCTCATCAGAATCTAATTGTGCAACATACTTCCTTCTTGGTCTCTTCTACTCTTGACCTCCTTACTCTTCTTGTTTGGTCTTTTCCTTAGCCTTTGTGTAGTTGCACGTGTGCTGGCTCTTTTTGTAGGTGTAGTGGGCTTGGGTTAACTTGATTTGGCAATTTTCTTAGTCTTTACCATAGGTTGTGCCTTGGCCTTCCTCTTTTTTGGCTTGGTAGGAGTAGGTGCCTCCTTGACTTCTTCTCCCTTGACACCCTCAGTCTCCTCCTCTTCTTGGTATTCTCCCATTCCTTTCATCAATGCTAGAGGTTCTTGTGTTTGGGTTTCTTCTTCCTCTTCATCCTCTTCTTCATCTTCTTCTTTGTCTCTGGCACCCTCTCCAAACTTAGCTTTCAACTTCTTCACTATCTTTTCCTTTTTCTTCAAAGCTGAAGCAATCTTTAAATCCATGGTAATCTTGGATGTTACTATCTCATAATTTCCAAAAAAATTTGTAGTTTTATACCTCTTCTATTAATAAGGTTGTTATAGCTATAGATACTTCATCCACATTTATTTCATAGCCTAAGGGTCTCAACCATCTTACCCTTGGTGTGGCAGCTTGTACAAATGTTTAATAAACATCCACAAGAAAACATACATGATTATAATGTTTCTCTACTAAAGATACTAGTATTCTTAGTCTTTCCTTCATTGACTTCTTGAAGTCTTCAAAATAACTTGTCATCATAGATTCAAAATCTTCTCCTAACTGCTCAATATACTCACCAATCTGTACAACTATTGATCTATTTTTTTTCCATCGCTCAGTACCAAATGAGGGGAATGATTTTTTCAAATAAAGAATATACAAATCAATATAAAGCCAAATTTGCATTGTGCACTCTTAGTTTTCTTGATTGGTCCAAGGTTCTCCATCAATTGTTGCAATTGTAGCTTTGCTAGATCATATGTATGATCTTTCTTGACAATCTTGTATCCAACATCCACAAATATGTAGGGCACACTATTCAATCTACTACATTTATAGAACTTGTGTGATATAACCCTTACAAAAAATTTTATTAGAGGATCAGTGATTGTGTCTATTGTCATGCCTCTCTTATTCTAGACAGCTCTAGTATTCTTTTCAATTACTTCCTTTGAATCACTTCTCAACATCTTAGGCCGATTAGGGTTGGGTAACTAGTAACCCTATGGATTATTCTCTTAGTAACCCTATGGATTATTCTCTTAGTAATCTTGATAGGTCTTTTCTCTAGCCATAAGGAACCATCATAGATTCAGCTTGGCACAATTCTTATCCATTTCATCTTAAACATATTTTGAAAATCTAGAGCTCGTGTTAATCCTTGATCTCAACAATTTTGAATTCTTCTTTCAAAACACCATTTTCACAAAGTTTCTTGTGTGCTTCCCTAATTTCCATACCCCCAATGCTTCCTATCTTATAGTTGTAGCATTTTCTCACATCTTGCACCATTATTACATTCGGCGATATCCTAGATAATGCACCAGAAGGGTCTTGCTTATAAGCAATGTCAGGAATAGGTTTGAAAATAGGTTGCTTGACTTCATTACTTACTAACTAAACTTTGAAAACTTCCTTTCCCTATACATTCTTTGAACTCGATGCCATAATGTGAAACTAGAGTTTACAAAAATTAAAATTGTGAAGACCAACTCTTGATAAATACCTTGTGAAATCTAATGAATGGATGTGAGATCGCTGCTAGAATCTTATACCACTACTTGGAATAGATTTCTAGATCACCTTCTACTCTGCTTGCTCTTTCTTGAATTTGAAATGATGAAAAATGAGCTAAAATAAATCAAATACCCTTTGAAAACCTTGTAATTAATGCTGAGTGCTTACACAACTGTAAGCTCGACATCAACAAATTTTAGGCTCACTCGGCATCCATCAAAATTTCTATTACTTGGTAACCACTATGAGCTCAACATCAACTACCTAGTATGATAGCTTGACATCTTCTAACATTCCACTTGACACATATAGGAAAATTTTTATTCTCGACAACAACATGAAAAACTCAAAGATTTGTTTCGAATTCCTAACTTCTTTCATCTTTATTTATGCTAATACAGTCCTTTTAGTACTAGAACCTTTTGGAACTAATGTATGATATAACTTTTAGATATCAGTCCCACATACCTTTTGATTACCTAGTTTGATGAGGTGTGATCACCTGACCCATTGGGTGAAGTGATCCCTTCTCCTTTTGATGTGCTACAATCCTCTTTATTTTTCCATGTCTTATTCATCTCTTCTTTGATGTGTTCAACATTTGCCTTGCCTTTGCCTTTATCAAATTTACAACTTGATGCCCTTGAATTTGTTGGACAATACCTACAGATATAACTTGTTTTCAAATAACTAAAACATGTGGTTTGACTCAACCACCTTTGGTAGTTGCCACTGAAGTGTGTCCTAATGCAATTTTGAGGAACATGTCCATATTCTTGATAATAATGACAACTATATCTTGTATTATAATCCTAGTTATAAGAGTTGCCATTGTTCCTTACCTGTGCTTGTCTATTTGATGACCACATGGGTTTGGATCTACATTCAAAAGCTCTATGTCCATACTTCTAATAGTTGTAGCAATAAAAATCAAATCTTTGTGTATGCATGGTCTTGGTTCTACATTCATGTGCTTGATGACCTTTCTTGTTGCACTTATGACAATGAATCATGCTCTTGGGCTTAACATTCTAATTTGTAGTCTTGCTCCTACACACATTAGTACTATGTCCTTTCTTACCACAATTATGACAAGTAGGTTTGGAGTTCTTACCTTTGTTGTTCCTTTCTTTTGTACTTTTGGATGATTCTTCTTCTTTAGTGCTTGTATATCCCAATCTAGATGTGTCATTATTGGATCTAGGGGATCTTAATAATTTCTCAAAGTATTTGATGGCTTCGTTTGGATTGTTGAAACTTTCAGCAAATTCCTTTTCTCTCTTTAGATCACTCTACAATTGTTCATTCTGCAACTTCAATGTAGTTATCTCAATGTCCTTGACACTTAACTCATAGTTGGAATTCATCATTTGACTTAGAGTATCCAATTGTGTATTGGAAATCTTGGTTAGCTTTGTTGACTTCTCTTCTAGTCTGTTGGCTAGAATTCTTTTTTCTTCTTCAATCATGGCTTTCTCTTCCATAGCTTTCTTCTCTTTTTTAGTTACCTCACATCGTAGTATGGCTTGTGATTCTTGCTCTAACTTGAGATTTCTAATTTCTTCAACTTGTACTTTATTCTTTTCCATTAGATCTTCAATTGCTACATCAAATTCATTGGAGCTACCATTGGAAAATAGCTTGGTAGTGTCGATCTCTTTGTATTGTGTGTCATTTTCTACAATAGCAATTTATTTCCTTCTCTTTAGTTCTTGGACTTATTTAGTTCTTCTCTTGCTTCATCCAATTCATGTAGAATGAGTTGTATCTCAATTCCTTGATTCTCAATAATTTTCCCAATTTGTAGACTTTCATTTCAAGATCTTTTCTCAAAGCTACAAAGCTTCTCTTTCAAAGAATAAGGCTCTGATACCAATTTTTGGAATTACAATAGGAAAGGTAAACTTTGGGGGGTAGGGGGGGTGGTGGGTGGTGTGGGGGGTGAATCAATAGTTTAAACTTGAACCCATAAAATTTTCACCATGCATCAATCTCATACATTCAATGAATAACATATAAGCATGTACATCTAAATCATGCAAGCATAAATAAGTAATCACACACATATGACACCGGATATGATTATCCAGAAACCCTCCAAATGAGAAGGTAAAATTGGGGTGGAGATGACACCACAAATCTTTACTACCACAACAATAAAGTATATCCAATGAAGGTTACAATGTTTTGATCATGAAATATGATCTACTCTATGAAAGGTCTACCCTATTAAAGGCTTACAAAGACTATTAGGTCTCACCTTGTTAGAGGATTTCTACACCCTATTAGAAGTGTTCCTGGGGACTTCAACTTACAACTAAGTAAGTAACCTATTAAAGGATTTCATACAACTTGTTAGGACTACTTTGTTAAGAGATTTGACTGAAATCACCTATTACAATGTCTCCACATAGATCCTGTGGTTGGCACTTACTTGCCTGATAACAAATCACCCTCATACAATGCTTTCTTGATCCTTCTTAATCAGATGTCTCTTTGATGTATCCTTTTTTCTATCCTCTATTCTTCTCTAATTGACTCTACAATGTAGTTTCACTTCATAACTTCTAACTCACCAACTATCCTCTTCACTCCTTCAACACACTTTGAAAGTTTAGGGTTTCATCCTCCTTAAGAAGACTCTGGTGGCTTAGGGTTAGGTATGAATCTATGGCTGAGATTCATCTATTTTGCCACTTAATCCTTCCTATTTTTTAATTGGTTGCATGCAATTACATAGGGAAACCAACTAGAGATTCGTCCTTATCTCCGAAATATCAAAATTTAATCTTAAGTCAGCACAAAAATGGTTTACATAGTTGTTTGTGCCTTTACAATCAAATATGTCAAAACTATTTTACTCGGCATTTGAAATCTTTGATGCTCAAAATATACTGATATTTCTATTGTGACTCAACATGTATATTGCTTGATATCCACTGTTTAATCAGCTTTTGTATTACTCAACTCCTATGTCACTTGGCATATATTATCTACTCGATACTTGAGTAGTTTGACATTCACTATGACTCGACATGGTCTATTATTTACATGTTGTGCTCAAAATGTACTACTACTTCAACATGAACTAAGTAAATGGCTTAAGTGTGTCTACACTCACTTATCAAAATCAATCTAAGATCACCAATGTACTATCTATTAGAAATAGGGATTATTGAGAGGGGGGGGGGGTGAATTAGTAATCTAAAAACTTTAGTCACCAACTGGATATTATTTCTTACTTTAAACCATGCATAACAAAGAAATAAAGTAATGTTGAACAATAATAGTAACAACGCACACAAATAACTCATAACACCATATTTTGTTAACTGGGGAAACCCTGGCCAAGGGAAAGCCCCAATGGGGATGATACCCACTAGATAATATACTAATAATAAATTCCTTGTTAGAGGATGGACCCTATTAGGAGTCAATGAGAAAATTTAGTATATGAAGTCCCTATTAAGAGACTTTGAATCCCTATTAGAAGATTCCAACCCTATTAGGAGTTGTGGTATAGTAAATGCAAGAAGAGCCCACTGCCCAAACATGCACATCCAATCACAAGAAGAGCTCACTTCCTAAACAAATAATTAGACTTCTAGAATATAGGTATTGTATCTTCTTCCTTGACTGATCTCTAATCTTCAACTCAATCTTGAATCAGAAAATAGCTCATATAAAAGTTCACATATACCACTTTCACAATAGTTCACATACAATCACAATTACAAGGTAGCACTTGTAATCACACTTCTCATCACAAGATGTCCTTTGCATAAATACCATGCCTTTACACAAACTGTTGTTGGGTCGGCTAAGACCACAATCTACTTTTCCAACTTAGAGTAAACATCTAGAATGTCGGCTCTAATTGGACAAGTAATTATCTTGTAAAAAAAATCCTTTCCTTTAATTTCGTGTCCTATTTTGATTCAAACATGATTATCTCTATTTCATATAGTCTATATTGACTTCCAAGGTTATACACCTCATCACCAACATGTATACTATCTCCATCTAACTTTGCTAGTCATAATATGACATCAACAACAAGTTATAAATAAAACAATACAATACTATAAACTAAATTCTATACTTAGACAATTTTTTGATTACCAAACACTAAGTATCTTTATTTCCAAGATTTCTTGTGAGCATGTACATCATGCATTGCCATAAATGACAACAATTACATATCTCTATTAGCTAATTGTCAACACTATCACGCATTAAAAAACTTGATGGTAATTCTTCTAACCCTTCAAAATATGATCTACCCTTATCATATACCTGAGCATGAGTAGTTACCACCTCCAAAACTAATAAATGCACTTTCTTGCAAAAATTTCAAAATTTGCTCAAGCAACTTTTTTCTCACAAGAGTTTTTGGTGAAATGGGTCCACCTAGAACCATCCTAGGACCTTAGAGAGAATACATAGGACATATTTGGATACTCAAAGACCCTATTTACTCATCCCTTCCCATATTTTCTATATTGAGCAATTTTTGAACAAGTAAGGCCTAGTGAGCATTTTAGCTCTTACAATTAGAGTAGTTATGTTCAAAGGACATTTGGAATTAATTAAAAACACTCTCATACCTTACTAACCCCTAATCAAACCAAAAAATCAATTTTAGAGAGGTTCGTTGCACCACCTGTTAAAGACTAAAAGGCTATTAGGTCTTGTCTTGTTAGAGGTATTGACACTTAAAATAAAGTAAGCAATCTCTTTAGGAGATTTACATAGGCCTTTTAGGATCACTCTGTTAAGAGACTATCCTTATCTCAAATAAAAAATAACTAATTTAGTACCTGACCCTTAGTGTGCTTTTTAAGTTGATCTTGGGTCTCTTCTTTCCCTCATCTCTAATCTGATATTCCTAATCTAATAACTATGTTTAGTCCTTCACTTCTTTCTTTTATCTCTCTACTGGATCTAACTTTTAAACTCCTTCACATGTGTGTTTCCTTTCACATCTCATCCTTACATTGTATCTAGGGTTAGAATCTTCCACATATAGACTTTATGTGAAGCTTCTAGATCTTGATCAATGGTTTAAACTTCATCATCTTTTGTCATTTATGTTCCTTTTTCTAATTGGTTAAATTATTTGCCTAGGGATTATCACCTTCTACTAATGACACATAAATAGACTATGATCTAGCTCTATAGATATTAAATCTTATATAAATGTCGGCCATAATGATTTACACATGAGTTTGTGCCATTACAAACTTACATAACAAAACTGTATTGCTCAGCACTTGAGTGCTTCTGACGCTTGGTTATATACGTTGTTTCTCGACTTCTATAAGTATGTGTGCTTGGAACTTGATAACTTCTCAATATGCTTGGTAGGTATTAAATTAATTGGCTCATACTATATTCCTCAGCTCACATGTCTGCTCGGTCTCTACTGAATGCTCGACAATCATTGTTCTGCTTGGTCTAATTATAACTTTCTTGGCCTTTACTAGATAACTTGGTCATACTGATGACCTTGTAATCTTGCTTGGTAAAAGAATTGAAAATGAATAAGTTTTTGGTCACTAATTAGCAACATAGGCTTAGAGATCAACAATCTCCCCCTTTGACATTAGTGGAAAAAATGCTTTGTAACTAAATCATTCCTTACAAAAATATATTCTCCCTTTAGACCAAAAAATTATATTTTTCTAACTGATATGTTCTTCTTTATAACTCTCTAACTATGACTCACCCTTTCTTGTTACTTCTCACTTCTTACCACTATACCCCCTTTGTTTTTGTCACTGATGGTTGCTAGGGCTATTGGGGTAAGTTGGAACTTCTCAAAAAATTCTGATGACTTGCTACAATATTAGCATACCCTTGGTTCCATCTTTCTTGTACCTTGTCCAAAATTTGAAATTGAATCTCTAGCTTGGAAGCTAGGTCAATAAATCGTACAATGTGTGCAAAATTTGTGTCTTTCTAAAAAATTTCTTTGGAAATAGAAATAACAATTTGAATTATCTCTATGTATGGCAATAACCAATGTTGAATTATTGCCAACTTGATCAATATTTTTGCATCTTTAGCTATGAGCTTAGTTAACCTTGTCTAATTAAATATGAGTTCACTGAATGAAGATGAACTTGAACTTGTGTTCTTGCTTAATGAGTGAACATTAGTATTCATACTTGAATGTAATAATTGTGACGATCTTTGAGTATATGATGTAAGGAAATCTACATCACACAATCTCAAATATAAAGAATTTATTGTCTTGAAAATTGTTTCCAATTGTGTAATGGTTGTAGAAAGCTTGGCATGTCATTGTAAAAGTTCATGTGAGACTTTCAAAAAAACTTTATGCTCTATTTTCCTTTCAGAACATTGTAACAACTTCTCATTAGTTCTTAAACAACTTCCCATTAGTTCTTATGTCCTATGCTTGACCTTTATCAAAAAAATATACTAGTTAATCCAAAATTATATGCTAGTGATTAACATATGCAATGCCAAATGCATCCATAAAAATTTATCTGATAGTATGCAATACCTATCTTGTCTTTTGTTCTCTCTTCTATTGTTCTTGTTTGGCCTTTCGACTCAACAAGATTTATAGTTCATGCATTTTCTCTAATGTAAGACTATTCAAATCATATTTAGGTAATGTAATTACCTCATTAAGGTCTATGCACTCATCAACATCCTCTTCTACACGAGTCATAGCTTGAGATCTTGAGGGTGTATCACTGGGCATCGATAGTTGTATTTGCTTCCCTTTCTCAATTGATATCTCCTTTGGTTGTTGCATTGGTGTAGATATCACCTATTCTATAGGTTTCACTAGTGTAGATTTAGGTTCTGCAACCTTTACACTCGACATTTGAATGAGAGATTGAGTAGCTTCTTTCTCTTTCTATGTAATTTCTTCATCTACCATCGGTGTTCTTGAAACTTTCTTTGAATTCTCTTCCTTCTTCAAAATTTTCATAAAAGTAATTGGTGGTGAATTATAATCAATGCCTTACCAAGTTGCTCAACACCTTTAGCCTCTATAACTGGTGTGACTAATACATCACTAGTCTTCTTAACTTCAATCTTTAGATATTCAATTACCAATAACAAAATTGGATTTGTACAAAGTTTTCTTGAGTCTTTCGTAAATCCTTGAATTTATTCTTTAGTGAGTACATTTGGATTAGGTGGAGAGATATTAGTATCATCTTTAATTGTGATAGTTCCTTAAATTGAATTCTACTAACAAGTTCTTCCATTTATACTATTATCTTGGCTACTTCTTGCTTTTCTTCTTCATTAAGTTTTGCATCGTCTTGACCTTCTCTGACCTATATAGTTGGAGTTTGTACTCCAAATACTTCTTTCCAGAATTCAATACTTCCTTTTTCTACTTTAGGAACTTTTTCCTTTAGAACTTTGTATTCCTTGTCGCTTGGTGTAAGCTTCTTAACAAAATCTATAAGGATTATAGACATATGTATGTTTCCCAAATCTGGCATGATATGTGCCAATTTTGTTTCTCTTATTTGCTTCCTTATGGTCAATGCCCATTTCCATTTGGCATCCACTCTGTTATACAATCCCATAGGAATTCCAATTTTTAATTCCATAGGTGTATGTGTAAACTTGATCAACATATTAATTAAAGCTTCTTCAAGTTTATCTTGATCTTCATTTATCAAAGAATCATATTGTAAATCTTTAAGAGACAAAATATTTTTTGATTTTATCAAATTTTCACATACACTATCCATGGTCATTGGAGAGAGTACCTTTACAATTTTTAGTTTGCTAGTCTCATGAGACTCTATCCTTTCTTCATCTTCCCCATCCTCTTGTGTAACTATTAGTTTCTTTGGCTTCATTTTCATATCTTCCTACTTTCTCTTCTTTGATGGGATCCCTAGTAATTTGGTAGTAGTTTATGCTAACTTCTTTCTTATGATGAACACCTTTCCCTTTGGCCTTGATGGTGTTGCCATTTATTGTATGTTCTTGTGGAGGTCTTCCTTTACCTTAGGTGCAATAATCACAACCTTTCTTTGATTTGGTGCCTTTTGTTTCACTACAAGTTCTTTGCCTTTGCCTCCCTTGAATTCTGGGGGTTTTCCTTACCCTTATCCTTCTTTAGTTTACTAGCCTTGATAGTTTTTCTTTTTCTTTGCTTACCTACCTTAGGTGTGCTAGCTCCAATAGTCAACTTGGAAATAACTATTTCATTTGTGCCAAATTTTTCAGCACTAGCAGCTATGTCTTCTACAATTAGTGTAGTCATTGTTACTTATATGCCATCAACATTTACCTCATAGGGCATAGGTCTCAACCATGCTACCCTCAGTATTACTACTTGTGTATACACAAAGTCTATGTCTATAATGAAACAAATTTCATCATAATATCTAGCCACAACTAATTTTTGAATCCTCATTCCATTCTTCATTTTAGTTTTGAATTCATCAAAATAGTTGTCCATGACTACTTCAAAATTGTCTTCTAATACCTGTATTAGTTCATTCATTTGATCTATAACAACTCTCTTTCTATCCCATGTAATCCTTCCAAGAGTCCAAACTTACAAGATGTGTTCTTAGCTTTTCTTACTGGTTCTAGGTTCTCTATAAGTTGTCATAACTACAGATCGAAAAGATCATACTCATGATCTTTCTTCACAATTTTATATCCCAAATCAACTGCAATGCATGGCATGCTATTCAATCTACTAGATTGATAAAACTTGTGTGCAATCACATGAACAATGAACTCAATTAGTGGATCCTCAATATAGTTAATTGAAGTTCCATGTCCATTCATTTTTTCCTTAGTTAGGTTTTCAATTTCTTTCTGTAGGCCACTCTGTATGCTCTTAGGTCAATCCAATGTAGGATACCCAATTACTCTTCAAATAATTACTTTGTTGGTCTTGATTGGTCTACCTTCCAACCATAATTTCATGTTGTAAACTCAACTTAGAACAATTTTTATCCATTCATTCTTGAAAACTTTGGGAAAATCTAGGGCACAAGTCAACCCTTTGTCTGCAATAATTTTGAATTCATCTTTCAAATTTCCATCTACACATAACTTGTCATAAGTTGTCTTGATTTCAAAATCTCCAATTTTTCCAATCTTACATTAATAACATGATATGATGTCTTGCATAGAAAAGACTCTAGGTAGAATAGATGATAACTCTCCAAAATTATCAATAGGAATTTCAATATTAACTATATTTCTAAAGTTTGGTGGAGGTCGGTGATCATTCCTTATAACTTATGCATTGTTATCCTTTGTCATTTTACTTCCAAACACCATTGTGAACTAGGGTTTTCAATAAAATATTTTCACAAAATACCTTACTCAGAAATAAGAGTAATACTTACTTCTTTTCACAAATTTGACAATTCTTTGTTGTGATTCCTTTCTCGTGTTGTTGACATCATCTTTAATCTTCTCTAGAACTCTTCGATCGCTAGGTAAGAAAAATAATCGTTCATATTCGATATATACATTTGATCTTTCAATTTAGATTTGTAATAAATGTCCTTGTACTTAGGTAGTGTATGAAAGTTTTGTTTGGCCTTAACTTCAGCTCGATCAACATTATGCACTTGATCATAACCAACTCACTTAGTATGTGATCCTTCCTAATCACTTAGTCTATACTGCAGGACTCGGTCAATATAGACTGTACCATTGATTCTTAGTACTTACTAAATTTTCATTTCTAATATTTTTCATGCATCTCTAATTACACACACACACACACACACACACACACATATATTTTCAACATTTTAATGCTAGGAACTAATGTAAAATATAGCTTTCAAGTGTACATTTCCTACATACATATTTTCTTTTAATGAGATGTGGTGTGTTCAATAGATCCATTAGATTGGGTGATCACAGAGCCTTCTACTCTGCTACTTCTAGTTCTTACTACCTCTATCCATGTCATCTTCTTTTTTGGTTTGTCATTTACATTTCTTGATGCTCGTGTAGGTGTCCTAGTTTTTTAATTGCTACTAATGTGTCCCACTCTAAGACAACTAAAACATAACATCTCACCATTTAGCCATTTCTTGTAATTTCCTTTGAAATGTGTCCTGAAGGAATTTTCTAGGATGTGTCCATAGTTTTCACAATAGTGACAATTGTACCATGTGTTGTAATCCCAATTATAGGAATTTCCTTTCTTTGTTGCATGATTTTGTTTTCTAGGTGACCATTATGATTTCTTATTAAGCCTACACTCATAAGCTTTATGTCCATACTTTTGACAATTATAGCAGGGAGCTTGGAATCTAGACACCTTTCTACTTGAATTTGTTTTTTCTATTCTACATTCATGAGCTTAGGTTTAGAACAATTACCACTCAGCTTAGGTTTAGGAGTTTGCTTACCATTTTTTGTTCTAAAAATGTTTGTTGTATGTCCAATCTTTCCACAATAATGACATGTAGATTTACCTTTTGATTTTGCATTCCTTTTTTCTCCACTTCTAGATGATTCTCCTTCTTTACTAGTTGAATATTGCTTGCATCCAAGTCCCAATTTTTTTTTCCCTTGGTGACTTCATCATGTCTTAAAAATGTTTGATTGCTTGATTTAGTTTGTTCATCCTTTCCATGATTTCCTTTTCATGCATTAATTCATTATTTAATTGCTCATTTTGTAACTTTAGATTTTTGATCTCCAAAGCTTTTTTGTTTGCTTCTTGATTTGCAATTACCAATTGATTTATCATATTAACTTGAGTATTTGTAAGCTTATGAACTTAAAATGATGTTTCTTTAAGTCTACTAGTTATTTTCCTTTTTTCTCCTTTAGCTATGAGCTTATCTTCTATTAGTTTCTTCTTTTGTTCAATAGCTTTATGCAATGTTGCAGATTGGATTTCTTGTTCTCTCTTCATATCTTTTGCTTCCTTCACTAGGGAACTGCTCTTTTCTAGTAATTTTGTCATTGCTTCATCTTTGTTACCAGTTTTTCCATGGTTCAACAATCCTTCTATATCAACTTCTATGTATTGAGTGTCATTAAGTTGTATAGCCACATCTCTTCTCCTTTTGAGGGATTTTCTCAACTCTTCTCTAGTTGTCTCTAATTATTGAAACCTGATTTGGATTTCAATTAGATGATTTTCAATGATCTTTCCCATCTTGAATACTTCCATCTCCATAATATTAGATTCTCAATCTATCAAGCTTCTTGACAAGAGATTTGAGATCTGATACCAATTGTTGGAATATATATATGGGAAACAAGATACCAAGAGGGGGGTGGGGGGGCGTGAATGATGATCTTAAACTTTTGACTTCAAAAATCAATCTCATTAAATCATGCCTAATTCATGATTAAAATTGAAATGCTGAAACATAAAATAAGTTCATCACATCCATAATAGTTCAACACATAACATAATTATTTGGTTACCAAGAAACACTTCAAGATGAAGGTAAAATTGGGGTGGGGATGAAACCCACACATCTCCACTATTGCAACAATAAAGTCAACCTATTAAGGTTATAATTTTCACCATAAGATATGATCTACCTAATGAAAGTTCTATGCTGTTAAAAACTAAAAGACTATTAGGTCTTTCCTTGTTAGAGGGCTTGACACTTACAATAAAGTAAGGACTTTGTGAAGAGATTTACATAGGCCTGTTAGGACCAATTTGTTAAGATATTATCCATGTCTCTTCTACAAAATAACTATTTTAGAACGTGACCTTTAGTGTTCTCTATAAGCTGATCTTGGGTCTTCTCTTTCCCTTATCTCTAATCTGATAAACATGTTTAGTACTTTATTGCTTTGATTTCTCTCTTTGTTCGATCTGACTGCTCAACTCCTTCACATGTGTGTTTCCTTTCACATTTCATCCTTACAATGATTCTAGGGTTAGAATCCTCCTTAAATATACTTCATGTGAAGCTTGCAAATCTTGAGCAATGGTTTAAACTTCATCATCTTTTTCCATTTATGTCCCTTTTTTCTAATTGGTTAAATTATTTGTGTAGGGATCATCATCTTCTACTATTAATGCATGAATAGAATATAATATTTCTATATAGATATTAAATCTTATAGAAAAGTCGATAGAATGATTTACATATGAGTTTGTTCCATTACAAACTCACTTAACAAAACTGTGTTGTTGGACACTTGACTTCTTTTAACACTTGATCATGTATCTTATTGCTTGGATTCTATAAGTCTATGTTCTTGGAACTTGATAACTTCTCAATATGTTGCATCATCATTAAATTAGTTGGCTCATATTATATTACTCGGCTTACATGTTTTCTTGGTCTCTACTGAATACTTGACAATCATTGTTACGCTTGGTCTAAGTATAACTTTCTAAACCTTTACTAGATAACTCAATCACATTGATGATGTTGTAATATTGCCTAGAAAATGGTCACTAATTGACAACATAGGCTTAGAGATCAACACAAATTGCATACAATGATGAGACTTCAAAGATACCATGACATTCTATTAATGTGCATGAAATTGGTGATATGGATAAAGAATGTGATTTTTGTTTAAAAGAACTAGAGAAACATTATGATCAAATCATCAAGCATCAATTTAGTTCTTCTTATCTACTTCTTGACTCACATTTTTTGAGATATTTCACACTTGAGGAAACAAATTATTATGATTTTATTATTAAAATGATGTGTGTGTGTGTGTGTGTGTGTGTGTGTGTGTGTGTGTGTGTGTGTGTGTGTGTGCACGTGTGTTGGAATTAATCATGCACCAAAAGGTGATCTATTGTATACCTTAATTAGTCAAGTTTCATATGCGATACCAAATGATATCTTATAAGATCTATCGTTAAAATATTCTAATATCCAAACATATAGGTATTGGGAGGCCTATAAAAAAAATGTGTATTCCTCACACACTTATTGATTTGGGTCCAATTGACTAAGAAGAACTAGAAGGATTTGAATGCATTAATGACCAAATAAAATGTTGTACAAATGAAAGATGGTTATTGCTTATTGTTGATTGTTTGCATTTTCCTAAGATGACCAAATAAAATATGTTACATATGGATGATTCATTCATTTAACAAGAATAAAGTTATTAATATATGTATATTTCTCATTCTTGGTTCTTGAATCTTAAGATGACCAGTCATTTATAATTGGTGCTGATCAATTTCTTGATTCCTTGGATGATTCAAATGCTTGTGCTTTTGTAATGTGATATTAAGGAGAAATCCATAGAATTCTTGAAATATTTTATTGATTGATCATTGACTAGAACTCAAGAAATTCATAAGTGTGTTGTACTCACTTTACTTCATTCTTTGGACTATCTTAATGTTCTCATGACCTTGTAGCATGAAGTTAAGTTGGGGGGAAATCCCTCCAATTTTGTGAGTTATTGGCTGATTTCCAATAAAGGCTCATTAATTGTTTCATTGGCCCTTCTAGTAAACATTTGCATGTGGGATATCAACCGATTTAAGGTATGTGTTATTGTGTTTATTTGCACACACACATTTTTTGTCATTATTTTTATCCATTTTATCAAGTATTTATTCATATTAATAAATTTATCTATCATTTGTAAACATGAATTAGCTACATAAAGGTAGAGTCATTGAGTGGATGGTATTTCTTCATTATACTTGATGTGCTTGGTCTTGGGAGTATGGCTATAGGTATCCTAATATGATGAGATGGTATTTTTGCACTAATACCATTTGGTGATGCTTCTCTATGAGAGAATTTGATAATGACTTTGCTAGCTATCTGGCACATCTAAGTTTACATTGTGCTTTCCTCTTAGACAACACAAGAATATTTTGGCATGACATGCTTACCACTCATGAACATAATTTCTCTTAATGCTATATTATGTGGAGGATGGTGCAATGTGGCCTATAAGATCAATGAATCTTATAGTACAATTTTATAGATTTATAAATTTATGTTTTTTGAGGATTATCATCATTGTGAGTAATTTTTGTAGCCAAGTGTGCCACTGTGTGCTCCAAAGTTCTACAAGAAGCGTCTTGAATCAGTGGCATGAGATACATGGAACAAGATTGGTTATGTAGGAAAATGGTTTTCTACTCAAGTTATTCTTGGTCATCATTTCAAGTTCATTATGTGATCTAGTTTCAATAGTACCTTTTGTTAGGCAATGGAAAGAACTCAAGTTTTTTATGTTGTCATTCTTCATTTTCCATTTTAGGCTTTTTTTTTTCTTTGGTCATTCTATGTAGTTATTCAAAAAACGAAAAAAAAGATTTTAAAAAAAGTAATAAAAGATACAACAATGAAAACCTTCAAGCATTACTAGCCAGTTGATATTTGAAAACTAGTTTTTAGTGTAGACACCTAAAAACCTTTAGAAAATAAAGTATTTTTATTTTCTGAAAAATTCCTGATGACATCATCATTTATTAATTAATTAATTAATTAATTAATTTTTATGCCATTAATTCCCTTTATCTTAATTAAAAATATTTAATTAAGGAATCCCTCCCAAAAATGTTTAAATCTTATTTAAACATTATTTCCTTATTTATTAATTATTTAATTAATAAATTGACCAAAAAATCCAAAATAAATAAAAAAATTATTTTTTGCCCAAAACTTGGCCAATTTCCTTAAGACCACAAACCTCTTCCAAAATCTTCTAATCCTTCTTTAATTTTAATTAAAGGCTAATCCCATCATTTCCTACCCCTAATCCCAACTCAAAATATTTAATTAAGATTAAATATTAATCCTCATGTTTATTAAAAAAGTTCTAATAAATATCTCCTCAACCCAAACCCTTGAAATAAATAAAACTTTATTTATTTCTTAAAAATCTAATTTATCCTCATCCTAAGAAGTTCTAGACTCTTCTAGAAAGTCTTCATCCTCATCCTAGGAAATTCTAGACTATTCTAGAAAGTCTTTATCCTCATCCAAAGTCTAGACTCTTCTAGAAGATGTCTTTAAACCTAATCCTAATCCCTTCCTAACCTTGTCACATTCTCTAAACATGGGTTAAGACTTACTAACCCAAGCCAAAGTTAACAAATATCTCTTCCTTCACCCACCCTCATTAAATGCCATCCACTTGCCTATCCCTAAGCTAATCCTAAACCATCCTAATCCATCCTCTAATCATTTGCACAAGCCTAAGCAAGCGTAAAACCCTCCTAATCAAGCCCAAGTCAAAATTGCTCTCATCTCCCTCAAAATATCTCAACCATAAAACTTTATGAAGCCCACTAGGCCATAAATGACTCTTCCAAGCGCTTTTATTGCTCTTACAAGTCATTATGAGGGTCTTTATGAAGATTTTATCCCTTGAGCCTCCTTTGTTGACTCATCCTTCCCCTTTCCTCCATCCTCTCACCATGTGACATGTGTCACTCCTTGATTGGCTGTAAGGAAGCACAATCCATGTGCTCTCCTCTCATGCAATCTGAGCCCTCCATGAGCTTTTCCCCATCCTTTCATCTTAGCCCTCAATCTCTCAAACCTCTTGCCTATAAATTGGATCCTTCCCCTTTGCAAAATAACATAATCCATGAAGTAAAGTCATAATGCCATTTTCAGAAGCCATTTTACATCAAAACCATACACACACCCAAATCCCAACTCCATTTGAAGCCCTTTTTGAAGCATAAAGCTTGAGCATACATCCTATCTATTTAGACAAAGCTACTCAACAAGAGAGCCCATTAATGACTCATATTCTCAATTGAGAGCTCATCTTAGTCTATCTTGAAGTTTATGAATTTTGTTTAGTTTGTAGAAGCTTTATTTAAATTTGGTTTCTATTAGCATACTAACATTGCTCATATACATTTTGGCACGCCCGGTGGGACCCCGCATGGGTCATCTTCATTAGCTTTTTTAGTCAAGTTTTTTATGTCATTTGCTAATTTTGCTTGTTTTTGTGATTGGTAAGATTGTATAAATTGGTTTTGTAGGTCCACATATCCGCTGGGTTGTCATTTATATGTATCTTCTCTAGCTTTAACTGTACATCATCCAAAAATGATAAAATGAAATGGTACCACAGTTGTATGTGTTTTCTCTTTGAATGCAAAGCTGAATTCTTTGCAAGATGAATGATAGTTTGACTATCTATAAACAAATAATAATCCTTCTGAGGATGTCCCAATTCTTCCAAGAGGAACTCAAGCCATATCATCTCCATAGCTGCCTTTGTAGCAACAACATACTCTGACTCTGTAGTGGATAAAGTATTAACCTTTTGTAATCTAGAAAACTAGCTCACGGCTGCCACACCAACAAAAAATTCATAACTTGTAGTACTCCACTTGATATCAATATCCCTTGCCAAATCTAAGTCAACATAGCCCTGTAAATTAGTATTAGATCTCGTAAAGTGTAAACACTTACTAGATGTTCCTTTGAAATATCTAAGAATCCATTTAACTACATTCCAATGCTCAAGCCTTGGATGATTCATATACCTGCTAACAACTCCCACTGCATGTGCAATATCTAGCCTAGTACATACCATAGCATACATCAAGTTTCCTACAACTGAAGCATAAGGTACCTTAGACATCTAGTCCTCCTCTTCTTGTTTCTTGGGACACATCTCCTTAGTCAACTTCAAATGACTAGGTAAAGGTGTGTTGACAAATTTAGCATTCTCCATAGAGAAATGTTGGAACACCTTCTCAATATAATCAACTTGAGATAATGTCAATTTCTTGTTCTTCCTATCTCTGCAAATCTTCATCCCAAGAATTTGTTTTGTTGCCCCCAAATTCTTCATAGCAAATGTATGTGCTAACTAGCCCCTTAATATGATCCATGTTAGATCCAGCTATAAGCACATCATCAACATATAAACATAAAATAATGTAGCTATCATCATCCAACCTCTTAAAATAAACACAATGATCTAAATGACACCTTCTCTATCCATGATCATGCATAAAACTATCAAATTTTAGATACCATTGCCAAGGTGCTTGCGTCAAGCCATTTAAACTTTTCTTCAATCTTCACACTAAGTTCTCCTTACCTTTGACCTCAAATCCCTGCGGCTGAGCCATATATACCTCTTCATCCAAATCATCATGAAGGAAGGTTGCTTAAGCATCAAGCTACTCCAAATGCATATCTTTAGTATCCACAATACTTAAAACAGTGTGAATAGAAGTCATTTTAACAATAGGAGAGAATATCTCATCAAAATCAATGCCTTTTTTTTATGCAAATCATTTTACAACTAACCTAACTTTAAATCTTTTCTTACCTCTATCCTCCTCTTTTAACCTATAAACCCACTTATTTTGTAAAGCTTTTTTACCTGTAGACAACTTGTATAAATCCCGTGTCTTATTTTTCAGCAAACAGTCCATTTTTCTTTCCTTGAAGACTCCCATTGAGTCTTTGTATCCACCTGCACAGCTTCAACACAAGATTCAGGTTCACCATCATTAGTAGGTAAAATAGAATACAAGGAAGGAGAAAATCTTTCTAGAGGTCGACTCATCCTTGTTGACCATTTAACATTCATTGGGGTGTGTGGTATGTGTTGTTGTGGTTGTTGCATATCATGAGGAATTTCTAGAACATAAAGTTTTGGAGTATCATCCATGATGCAGGAGCATTCAGAGGTATAAGAGCAATCTTGTGTCACCCAAAAAAATGTACTTAGACTTGGTATTTGTTTCATGTGTTTTCATTTTTGGACACCCATTTGGGTCAAATAAAGGTTCCAACTCTCACAGTTCCACTATCCATGTGCTAGAAAATCCCAAAAAAAAGGAGCATGTAATTGGGCCATCATTTTGGTAAACTAGAAGGTGTGAATTGTCCAGATGAATGTAATTGTGATTTACAACATTCCAAAAAAAGAATCAGGTCAAAAGGCCCCACGGTTTGAAAGTTATTGCAATTTTTTGAGTTTTGGAGACCTCCTAAGAATGCTTCAAAGTCAAGTTAGGGGCATTAAATGACCTCAAAAAGGGTCAAAAAATGGGGGACGAGTGAAGCTGGTCCATAGGGCTATAGAGTGCTTCGAGAGCTTTTCAAAAATGTAAATGGTTTGTCAATCGGAGCTACGGTTCAAAAGTTATGCCTCCCAAAAGTTTGATTACCGTTTTTGAATTCTTCTAGATTTGCGCCGACTTCTAATGCAGCTTCTGGAACCTTCTATTTGGTCGGTGGATGCCTACTAGCACCTTCTAGAATGTATTCCTAGTCCTTAACCCTCTGGGGTCTATTTAAGGAGATTCCTGGCATTGTAAAAGGCAGTTCGGAGTGGAGTTTGAGAGGAGGTACTGAAAGGAGAAATTATCTCCACATTTATGCTATTGTCAGCCCTTAGGGCATGTTTTGAAGTTTATTTTCTCTGTACTGAATGTACTAGCTTATTTTTCAGTTAATACAATTTTCCTTTTTTGTTGTGTCCATTCTGTTCTTGGGTTGTGTCACCATCAATCCAACACTACATAATCATTTTCTTTCTTCTTATGTTGCTACAATAAATCTTTGTACAACACTTTTTCATTGAATATGACATCCCTACTTCTTATAATTTTATGATTTTCAAAATCCCAAGTCCCATAACCAAATTTATTAAGGCCATATCCAACAAATACACATTTCTTTGACTTAACTTCCAACTTGGCTCTATTTTAGGAATCTGTATGAGTAAATGCTTCGCAACCAAAGGTTCTGAGAAAAGAATAACTCACCTTTTTACCAATCCATGCTTCCTCTGGAATACCACAACCCGAAGGAGTAGAGGGACCTCTATTAATCAAATATACAATACTATTAACAACCTCTACCCACATGTTTAAGGGAAATCCTGCATGCAATCTCATGCTTCTTGCACACTCCATTATAGTCTTGTTCAAGTGTTCAACCACTCCATTTTCCTATGGAGTCCTTGGAATAGTTTTCTGTCTATGAATACCATTAGTGGGGAAATAATCTTCAAATTCATCACTGTAATACTCACCACCATTATCAAATCCAAGACATTTTAATTTCTTTCCAAACTCATTTCAACTAAGCATTTCCATTTCTTAAAAGTTTGGAATACATCATATTTCTATCTAAGGAAATAAATCCATACTTTTCTAGGTGCATTATCAATAAATGTAACATAATAATGAGAGCCATGAAGGGAATATACCTGAGCTGGTCCCCATACATATGTATGCACAAGCTCTAATTTCTTACTTTTATTTTCCTTCCCAGTCTTCACAAAACTCACTCTCTTTTGTTTTCCATACACACAACTTTCATAGAAGTCCTTATTAACACATTTTAGACTTGGTAAAAATTTCTTTGAATGAAGCACTTTCATACCTTTCTCACTCATGTGCCCAATTCTATTGTGCCACAACACTATATCATAATCTATAGTAGCTATTTGTTCTTGTAAGGAAACTCAGGTGCGAAAATAGCTTCCTACACTAATCTCATAAGGAAAGTATGATGCAAATCCTATAAAAATCTTCTACACTTACAGATTCAATATCATGTAAACAAAAATATTGTAGCCAACCATGCATACAGAAAATAGATAGAGAAAAAAACACATAACACAAAGATTTTCCGGTGGGGAAAAACCTTTCGGTAAAACAACCCCACCCCTCCAAAACCTGCACAATATATTATCTTCAACACAAGGTTACAATACACTTCCAATGTAAGTTCAACATCGACAACAGAAGACTCCAGTACCTACTTGCAGTACCAACAATACACCTTTTTTGCATCGCATCTCTTCGCAACCCTAAAAATGCTTATAACATGTGCTTCACTTTAGGGCTACTCCCAAAGGTAAACAGTATTAGGGTTTTATCATTCTTCGAGATAATAGAAACCCCAAAATTTTTTTTAGGGAGATGCCCTAAACCCCATTATTGGGGTAGAATGTATAGTACTCAAATATCTTAGTTGCCACATGTCTTAACCTGTCATTGAATCTTCCTAACATAGCTCTTACGTGTCATAGGAATTCGTCATAACCATTTTAGTCATGATCTCCTCACACACAATTCAAGATGTCGACACATCAACATTATTTGCAAGAAATACATTTTACAAAACAAATAATAAGAATAGGAATTATATAAGGTTGAGACACCTTATTCCTAACATTCTCCCACTTGTCGAACACCTTGTAAGAGCAACATGAACTAACCACTATAGGCCAAAAGGCCCATAGACTTCGAACACCATCTGAACTTCTTAGTGCCCACTAGTTTCGTTAATGCATCTACAACATTCTTCATAGTATCTACCTTTTCCAAATTTACCTTTCCATCTTCCACCATATCTCTCAGAAAGTGATACTACACATCAATGTGCTTCATTCTGGCATGGAAAGTTGGATTCTTTGCAAGGAAAATAGCTCTCTAACTATCACACCAAATAGTAATTTGTTCTGCATCAACACCAACATAAAAACACAACCTCTTAAGCCAAATGGATTCCTTACAAGCATGATTAGCAGTCATGTACTCAGCTTCTATAGTGGACAAAGCAACCGCAGGTTGTCACTTGCTCATCCAACTGATGGCACCACCAAACATAGTGAACACATAAGCACTGGTGGATCTCCTGCGGTCAATATCACCTGCCCATTCTGAATCCACAAACCCATGAATACAAACTGAATGCAAAGATCCAAAAGAGTTACCATGATAACATATGAAGTAATTTGATGTACCCCTCAAATATTTGAATACTCGCTTAATTGCATCCCAATGTATCCATCCAGGAATAGCCATAAATCGACTCAGGACTTTGATTGCTTGGGCAATGTCTGGTCTAGTACAGACCATAGCATACATAAGATTGCCAACTGCACTAGCATAAGGTACTCTACACATGTCCTCCACCTCACTAGGAGATTTTGGACAATCATCTATAGATAACTTTGTTCCCACAGGAATAGGAACACATAGTGGTCTACAATCTGCCATGCTGAACCTATCCAACACAGACTTCACATACTTACTCTGACTCAACCAAAGTTTTTTGTTAGACTTGTCTCTACTAATTTCCATATCCTAGATGTACCTAGCTGCCCCAAGATCTTTCATCTCAAATTGTGTTGACAACTAAGAGTTAAAATCAGAAATCATACCCTTACCCTTCCCAAATAGCAACATATCATCAACATATAATGTAACAATAAGAAGGTGATCATTTTCAACTCTGAAATAAACACAATAATCTGATTTTGATCTTACAAATCCAATTGACAACACAAAGGCATCAAACTTAAGGTACCACATCCTAGGAGATTGCTTCAAACCATATAGAGATTTCTTTAATCTGCAAACTAAGGATTCTTTACCTTTAACAATGTAGTGCTCAGGCTGTGACATATAAATCTCTTCCTCCAAATCACCATGAAGGAAAGCTGTCTTCACATCCATCTGTTCTATCTCTAAATCATATAATGCAACAAGAGATAATAAAAATCTAATGGATGTCAACTTTGCAACAGGAGAGAATATTTCACCATAATCTATTCCCTCTACCTATGAATACCCCTTTGCAACCAATCTAGCTTTGTACCTTTCAACACTGCCATCTGCACAGAATTTCTTCTTGAACACCTATTTACAGCCAACAAATTTTCTCCCTTTAGGCAAAGTTACTAGGTCCCATGTTTTTTTTTTCTCTAATGAAGCCATCTCATTATCCATAGCCTCAATCCAGGAACCTGCATCTTCCATGCCCAAAGCCTCTTTCATAGATCTAGGCTCATCAGTGTTAGTAATCAGAGCAAAAGCACAACTAGAATCTAACATAGAATAACCAAACCTTTCTAGTTGCTTTCTTTCTCTCATGGATCTCCTCAAGGGCTAAGGTTGAGTTTTTTCTTCCTCTTCTTCTGAACTGTTAGAGCTGGTAGAGCTCTCCTCATTATTAGACCCAACATGGTCTCTTTGTTCAGTCTTCTCAAGGGTAGGAGGCAATTGAACAACATCTTTTTTCTTTTCTTTTTCATTTGGTTGTAGCACAATAGGAGAAGATGTTAGCTCTCTAAAAATAAGATTTCTGCTATACAACACCTTACTAGTCACAGGATCCCAAAGCTTGTAGCCTTTCACACCAGCACTGTACTCGATAAAAATACATTTAACAACTTTGTTTTCCAACTTAGATCTTTTCTCCTTTGGAACATGTGCATAAGCTTCACAACCAAAAACATGAAGATGTCTAATTGAAGGCTTCTTACCAGACCACGCCTCCATGGGTGTCTTACCAACAAGGGCTGATGTAGGAGATCTGTTCACCAGATAGCAAGCATTGGCCACAACTTTGGCCCATAACCTTTTTGCTAAACCAGCTCCACTAAGCATACTCCTAGCCTTCTCCATCAGTGTCCTGTTCATTCTCTCTGCAACTCCATTTTTCTCTAAGGTATAAGGAGTTATCTTATGTCTCTTTGTTAGATTGTGGTGACTGATCAGGAAAGTACTGTACATAATTCATAAATAGTGGGGTTCGGGGCATCGCCTCAAATTTTTTTTTTTTTTGGTAGTAGCCGACATGGTAGCCGACATATTATGGCCGACATATGGCCAACATGTTATAACCCTAAAGTGATTTAATACTTGTATAAAAAGGGCTTAGGGTTGGGTATTTTTTATGTGTGGTGATACGAAATTGGTTCTTGCGGCGGTATTGAGCTATAAGGGATTACAGATTGTAATCAGGTTGTAATCACTGGATTGTAATAAGATCAGACTTGCTGTTTGGTGGACGTAGCCCAGGGATTAGGTGAACCACGTTAAATCTTGGTGCCTTGTGTTCATTTCTATGTGTTCTATTATTTTTGTTATTGGTTATATTTGCATGTAGTTTTTATTTCTGTCCATGGTTTATCCTAACAAGTGGTATCAGAGCCTAGTTGTTTCTTAGTTATCCTCTGCAGGAAAGTCTCACGGTTGAGTGGGAGCAATGGCAGATGATGGTAAGCTGAGGGTTGATAGGTTTAATGGGCAGAACTTCTAGTTATGGAAGATGCAAATGGAAGACTATCTATATCAGAAGGATTTATGGAAGCCATTGGAAGGAAAAGCCAAGAATCAGGGAACTATGTCAGAGGCTGAATGGGATCTTTTGGACAGAAAGGAACTCGGAAGCATTCGATTATGCTTGGCACCATCGGTGGCATTTAATATTACAAAAGAAAAGACGACAAAAGATTTGATGAAAACCCTAGCGACACTGTATGAAAAGCCCTCCGCTTCAAATAAGGTATTTCTCATGAAGCGTTTATTTAATATGAAAATGGCAGAAGGTGGATCTATTGTAGATTATTTAAATGAGTTTAATACTATTACTAGTCAATTATCTTCTGTGGGTATCAATTTTGATGAAGAAATTAGGGCTCTCTTGTTTTTGTGTTCTTTGCCTGAAAGCTGGAATGGCTTGGTAATGGCGGTGAGTAATTCTGTTCCTGGATCAAGTACCCTAAAATATGATGATGTGATCGGTGTTATTTTAAGTGAGGAAACTCGTAGAAAATCCTCAGGTGGATCTACATCAGGAAGTGCTTTAAATGCACAAAGCAGGGGCAGAATGACTGAAAGAGGAAGTAACTCTGGAAATCGTGGGAAATCAAGAGGAAAGTCAAAGGGGAGGAGGTCTCAATCGAGAGGACCAAATGATTGCTGGTACTATGGGAAACTAGGGCACAAAAAGAAAGATTGCTAGACTCGAAAGAAAAATGAAGGAGATAAATTAGATGGAGACAAAGAGGCAAATGTGGTAAGTAATAAATCCGAAGAGGATGCTTTGCTTCTGTCTTTAGAGAGTGTTGATGATTCATGGGTTTTAGATTCTGGTGCTTCTTTTCATGCTACACCTCATAGAGGTTATTTCATTGATTATGTCCAAGGGGATTTTGGGCTTGTTTATTTGGGGGATAATGAACCCTGTCAGATTGTTGAAAAGGGAAAAATTAAGATTAAGTTGCAAAATGGGAATCATTGGCTACTACATGAGGTAAGACATGTTCCAAAGCTAAGTAGGAATTTAATTTCAGCAGGGCAACTCGGTGATGAGGGTTGTGTAATTACTTTTAATGATAAAAATTGGAAGGTTTCAAAAGGTTCCCTTGTAGTAGCAAAAGGTGTGAAAGTAGGCACCTTATATCTTTGTACAAGTCATATTGTTCCTTCTACTTTGATTGTTTCAGAGAAAAATGAATATTTAGGAACAATTACTGCAGTTGAGCAGGGAGAACAAATAGCTGCTTTAGATTCTGATACAGCGCTGTGGCACAATAGACTTGGGCACATGAGTGAGAAAGGTATGAAAGTACTTCATTCAAGGAAAGTTTTACCGGGTCTAAAATGTGTGAATATGGACTTCTGTGAAAGTTGTGTGTATGGAAAACAAAAGAGAGTGAATTTTGTAAAGACAGGGAAGGAAAACAAAAAGGAGAAATTAGAGCTTGTGCATACAGATGTATGGGGACCGGCTCAGGTATCTTCCCTTGGTGGCTCTCATTATTATGTTACATTTATTGATGACGCAACTAGAAAAGTATGGGTTTATTTCCTTAGACAGAAATCTGATGTATTTCAAACTTTTAAGAAATAGAAATGCTTGGTTGAAAATGAGACTGGTAAGAAATTAAAATGTCTCAGATCTGATAATGGTGGTGAGTATTGTAGTCATGAATTTGAAGATTATTGCTCTACTAATGGTATTCATAGACAAAAAACTATTCCAAGGACTCCATAGGAAAATGGAGTGGCTGAACGCATGAACAGGACTATAATGGAGTGCACAAGGAGCATGAGGTTGCATGCTGGGTTGCCCTTACACATGTGGGTGGAGGCTGTCAATACTATAGTATATTTGATTAATAGAGGTACCTCTACTCCTTTGGGCTATGGTATTCTAGAGGAAGCATGGACTGGTAAGAAGGTGAGTTATTCTTTTCTCAAGACCTTCGGTTGTGAAGCTTTTGCTCATATAGACTCTGAAAATAGAACCAAGCTAGAAGCAAAATCAAAGAAATGTGTCTTTTTTGGATATGGCATTAATGAATTTGGCTATAGGCTTTGGGATTTTGAAAATCATAAAATTATAAGAAGTCGGGATGTCATATTCAATGAAAAAGTGTTGTACAAAGATCTGTTGGAGCAACATGAGAAGAAAGAAGATGATTATGTAGTGCTGGATGATACTCCAAAAGCTGATGTTCCAGCCATTCCTCATGATGTGCAACAACTGCAACAAAAAATACCACACACACCAGTGAATGTTAGATGGTCAACAAGGCCAATTAGACCTCCACAAAGGTTTTCTCCCTCTTTGTATTCTATTTTACTTACTGATGTTGGTGAACCTGAAAGTTATGATGAAGCTGTGCAGGTGGATACTAAGATTCAGTGGGAGTCTGCAATAAAAGATGAAATGGACTCTTTGCTGAAAAATAAGACATGGGATTTGTGCAAGTTGCCTACAGGTAAAAAGGCTTTACAGAATAAATGGGCCCTACAATTGGTAATTGTTGTTTAGTGTGGAGCCTGATCAGTCCCCAAGTGGGAGATTGTTAGATTGTGGTGACTGATCAGGAAAGTACTGTAGCCGACATGGTAGCCGACATATTATGGCTGACATGTGGCTGACATGTTATAACCCTAAAGCAGTTTAATACTTGTATAAAAAGGGCTTAGGGTTGGGTATTTTTTATGTGTGGTGATACGAAATTGGTTCTTGCGGCAGTATTGAGCTGTAAGGGATTACAGATTGTAATCAGGTTGTAATCACTGGATTGTAATAAGATCGGACTTGCTGTTTGGTGGACGTAGCCCAGGGATTGGGTGAACCACGTTAAATCTTGGTGCCTTGTGTTCATTTCTGTGTGTTCTATTATTTTTGTTATTGGTTATATTTGCATGTAGTTTTTATTTCTATCCGTGGTTTATCCTAACACTCTTGATACCTTGTTCTTTACAAAACTATTCAAACTCTTCTGAACAAAAATCACCACCATTGTCAGTTCTCACACACTTAATCTTCTTACTAGTCTGATTCTCTACAAGGGCTTTAAATTCCTTAAATCGACTAAAGACTTGTGTCTTACTTTTAAGGAAATAAATCCATGTCCTTCTACTATAATCATCTATGAAAGGTACAAAAAATATAGACTTGGAGATTGAAGGAACTTTTATAGGACCAAATACATCAGAATGAATAAGATCCAAAACATCAGAAGATTTGTGAGAACTAAAGTAAAAGTGAACATGATTTCGTTTATCATATAGACAGTGTTCACAGAAGTCAAACTCGAATTGCAATCATTTAACCCCTCAATGAGATTTTTATTTTTTAGGGTTCTGAGACCCTTCTCACCAATGTGGCCAAATCTCATATGCCATAGCATTATCTTTTTTGCAGGAAGCTTTCCTTCCAAAGTGTTTGCACTCTTAGGTACACTTGTTGCACTACCATCAGAACCACTAACCATAGTCTTCTTTACTACTCGTTCAAATGGTGGGGATGAAGTGATAGCTGCTCTCTTCTTTGAAATAGAAGAACTATTACATTGAGAAATGTATGCATCAAGCTGAAACAAAGTACCTCTCCTAGTACCCTTAGCAAGCACCATAGCTCCTCTCATCATCTTACATCCATCTTTAGAAAAAACAACTTGCACACCTACATCATTCAGCATACTTACAAATAATAGGTTTCATGCCAAACCTGGAATGTGCATAAATCCATTGATTCCCTTTACTCATCCATCAGGAAATTTGATAGTGACCCTTCCGCATCCAACTATCTTTAGGTGAGAATCATCAACCAAGTACACCTTTCCACCATCAAACTCTTCATATCTTGAGAACCAGTTTTGATGAGAGGTCATGTGAAAAGATGTACCCGAGTCAACCAACCACACATCATCAAATGCATGGGCTGCCAAAGCTACAATGAATGCATCGCCATCTTCTTGAGTTTTTTCAGAACCAGAATTTGAGGCTTTCTTCTTCTTCTTAGGCTCTTTACGGTCTTTACGGAAGTGCCCAATCTTATCACAATTCCAACATTTTGCCTTGGACTTATTGGAAGTCTTTGACTTCCCACGAGATTTGGATCTACCCTTATTATCAGACTTATTGTCATTTTTCTTCCCTCTTTCCATGGATCTCCCACGAATAGCAAGGGCTTCTTTTTTTGAAACAGAAGCCTTTCTCCACATCTCCTTTGATAGCAGTGAAGACACCACATCATCCATTTTGAAGGTGACTAATGTGCTTCCAAGAGCCATCACAAGATGGTCCCATGAATCTGGTAAAGAACACAAAAGCGTGTAGCAACAATCCTCCTCCTCTAACTTGACACCAGCTGATGTCAACTATGCAGTTAGCCGATTAAATAAATTTAAATGATCCGTTAAGGATCCACCTTCCTCCATTCAAAGAGAATATAACTTCTTCCTTAGGAACAACTTCTTCGCCAAAGATTTGGCCTGATACACAGCCCCAAGTCTCTCCCACAAACTATATATAGTTTTCTCATCTAGAACATTCAGAAGGAATACATCAGTTAAATAGAGTCTTATGACACCCTTAGCTTTACGGTCTTTGATATCTCAATATGCTTGAGCTATAGTTGCTGGTCTTTTAGTGCTTGTAGTCACTTCCCATAGATCACAATCTTCCAACATGTTTTCCATCTTGACTTTCCACAACTCAAAATTAGTGCCATTAAATTTCTCCACCTCCATTCTTCCATATGATGAACTTGTCATCTCAATCTGCAAATAAGATTCAGGATGCTCTGCACAAGACTCCCACTCAAGTTGAGATTAGCTCAAAAAACCCTACCCAACAACTAGGATCAAAATTTGATCAAGCTCTGATACCACTTGTAAGGAAACTTAGGTGCAAAAATAGCTTCCTACACTAATCTCATAAGGAAAGTATGATGCAAATCCTATAAAAATCTTCTACACTTACAGATTCAATATCATGTGAACAACAATATTGCATCCAACCATGCATACAAAAAATAGACAGAGAAAAAAACACATAATACAAAGATTTGCCGGTGGGGAAAAACCTTCCGGTAAAACAACCCCACCCGTCCAGAACCTACACAATGTATTATCTTCAACATGAGGTTACAATATACTTGCAATGCAAGTTCAACATCGACAACAGAAGACTCCAGTAGCTACTCGCAGTACCAACAATACACCTTTTTTGCATCGCATCTCTTCGCAACCCTAAAAATGCTTATAACATGCACTTCACTTTAGGGCTACTCCCAAAGGTAAACTGTATTAGGGTTTTACCATTCTCTGAGAAAATAGGAACCCCACTATTGGGGTAGAATGTATAGTACTCAAATATCTTAGTTGCCACATGTCTTCACCTATCATTGAATCTTCCTAACATAGCTCTTACGTGTCATAGGAATCTGTCATAACCGTTTTAGTCATGATCTCCTTACACACAATTCAAGATGTCGACACATCAACATTATTTGCAAGAAATACATTTTACAAAACAAATAATAAGAATAGGAATTATACAAGGTTGAGACACCTTATTCCTAACAGTTCTCCCTGCTCAATTGCAACAACTATTCCTAAACATTCAATTTTCTCTAAAACAATCAAAGTAGAAGGAACAATATGACCTATACAAAGGTATAAGGTACCTACTTTCACACATATTGCTACTACAAGGGTACCTTTTGAAACCTTCCAATTTTTATCATTAAATGTAACTACACAACCCTCACCATCGAGTTGCCTTGTTGAAATTAGTTTCTTACTCAACCTTGGAACATGTCTTACCTCATGTAGTGGCCAATGATTCGCATTCTACAACTTAATCTTAACTTTTCCTTTTCCAACAATTTGATAGGGTTCATTATCCAAGCCTAAAATCCCCTTGGACATAATCAATAAAATCACCTCTATGAGGTGTAACATGAAATGAAGCATCAGAATCTAAAACCCATGAATCATCAACACTTTCTAAAGAAAAAAAAAAACCATTCTCTTTGGATTTGTTACTTACCACATTTGCCTCCTTGTTCCCATATAGTTTATCTCCTTCATTGCTCTTTCAAGTACATAAATCTTTCTTCTTATGTCCCAATTTCTCATTGTACTAGCAATCTCTCAGTCCTCTAGATTGAGACCTTTTCCCCTTTGACTCTCCTCTTAATTTCCCATGATTTCTAGAATTATTTCCTCTCTCAGTCATTCTATCTCTACTTTGTGTGTTCAAAGCACTTCCTAATTTATATCCACCTGAGGTTTTCCTATGAGTTTCCTCACTCAAAATAACACCAATCACATCATATTTTATTGTACTAGATCCAGAAATATAATTACTCACATCCATTGCCAAGCCTTTCCAACTTTCAGGAAAAGAACACAATGATGGGGACACAACCCAAGAACAGAATGGAACCAACAGAAAAAGGAAAATTATATTAACTAAGAGAATAAGCTAGTACAAACAGTGCAGAGAAAGTAAACTTCAAAACATGCCCTAAGGGCTTACAATAGCATAAATCTGGAGATAATTTCTCCTTTTAGTACCTCCTCTCAAACTCCACTCTGAACTCCCTTTTACAATGCCAGAAATCTCCTTAAATAGACCCCAGAGGGTTAAGGAGTAGGAGTACATTCTAGAAAGTGCTAGTAGGCATCCACTGACCAAATAGAAGGTTCCGAAAGCTGCGTTAGAAGTCGGTGCAATTCTAGAAGAATCCAAAAACGGTAATCGAACTTTCGGGAGGCATAACTTTTGAACCGTAGCTCCGATTGATGAACTATTTACATTTTTGGAAAGCTCTCAAAGTGCTCTATAGCCCTAAGGATAGCTTCACTTGTCCCCCATTTTTTGGCCCTTTTTGAGGTCATTTAATGCCCCTAACCTGACTTCGAAGCATTCTTAGGGGGTCTCCAAAACCCAAAAAACTACAATAACTTTCAAACCGTGGGGCCTTTTGACCTGATTCTTTTTCTGGAATGCTATAAATCACAATTACATTCATCTGGTCAATTCACACCTTCTAGGTCACCAAAATGATGGCCAAATTGCATGCTCCTATTTTTTTGGGATTTTCAAACACACTGATAGTGGAACTGTGAGAGTTGTAACCTTTATTTGAGCCAAATGGGTATCCAAAAATGTAAAGACATGAAACAAAAACTAAGTCTAAGTACATTTTTTTGGGTGACACAGGATTGCCCTTATACCTCTGGATGCTCCTGCATCAGACACCCAGGGTAGATTGAAAAGTGACCCTATCACTTTATCGATGGTAGAGGAAATTCCAAATGGGAAACCTCAGCTACTGAAATCCAAGTTGAGTCCTCGATCGGCTGTCCTTTCCATTTGACCAAATACTCTTCATACTGCCTGTTTCTGGTACTCCTACCCACACGGTGATCTAGAATGTCTTCTATCTCCTCCTTCTTAGAAGTAGGAATTGGACATGGCTCTAAAACTAGCTCCTCATCTACACCATCATCATTATACTTTGTTAAATCTGTAATGTTAAAAATGGGAGAAATTTGAATACCATCTGGCAGCTCTACTTCATATGCATTTCCTGAGTCATGTTTCTTCAAAATTTTGTAGGGGCCAAATTTTTTCATTTTCAGCTTGTTGTAAGTACCAGCTGGAAATCTTTCTTTTCGTAGGTGTACCATGACTAAATCTCCTACTTGGAATTTCTTATGTCTTCTCCTTTGATCAGCCCTAGCTTTGTACTCTTGATTCATCTTGGTTATGTGTGCTTGAACCTCCTCATGTAGACGCTTGATATGTTCAGCAAATTCCTCAGCTTCAACACTTATCCTCTCCCCTTGTTCTATCTTCCTCAGCTCTGGTGTAGTCCTTGGGCTATTCCCATATACAATTTGAAATGGTGATTTTCCAATACTCCTATTTACAAAGTTATTATAAGAAAACTCTGCCTGTGGTAGAATCAAATCCCATCCCTTGGGCTTATCTCCAACTAAACATCAGCAAATTGCCCAGACTTCTATTTACCACTTCTGTTTGGCCATAAGTCTATGGGTGATGCATGGAACTGAATTTCAAGTCTGTTCTCAACTTCTTCCACAATGTCCTCCAGAAATACCCCAAAAATTTAGTATCTCTGTCAGAAACTATACTCCTTGGAAGACCATGTAGTCTTACCACCTCTTTGAAAAACAAGTCTGCAATATGGACATCATCATGAGTTTTGTGGCATGGAATGAAATGTGCCATTTTGGAGAACCTATCAACCACCACGAATACTGAGTCATTACCCCTTTGTGTCCTTGGCAATCCAAGAACAAAATCCATACTTATGTCCTCCCATGGCCTTGATGGAACAGGCAATGGCTGATATAGGCCAGTATTTTGACTAAACCTCTTGGCAACTTGACAAACCTGGCAACTCTGTACAAACTTCTTCACATCCTATGTAATTTGAGGTCAAAAATAATGTTCTCTAAGAATGACAATGGTCTTATCCCGACCAAAATGTCCTGCCATCCCTCCACTGTGTTTCTCCTTAATCAGATTTTCCGTCATGGAACTCCTTGGAATGCACAATTGACTACCTTTGAACAACATGCCATCCTGAATCAAATAGTCTAACCACTTGGTTCTATCTACAGCAACAGGTTCTTTACAAGCTTTCCATGCTTCAACAAAATCAGGATCCTCGGGGTACAAATTCTTGAGTTCATCAAACCCAACTACTTCAACCTGCATTACTGTAAGCAGTGACTGTCTCCTACTTAGTGCATCTGCAACCCTATTAGATTTTCCACTTCTATGCTTCAACACAAATGTATAACTCTGCAAGAATTCTACCCACTTCATATGCCTCTGATTCAATTTACCTTGGCTATTTAGGTAGTATAATGCCTGATGATCAATATACAAAACAAATTCCTTTGGCAATAAATAGTGCCTCCATTTCTTTAAGGCCTGAACTATTGCATAGAATTCTTGATCATAAACAGAATACCTCTTCTTTGCATCATTCAATTTTTCACTAAAATATGCAATAGGCTTACCTTCTTGGCTTAATACAACCCCAATAGCACTGCTCTAGCATCACAGTCCACCTAGAACACTTTTCTAAAATCTGGAAGTGCCAACACAGGCTGTTCAGTCACCTTCTTCTTCAGCAATTCAAAACTTCTCGTAGCTGCTGCAGTCCATTTGAACTCTTTTCTATCCCCTCTTATTGTATCAGTTAGGGGTGCACATATTGCACTGAAATTCTTAATAAACTTCCTGTAAAAACTAACCAAACCATGAAATGATCTTACCTTAGTAGCAGACCTCGGAGTAGGCCATTCCAAGATGGCTTTTACCTTCTCTGGATCCATTTTGAGACCTTCAGGTGATATAACAAACCCCAAATAGACTAATTCCCTTTTTGCAAAGACACACTTCTTTAGATTACTTAACAGTTTCTCTTCCCTTAGCCTTTCAAGGACACTACGAATATGTAGTAAATGTTCTTCCAAAGTCTTGCTGAAAATTAAAATATCATCCAAATAGACAATAACAAATTTTCCCATGAACTTCTTAAGTACCTCATTCATGAGCCGCATGAAGGTGCTTGGGGCATTCATCAACCCAAAGGGCATGACTAACCATTCATAAAGACCCTCCTTGGTCTTGAAGGCTATTTTCTACTCATCTCCTTCTCGAATCCATATTTGATGATAACCACTCTTCAGATCTATCTTTGTGAAGTATTAAGCTCCACTCAAGCAGTCCATAAGATCATCCATCCTTGGTAAAGGAAACTAGTACTTGATGGTTATCCTATTTATAGCTCGAGAATCTGTACACAGCCTCCACTCTCCATCCTTCTTTGGTGCAAGTACTGTAGGTACTGCACATGGACTCAGGCTCTCTCGAATCAAGCCCTTCCTCAACAACTCTTGAACCTGTCTATTTAGCTCCTCTGTTTCTATAGGAGTCACCCTGTGAGCAGCCTTGTTAGGCAAAACTAGCTTCTGGAATCAGATCTATCTGATGACTGATTTGCCTTGCAGGTGGCAATCCATCTGGAACATTATCAGAGATAATATCTCCAAATTCCCTTAGTAAATCTGAAACTTCAAATGGTATTTCACTACTACCTTCTTTATATTTCCTAGGAATCAAAGCATAGCACATATGCTGATGTTTCATGCCATCTAAAAACTTCCTTCCATCAACAAGACAAATCCTAGCACAGCTACATACCTTTTCACCTTCCTTTTTCATGGGCTTCAATTTGTGGCGAACTCCATCCTTTGTCAAAGAGTATGTGTTTGCATGTCCATCATGCACTGCATGTCTATCAAACTGCCATGGTCTACCCAACAATAGATGGCAAACATCCATCAAAATAATATCATAGAGAACTTCATCATGGTAACTCCCAATTTTGAATTTCACTAAACATTGTTCACTTACCAGGACCTTATGATCATCTTTTACCCAAGAAATTTGATAGGGCTAGGGATGTTTCTCCCTCTTGAGCTTCAGCTTAGAGAACATCTCTTCTGATACCAAGTTATCAGTGCTACCACCATCAATGATCACATCACAACATTTATCCTCACACTTGCATCTGGTACGGAACAAACTCCTCCACTATCCTAGTTCATTTTCACCGCTTAGTAGGACTCTTTCATTTACCAAGGTCTCTCCTCTTTTTGTATCCTCTGAATGTGATAATTGTGCATCCTCATCCACATGAGCAACCCTAGCTTAGCCCTCAGCTCTCCTATATATCCTTCCTTGTCGTTGAGGGCATTCAAAGGCACGATGACCTTCTTCATTGCAATGGAAACAGGTACCAAAGAAGCCTCCTCTTCCTTGTCCACGTCCTCTACCTCTTCCTCTTTGATTTCCAAAGTCTTGATCATGGGAGCGGTTGAAACCCTCATTCCTCTAGTTTCTGCTAGTACCCACATTTTCATTTTTCTTTTGGGTTTTATTGCGGCCTCCAGATGATCTACCACTTCCCCTTCCTCCTTGACCATGCCCTCTTTGTCTTCCTTCAAACCTTTTATTTAGCTTCTCTTCAACTCATAGGGCAAACTGGTATGCCTCTTCAACGTTGGTCATTCTTACCAGACTTAATTCCTCCTAGATACTAGGTCGCAACCCATTGATATAATGAGCAACCTTCTCCTTATTTGCTTCTACATGCCCCGCTCTAATCAAGAGTCACTAAAACTCCTCTGTATATTCTTGGACTAATCTACCTACTTGCTTTAACCCATGCATCTTCTTAAACAGATCAAGCTCGTATTCCACAGGAATGAACTGCTTCTTCAATTTGTCCACCATGCGATCCCATCTTGTGATCTTCTCCTTTCCTCTTCTAAGTCTTTCCAGTTGAACCTCTTGCCACCAGATTTTGGCATGGCCTTTCAGTTTGGCCTTTGCAAACTTAACCCTATCTGGGTCCCTTATATCCTCATACTTAAAGTATTCTTCCAGTTCATTGATCTAATCGATCAACTCATCTGGTTTCAGATTTCCTGAAAATATACCCACTTCAATTGTAGGTCTTTTCCCAAACTTAGTAATGGCCCTAAAAAGCCTTTCCTCTACAGGATTCAAAACCTCCCCGTCAACTTCCTCTTCTGGTCCCATTACTTCCTCTTCATTGTCATCCTCACTATTGTCACCTGCGGCAACATTTGCTCCTCTACGAAGCTCCTCTTGAAATGCTTGTACCTACCTCTGGAGGGCTCTAACCTCCTCAGGATCAATAGCTCTAGCCCTTCTGCCACACTCTCTTTGTGGAGGCATCTTCTAACTCGAACCCACAACCATAACTTCCTGGTGCAAACTGCCTCATAGTCAGCGCTCTGTCTACACACTCAAGAAAACCTGCTCTAATACCACTTGATGGGGACACAACCCAATAACACAATGGAACCAATAGAAAAAGGAAAATTATATTAACTAAGAGAATAAGCTAGTACAAATAGTGCAGAGAAAATAAACTTCAAAACATGCCCTAAGGGCTTACAATAGCATAAATCTGGAGATAATTTCTCCTTTTAGTACCTCCTCTCAAACTCCACTCCGAACTCCCTTTTACAATGCCAAAAATCTCCTTAAATAGACCCCAGAGGGTTAAGGACTAGGAGTACATTCTAGAAAGTGCTAGTAGGCATCCACCAACCAAATAGAAGGTTCCAGAAGTTGCGTTAGAAGTCGGTGCAATTCTAGAAGAATCCTTAAACGGTAATCGAACTTCCAGGAGGCATAACTTTTGAACCGTAGCTTCGATTGATGAACCATTTACATTTTCGGAAAGCTCTCAAAATTCTCTATAGCCCTATGGACCATCTTTGCTCATCCCCCATTTTTTGGCCCTTTTCGAGGTCATTTAATGCCCGTAACCTGACTTTGAAGCATTCTTAGGGGGTCTCCAAAACCTGAAAAACTGCAATAACTTTCAAACCGTAGGGCCTTTTGACCTGATTCTTTTTCTGGAATGCTCTAAATCACAATTACATTCATCTGATCAATTCACACCTTCTAGGTCACCAAAATGATGGCCAAATTGCATTGCTCCTCTTTTTTTGAGATTTTTAAACGCACTGATAGTGGAACTGTGAGAGTAGGAACCTTTATTTGAGCCAAATGGGTATCCAAAAATGTAAAGACATGAAACAGAAACTAAGTCTAAGTACATTTTTTTGGGTGACACAGGATTGCCCTTATACCTCTAGATGCTCCTACATCACACAAAATCAAGAGAGCCCTAATTTCTTCATCAAAATTGATATGCACAGAAGATAACTGACTAGTAATAGTATTAAACTCATTTAAATGATCTGTAACATATCCACCTTCAATCATTTTCATATCAAATAAACGCTTCATGAGAAATACCTTGTTTGAAGCAGAGGGATTTTCATACAATTTCACTGGGGTTTACATCAACTCTTCTATTATCTTCACTTTTTTAATGTTAAATGCCATAGATGGTGCTAGGCATAATCAAATGCTTCCAAGTTCCTTTCTATCCAAAAGATCCCAGTTGTCTTTTGTCATAGATCCCTAATTCATGGTTTTTCCTTCCTACGACTTCCATACATCCTTCTAATAAAGATATTCCTCCATTTGCATTTTTCATAACTGAAAGTTTTACCCATTACACTTGTCAACCCTCAGCTTACCCTCATCTACCATCACTCCCACTCAATCATGAGACCTTCTTGCAGAGGATCGCTAAAAAAAATGACAATTGTCTGGCTCTAATATCACTTATTAGGATTAACCTTAGACATAAATAACAGTTACATGTAAATATAACCAATACTAGAAAATAGTAGATCACATAAAAGAGAACACAAGACACCAATATTTAATGTGGTTCACCCAATCCTTGGGCCATGTCAAATAACAAGTCCAATATTATTATTATTGAGTTATTACAACTTGATTATAATTGGTAATCCCTTATAGCTTAATACCATCACAAGAAGCTGCAATATCACCATTTTTTCATGAAATCCCTAACCCTAAGCATTTTTATACAAGTTTTTTGCCACTTACAAAATTAGGGTTAGAATAATAGAAAAATAGTAGCTGACGCCTTTTACAATATAAGGGCATTTTTGGCACCTGGGGTGCTGCTCGAGGACCCCACAGAGGTGTTGCCCCAAGACCTCGCAGGGGGCCTACCCCTTGATCCCATCTTGAGGGCACTACCCCCAAACCCATGTATAAATAATCTTGAGGGAAATCACACTAAATAAACCTTTGAGTCTGATTAGGCTCCACATCACAATGCAGTGGATATTAATTACAAAATTAATTCTTAGTGGTGAAAACTATTTTTATAATGCCAGTAAGAGGTAAGTGATTGTAAATTAGCTTGCTAGTGTCACTTGTCATTATAAAAAAAGAAAAAAAGAAAAAAATGCAATAATTGGGTTGAGTTGACTTTTTTTCAAGGACATGTAGTTTCCTCTTTGGCTCTCTCTCTTAGTGTTTCTCGCATCTCCTATTGCTTCATTGTGTGATTATGGTTCAATTTCAGGTGATCACCATGATTTGGATCACCTACAATTCATGCTATTTATGCAGTCATGGCGAAATAGAAAATGGATCTAAATTCCTTCAGTGTGCTCTATATTTCTTCCTTTTGATGGTGGTCTTTTATGCAGTGGAACTTTGATCAATATCTTTGGGATATCTTTCAACTTCCAAACCTTGTAATCTATGGACATGCATGTTGGTACCACAATCAATTTTATTTATTATTATTTTATCTCTTTACTTTATTTATATTGCTTATTATTTTAATCATTGTGCAACACCTATACCTATCCTCTCCTTGTTCATTGTGGATAGTCAACCATTTAAGTTCGGGGGAGGTGTCCCATATTATTCCATCCATCATCCTTAATCATTTTATCATACTTTCCATTATTTCCATATTATATAATCCTTTGTTTTGTCTCCCATTTCATCTATTTTAAATAAGCTTGTGCATTGTGAGCTAAAATTTTCATGAACCCTCATTTATGTAACCTTTTTGAATCACGATGCTATATAAAAAAGAAAAAGAAAAGAAAAAATGATGATAAAAAAAATGAAGGCGAAAGCAGTATTAAAGCTAAAAATTTGAAAGCTTGTCATAGGAAGCAAAGGAGAGACTTTGTGTATATACACAAGTTATCATGGTTCAGGGTGGAGACGAAGCCAAAGCCATAAATCCAAAGTGCTTCTAGTTCAAACCAACAACCTCTTGGTCATACTAATTTGACAAGGACATGCAATATGCTAAGTGGGGCAGAATGATGAGAGCTATTTATGACCTAAACTATTGCATATTTTCCTCTTTAGATAAGCCTTCATACTCATTTTCATATTCCATTTTCCTATTTTATGTTGCATATATAATTTTAGATAAAATATATGAATGATTAATATTTGATTTTATTTACTAACATCTATTGTGCCAAGAAAATCAATATTTTATTTATAAGGAGAAAACTTAAAATCCTCGTCAACACTCAAACTTACTATCGCTGGTTAGATAGGGCTTGTCACCTATTAGATATCATGTTGCTTGATAGAATTCCTATTGCCTACTAGACAAGACTCAAATCTCTTGAGGCCTACTAGATCTTCTTGATGCCTATTTTATAGGAACTAGTGCACATGATTGGTTGATTCATAAATGATTTCTGCCAACAATTTTAAACTCATGGCTAGAAAATAAAAAGGGGTTTTATTTGGTAAAATTTTTTTGGGGAAGGTTCAAACACATAACCTCTCGCATGCTATTTTATGCCTTCATCTCTAAACCAAGCATACATTTCAATAACAAACCCATGACACTTACTATTTAATAAAAATGACACCTATTAAAGTAAAGAGTAAGGTAGAGGGGTTTGAACCTGTGACCTTCCACTTGTAATGATCACTTCTCCACCACCATGCTATGCATATTTTTTAAGAGTTATAAAAGAATGATTTTATAGACAAGACTGAGATCTCCTAAGGCCTACTAGATCTTCTTGATGCCTATTTTATAGGAACTAGTACCTGTGATTGGTTGGTGCATAAATGATTTCTGCCAACCATTTTAAACTCATGGCTAGAAAATAAAAAGGGGTTTTATTTGGTAAAAGTTTGTTAGGGAAGGTTCAAACACATAACCTCCCACATGCTATTTTATGTCTTCATCTCTCAACCAAGCATACATTTCAATAATAAACCCATGACACTTTCTATTTAATAAAAATGACACCTATTAAAGTAAAGAGTAAGGTAAAGGGGTTTGAAGCTGTGATCTTCCACTTGTAATGATCACTTCTCCACCACCATGCTCTACATATTTTTAAGACTTGTTATAAAAACATGATTTTATAGATGGGAATCCCAAAAATAGAGCATTTGAGATCTCATATATATTGTAAATAAAATTGAGAATGATATGTAAGAAGAAAATACCAAATATAAAGATTGTTGTACGTGATCTTCCTATAGCAAAATTATGTGTGAATTCAATATTATTTATGGATGAATAAAATATTCTTATTCTTATCATGAAAGAGTATAAAGTCATCTTTCATCACCAGACATAATAGGAAGATAGAATCCACTTCTTGGGATAATTGATGATTTATTTTAGATTTTTTGTGTGTTTTTATTTAATGTGTTATTATTTTCATTTTATTTTATACATAGAATTCTAGTGTATAGTTTATATACTTTAATTTATGTAATCATATTAGTGATTTGTTTTAGATATGTGTCTTTTATTTTGTGTGTGTTGTTATTTTAATTTAATACATATAATTATTAGATGGGTTTAAATATTTTAATTGATTCATGTTTGTTTTATATTTGATTATGAATTCAATTTTTTGTGGTTTGTAATTTAATTTATGAAATATTGTGTTCTAGATTAAAATTTAATTCTTTATGTATCCTTTAAATTTTGATATAATTATTCTTTAACAATTTTAGTTTAACTTCCATCATTAGGAAGTGATAGTTCATGTTGGCCATTTTGTTTTTGTTTGTTGTAGGTTCTAATTTAGCTCCCATTGCCCGGAAGTGATAGTTCATGTTGCTAGTTTTGTTTTGGCTTTTTTTAAGTTTCCTTATTCTTGGTGCACTCATCCCCACTTGTAATGCTATCTGCATCCCTTGAGAAGACAACCAATATACCTTTCATTAGTTCATGACCCCAGAACGACATTTAAATGCAAGATGAATTGGCTTATAAATTTTATCATTTTTTATCAATATTAGAACCATAGTTTATCTCTACAACTTGCTTCCTTTTCTCTTGTCCATGACTTATTTTTCATTTCCTCTAGGGTTTCTTTGTCTTCTTTTCCACTTATCGTTTTCCTTCAAGGAAAACTATTAAACATCTAAACCGCATTGACCCTTAACATGTTTAAATATTCTTGAATGCTAAGTCTCATGCCATTACTTTACCTAGCCACCTTCTCATTAGATGACTTGTGGTGTCCATATTTGATTGTCATCTTTTAGAATTCCTCAATGAAATCTTTTACACTCAAATAAATTTTCTTCAAGTTTCACAACTTCTTGAATAATTCCAATTCATAATCATCTAGTATGGACTTGTCCTTAATTCTAGAAACCATAACCTTCCACCTAATAATCTTAGATTTACCATTATCAACTCTATCCTTTTGTGATTATTTCAACCATAAACCAACATGACCTTTTAATGTGGTATGAGATAACCTAAACCTTCATGGATCCTTAATATTTTCAAGCTCAAAGTAGTCATCTAATTCACCAATCCAATCTATCAAATCCACCAGATGAAAAAACCAATAAAAATAGAAAATTCCATTTTATGACTCTTTCCCATATGTGTCATAGCTTTCAATAATATTTCTTCTTTTGCAATGATCTCAACTTCTATATTCAGAAGATCTTCAAAAACTTCCTCATATTCATCTATAGTCTTACAACTCCTTCTAAATATAATTAGAGCATTACAAATCTCATTCCTCATCTCATCAAGCTAAATTCCTCCATCATTAGTTCCAACCTTCTAGGTTGGACCCTTTTAATCCTTTGGTTCAATTTCCTTAGCTTTGACAATATTATTGTCAAGTTCACTATTCCTCCCTTTTGGCTATCTAATGAACAACAAGAAAATTGCCTCTAATTTAGTGATCTATTCACCTCTACAAAATCCAAAAAATCCTCAAGCTCTACAACAAGAGCACAATCCTTTTATACCCCTCTTGTGCAAGTTCTCTTTAATTACAAGTTATATCCACACACTATCACCTCACAACCTAGATATCTTGGAAGAACTCTGATTGATTAATATTTGATAATGAAATTTCTCTCTAATACTACTTGATAAAGCCAAGGTCAAGAGTTTCCTCAAAAGAGATAGTCCAATCTTGTAGCTAGAGTAAAAACAAAAAATTTAACAATCTCATATAGTAAAGAAACACAACCAATAAGCCAAATTAATATTTCTACAAACATAGAACCAAAAATTTGCATCAAATTGTCCTATAAACATGTATTCTTACATTCTAGGCATATATACCTAGGTAAATAAAATAAAAAATATTCAAAATTACTTCTCTCTACTACTATTCCATAACTCTACCACTACTACCCACCTAACAAATAAAAATAGTTATATACAAGATCGCATGCCACAAGTCCTTCCAATCACAAATTCCAAAGTTGAAGAAAAACTTATTAGAGTCAATAGGTTAGGACCTAAATCTATAAGAAATCCTCCATGTAAGGTTGATATGTCATGTAGTTGTACATGGAGGTCCACAAAAAACATATTAGCTTCAAGAAATGTGTTGCCAACTATCATAGATTATGACATGTTATCACAAGATAAAATCATTCCATCCTAGCCCTTAGAATAAGAAGAAGAAACAGGACCAAACCCATCTTCAGATAGCTTCATGAGGAAATAATTGTTTAGAATATAAACCCAACCATATATATGTCATGATGTCTATAGAATATAAAAAAAATTACATGGAATAATGATCCAAGTGGAATGATCACAAAAAACTATAAAAAATGGTAAAAAATAACATGAATAAAAATAAATATTTTTTGTTGATGCAAGATTTCTAGCTGTCCAACGATTTTCTTACATCACCTATTTAGGCAACACATTAACCCATTTATTTTCCCATTTAAAATAAAATAGTATGATTCCATGTAGTATTGTATTTCCACTTTACTGAAGAGCCCATGGAGGTAAAGTAGAAAAAAATACACGAGGGTATTTTGTCTATATGGAGTTGCCCCTAGGAAAAATCCACAATATGTTGTGACATTATGTCTAGTAAACAAGCTACATATAAACATGCTAGAAGAAGGAAACATGATTAAAAAAGAATGGATCACTAAAAATATGCTAGCATGGTTAGAAAATTGTGTTGCGAGCCTAGACTTCCATAGGATAGGGTATTTTTCACTACACTAATGAAAGTAGAAAAAGATAAATAGACATACAATAAGATGACTATATATTTCTCCAATATAATTAGAAAATGATATATATTTATTTTATGATAGGGATACTTTGACCATAAATGTGTTAGTAGTAAAGGATAGATATTCATATGACAAGGCAAGATATTTTGACATGATTAATATGTGTGAAAATATTACATGATTGTATAATACAGTGAAAAATATACTAGTAGGGGTATCAAATCTAGATGATCATACAATAGGGTGAAAGATTTTATAGTTGGTTTGGCCCCTATGAATGTAGTGTTGGACCTATCAGTCAAATTGGGATGCAAAATGGACAAGGATAATGACTACTACTCAACATCACATAGTTTTGTTAATGATTGACAACCAAATGAGAAAGAAACTAAATTACTTCAAGACAAAATTACCATTGATAGGGTTTTATACTAGTCAAAATAATGGAAGTGGTCACAATAGGTCACACACGTATAGAGGTGCAATGAAGGGTCATAAGAGGAGAGTAAACGTGATGAGTCACCATTGATGTGACATGACATTGGAACACATAGACATCTTGATGTGGCATGATAGTTGAATATGTAGAAAACATGATGTCACATGCTTCTATGATAGAGTGTTCAAAGATACAAAGGATAAAAGATACTTTATAGGTCTACAAAAAGACTAATAGGCCTACTAATCTAGGCACCTACTCATTGGTAGTGGCACATGTTATGTGGCTAAATTATATGCTACTAAAATTTTGCATTCATCTTTTGAGTGAGACTTTTGAAAATGGTTTTGGCACCCATACATCAAGAAGTGTAAATAGGTTTTGTATACTTAATTTTTGTTTTTGTTCATGTTATGTGTGTGAGGAAGGAGATAAGAGTCACATAGCTAAAAGTCAAACAAAAGATAGGTTTTAGATATAGTGAAGAGTAGGTGGGAGGAACAAGTGACACATAACTATCATAGGGAAATCCAAAGAAGATGAAGGATATTAGAGGTGTTCAAGGGTTACACAACTAATCTATAAGCCAAGTCATTTCACTCATTGTAGATCATCCATCTAATTTTCTTTCTTACTATTGCAAGTAATTGTAATCTCTTTACTCTCCATGCTTTATTACTAAGAATTTTTCAATCCTCTAACAAGGTACCTCCTAGAAGGAGTGTTATAAATTATCTCATAAAGTATCTTTGACAAGATTATTGTAATCCAAAAAATATTATCAATATTCTTAACTGATTGTGTTCTCAAAAAGGACAGTTGTTGCCTATAACTAGGCACTATTTTATCCACGGTAAAAGGCTAGTGGGTATGTTACTCCCAATGTGGTTTTTACTCCCTCACTGAGGGTTTCTATGTACAATTTTTTTTTATTGATGCATGATTTTTTATGTGAACTTATATGGTTCTATCATGTTTCTTTCATCATTGTATTATTGCTTAGGCAACTAGTATTTAATATAGTTAAGTTTGTATCCCAAATAATTAGTTTAAAAGTTTGTAATGATTCACCACCTTTCCAAGTATCAAATTGGGACAATAATTGGCATTAGACCTCAAGATCTAATAGCAATGAGATTAATAGCTTTAGGGAATAACTAATGAAACCTTTTAAACTTCAAAAGCATCTTGATGAATCTCTCATCACCATTGGGAGTTTGAAGGACAAGCTAAGAGTTTCCTTGAACAAGAGAAAGAAACTAGTACAAATGGTACAAAGGCTCAGGAACTCGTTAAAAAACTCAAAGACCAAAGTAGATCAGATGAATATGAAGATGCCATAATAGATCCCATGCTTGATAATGAGAGACTGACCAAAATTATTGCATTGCTGAAAAAGAAGGAAGAATACACGACATTAAGAATGAGTCAAGCACAAGGTGAAAGACGTAAATGTATTTTGGACAAGGAAGAAGAAAAGGAAACACTAAGAGAAATCCTAGAAGATAAAAAAAATCCAAGGAACTAGTAATGAATAAAATGCACAAATGATGCCTTTGGAAGAAGAACATTGATACATAAGATAGGAAAATAGTGTCTTCCATGAGCATGAATACAATCACAAGGAGCATATAGAAATGTTGATTGAGGGAAACAATTAATTGGGTGAACAAGTTCATCGCATGAATAAAGGCTAAAAAGTATGAATGAGATGAATGAAAAATTGAAGAACTATAATGAAAACTCTGAAAAGATAGATGAGCAATTGGAAGCTTAAAGAAAGACCAAGAACACCACTGATCTAGGATATGGTGACAAAAATACTGAAAAGGATGAGTTAAAAAGACCTAAAATTCAAGAGAAAGGAAAAAAATCACTAAAAGGTAAGGAATCCAAAAAACCTATTTGTTATTCTTGTGGTAAATTAGGACATACTTTAAATGTATGCTAGAAAAAATAGGTATCACTTGGTATCCAATGTACCTTTGATGGATACTGTCACAATTTCCACTGGTATGGTCACACGTGAAAAGAGTGCAAGTCTCATTTAAATGAGAAAAAGGAATGATTTTTACTATTACTATTGTAAAAAATTATGGACACTAGGTTGAAGGCTATAGGTTTAAGGCAAAGATCAAACTATTCATCTCCTAAACTAGATAGTCGCAGTGAAAGTGACATGTTCCTTACATAGGTGTTCTCAACTTGTTGAAACCATAACTATATTATAGTCTATTGGGAGATAAGGAATGGATAAAGAAACAACATTAGATCTTGAGAGATACATGAATGAAATGTTACAATTATAAAAAGATCGGTAATCTTTCCACAGATTGTATGACAAGAAACAAGTCAAATGATCAAAGATAGTGTAGGAGCACACTTAGGATACCTCCTATTTTTGAAAGATTTTTAGAGAATAGGTTAGTTTACTTTTAGACCTTAGAAGGTCATTTGAATTTTTGGATAGGTGAGTCAGTCATTAGGATTAAGGTCATACAAAAAACCATTGTTAGTTGTTATTTCAATTTCTTAAGTTTGTAGAGGAAATAGTGAGATGGAGTCTTTAATGTGTGTGAGGAACATAAATTATATTAATATTGTTATTATGATGCCTTAGGGTCATTAAGATAGTTGGTTCCTCAAAATCACATGAGGATAGAGGTCCTATGAAATAGGATCATGGCTTAACAAGAAGTTGCCAAATGTTGCAAAAATGTTGTTGTGACAACATTGGCAATAATTGCAAAAGTGTTACCCTTAGATCCCCTAAAGTCTAGGAGATGGAGCTCAAAAAATAGGCCCTATAATGATGGAGATGACATCATATATTAGCCAAGACTTGAATCTTTCCATAGAGAGAGATACATTATATTAACTTTGTGTATGAAATAGAATTCTGAATAGTGTTATAACAAATTTTTGAGTTCTTGTGATCAAAGTGCCTTAAAATGGATTGAAAGAATGAACTTTTTGATTAAAAAATATTCTAGGCATAGTTTGAAGAGTTTTTCCTTCAGTAATAAAGTTTATTAGAGTAGTTTTGGAAGGTTATATAAATTGTTTTTTGTTCTGAGAGTTCACTAGATCTGTGCTAACCAGTTTGTAAAGAAATGGCTCCCCCATGAAATCTAGCCATGGGAAATAGCTAAGGGTAGATGGAAAATATAGGGGAGTCATTAGTTTACATATGTATAGGATTAGGATTTGTGGAATTTTGGGGAACTATTTTTAATGCTAAGACCTAGGCGAGCAAATAGAGCTCGATTAGAGGTTTAGGATAGTGAAAAAGAAGATTTCTTGCAGGATAGAGAAGTATAGTAGAGAAAAAGTAAAATTATAAACATGGCATGAATGAATTTTGGTATGATAAGAGGTTTAAGAAGTCTACCGATCCATCTAAGAGGATTTTGAACAAGTTTTTAGCCTAGACCTAGGAAATAGGTCTTTTAGCCCTATTAGACCTAGATTATAGGAAACACCTTTATGGATAACTTAGGAGTCTAAGACCTATAGAATCCTTTAGGGAATCCAAAAATTTTTTTGAATCTAGAGTTTACTTTCCAGGTTGTTTGGAGATTTTTTGCAAGAAAGAGGAGTTAGTCAATTCCAAGGGCTAATTGGAACTAGGCCTAATTAGGCTTCCTAGAGACAAAACCTTGAAATCGATAAGGAAGAAGTCTAAAGATCTTTCCAAATGGACTCAAATGAAAGAAAATGTAATGATCTCATGTCTATGGATGACCCTAAAATGAAGGATGAGTTTTTTGAGCAAGTTTCACTTAGAGCTTTCTAAGTGCGTGTGGAGAAGAGTGCTAAACTAGTGTGTTGGTCTTCTGAGGGTAAGCACAAAGGATCAAACTCTTGGAGAAGAGTTTGGATTGGTGTTAGCTAATTGAATATGCCAATCAAGGACCTAGGTAGACTAGGTTCCTAGAAGAGGCAAGCTAAGTCTCTTGAGGGGTAGTGCAAGCACCCCTTGGAACTCTTACACCAAATAACTCAATAAGGAAGGAAAGAAAAAAATAATAAACATATAAGAAGTTAGGAAGGAATTCAAAAATGTTTTAAGAATGAAAAGTGATGAAGTAGAGGAAACCAAAATTGTAGAGGTTGTAATCTCACTAGTTAGTATTGTGACCTCTAAGTTAAACTAATATATCATAGCTTAAGGGGTTAAATGCATAAGGTGAATCTCACACTTCTACCCATGTCCAAACTACCAAGTCACTTATTCTGAGGTAAAAGTTAACTAAATATTGGTTACATTGGAAAATGTGGTACACCTATTGTAAGATAGCAGAATGGTAGGAATATGATCTTTTCTCAATGGGTCATAAGCATTAATTATATGGGATAACTTGTGGGAAAATATTTTGTTTACCATTGTAACCGTAACATTACAATTCAATGCTATAAACAAACTCATTTAAAGCCATTTATCACTTTTTAAATTTAAACTCTCTATATCTTTTTTATTTTTATAACCCTAGCTTTCAATATATGAACTTTGTGTGATTTTAGTGTTGATTTGAGAAAGTAAAGAAACATGTCTTGAGTGGTTTATTGATAAGCATATTTGATCAAGTTAAATATAAATTACTATTCAAATCAAAATGGATGAAGAAATCAACAAAGTGATGTTGGTTAATGAAAAGGTGACCAAACATCTAGCATATGAGGTTCTTCCATTGAAGATGGATGAGATGAGAGATATGATAGGATAATTATCATCACTCCCAAGTAATGTACTTCTTACAATTAGTGTAAGTGCATTCTTAAAAGAAGATTTAAAAACCTAGTGATAAAGACATTTGTAAATTATATAGGAATCTTTGTAAAGATAGGGTTTTGAAAAATGAACACAAAAACTTGGAGAAGACAACTTGCATCATGTTATGAGTATTCCAAATTTCTTTGATAAGTATTGAGTTAAGTTTATTGAGAAGAGTTGATGACTAGTACATGTAGTTGTAAAAATCCTACAAAGTCATGAAGGAAGTGATTCAAAGGGTTACTAGCTTGATTTCTATCAAGATGGAACTAACCACTAGAACATTTTCAACTAAATAAGTTGTAGACTTGAATAAAGGTCATCATGACAAATGAACCTACATAGTGGATGACATCATGAGCCATGAGATGAGATTCAAAATAATGGAAATTTCTTATTGGATCTAGTACTCAAGCTTAGAAACTAGTGTGCTAAGAGGTGTAATGTATAATGCATACCGGATAATCCATGATCATGGTACACTTGACCTAGAAGGATGGCTTCATTCAGAAATGATAGAAAATATATGTAAGATTGTGAAGGATCACATAAATAATATTCTTAAATTTGGATCAATCCTTATATGTATTGTATTCTATTTCAGAAAGGAGTTCCCAAGGTATTTACCCTTCACTTATTAAAAAGAGAGAGCCATTACAACATAGATCAACAAGGTATATAGGAAATTGGAAGGTTAAGTAAATTCTATCCTATGGGGGTATTTCAAGTGATTTCACAAAGGAATGTATCAAAGGGAAAGTATTCCCTTTAACCTTGTAGATAAGCATAAGAATGTCACGTGTTTCATTAAAAAAGAAAATAAATGTCTGGAACATTTAGTACAACCTCAAACGCACTAACTTACAACATTCTAGTATGTATCTAGACCACATGTTGAAAGGTTAATGGCGATGCAAGTGAACCCTAAATGTCCCAAGTTTGAAGCCTATATGGAGATTAAAGGTAAACTCCTCAAACAATAGGAGATGACATTGTTAAAGAGGAACCCAAGAAAATCAACTTGAAACCTACTTTCAAGGCCAACTAATTAGAAGAGGTTGAAGAAATAGATTTTGAGGAAGAGATTACCAATGGAGATCCATCAAGTTGTCAAGCACAATGGGATGCTAAGGCAAAACTTGGACTAGCTAAATATTCCTCACCTGAGCTTGAAGAGATTAGAAATGATATTAACAAGAAGGAGGCTAGCATGATCAAGCGTCCAAAGCTTGAAACCTACACTAGGAAGAAGAACAAGAAGGAAAATAAAGTGGAGAAGAAAATTTCATGGTACTTGAAGTAAAGAATCCTTCATAAAGAGAAACAAAGGTAGCAAAGAAAGGTAAGAAAAAATGACCTCAACATTCTATTGATGATATTTTGGCTCACACTTTGCATAATGGAAAGTATAATACAATAAAAAATAGAATTCCAAATTTTAATGAGACAAATAGAAAAAAGTTATTAGTATTGTGCTACATAGTATGGGAACTTTTAGTAGAAGGACCTCATAGGTAAGGGAAAATTACCAAGGAACTGGGAGATATTATATAAGAAATGAAAAGAAAGGATCATCAAATTCAAGGAAATATTTGATGACACCCTTTCCAAAATGAGGCTAGAATATAATGTCGATAACAATTATTCAATTATATATTGTCATTGATCTTACACAAATGTTATACTCTTATGGAGAACTACCAGTTGGAACCAAGTTTAGAAGACTAGTATTCACCAAGAAAAAGTTAAGAAGAAGAGAAGTTTAGGAATTCCTATACAAACCAATTTAGGTCACTTACCAAAGGAGTTTAGTGGTCAAGTGCAAACCAAGTTAGTTCAGTTACCAAAGGAGTTCAGTGTAAACCAAGTTAGGTCAGTTACCAAGGAACTCAATGGTAACTGAGTGATCCAGTTTCAGTGCAAGCCAACCTGCATCTGAATAACTTTCTTTGTTAGTTACTTTATGCAAGTTGACTTAGTGGATGTTATTTATTTGTTTGGAAAGGTATTCAAGCTGACTCTACATTGGATTTCATATATATGAAAGGTCAAGTTGTGGATTGAAAATATAGAAGGAATGGAAGAAGATAAGATGAAAATTGAGAAGGGTATTTGATTAAGGGCAGAACATCCAAGGAGTTGTAAAGAATATTATGATTGGGAGGATCTAGAGAATAATCCAGAACCATAATCTGAATCTAAAATTCTAGTTTCTTCATAAATTAGGTCAACCATTTTTACTCTTTAAAAATTGTAGTAGTGAAGAAATCTTTTAAAAAAGTTGACTTAACTGTCATTTTGTAAATCCTCTAGCTAGGTCACATTTCTAGATTGAAATGTCTTAAGACCTCTAACAAAACCATTCCTAACAGGGTGATTTAAATCCTTTAACAAGGTCACACCTAATAGTGTGTTTTGTAACCTTTAATAGGGTTGGCTCCTAAGAGGGCTCACTTCAGAAGAGTGAAAAGTTGTAACTAGTTGCATTGGTGGTTTTTCCAAATTGGGTTTCCATGTTAAATATTGGTGTCACATCTGTTCATGTTATTTTCTTTTATCTTTATCTTTTTGCAATTAATTTACTAAAATTTTATACACATTAATGTATGAGATTTCTTTGTTAACTGTGTTATAATGAATATCTAGTTCTAACTGAGTTGTGAATTTAAAGGAAGTTTGTATTGATATCTAAGGGATTTGAAATTTTTTTAGTGGTAACTAATTCACCCCTCCCCTCTTAGTTACTCCTCTTATATTTACAACATACAATAAAAAAAAATAGAATAACGCTAGTATAATCCTACACATAGGATTTTGGTATGCAAGAGAATGTAGCTTTATTTTCTATCAGTTAATTAAAGAAAGTATGTGAAAGTGTTGTAAAAGATTGGATGCAGTAGATGAATAGTTAGTGGAGTTCAACATAAAGAGAAATGAAGAAGTTTCAAAGGAACAAATCCTTCAACACATCAACCCAAAGTGAAAAGACATAAAGTGAATATCAAAGAAAATGAAGAAGAAAAAGTGACTAGGGTCTATTAAAGATGAAGATTAAGAAGGACATGTAGAAGAGATACCAAAAGTAACTATAAATTTTAACCCTCTTACATCACCAAGGAATATTAAACCTCATACTAGTCCAATACAAGGTATAATTCCTCAAAAGAAGGAGTCATTGGAAAAGGCTAACTAACTAGAGAAAACTGAGAAGGAGAAACTTGTCAATGTGGCTAAGGTAAAGTCACCGAAAAAGGTATCTATTGTAGTTAAGGAGAAATATTTTGAAACAAATGAAGAGGGATAGGTATCAAGAAGGTTAAGAGGGAAATTTAGAAGAGCTAGAAGAAGTGAGGGCACTTGAGGAACAAAAGGGAGAATTTTCACAAGGAAGTGCTACCACACTTGTCACACAAGACACCCCGCAAAAGGTAGACTCGCTAGTTAATAGAGGAGAAAGAAAAGTTTCTCAAAAATGAAATGAAAGTAGAAAAAGAAGAGGCATTTTTCAAAGAGGATACTATAGTATGAGGGGCCACACAAGAGAATGGATAGTCTCTAGAGAAAGGATAGGAACCAAAGAAGGAAGGATCTCTTGAGATTATACAAGTCTCATAAAGGGAAGAAAATCCAACAAAAGAGAAGCCTCCCAGGAAGGAGCAAGCACAAACACAAGAAAAGATACCCAAAAAATATAAGACTTCAGTAGCAGAAGAGGAAAAGGAATGGGACAAAGAAATATACCTTATTATAGAAGACATACCAACAAGATCAAACATGTCATAAAGAAAGTGGAGAGGATAATGGGGTGTGAATAAAATTGAGTCCTAAAAGAGAAATTGAGCCTAGAAGAAGATAATGGAAAGAAGAAGAGGAAAAATGCCCAACACACATCACCCTCATCATCATCAACATGATATTGTATCTCAAAAGATTAAGGAGAGATATTTGAACATGATACAGAAGAAGAGATAGAAAATACATAAATTAAGTTGGAGATTGAGAAAATGAAAGAAAAGTTTCTGAAGATGGACTCTAAGGAGTTAATGAAATACTCCAACCTAGTAATACAATATGAATTGCTTGAACAAGCAAGCAAGAGGAAAAAAAGAAAAATACTATTGGTTAAGACCAAACATCTAATTATGGAGTTAGCTTAAGAGGTCACATTTGACTCTAGAACTGATCTATTCACTCAACTCACCCAAATAGTTGACAACATTGAAGGCCATATCAAGGGTATAGAAAAGGTAGAAAAAAGGAAAGCTAAAGAAAAGAGAATGAAGAAGCTAATGAATCTTATTGAGCTAAGAAAGGTAGCATGAAAAAATTCAAAGATGAAATGTATGATGCACTAAAGGCTATCATCCTAGTTGTACAAAAAGTATCAGACCCAATTACATTTATGTCTGATTTGGAGAAAATAATAAAGATAGTTTAATAAGAGCTTCAACAAATGATTAACACATTTGACACACTGAAAAGTTCACCAACATAATAGATAGTGAAGGTTCAAGAAACCATTCACCTAAACCATAGGGTAAAAACTTAACAAGACAAGTGAATGCTAAAGATCTTATAACTTTAGATTGTCTCATAACCCCTAAAAGGTATCATTCAAGAGCACATAAAGGAAGTAGAGATATAGATTTCCAAGCCACTAGTAAGTAACCTAGATGACACAAAAGAACATTATGGAAAATATCTGCAATGAGACACTTTCTCTCACCAATCTCAAGGAGTCATGGAAGATACATCTAAAGAGTGATCACACATGCTACAAAGAAGTGCTTTGTAGACTATGACCACAACATTCTAAGAGGAACAAACAAAAAGGGAGAAAGGAATAAGAAATTATGGGATATAGAATAATGAAGAAGTAGAATGAATAAAAGATATATGGTGAGATAATGAATAAATAATGAGATAGATACAAGGGGACACAATAAGCAAAAATGAGGAGAAGAAAAAATAATGAAAGGGGGATTTAAAAAACAAGCAACCAAAGAGATGAATAAAAGAGATAAGATATAAGAGACTACATTTAGGGGGAGTCTCATTGTTTTTTTTATTAAGTCCATAGTGGCTAACAACCTTCATTGGTATAGTCTTAGAGATGAAGGAGGAAAAATCTAAGGCTATATATTTTTTCAAGTATGGTTGGAGGTTTTTCCATCAATAGAAAAGAGGGAGATTTTTGGACATATTAGTCAAATTGGCATGCAAAATGGAGAAGGGTGATAACAAATACTTAGCATCACATAGTATTGTCATTGATTGGTATTAAATCAACAAAGTAGATAGAATAATTTAGGATATGATGACCACTAGTAGAGTCATATATTGATCAAAATAAAGGAAGTGGTCACGACAAGTCACACAAGTATAAAGTTGCAATAAGAAGTCACAAACACAGAGTAAACATGATGAGTCACTATTTACATGATACAATTGTGGAATACATAGACAACATGATGTGATAGTGTTCTTTGATATATCATTAGAAGATACAAAGGGTATATGCTACTCCACCAGTCTATAGGGATACTGGTAGGCCTACTAGTCTAGAAACCTACTCATAGGTAGTCACAAGTGCTATGTGACTAAACTGTATATACTACTCAAAATTTAAATTCATCTTTTGAGTGAGACTTTTGAAAATGGTTTTGGTAACCATACATCAAGAAGAAAAAATATGTTTTTAACAATTTATTTTTATTGTTTTTCATTGTGTGTGTATGAGGAAGAAGATAAGAGTTGTAAAACTAAAAGTTGAAAAACAAAAAAACTCTTAGACACAATAAAGAAGTATCAAGAGGAACATATGACACACAAGTAGTTATAGGGAAAGATAAGGTAGAGGAAGGAGATCAATGATCTTCAAGGGTTATACAACTGATCTATTTGACAAGTTGTGTCACTCATTTTAGATCATCCATCTAGTTTATTTTCTTACTATTGCAACTATTTGTAAGCTCTTAATTGATCATGTTTCATTCCTAAGCATTTGTAAATCCTCTATCAAGATACCTCCTACAAGGAGTGTTTTAAATCTTTTCACAAGGTAAATTTGACAAGATTATTATAATTCTAATAGATTATAAACATTCTTAACCAGATATATTAGAAAGAACAACTACAAACTTTAACCAAGCACCCTTTTATCTGTAGTAAAATGCTAGTGGGTATATTACTCTCACCATTTCTTATTGATGTATGATTTTTAGTGTGAGCTTATTGACCCCCACCCATCGCCCTCCCCCCCCAAAAGAAAAAAAAAGTTTAGGATAACTAGTAGATGTATATTTTTATTTTAATTACCAAAAGATGTTTCTGCTATAGAGACAACAATATGATATCCTCCTCGTAAAATAAGATGTGTTTCTTAGAGGGGACAATTATATCTTCTAAGGAGAAAAGAGACACTGTGGAATGTCAACATAATATGATGGGAAGTAAAAAAATCTATAAGTCACTACCATAGTAACAAGTCCAAAACAACATAAATCTTAAAAAATAAAATAATTGTGATAAAACAATAATGATCATAATGTCAATCTAAATGACCTCTATGGTGTAGGAGTACCTAGGAGTGGGCTAGTTCCTTAGTCAAAACATGGCTTGTACATGACTCTAGCCAAATCATGAAGAGAAAAATGACTCTAAGAGAGTCTCAAGTGTGCCTCAGGGTAGTTGGTTAGGCAAGAAATATGTTTGGGAAAGAGTTTCCACAATTATCATAGCTTTGCCAACATTTTTCCAAGGTTGCTAAATAAGGCCTAATATGTGAATTGACTCCAAAATATTTGTCATGGGTTGAAAATGAGGAAGATAGATTTAATACAATTTAAGAATTCACTCTATGGACTAATGTTTTTGTCACAAAATTTTAGAAATCATGGATTAGTCTCTATATTGATTGACAACTACATGGTGAAAATCAATACCTCTACCTACTTTTTGATGTCTCCTCCTAGTGTAAATTTGTAAGTAGTTTTGAGAACTAGGTGTTTTACATGTGCATTCGAGTTGGATTCTAAAAGGATTCTTGGGTGTATTTAGATAATGTTAGTAATCTTTAGATGATGGTGGTTTACTTAATTTATTATGATTATGATTAGAAAGGAATTAACTTGTTTAGAACTTAATCATGTAGGACCTACTCTAGGCTTAAAAGCAATATTTAGGATTAAACTTGGATTTATTCTCCATTTTAGTTAGCCATGCATTGTTTTTATTTTAGCCTCTCATACTCCATTTATTTTTCTATATTGGTGTAGGGAGATATAAGGAACATGTGTCCTTCATTTTGAGTGGATGTTTGGTTGTCTAGGAATGTTTGGAAGTGGATGTCGAGTCTATTTCTTGCATGATCATATGTGGATCATTAATGATTACCTTAGCATGTTGTTTACTACTTATTTTATGGTTATGAGATGCATAATACTATATGGTGTTTACCTATATTTTGAAAAAATAAAATTACATGCATAATTAATCCTTTGTTCCTAGAATTCATTGGTAAATAATCACATATATCCTTCTACTTTATACATCCCAATGAAAATCAATGACAACACTATGTGAGGCATGATGATTGATATTGTGTGTTGAGTGGATGTTATTATGGAGGTGGTACACGTTTTGAATGGGATGAACCTTGCACAATGTGTAAAGAAACTATTGGGACTTTTTATAAACTATCATTTCCTACTTTTGGATTGACTACCTTGATGATCCTTATAGGACCCTAGGTAGCTTCTACAATATTCTTCATTATCCATAAGTCAGATCTCTTCTAAGTTGAGAATCCCTTGGATGGAATCAATAATATATCATGAGGTTTTTGTTAGCCCCAACTGATAATGTTATTGGTAATTCTATTAATTAATGCAAAATATTCATATTACTTTTTATATTGTCATTAATGTCAAAGTCTTAGTTGGCTAGACATTATGCTAACTCAATAGAGTACTACATTGATGAAGAGGATTTGAAAAAAGTATGATGAAGACAATATTGATAAGTATGATATTCAATGGGTTCTTGAATGATTTGGACAATGATAATGTAATATTGGTTTAATTGTTTCACAATCTTATTGGTGCAGGAGAACCTAGTTAGTTTTCTCAATTTTGGCTTATAGGTGGCTTTAGCCAACCCACTAGGGTTTAAGGACTTGAATAAATTCCCATTAGTGTTGGGTCAATAGGTTTGATGGTTTTCATGGGTTTGTGAAAGTTGCATGGTCATTTAGGAAGCTTTGTGCATTTACGAAAAAGTTTCTCACATAGGGAAACTTGGTCAAAGGTTGGTCAAAGGTGTCAAAAATCATAGGAAAGGGTGAAATAGTACTATTTATCAATAATATGCCTTACCCTATCAAATTAATTGTGTTTTAGGTCTTTTTCTATTAAAATTGTTTAAGCATTTACAAGTATAATTGAAAGTCTTATAAAAAAGTACAGATCATATCACACCCCCAATTACATATACAATTACAAAAATTTTGGGGGGTGAAAAAAAAACTTAAAACATTGACCTAAAATCACTTTTAACCTTTAAATGTTTTAATTACAACTATTCTTTATATATTTTAACCAAAACAACAAAACCAACTGATATAACAAACTAGTTCTAGCCATCGTTCTAGCTGTTAGGATCTGGCTAAGCCTTTGGAACTTCATAAGGATTCTAATTCACTTCAGTAGTATTCTCTCCTTGCTTGGTTAAATTGAGTTCCTGCAACACATTACTTATATTTTTCAACTCTGTTGCCTCTGAAGGGGCTAAAAAACTCTGGTATTCAGCAATGTAGTTTGCTGCATGCACATTATCCTTGTTAATTAGCAAGCTACCTTCCCTCATAAGTAACATGAAATTTCTATTGGGAATGTGAAGCACTAAAGCAACCTGAGACATGATATGAAAATGGGTGAGTTTAAAGTTAAACTCAATAAGTACCCTTCTCTCTTCCTGAAAGATTGCTTTGTTCATATCCTTCCAAAGAGTCCATAAAATATTAGTAGAAAGAGAAAACCAAAAGGAGTTAAGTTTAGAATCAAATTTATCTACATATCTAGCCAAAATTTCACTCCAAGAGACACTACAAGCATAATCCAAACACTAGAGGTACCAAGAAAAATAGACCACAACTTGTGGGCATACACAGAATCAAAAAATAAATGCTCAAAGGATTTAGTCACATTACATAGTTTGCAAGATACTAGGGATAAACCAATAGAAGAAAGGACTTGAGCCATAACTATCTTTTTTAACAACAAACACCATTTAAAACAAAGTTTTTTTATGCTCAGCTTTGCCTTTCCAAAAAAAATCAAAGAAAAAAGATCAATCAGAGAATGGATTAATTTGCCCCAAGCACTGGATCACTCTAGCAATGAGAGAAGAATCATTCTTCATACACAGATATAACCCTTTAGAAGTGGTTTCTTTCAACATAACACCATCAACCCACTTAATTCTATCAAGAAATATCATTGAATGACTAACATCACAAGGGTTGTCAAATTTGATCGCTCTCTTAATCAAAGTCAAAGTTTTTTTTCTATGAATCAGGAATGTTAAATCTACCTTTAATCTCCTCCCACACCCCCAACCTCCCCTCTATCAAGATATCTTGGATCAATGAAATTTCAAGCTTTGGTTGAATAGCTCTGAGAAAGGGCTAGGGCCTTATTATTATACAAAAGCCCCCACCAAATGGACCTATCCTTCACCAAGAAATAAGGAGGTCCCCTGTAGCTTCTCTACCCTGTATGAACTTCCTCACTTGAATCCAAGACTTCTAGAAAGTTTGTTTTTTTTTAACCCAAACAGTCTCATCTTAAAATCTTCTAAAAAAATGTCAATCACTGGAACATCCTTCCAATTCTTACCTTTCCTAATGACAGATTTCAAAAGATTTTTCCTAATTAGAATTTTCCATGGTTCCTCTCCCCAGAATGCTTTCAACATCCATTTGGATGTAAGAACCAAACCTTGGGGTTTAATATCCTTCAACCCCAAACTCCCCTGCCTTCTAACTTGACAACACCATTCCCATTTAACACAATGCCTCTTCTTGTTCCCTTTACCATCTAACCAAAGAAATTCTCTTAGAATCCTTTCTAACATGCTCACATGAGAATTAAGAAACAACCAGGTCGAAGCAAAAAAGATAGGATGAGAGGAAAGAACTTTTTGCACCACTTGCAATGTGCTTGCAAAAGACAAAGAGTGGGTTTTCCATTTCAGGTTCTTTTTATTAATTTTTCCATAGACCCAATCCCACATCTTATTAAGATTGGGTTCAACTGAGAAGGCGATACCAAAATACCTAACAATCTAATTTGGCCTAGACCAATGCCAACCTTTACTAGCCAACCAATCCAGAGGATCAATAGACCATCCCAACACATTAGATTTAGAAGGTGAAATCTTAGACCCAGAGGCCATGCAGAAGAAATTCATCCTTTTAAAGGCATTCTCAAAATTCTCCTTAGAAAGTCCTAGGAATAAAGAAGTGTCATCTACAAATTGAGCATTAAGCAAAAACTCCCCATTAGGAAAAAAGATGCCTTTCAATGGAGGACCTAACTCCTTTGCCCTTAGAATATAAAACAAGGCATCTGTTGCAATCATAAACAACAAAGGGGCAATCAAGCAACCTTGCCTAATCGACCTCTCCAACACAATAGGTTTTGACATGCACCCATTAACATCTATAACAATACTGGCATCCTTAAAGAGAACATTAATCCTTTTGCTGTAGTATTTCAAAAATCCAAAAGCTTTAAGCATACCTGTTACAAATTCCCACTCAATCCTATCATAGGCTTTCTCAAAGTCTAATAGAATTAGGGCTACATCTTGTCCATCATTCTTAGCCCAGTTCATAGCCTCCCAACCAGTGATCAGATTCTCCAAGATGTACCTCTCTTGTATAAAACTCGTTTGTGTTTGTGACACAAACTTATTTAGTAATAAAGCAATTATTCTAGCAAGCACTTTGGCTAGAATTTTATAGGACAAATTTAGTAAAGTTATGGGTCTCCAATTTCTAAGTAGAGACTTATCCCCTGCCTTGGGAAAAATATTAATAACTCCTTTATTGATGGATCCCCCTAATGACCCCTTCTTGAATGCTTCTTCATACACCCCCAGCAACTCAAAACAAATCCAATTTTTGTTAATCTTATAAAACTCAGCCAAGAAGCCATCTAGTCTAGGAGAATTTCCATTAGGAAAGGAATCAATAGTAGCTCCAATCTCCCCCATAGAGATGTCCTTGCTAAGGCTAATCTATTCTTCTTTCAAAATTTTAAGAGGAATAAGTTTAAAGAAATCTTCCATCACTATCCTATTGTCTAGAGTAATCTTTGAAGAAAATAGGTTACTATAGAAATTATAAAAGGCAAACTTAATCTCCTTGGGATCATTTGAAATTCTATCCCCAACCAGTATTTCACTAATAAGTTCCCTTTTCTGCTTAGCTTTAACTTAGTTTAAAAAATCCCTATCCTTTATCCCCTTCATCAATCCAATTCATCGTAGCTCTAATTCTTTGTCCTTGAATCTTGTACCTCTGTATGCAACTCAACTAATTTTTAATACTAGCCTTTTGCAATTCCAATTCCTCACTTTGTCCTCATTCTTGTAACTCTTTTTTTGCCCAAATCAACTTATTCTGCCAAATAGATTCCTCTTGATTCTTGTCCATGGCTAGCTTCTTACCATTTACCTGCAGTAAATTCTTCCAAGCTTCCATTTTTAAGTTCTAGAGTTCAATTAGATCAAGAAAAGGGTTACTAATATTAAGAATCTCAGTAACCATGGTTATGGCCTCAACAATATCAGGATCTTCTAGAAGAGAAGAATTAAGCTTGAAAGAATTGTGGGTCCTCTTAGAAGCTACAACACTCCTCAAATCTTCTATCTTAATGCAAGCATGAATATGTGAATGATCTGAGAGAGAAGCTGGAACAACTTGGATAGGGGCATGACAATTGTATTGCAAGAAATAGATAGAAGAACTGTCTCCATACACCCTATCCAATCTATAGTACACCCTATGCTTACCCGACTGATTATTGCATTAGGTAAACCAAATGTCTTGGAACTTGCCATGCATATTTTCCATGGGATCCACCAAGTTGAACTTTCTTTTAAATTTAAACCAAAAATACATTTCATTACCTTTCCAACTATGAGGCAAGCCTCTAGTCTTATCAATTCTGTGTTCCACCATGTTAAAATCTCCCACAACTACCCATGGAATCTTTGGCAAGTGTACACAACACCTCTCCCATAATTCTAATCTTTCTCAGTAGTTATTTGAGGCATACACATTACAAACACCAAAAAAAATCCTCCTTGATTGATAAAAATCCAAATTACCCTCTAACACTCAGAGCATCCATGACTATCAATATAACTCTCCCATTTCAGGTGAATAAGCAAAGCCACCCCTCCCTTTCCTCTCTCATGGTTGGAGTGAAAGCTAATAGCCTTGTCCCAAAGGAACTTAATAATAGAATAAGCTTGAAATCCAACCACCTTAATCTCCTGTAGACAAATGATATCTTTCTCCTTCAAATTATTGCACCACCTTCTAACTAATACTTCCTATTAAGAATCTCTAATCCTCGAACATTCCAACTATGGATGTGTAACATCATGTTCATTTAGTGGGAGTTTTTGAACTCTTACAAAACTTATTAAAGAAATTACGAAGATTCCTTCTCCCTCTGTCCCCTAAAGGACTAGAGCTTTTCTCTATAGTGTTTCTTTTCTTTCTACTAACTTCTATAAACTATCCCTCTGAATTAGCCACAACCAAAGCTAAAGATCCAAGTGAGGAAGTGGGAGCCAAAGACATAGAAAGTACCTCCTTATTACCTAGTTGTGATTTCACTACCCTCTCTTTAATGGATATGAGGGCTAATTATTGGGCATTCAGAGTAGGCTAAACTTTACTAACAACTTGAGGGGAATCAAACTGACCTCTTGACATAGGGGAGGCTACAAGTGCAAGAACAATATCCAAGGCACCATCATTAGCCAACACCACATCAAAATACTCTTCAAAAAGTGGATTAGCCAATGACACAAAACTACTACTCATGGGGATATCAATATCAATAGCATCATGAGACTTTACGCTCAGGGTGGTAATGAGATCCCCCAACTGCAAACTACCACATTCCAACTCTTGCGAATTAGACTCCACATTTTTAATGGGGATTTTGTTATTATTATTACTCTTACTACCCGTGACTGGTAAACTAGGAGTTTCTTGATTATTAACCACATTAAATTTTTCTTTACAAGAAGGCTAGAGAGTTAGGCAATCCTTTTTGGTAATGCCCATTAAGTATGCATTGAAAACATGCATTTAGATTCCCCAAGAGGGAAATCTCCCAAAAAAACCTCTCACCCTCAAGATCTAATGAAATATTATCAGGAAAATCCACCTCTGGAGCCAGAGCCAAAAGAACTTTGGCATTAAGGTGAGGCAATGTCACCCTGGACTACTCAACTTGTAACACAAAGCCTAAAGTTTTAAGGATTTGTGGTATAAAAGGCCAAAATTCCACATTAAAACTCTTAATTTCCACCCAATTTGGTGGAGCCCTAGCCACAACTTTATCAAAATCACCTTTTGGAGACTAAGGGTAGACTCTGAACATAGATCTACTAACATTCCAGAATCTTTTTTCCAAAAACTCTTTCTTGCATGCTATGATTTTTCAAAAAAATAACAAACAAACCCTTTTGAATCATTTTGCAATACGTCACATAAATGCCAAGATTTTTTCCCCAAACTGCCACTAGCTAATCATAAAAAAACTTCCTAGCAGGCAAGGAATCTTTATCCAAACACACAAGGAAAATAACAATGCTTTTCAATCTAGACCTTTCATTCAAAATTGTAGACATCATGTCCTCATTGGGGGAAAGAGAAAGAACCGTAGGGCTAAGAGACAGATACTTACCATTCTCTCCTCTATTTCCACCAGTGGTGGCACTATTTTTGCCAGGGGATCCACTTTCATTGGCTATGACTTGTCCTTCTTCTCCTCCTTATAACCCTAATTCCACATTTTGTATTTGAATAACACCCTTAAAAACCACTATAGCTGAGATGGACGGAACACTTTCAGCCACTACTTTCTTGTAGGATAAATTTCCTTCCCCATCACCAACATTCTTACCTACAAATTTATGAGTATCTGTCTCAGACGTACTCCTGCCCATGTCATCCTGCAACTTGCAATCCTTATCTCCACCATAATTCAGCTCTCCCATGGCATGAGTGAACCAGGTCGAGGGAAAATCTTCACCACACCATAGGGGCTTTGAAATAATGAAACAATGAGACCCAAGCCAAAAGATGGACAAACACAAACAAAATATTTACTACACCCAAACAAAGCATACAAAGGACATGAGGCAAATGCCATGACTCAAAAAAAATAAAAATAAAAAAATGAAGATTGACATCATTCAAACACACAGTGAGTTGTAGAGCCCATTTTTTCCAAAGAGGTCCATATCTTTAATAATTTTAAAACATCATTGTGTTTTAGGTCTTAAAACCAACATAGGGTAAAAATTACAAATGTTGCTCAAGACAACTTTGTGCCTAATGGAAAAACACCTAACCTAGGCATTAGGAAGGAGTTAACAATGACCTAAAAATGTGTGAAAGGGGAAAAATACCTTTGTTAATCCTAAGGATAGGTTGGGAGGAGTCAGCTGTACAGACTTGCATATGTTTGGAGAGAATTTTCTTGACTATGACAACAAATTTGGGAGAAATATGGCTTTCTTTCCTTGTTTATGGATTGAAAGAGCCCAATATATCTTGTAACTAGTTAGAGAACTTAATCTTGAATCAAAATTTCCATTTTGAGATTCAGGAGTTGATTTATTCATTGATTTTAGAAAATCTATTGGTTTCTACGAGTTTGCTACGCGGGGAACTGTTTGTACAAATTTTGATGTAGGGGGACATCCATATGATGGACCCTCTAATTTTCTTGTAAATATGGTTAGTAGGTTCCTAGATTTTTGTAAATATGCCTTTAATAGTTTTTAAAGTGTAGGTTTGAAGGAGTTTTCATCAAGCCCTAAGCGAGTGTAATGCATCTGGCTAAGGAACAACAATTTCAAAAACTGATTAGTTTACTATGAAATAGCATTGGATGAACCATGAGTTTCATCTTGTTAGAGATAGCATGGAATGTTGAAGACATGGTTAAAAGAAGAGGTCCTGAAGTGGATTTTTTTTGGGTAAAAAAAAAACCCTTGGCTGATGCTAATACACTTCGAAAAAACCCTCATTTTTAGCCTTAAATATAGCTAAGTTGTGTATGGATGACTTGGTGACCTAAGACCTCATGAATGGATTAGAATGGTGAAAAGGGTATATGGATATAGTGTTTTTTTCTAGGTTGTGTGGAAATTTTTAGAAAGAAAGTTCAAAAACCCCATCAAGAGGAATAATTGGGGCTCTAGACCTAATGGACCATTTAGCAAGAAGTAGAGTTTTAGGATGTGGGTTTGTGAATGGAGACTTGGAATGCTTAGAGGAGGTTAGAAATATCATGATGGTGATTTGAAAGTGGCCCTACTGTATTGGAATTTGTGCCCTTACTTGCCTAATAGTGAATAATTTTCTTCAATTCAATAGTGGGGTGACAGAAGAGGATAGAGTCAATTGGTGTGATTGGATCTTGTAGAAGGGGATAATAGGGAGGTGTCCTCTTAGGAATAAGGTTAGGAAACAACCCTATAGGCTTAGTAGAATCCTTTGATCATAGCTAGTTAAAGGTTTGGGACTAGGCATTGTGTATGTCTAAGTTTTAGGGTGAGTCAATAGGAGAAACTGTCATGGTAACCAATGCCAAATTGGGAAAAGAGGTGACATAACAAAGGGAGAGAAATAGACTCTTGGAAGAAGCCTTAGAGGATATGAAGAATAAACTTGATGAAGTAGTGGAAACAACTAGCAAGATGAAAGAGAAGTTGGATATTGATGAAGAGATGGCCAAAGAAGTTGCAGAAGAAGATGTAGAACCTGAACCTGATCCTCTAGTCCAAGAAGAGCCTTTTCAGCAATATATCAACACCTTGAGTTTTAAATCTCTTGAATGAGTGCCTTTTTTCATGGGTAAGATGGATCTTGATTTAGTAATGGAATGGATTGAGGGTATGGAGAATCCCTTTGATTGTGAATGGGTTACTGAAGTAGAAAAGGTAAAAGTTTCCTAATCTAGATTAAGGGGACCAGCCTTGGTGGAAGTTTCTCCAAGAAGAAAGGCAGAAAGAAAACAAGAAGCCCATAACTAATTGGAAGGTAATGGTGAGAAAATTTAAGGAAAACTACTTACCAGAGGACTGTTGGAAGCATGAATGTTGATGATAATTCTATGGGGAGTATTGTAGAAAAATAATTAGATCATTATCATGATGATATGTTACATTCATGACTATATTTGTCATTGGTGTCAACATAGAAATTTTCTTTGGTATCTAATAGAAGAACAATCATAAAGATCAAGTTGGTACAAATAGATTGTTCAACATTTTCACTAAGCATGGTTAAAGGGAGATATTACTAAGTGTCTAGTATATGTAGCTAACCTTAGAAGTATAAGATATTAAGTCTGGAAGAAGTTATGCAAGTTTTGGTGAAGATTGTTCTAAGATAGAGTTTGCAAAAGAATGTTCTGGTAAACTTGTTATATCTCTTAATAGAACTAATATTCTAAGAAGCTGAAGTTAAAGATATGTAGAAGACATTTTGCAGATGACATGGCTAAGCTCACTCATCATTATGTCACATGTACGAAAAGTTATTCAAGTTACAAGGAGAAAGATTAATGTTATCACTAAGTGTAACATGTTTGTAATGAGATCCTATAATAATTAATTGGGAAGGTGTAATAGCCGACTCAAGGAATTATTTTATGGATTCAGTATAAATGAAGGGCATTTTCCTTTATCATGTATGGGATGTATGTATGACTGTAAGAAACATAAAGAGTAGAATGTGAAGATAAGTAGAGTAGAGTGAAGCTGGATAGATCTTTGTTGCTGAGGTTTTATTGTGAGATCCAAAGTTTGATATTTGGATCCAATGTTCATGACTTGGTCTACAAGGTTAGACAATAATTTTTCTAGTTGATAGGAAAGAGGAAAGATGTTAAAGCATAATACAAATAATTATTCTACAAGGAATAGTTGAGAGACAGTGAGTTCAGTGGTCTTTCCCCATAAGCTATTTAGACAGTGGTCATTCTACCTTCTACAACTCCTAACAAGGTTGGCACAACCCTTAATAGGGTTGGAATCTCCTAATAGGGATTCAAAGTCTCCTAATAGGGAGTCTATGTACTAAATATTGTAATAGACTCTTAACAGGGTCCATCTCTAACAAGGAATATTTATATTAGTACATCATCTTGTGGAAATTATTCCCATCGGGCTTTTCCCTCTAATCAAGGGTTTTCCTAGTCAACAAATTTGGTGTAATTGTGTATGTGCACCTTGGTATGGTTGATGTTTACCTTGATTGAATGCTCAAGACTAATTAAGGTTGATAATTGTTTTAATTGGATAATTGATTCACCCCCCATCTCATTTATTTTGGTGGGCTAATGTTTCTAACAATTGGTATCAAAGCATCATGTCCTTGAAGATAGAGTTTAACAACTTTGTGAGATCCATGGTGAACATATTCAAAAAGGATAGGCTAAAGTTTGATGGAACAAATTATGACAGCTGGAAGGAAAAGATGAAAACACATTTGCTGTGTATGGGTCCAGGATATTGGATCTTGAAAAAATTAGAAAAGATAATTATTACTGAAAGTGCTTTGGAAACTTGTACTAAGGAAGAGAGAGAACTTTTCATGTGTGACATGAGAGTTAGAGAAACACTATTATCTAGACTTCCTAAAATTGAGTACGACTAGGTAAAATCACTTAATACTTCTCATAAGATTTGGGAAGCTTTGGAAAATAGTTTTGAAGGTGATGAAAATTCTAAGAAATTGAGGCTACAAAGCTGAATTTTTGCATTTCAAGATGCTAAAATGATGGAAGATGAATATATAAGAACATGTGTAGGCAACATATCAGAAATTACTGCAGGTATTGTATATTAGCAATGTTAGTATGCTAATAGAAACCAAATTTAAATAAAGCTTTTACAAACTAAAAAAAATTCATAAACTTCAAGATAGACTAAGATGAGCTCTCAATTGAGAATATGAGCCATTAATGGGCTCTCTCAATAAGAAGCTCTCTTGTTGAGTGGCTTTGTCTAAATAGCTAGGATGTATTCTCAAACTTATGCTTCAAAAAGGGCTTCAAACGGAGTTGGAATTTGGGTGTGAGTGTATGGTTTTGATGTAAAATGGCTTCTTAAAATGGCATTATGACTTTACTTCATGGATTGTGTTCTTTTGCAAAGGGGAAGGATCTAATTTATAGTCAAGAGGCTTGAGGGATTGAGGGCTAAGATGCAAGGATGGGGAAAAGCTCATGGAGGGCTTAGATTGCATGAGAGAAGAGCACATGGATTGTGCTTCCTTATAGCCAATTAGGGAGTGACACATGTCACAAGATAAGAGGATGGAGGAAAGGGGAAGGATGAGTCAACAAAGGAGGCTCAAAGGATAAAATCTTCATAAAGACCCTCATAATCGCTTGTAAGAGAAACGAAAGGGCTTGGAAGAGTCATTTATGGCCTAGTGGGCTTCATAAAGTTTTATGGTTGAGATATTTTGAGGGAGATGAGGAATTTTGACTTGGGCTTGATTAGGAAGGTTTTAAGCTTGCTTAGGATTGTGCAAATGATTAGAGGATGGATTAGGATGGTTTAGGATTAGCTTAGGGATAGGCAAGTGGATGGCATTTAATGAAGGTGGCTGAAGGAGGAGATATTTGTTAACTTTGGCTTGGGTTAGTAAGTCTTAACCCATGTTTAGGGAATGTGACAAGGTTAGGAGGGGATTAGGATTAGGTTTAAAGACATCTTCTAGAAGAGTCTAGACTTTGGATGAGGATAAAGACTTTCTAGAATAGTCTAGAACTTCCTAGGATGAGGATGAAGACTTTCTAGAAGAGTCTAGAACTTCTTAGGATGAGAATAAATTAGATTTTTAGGAAATAAATAAAATTTTATTTATTTCAAGAGTTTGGGTTGAGGAGATATTTATTAGAACTTTTTTAATAAACATGAGGATTAATATTTAATCTTAATTAAATATTTTGAGTTGGGATTAGGGGTAGGAAATAATGGGATTAGCCTTTAATCAAAATTAAAGAAGGATTAGAAGATTTTGGAAGAGGTTAGTGGTCTTAAGGAAATTGGCCAAGTTTTGGGCAAAATTTTTTTTAATATTTTTTTTGGGTTTTTTGGTCAATTTATTAATTAAATAATTAATAAATAAGGAAATAATGTTTAAATAAGATTTAAACATTTTTGGGAGGGATTGCTTAATTAAATATTTTTAATTAAGATAAAGGGATTTAAGGGCATAAAAATAAATAAATTAATTAAATAAATATTTAATTAATAAATGATGATGTCATCAAATTTTTTTTTAGAAAATAAAAATACTTTATTTTCTAAAGGATTTAGGTGTCTACATTTTTCCCCTCTTTGATGTGATGTCGCAAGTGGCATGGCATCAAAGATAAGAAAATAAGATGCCCAAGGCTAGAGCAGAAGAGGAGAGAATGGACTGTGAGATGCCCCCTCAAGAAGGCGGTAGGGAGAGAAAGCGAGGCTCGACGGCTTTTTGAAAAGTACAAGAATTTGAGATGAGCAAGGAGACACATATTGACTTAAGAGAAGAGGTTTAGTTAGCTCAAACTCTCACTACGGGAGAATGATAAAGGGAGAATCAGATTCACAAGAGGAAGCAAGCTTAGGATCTCAGGGATTGCAGAGGATGAAGGAGAAGAGCAATATAAAAAGGAATCTAGGATAGGGAGATGGATGATGGGATGATAAAGCTAATGCAACAAGATTTCAAAGAGTCAAATTGGCAGAAGCTAGGTTTCGGAGATCCCTAGGACTAGGATTGTGGAGCTCGAAAGATGAGGCTTGGTGGATTGATTGGATTGGTGGATCCCTAAGACTAGGATTGTGGATCCCTAAAGCTAAAAGTGTAGATTGATTCAAAGAGATATTGATGCATAAGCTGGGGTAGGAGAGACAGATGCTAGATATGGATGGGGGATAATGGAGATGAAGGGAAACCATTGAAACTTTTTTTAGCCGGGGGATACTTCAAAGAGAAGTACCACCATGTAGTTGAGCATTAGATTTGCTATAGGACTGTTGGTTAATTGCCAAGGTTACCAAGAACATCAAGGCCTTTTCACCAACTATCCAGAGGATTGATGGACTGATTCAAAACAAACATGCAAGAATTTCCCCAGCATCACACATGAATCCCAGAGGAAGCAGTGTGGAACCGATACTGGGTAACCCACAAGAAAAAAAGAAAAACAAACAAAAGACTTGATCAAGACCTTATGCTCAGATTGCCCCATTTGTAGTATACCATGATATGGAAGATCATGGCAACCTTGAGGAGGGAACAAGGAGATTTCTTGGAAAAGATACTTCAAGACCCAAAGGGAAGATTCCAAATCAAAAGAAAGCAAAAATCCAAAAGAGAATCATTTGTCATTGAGATGGGTGGGACGAGGTACTAAGGGACCAATATCGGACATGAGGAAAGCTATATCCTACAAGGATCTATCAGAGAACCTAAGTTGATGCATCTGGATGAGTGATGCGTCTGGCAAGCTGAACTAAGAAAGATAACACTTTGGTGATAGGAGATCTAGCTAAATGATGCATTGGAATAGCTAACCAAGGGTTGTACGATGTGTGCAAAATGTTGATCAAGGAGGAACTGACATGAAAGATGGATAGATACAATGGTACTAAGCTAAAGAGGATGTACAAGATGATAGACCAAGATATGGTACAAATATACAAGGTTGTTCATGTTGTGGCTTTTGTGAGATGGAAATTTTTGTGAAGGGTGGGATGTCTGTAATAGTTGATAGGTGGATAGGTAGATGGTTTGTGAAAAGCTCAAGTGAAAATGGGGTTCTTTGTGTGCATGTGATAGGATACAAACTAGGATACAAGCTTTGGTATATAATACAAGCTGGAATATGGTGCAAGCTTTGGACAAGATTTGGATATACAAGCTATGATACAAGGGATGATACAAGATTTACAAGTTGGGGTACAAGATTTACAAGCCGAGGTACAAGATTTACAAGCTACATAGGAGGTATTTACAAGCTTCATTAGATTCTAGATATTTGGTCGGAACACCAAGGGAACAAGCAGGTGTTTTATTGGATTGTGAATGGATGGATGAGGGATAGGATAGTGATAGATAATGGATTAGTCTTAATACACAACGTGCCTGAATTACCAGGTTTTCACCAAGGTACCTATCCAAGGTGCTTGAATTGCCAAGTTTTCACCATTGGATGCTTATTTCTCTTTACTATTTTTTTGTATTTTTCAAAAGCTGGGTATACTAAGGATCTTCAAGCATAGAACTTCTTGAGATGAATGATGTTAGTAGGATCATTCAAGAGTTCTCCTTCCGGTGTAGATAGCTGATAGGCTCTGGAGCCAAAGGAGGTAGTGACAACATAAGGACCAAGCCAAGTAGGTTCAAACTTGCCTTTCTTTTCTCAATCAGCTTGGACTTTCATTTTTTCTTTGAGGACCATGTTGGTCGGCTGAAAGTGTCATGGAAGCACCGTCTTGTTGAAATTCCTTTTGAGATGAGTTTAATAGACTGTGAGATGATCATAGGCTTGTTGTCACTTCTCATCTAAGAGATCTAGCTAGGTGAGCGGAGCTACTCTTTATTCTTCATCTGATATTTGCCCTTGCAAAGATATGCACAAGGAGGGAAGTTTAAACTCTATGGGTAGTACTGCTTTGGCACCATAGACTAAGGAGAATGGAGTTGTGCCTATGGATGTACGGAAGGAAGTTTGATAGGCCCATAGGGCTAGATTTATTTGTAGGTGCCAATCACGGCCAGAATCATTGACAACTTTCTTTAGGATTTTGAGGAGCGTTTTGTTAGTTGCCTCTACCTGGCCGTTACCTTGTGCAAAATATGGGCTAGAAAAGTGATGATGGATGCGGAGGGAAGTGCATAATTCTTCCATGTTGAGATTTTCAAAGTTACCTCCGTGGTCGGTGAAGATGGTGGATGGGATGCCGAAGAGGAAAATAATGTGGTACAAGATGAACTTGGAGACCTGAACTCCTATAGATGAGACTAGGGGGATTGCTTCCATCCATTTAGTGAAATAGTCTGTAGCTTTTATTATCCATTTATGTCCATCAGATGAGAGAGGTGTGATAGTTCGAACTAGATCAAGGCCCCAACAAGAGAAAGGCCAAGGTGGTGCAATAGGCTGTAGATCCGTGTCCTAGAGTGTGCACAATATTTGCGTACTCCTGACATGGGAGACACTTTCTGACAAAGTCATAGGAGATGATGATGTTGGTAAATTTTATGCTAGAAGTGATGAAGGTATGTTTCTTGGTTATTCATTGAAAAGTTGAGCTTATAGATGTTATAATTTAAGAACTAAGACTATTACTAAAATTGAAAATGTAAGAGTTGCTGAGAAATTTAGGATATAAGAAAGAGTAGTTGATTATAATTTTGATGATGAGAATATTGTTACTAAATAAATGAATGATGAAGTATTATTTGATACTAATAATGATTTGCAGAATGAAGGTGAGAAAATGTAGGAACAAAGCTCTAAACCTTCAACACAGCTAAGAGTTGAGATAACAACTCCTACTTCTGGTAAGAATATGACAAAGAATCATCCACTAGAGCAAGTCATCAGAAGCAGAGATAAAGTATGATGATAAGAAGTAAAATAATTGAAGAACCATGTCTAATATCTCAAGTTGAACCAAAGAATGCAAATGAGGCATGTAAAGATGACTATTGGAAGCAAGCTATGAAAGAAGAATTGGATCAGATAGTAAAGAATGAGACATGGGAATTGATCCCTAGAACAACTAACAAGAATGTGATAGGAACAAGATGAATGAATAAGGTGGAGTTGTAAGGAAAAAAGGAAGATTGGTATGCAAAGGTTACTCACAACAAGAAGGAATAGACTATGATAAAACCTATGCTCCTATGGCAAGAATAGAAGCAATAAGGTTATTCTCAGACTATGTAGCACATAATAAATTCAAAGTGTATCAGATGGATTGCAAGTCAACATTTCTAAATGGAGAACTTGAAGAAGAGGTATACATAGAATAGCCTAAAGATTTTCCTTTAATAGATGAAAAGGACGTGGTATGTAGACTGAAGAAAGCATTGTATGGCTTAAATCAAGCACCCCGAACTTGGTATGAATGATTGGACAAGGATTTAACAAAGCTTGGATTTAGAAAAGGTATGGCAGACAATAATCTATACTAGAAAGAAATAAATGATGCATTGATGATTTTGGTAATATTTGTTGATGATATCATATTTGGAGGAAATGATGATGAAAGTAAAAAGTTTGCAGAAGAAATGAAGAAGGAATTTGAAATGAGCATGATAGGAGAGATGAAATACTTCCTAGGATTATAGATTGTGTAGGATAAAGAAGGAATCTTTATTGCTTAGACTAAGTATTTGAAAGATCTACTGAAAAGGTTTAGTTTGGAAACATGTAAACTAGTTAGAATACCTATGGTAGCTGGACACAATTTATGTACAAAGGATGAGACACCTACTATTGAGCAGAAGAAGTATAGATCTATGATTTGAGGGTTACAATATCTGACTCACACAAGGCTAGGTATAGATAATGTAGTTAGAATTGTTGTGGGATTTCAAGTTGATCCTATAGAAGCACATTATGCAGCAGCCAAAAGTATATTTAGATACTAGAAAGGAACATCAAAGTTTGGATTGTGGTATGACAGATCTAGTGATTTGACTTTATATGCTTATATTGATGTTGATTGGGTAGGTAGTATGGTGATAGAAAGAGAACTAGTGCTGGAGCCTTCTTTGTTGGAGAAAGATTGGTTTCTTGGTTAAGAAAGACATAGGATTGTACCTGAAAAAGTACATCAGAGGTAGAATATGTTGTAGTAGCCAACCATTGTCATCAAGTTGTTTGGATGAAGTAGATGCTGAAGGATATATGGATATAATTTAGTGAACTTGTTGTCATACATTGTGATAACACAAGTATAGTGAATATGTCTAAGAATCCACTAATGCATTCTAAGACTAGGCACATTTCTATCAAATATCACACATTGAGAGAAATTTTCAGAAAAGGAAATTAGATTGGAGTATGTAAGGACCAAAGAGAAGATTGAAAATATTTTCACCAAGCCTCTTCCCAAAGATACTTTTGAGTATTTGCGAGGTATGCTAGGGGTTATGCCCCTTCCTACATCAGAGTAGATGATGCAAAAGTGCATCAGTCCAGTGTTATAGAGCACTATTATTTGTCTGGACTAAATACTGATGCTTCCTATATGGGGGAGCATTTTTTATGGATAGAGTCATCTAGGAATCTTGTTGGAAGCTATTTTGAATAGTGTTTTTGGATAATTGAGCAAGTCAATGACAGTTGTTTTAGAGAAAGATGATTGCTAATACCTTTGGCATTGATGTCAATGGGGGAGATATTATAGCATGAAAAAAAATTTGATATAGAGTACATTGAAGGGAGATATTATAGTTGATATAGAGCACATTGAGGTATATTAAAGGGGATAATGATTGATGAAGATGATTTGAAAAGAAAGGATAATAGTCTTTTATAGTTGGTATTTTTAGAACTAGATGTTTTTCATCTATGTTGCCATCAATGCCAAAGGGGGCGATTGTTGGAAGCATGAATGCTAATGATAATTCTATGGGGGAGTATTGTAAAAACATGATTAGATCACTATCATGATGATATGTTACATTCATGACTGTGTTTGTCATTGATTTCAACATAACAATTTCCTGTGGTATCTAACAGAAGAATAATGGTAAAGATCAAGTTGGTATGAATAGATCATTGAAAATTTTCACTAATTGAGGTTAAAGGGAGATACTAGTAAGTGTCTAGTATATGCAACTAACCTCAGAAGCATAAGATATTAAGTTTGGAAGAAGTTATGCAAGTTTTGGTGAAGACTGTTCTAAGATAGAGTTTATAGAAGCATGTTTTGGTAAACTTGTTATATCTCTTAGAAGAATTAATATTATGAGAAGCCAATGTTAAAGATGCGTAGAATAAATTCTAGAGATGATGTGGCTAAGATTTCTCATCATGATGTCACACATATAGAAAGTGTTAGAAAAAATAGTCCACCAAGATAACTAGCAGGGGTGAATAGGTTATCCAACAATTAAAACATTTATCAAACCTTAAACAATCTTATCAATTTGACCAAAGTAAACAAAAATCGTAACAAGATGCACATAGACAATTACAGTAGACATGTTAACTAGGTAAACCCTTGATTAGAGGGAAAACCCTAGTGGGAATGATGCCCAAAATATGATTTACTAATATAAATATTCCTTATTAAAGGATGAACCCTATTAGGAGTCTATTACAATATTTAGTACATATGAGTCCCTGTTAGGAGACTTTAAATCCTTGTTAGAAGATTTGAACATTGTAAGGAGTTGTGCCAACCCTGTTAGGAGTTGTAGAAGATAGAAGAATAAACTATCCGAATAGCTTTTGGGGCAAGACCATCGAACTCACTATCCAACTAATCTCTCAACTACTCCTTACAGAATAATTGTGTGCACTATACTTTAACTTCTTTCCTCTATCCTCTCAACTAAATCCATCATTGTGAGACCTTGTAGACTAGGTCACGAACCTTAGATCCAAGTATCCAACTTTGGATCACTCAATAAAACCTTGGCAATGAAGTTTCCTTCACTTCTACTCTGCTCTGTTGAACTTCACTTTTCGCTCTTCATGCTACTTATAATAACTTCTCTATATCATCCATGATAAGGAAAAATGTCCTTCCTTTATATCAAATCAATAAAATAGTTCCTCAAGTTGGCTGTTACACCACCTAAATTAATTATTATACAGCCACATTATCAACACCTTATACTTAGCGATAACATTAATCTTTTTCCTTGTAACTTGAATATCTTTCCATACATGTAAAATTATGATGAGAAAAATGAACCACATTATAACCAACATGTCTTCTTCACATCTTTAAATTTGAGATCTCAGAATAATAACTCTATTAAGAGATATAACAGGTTTACTAGAACATGCCTCTATAAACTCTATCTCAGAATAGTCTTCACTGAAACTTTCATAACTTCTTCCAGACTTGATATCTTATGCTTTTGAGGTTAGCTAAATATACTAGACACTTAGTAGTATCTCCCTTTAACCTCACAACTAAATGTACTCAATGATCTATCTGTACCAACTAGATCTTTTCATTGTTCTTTTGTCAGATACCACAAAAAATTGCTATGTTGACATCAATGACAAACATAGCCACGAATGCAACATATCATCATGATAACATATCTACAATAATCCCCCATAGGAATATCATCAAGATTCATGCTTCCAACAATTTTTCCCTTTGGCATTGATGGCAACATAGATGAAAAACATCTAGTTCAAAGAATACCAACTGCAAATGATTGTCAACCTTTCTTTTCAAATCCTCTTCATCAATCATTCTACCCCATTGATATAGCTCAATGTCATTTACATTAAACTATTTTTCCATGCCAAACTTCTTCCTTCAATGTAATCAAACTATTTTTCATCCTACAATTCTCCCCCATGGACATCAATGTCAAAGGTTTCAACAACCAACAAAACTTTGCAACAACTAATTCTTACTAGCTTAAGTGTCCAAAGACACTGTTCAAAAACAACATCCAACAAGAGTCCTAGAGGACTTTTTCTATCATAGATACTCCCCCATATAGGAAGCAACAACATTCAGTATAAAAAAATAATGGTGCTCTGTTACACTAGACTAATGTACTCTTGCATCTTCTCCTCTAATGTAGGAAGAGGCATAACCCCTAGCATACCTTGCAAGTACTCAAAAGTCTCTTTAGGAAGAGGCTTAGTGAACATATCTGCAATCTTCTCTTTAGTGCTCACATATTCTAATCTAATTTCCTTTTTTGCAATTTTCTCTCTCAACATTTGATACTTAATAGAAATGTGCTTGGTCTTAGAATGCAACACTAAATTCTTAGACATATTTATTGTGCTTGTGTTGTCACAATGTATGATAATTTGTTCACTAAATTCTATCCTTACATCCTTCAACATTTACTTCATCCAAAAAACTTGATTACAATTGTTTGTTATTGCAACATATTTTGCTTGCACTATACTTTGTGAGGTATAATCATGCATCTTGCATAGCCAAGAAACCAATCTTACTCAAAGAAAGAAGGCTTCACCACGGGTGCTCTTTTTATCATCCATACTACCTGCTCAATTAGCATCAATATAAGAACATACATAAAATCATTAGACTTATCATACCACAATCCAAATGCTGGTGTTCCTTTTAGGTATCTAAATACCCTTTTGACTAATGCATAATGTGCTTCTTTGGGATTAGCTTTGAATCATGTAACAATTCCAACTACATTTTATATATCTAGCCATGTCTAAGTTAGATATTGCAATCCTTGGATCATAGATCTATACTTCTTCTGCTCAGTAGTAGGTGTCTCATCCTTTGTAGATAACTTGTGTCTAGTTACCATAGGTGTTTCAATGGGTTTACATATTTACAAACCAAAAAATTTTAGTAAATATTTCTAGTACTTAGTCAGAGAATTAAATATTCCTTTTTTATCCTGCACAATTTGTAATCCTAGAAAAAATTTCATCTATCCTATCATGCTCATTTCAAATTCCTTCTTCATTTGTTCTATAAACTTGTCACTTTCATCATCATTTCCTCCAAAGATGATATCATCAAAACATATTACCAAGATCATTAATCCATCATCAATTTCTTTCCAATAGAGATTACTATTTGCTATACCTTTGCTATATCCAAGATTTGTCAAATGCTTGTCCAATCTTGCATACTAGGTTCTAGATGCTTGCTTCAAGCCATACAATGTTTTCTTCAATTTGCATACTTTGTCCTTACCATCTATTAAAGGACAAACTTTAGGCTGCTACACCTCTTCTTCAATGTTCTCCATTCAAAAATGCTATCTGGACATCCATCTGACAGACTTTGAATTTCTTATATGCTGTATATGCTAAGAATAACCTTATTGCTTCTAGTCTAGCCACAAGAGCTTTGGTCTCATCATTGTCTATTATTTCTTATTGTGAGTAACCTTTACATACTAATCTTTCCTTTTTCCTTACAACTTCACCTTGTTCATTCATCTTGTTTCTGAATACCTATTTAGTTCCTATCACATTCTTATTTGTTGGTCTTGGGACCAATTCTCATGTCTCATTCTTTACTATCTGATCCTATTTCTCTTTCATGACTTGCTTCCAAAAGCCATCTTTACATGCTTCATCAACATTCTTAGGTTTAACTTGAGATATAAAACATAATTCTTCATTGATTCTACTTCTTGTCATCACACCTTTATCTCTACTTTTGATGATTTCCTCGAGTGGATGATTCTTACTTATATTCTTACCTAAAGTAGGAGTTGTTATCTCAACTCTTGGCTTTGCTGAAGGTTCAAAGCTTTGTTCCTACCATAACTCTCCTTCATTCTACAAATCATTTTTAGTCTCAAGGAATACTTCATCATTCCTTGGTTTAGTAACAACATCATCATCTGAATTATAAGATCAACTATTCTTTCTTGTAACCTAAATTTCTCAACAATTCTTACATTTTCACTTTCCATAATAGTCACCAAGGCTATCTCTTCTAATACTTCCTTTTCCTTAACCAATCTAACCTCACAATCATTTAAGAATCTTTCCATTCTTGCTTTAATCTCTTCATCTTCATCAAAAAGTGAACTCTTTCTAGTTTTTCCTACTCTTTTAGGGCATGTAGATGCATAATAACCAAACTCATTACATATCAAACAAGAAATTTTTTTCCATACCTGCTTTTTCTCTTTTCATAATTATATCAATACCTTCCTTGATCTTCATATCTTCTTTGTATTTGAAGTTATCTTTTCTTGTGCGTCTATCTAGAAACTCAATGCTCAATTCTATACATATTTCTGACCTCTTACCAATAAGCTCCATCTTTTGTGTGTCAAAATTTCCTTCATCAGACGTAGGACTATCTTTTCTGAAATAACTAAGAGTTGGGGGGGGTGTGAATCAGTTATCCAACAATTAAAACATATATCAACCCTAAAAAATCTTATCCATTCAACCAAAGTAAATAGCAACCATAACTAGATGCACATAGATAATTACACCAGATATGTTAACTAGGGAAACCCTTTATTAGAGGGAAAACCTCGATGGGAATCATGCCCACTATATGATGTACTAATATAAATATTCCTTATTAGAGGATGGACCCTGTTAGGAGTCTATTACAACATTTAGTACACATGTGTCCCTGTTAGAAGACTTTAAATCCTTGTTAGAAGATTCCAACCCTGTTAGGAGTTGTAGAAGATAAAAGGACCCACTATCCAAATAGCTTCTAGGGCAAGACCACTGAACTCACTATCCATTTGGTCTCTTAGCTATTCCTTGTAGAATAATTGTGTGTACTATACTTCAACTTCTTTCCTCTATCGTTTCAACTGGACCAATCACTATCAGAAATGTAGACTAGGTCATGAACCTCAGATCCAACTATCCAACTTTGGATCACTTAATAAAACCACAACAGTGGAGTTTCCTTCACTTTTTATTTGCTCTGTTCAACTTTGCATTCCACTTTTTATGCTACTTACAATCATTTCTATATATCATCCATGATAAAAGAAAATATCCTTACTTTATATCAAATCCTTAAAATAATTCCCTAAGTCAGTTGTACACCTTCTTAATTAATTATTATAGGAACACAGTAAGAACACATTACACTTAGTGATAACATTAATCGTTCACCTTGTAACTTAAATATCTTTCTATCCATGTAACATTATGAAAAGAAAAATTAACCACATCATCATCAACATATCTTCTTCACATCTATAACTTCATCTTTTCAGAATAATAAGTTTGCTAAAATATATAACAAGTTTACCAAAACATGCCTCTGTAAACTCTACCTCAGAATAGTCTTCACTAGAACTTGCATAACTTCTTCTAGACTTAAAAACTTATGCTTCTAAGGTTAGTTACATATAATAGACACTTAATAGTGTCTCCCTTTAACCTATCTACTAATTTTAGTCAATGATCTATTCATACCAACTTGATCTTTCTATTGTTCTTCTGTCAGATACCATTGAAAATTGGTATGTTGAAATCAATGCCAAACATAGTCATGAATGTAACATATCATCATGATAAAATGTCTACAATAATCCCCCCATAGGAATATCATCAACATTCATGCTTCAAATGGAAATGTATTCAAGTTACAAGGAAAAAGATTAAAGTTATCACTAAGTGTAATGTGTTCTTAATGAGGTCTTATAATAATTAATTGAGAAGGTGTAATAGTCGGCTAAGGGAATTTTTTCTGTATTTGGTAGAAAGGAAGGGCATTTTACTTTATCATGTATGGGATGTATGTATGATATCAAAAATCATGAAGAGCATAATACAAAGATAAGTAGAGTAGAGCGGAGTTGGAGAGAACTTCATTGCCGAGGTTTTATTGTGAGATCCGAGTTTGATATTTCGATCTGAGGTTCGTGACCTAGTCTACAAGGTCAAATAGTGATTGTTTTGGTAAATAGGATAGAGAAAAGAGGTTAAAGAATAGTAAAAATAATTATTTTTCAAGGAATAGTTGAGAGATCAGTTGGATAGTGAGTTCAGTGGTCTTGTCCTAGAAGTTATTTGGACAGTGGGTCCTTCTGGCTTCTACAACTCCTAACAGGGTTAGAATCTCCTTGCAGGGATTCAAAGTCTCATAAGAGGGACTTATATGTACTAAATGTTGTAATAAACTCCTAATAGGGTCCATCCTCTAACTAGGAATATTTATATTAGTACATCATCTTGTGGGCATCATTCCCACCAAGGTTTTCCCTTTGATCAAGGGTTTCCATAGTTAATAAATTTGGTGTAGTTGTGTTTGTGTATCTTGGTATGGTTGTTTACTTTTATTGAATGGTTAAGATTAATTAAGGTTGCTAATTGTTTTAATTGGATAACTAATTCACCCCCACCCCCCTCAGTTATCTTGGTGGACTATTGTTTCTAACAAGGACAATGAAATCCAACTGCATAAGAAGAGGAAAAATTTTAAGCAAAAAGACATGGATGTAGCCTCTTACAATGAGGAATTTTAGAAGATATGTCAAGGTCCAAGTTACAAGAGGAAGAAGTAGTAAAGGTTGCTAGCTACATTGGAGGTTTGAGATAGTCTATGCAAGAGGAAATCAATTTATGGACACCCACTACAGTTCAAATATTTTTTTAGTTAGCTCTCAAGGTGGAAGAGAAGAATAAAAAGAAGCAAGAATCTTATGCCAGAGGTCACGGTAGAGGTAGAGATGGAGGAGGATATAGGGTAGAGATGGTGATTCAAGGAACCAAGGAGACTCCAAATCAAATGAGAAAAGTGGTGATAGTAGAAGTAGGGGTAGTTATGGAAGAGGAAGATATGGTAGTGGAGGAAGAAGTTCAGACTTCTCCACCATGAAATGCTATAATTATGGAAATCTAGGCCACCCAGCTTATAGAAGCCCTGAGAAAGCTTCATCTTCACAAGGTGTACAGAAGATTAATTATGCTCCAAAAGAACAAGGAAACAAAATCAATCAAGAGGTGAATCTTAATTTAGAAAGGGGAAAAAATCTTATGTTTAGGAGAGTTTTGATAAAGGAACCAAGAAAGGAGGAGCCCAAAAAAAGAAGAGCACTTTTTAGAGTCAACTACAAGATTCAAGGTAAGGTTTGTAAGTTCATAGTGGATTTAGGGTCAACCATAATATGCAAGGCAAGGTTTGTAAGGTAATAGTGGATTTAGGGTCAACTAACAACATTATATCAAAGGAGACTATTCATAAAATTCAATTGGTAATAATTCTACACATTTGTCCTTACAAGATTACATGGTTGAATATAGGCCACAAAGTTTTGGTAAATAAGAAATTTTGGGTAGACTGCTATAAAGGAGGTTATCAACACAAGATACTTTGTGATGTGTTACCCATGGTTGCATGCCATATAATTCTAGGTAGAACTTGACAATATGATAGAGAAGCCATTTATCATGGAAAGAAGAACTTGTACACTTTCAAGAAAGATGAGGTAACCTCTAAAATTTAGTCACTTGTTAAAGAATTTATGGAAACTACCTCTGATCAAAACCTCCTAATTATGATTGGGAAATAATTCCTAAATGATTTCAAAGAGGAGCAAGAAATTGATTTTTCGATCTTGTTGAAACCCAAGGAAGAAGAAGTAAAGGAGAAAACTATTCTACCAAAAGAGGTGTAGGTTCTATTGGATCAATTCAAGGACATTATTAGTGATGTTACACCTTCTACACTCCCTCCATGAAGGGAAGTTAGTCACCAAATAGAATTTGTACTAGGGACTTCATTACCAAACAAGGCTTCTTAAAAAATGACCCCTAACAAAACAAGGAAAGAGCAAGGCAAGTTCAAGAATTACTAGATACGGGCTTGATAAAGAAGAGTATCAACCCATGTGTTGTTCTAGTGGTGTTGGCACCCAAAAAGGGAGGTAAATAGAGGTTATGTACTAATTCTAGATCCGTCAATAGGATAACCATAAGATATAGGTTTTCTATTCTTGGGATAGAGGCTTTAATGGATTGTCTAGGAGAAGATAAGTAGGTTTCTAAGATTCATCTTAAGATTGGTTACCACCAAATAAGAATGAAGGAAGGTGATGAATGGAAGACACATTTAAGACCACTAAAGAATTGTATGAATGGTTAGTTATTCCATTTGGTGTCACCAATGCACCTAGTATATTTATTAGGATTATGAATGAAGTGTTCAAGAACTGCATAGGAATTTTTTGTTAGAATATATAGTCCACCAATATAACTAAGAGGGGGGAGGTTGAATCAGTTATCCAACTAATATCACAATTATCAACCTTAATAAACTTTAACCATATCAGTAATATAATCAAAAACTACAACAAGATACTCATGCACAATAACACCATATATATTAACTAGGGAAACCCTTGATCAAAGGGAAAAGCTTGGTGCAATGATACCCACAAGGTGATGTACTAATATAAATATTCCTTGTTATAGAGGATGGACCATGTTAGGAGTCTATAACAACATTTAGTACATATCAGTCCTTGTAAGGAGAATTTGAATTCCTATTAGGATATTTCAATCCTGTTAGAAGCTATAGAACATAGATGGACCCACTACCCAAACAACTTTAGGACAAGACCAATGAAGCCACTATCCAAATGATCTCTATATTATTCCTTGTAGAATAATAGAAATGAATAGCACTTCCTTCCTCCTTCTTTGTCATGTCAATAAGACTTCTACTCCTTCTAATATTTTTACCAAATCACAAATCTCACATCCAATAATCTCTTGGATTGCTTACTCACATTCACCAAACACTCTGCTCCTTTTCACACTTCACATAGAACATACACTCAATAAGTTTGACAAACAAGGAATTTTTTTCCCTTTATACCATATCTTTAAAATAATTCCTTGAGTTAGCCTTGAGGCTTTACTAATTAATAATAATAAGATAATTAATTTATTCATAATTATAATAATACTGTTAGCTCACAATCTATGCAACTTATCACAAGTGTGGGACTAGGGCTTGTGCATTTTTTGATGTCATCATCAGACTATCTTATGTCACTAGATAACCACACATCTATATATTATATCTATGTTAGAAGATATATTAATGCACACATTAGAAACTACTTCTTAGGTACAATATCTCTATACCACTCTATGTCAATTAGGCATATCTTTTACATCTTTGACTCAGGTGCCACACATTGAACCTTAAGATCAAGACACTATATCGAACATGTCCATGAATGTCCATCACTAGACAATAAAAACATTGTCTGTACAACTAAGATGTTTGTCTACTACATTTTTAGTCTTCATAAACTTACAACTATGTTGATATCAATCACAAACACAATCATGAATGCAACATGTCAATGTCAACACGTATTTTAGCAATTCCTAGGATACTCCCCCAAAGGAATACCATCAATAGTCATGCTAACAATTTTGTTGTAGTATACCTTGATGATATACTAATTTATAGTAGGGATAAGGAGGAATACTTGAAGCATTTAGAGATTTTTTTGAGGAGATTGAAAGAAGAGCAATTAACCATTAGCCTAGAGAAATGTGAGTTCCTAAAACAAGATTTGGTTTACCTTGGATTTGTTGTTTCACACTTAGATTGAAGATAGATGAAAACAAAGTCAAAGAAATCTGAAGTTGGTCCACAAAACAAATAGGTACAAATGTAAGGAGTTTTAGTGGTTTGGCACAATTTTATTGGAAATTCATAAGAAACTTGTTAAAAATAGGAATTACTGAGAGGGGCTGGGGTGAATCAGTATTCTACAAACTTTAGTTGCCAACTAGATATTATTTGTTACTTTAAACCATACATAACAAAGTAATAAAGTAATGTTGAACAGTAATAGTAACCATGCACAAAGATAACTCATAACATCATATTTTGTTAACTAGGGAAAGTGTGGCCAAGGGAAAACCCTGATGGGGGTGATACCCACTAAGATAATATACTAATATATACGTTCCTTGTTAGACGATGGACTCTATTAGGATTCAATGAGGAAATTTAGTATAGAGAGTCCCTATTAGGAGATTCTAACTCTATTAGGAGTTGTAGTACAATAGATGCATGATGAGCCCACTGCCCATACATGCACTTCCAATTACAAGAAGAAATCACTACCCAAATAAGTAATTAGACTTTTGGAATATAGATTCTTTCTTAGTTTGATCTCGGATCACAAAATAGCTTCACAAGCTTTGCATATATTTCTTTCACAAAAGCTCCCATTCAATTGCTCAACACAATTTCTCCAAGTTAGCACACTTGAATTCACAAGATGTCATTTGCATAAATACCATGCCTTTACACAAATTTCTACTAGGTCACCTAAGGCTACAATGTACTTTTCCAATTTAGAGTAAACATCTAGTATGTCGGCCCTAATTGCACAAGTAATTATTTTGTAAACAAAATAATTCCTTCAACTCTATTTTCCTGTTTCACTAGTAAAACATGAATATCTCTTTTCCATATAGTCTATACTAAATTTTGAGGTTATAAATGTCATCATCAATATGTATACTATTTCCATCTAACTTCTCTAGTCATAGTATGATGTCAATAACAAGTTACTTACAAAATAGTACATTGTTGTATACCAAAATCCATACGTAGACAACTATCTGAGTACCAAAATCTAAGTATCTTTATTTTTGAGGTTTCTTTTAAGCATGTACATCATGTGTTCCCATAAATGAAAACAATTACATATCTCTATTAGGAAATTGTCAACAATCTCCCCCTTTGGCATCGATGGCAACAAAATAGGGAAGATTGGCTAAGTATCAAAAACTTAAAATAAATAACACATTCACATTACATCTATTATAATTTTTCCAACTTACATATGCTCCCCCTTACAATATTATTTTCTCCTCTTTACCTGATTTATAATTTTCTTATGTACTTATCCCCCTTTGACATCAATGACAAAGGTTTAGATGTCAAAAATTGTCCAAAATCTATCCAACTACTATCAAAATCTCTGTAGACATCTACCTTAAACTAATAGTATCTTCATGCAATCATCAAAATTTTCCTTAAGACTACTCATGCCTTTAGTTCGGGTATCTTTGGCTAATTCAACAAAGGTGAGAGTTGCACATAGGGCATATGATGCAATCTCAATCGCATTGATTTTGGAGTACAAAAAGGTAGAATAAGTGTCCTTGGGCTTGACACATTCATCCAACTATTTCTCAATAATAGATATTTTCATAGCAATAGACTCTCTAAAATCTGATACTCTTTTTAAAATGTGTTCCTTTTGAAGTTCCATGTTCCTAATGTCATTGTGAATATTGGCCACTTGTTCTTTAAAATCATCAATCTTACTAGCAAGATGTCGTAACTGGCTAGATAGAGCCTCTAGCTCACTCATCTTTCCTTCAATCTAACTATCAATGCCCTTAGTCAGCTGATAAGATAAAGTATACTTAAGGTACAATATCTTTCCATCCTATTAACACTTTTGAAGTTCCCTGATACAAGTATCAAGACTTATCAAATCATTCTTGATATTTTGACAAATAGTGCTAAACAAGTTAGCATCATGTGAGATTTGTCCCTTTGTTTCTACAACATTCAACAAATTTGTGAATTCTTCATCAAAAGACTTTGGCACTACCCATTCCCTCTGCTCTAGATTTGCTTCTATGTGTTGCATTGCTAGAGTACTATGTAGTCTATTAATAACCTCCATCAAGGTTCTCTGTAGGCTCTTTATTGTATTGTTCTTCTAAATAAGGTTTGATAAAGATGAGATCAAGTTAGTTTGATCATCATCATCAGTTGTTGGGTAGGCAAGCGAAAGTAGAGTAGATGAACTAGAAGGTTTAGTGTCATCTTCCCTTTGCTTCTTCTCAGTTGCCTCTTTGACTCTTCTTTCTTCTTACTCTTTCTTTTCTCTTTCCTTCCTTTCTTGTTCTCTCTTCTCTTCCTCTTCCAATCTTTTCTTCTCATTTTCCTCTATTTTCCTTCTTATTTCTTCTTCATCTACTCTTTTCTTTTCTTCCTCTACTTTTCTTTTCATTTCATCTTCAAACAATTTCTGCTTGGCTTCTTCTATTTTCCTTTTCTCTTCCTCTAGTAGCATTTTCTTCTCTTCAATTTGTCTCAATTTATCTTCAATATCCTTGGTATGAGGTTCATTATGTTCAGAACACTCAAATGGGTTTTTATCATCAATGTTAATGGTAACATTGGTATGATCATTGTGTCATCTCTCACTGACACTTCTAAGGTTCTAGGTGCTAGTCAAGATGCTGCCTTAGACTCTGTCATCATTTGACTTATAGTTGTTGCAATCTCACTTCTTATCTTGTCCTTCTCACCCACCATAAAAAAAAAATGGTCTTACTTTTTTTCTCAAGTAAGGTGCAAGATTTTTCAATAATCTCTTGATTTCTTCTTTGTCATTAGTCTTGCATATTGTTCTTAACATAGACTTCCAAAGTTCTATGTCCTCTTCTCTAGATGGTGCCTTCTTTTCTATGAGTCTATCATAGACCTTTTGGTTTACTTTGCTTCAATAGCTTTCAATTTTAGATTGTTGGCTATAATGTATCTCATAGTACATATATAAATCTAATTTTTCTCAAAGTTGTTATACAAATCATAAAATTGTTCCTCTAAACAAAGTTTCCTTCATTAGCAATAATTGAATTTATCTTCTCTATCTTTAGCTTCTAGGGTTGCCAATATTTTCTTGCTAACTAATTAGAAGTAGTTACCTTCTCTGTTTGTTTAACTTCTTGTTCTTCTTCTTCTTCTTCTTCTCCTTCACTAGACTCAACAATTGTCAACAATGTCTTTTGTCTATTTCCTATTCTAGTGGCTTGTTGCTTGACCTTTTTAGTCTTTGTGGTCATAGCTTCCACTAATCTCTCAGATTTTCTCTTTGGCTCACTGGTCAAAACATTTGATATTATTGCATAAGAAATGCTCTGTTTTGAAGATGTCTCTACAATAGACACTCACAAAGGTTGCACATTCAATACACCTTGCTTCATAGTTTGCCTGACTGCTTCTGACTCACTCTTAGTCATACCAGCCTCTAATAAAGATTTTTTCGTTATTGTTTCAATATTCTTGTGAGGTTCCTTCTCCAAGGATTCCTAATGAGCTAATTGGGTAATCTCATCATACGTTCCAAATCTGTATTCAACTTGGTCCTTCTTTGATTTTGACAATGAATCAATGTATCCAATTGTTTGTTTCATCACTCAATTCATAACCTAAGGGATCAATAAATGTTTATCAAGGTTCTACTGCTTGAATATAGGTAAAATATGTATCAACCATAACACAAATGTCTTCCTTAAATCAATCTACAGTTGCAGGTGCAATTCTGAATCTCTGTCTCATTTCATTCTCAAATATTTCCATTATCAAGTTTTCACTATCCAATATCTTATCTACTAGATGTCTTCTACATATCTCTGTGATTTTCTCCATTATAGACCTCTCACTATTCATAATCTCTATGACTAACAAATATGGAAATCTTTTAAGCACATGGAAAATTAAATGATTGATCAGTGGCTAAAATCTAAACACACCATTCTTAGTCCTTTTGATCTTCTCTAGATTCTCAAGAAGTTTCATTCTTAGAATTTCACTAAGATTAACTTGTTCCTTCTCAACACATATCTTATATGCTACATAGATGAATCCGACTAATAATTCATCAATCTTTGAACTTGCACATATAGAGTAGGCAATGGTTCTACTCAAGAATCTTACATCATCTTGTTTAATGGTACTGATCACCATGGCCTTTCCATTATACACTACTTTGGTGTAGCTCTCAACCTTCTTCTTAACCAATTTCTCACCTATAGGTACACTACCTTGTTTACTAAGACCAGTTACTTTATGAATAAGTTCAACTGAAATATCAACTACACTATCTTGCATCAATAGTTTTTCATTATGTATTCTACTTAGTATAATCTGTGTCCACTCATCTATGTCCAATTCTTGGTAAATATGATATTTGAATAGGTCTAGTTCCTTCAAATGTTCAAATCTAGGCTTCATAGTCATATCATGATTAAATATTAATTCCATATCCTTGTTCATATATTCACTCCCAATAGATTCATGCTTATTGGTAAGATAACTTCCTATATCTTCCAAAAATACTACACTGTTCAGAGTAATGGATAATGTTGAGTTAGGATTTCCTTCTATGGGTATCATGGAAAAAATCTTCAATTTTGGTCTCTCCTCATTCTCAACATTGTGAACTACTGACATATCCATGATTCTAACAAATTTGAACTTTTATCAAATAATTTTTTTTTGATAAATGATAAAATACCTTTTTTGAGAATAGGATTTTCTTCAAAATCACCTTGACAAGTCATTTTAAGTTCTCTATGCTTTTGATGTATTCACAATGAAGTGGTAATCAAGTCTATACTCCATTTTATTCATTCAACTTGAACTTGCATTAGTTGCATACTTTGCAAACATGAAAAGTTGTCAGTTACATTTAAAATCAAATATCTTCTAAAGATCTTCTATCCGATCTTTAGATGCTACCAAAGGTTTACTAAAAATTCCTCCCATCATGACAATGCTCCACAAAACTTTTCTCCATGAAGTTCTTAGTAAGAACATAGTTTTCATCTTCTTCTATAGAATTAACTATCTCTGTAATAACAGTAACTCTTAATTCCTTCATACCTAGTTTAGATAAGCTCCAAATTACAAGTGAGATTAGATATCATCTAAATTTATCTTGATACACCTTCTCCCAACTTTGCTACCTCTAGTTTGATCTCTAGATAAAATTTTCAAATTTTGGTGCTGTGAGAAAACTTAATTCAACTTAATTGAATCAAACTTGATAACTAACTTCAATCTTCTAGATTTTATTTTGAGATGTCTAATCCTTTTATAGATGCCTCATTGAGTTCTTCTTGAAGTTCACTCACTACATTTCTTTGTTCTTCATTATCTTTCTTAATTTCAGAATTCCTTTCATGGTTCCTTCTATCATTTTTGATGTTTCTTCCATCATTCCTTTTGTTTCTAAAGTTTCTTCCATTGTTCCTTCTATCTCCAAAGTTTCTATCCATTCTGTGATACTTTGCTATATGTCTGAAGTTGTTGCATAACCGACATACTAGTGTTCTACTTCTATGATTCTATTGATCATTAGTTGCATGACAATTCTGAGATATGTGTCCAAAGTTGTTACATTTATAATACATGATATGTCTTCTATCTTCATAAGGTCTTCCTTCTCTTGATGTCCTTTTATTAGATCTTCTTCTATCTGCAAGGTTAGTATTCCTAGACATTCTACTATTCCTTCTATTATTATCATATTTAGGTTTCCTACAATCAATTGCTTTATGACCCATAGCATGAAAAATATGACAATAAAAATCCTTAACATGATTAAATGACTTATTTGTAAAATATCTTTTCATATGACCTATTTCGTTACATGAAATATATTTAATTATAAATTTATTTCTGGTTTCCTTAGGAGATTCCACTTGCTTTGGTTCATCTAATATTTCAACTTCCTTGTCTTGTCCAACTTCTTTAGGTTTATCCAAAGATTCATTGGATTCAATCTTATCATCATACTTATCTTTTTCTTTCGTATCTGACCTAATCTCAAGTTTCTTGGTAGACATGTTAATTAGATAACCAAGACCAGTCTTATCATAAGTAGATTTCTCTATTGACATTGAATCATCAAGCTTTTCTCTACTAGAATAAAGCTTCTCAAGTTGTTTCTTGCACTGAGTTAATTCACCTTTCACAATAGTATTTTATTTATGAAGTTCTTCATGATCTTCTTTCAATGTTTCAAATTTAGATGTCTTCTTTGCCAGACTTGCTCTAATATCTGCATTCTCAGTCTTCAAATCAATTTCAATTTTTCAAGGATCATTCATCAAATTTAACTTTAGATTCATGATATTCAATTCATGCTTCAAAATCTTGTACTTTTTTTTTAGCTTTGAATATTCATCCTCACTAGTTTTAGATTCAACAAAGTCAGGCTTGGATTTGACATGTTCAATATTTTCCTTCAATTGTCCAATGTATACTTTGGAATTTTCATATCTATCCTTTACCTTATCTCTTTCTTCAGTAAGGAGATCAATTTGTTCAGGTGCCTCTTCAAGGTTCTTCATTAACTATTCCATATCCATAGGGATCTTACTCAAGATATTAAGCCTCTTCAGAGTAGCTGTGCTCTGATGCCAATTGTTAGAAATAGGAATTACTGAGAGGGGGTGGGGGGGTTAATCATTAATCTACAAACTTTAGTCACCAACTGGATATTATTTGTTTCTTTAAATCATACATAAAAAATTAATAAATTAAAGCTAAATAGTAATAGTAACCATGCATAAAGATAACTCATAACAGCATATTTTGTTTACTAGGGAAACCTTGGCCAAGGGAAAACCCTAGTGGGGATGATATCCACTAGATAGTATAGTGATATATAAGTTCCTTGTCAGACGATGGATTTTGTTAGGAGTCAATGAGAAAATTCAATATTGAGAGTCCTTGTTAGGAGACTTTGAATCCTTGTTAGGAGATTCCAACCCTATTAGAATTTGTAGTATAGTAGATGCAAGATGAGCCCATTGCCAAACATGCACTTCCAATTACAAGAAGAGCTCACTACCCAAACAAGTAATTAGACTTCTAGAATATAGATAAACAAGTAATAATTTTTTCTCTATACAAATAACCAAGCATTGAGTTATATTAACTTACAAGACAAGTTAAGTTTAAGGCACATCAAATGGGTGGAGTTTTTGCAATGTTGTACCTTCACCATCAAGCACAAGAAGGGTCAAATCAACAAAGTTCCTGATGCCTTAAGTAGGAGGTTTCTAACCATTCAATAGATACAACTTGAAAGCATATGAGTTAAAAAATTTAATTACCTATATACTAGAAATGAAGGTTTTTTAGAGATTTATAAGGTATGTTCAAAATTTAATAATCATTTCCATAGAAAATATTATGATTTTACTTTGCAAAATGGTTTCTTACTCAAAGGGAATCAATTATGTGTTCCTAGAGGGCCTATGAGGGAGAATTTGATTCAAGAGAAGCACAATCATAGTCTTGCTAGATATTTTGGTGTGACTAAGATACTAGAGTTAGTAGAAAGATTCTCTTTTTGGCCAACAATGCAAAAAGATGTCAAAATGTATGTGGAACAATGTATAGTATGTCAAAAAGAAAAAGGGCCATCTACAAATGTATGTTTATATTAGCCTTTTCCCATATCTAATAGACCTTGGCAATGAATCAACATGGGCTTCATTTTTGGTTTTCCCAAAACAAAATCAAATTGGCATAGCATTTTTGTTGTTGTTGATAGGTTTAGCAAAATGAGCCATTTCATTCCTTGTAAGACCACACACAATGCAAGTCATATAGCTTATCTTTTCTTCGAGGAAATTATAAGGATACATGGATTACCTATCCTAATTTTCTTAGATAGGGATGTCAAGTTCATGGGATACTTTTGGAAAAAATTATGGAAAAGGTTGGGTACTAATCTATCTCACAACTCAGCTTACCAGCCACAAACAAATGGTCAAACTAAAGTGATTAGCAGGGTGCTTGTAAACCTATTAATATGCCTAACTAAGGAATATGTTTAGACTTGGGATCAAGTTCTTTCAAAAGTAGAGTTTTCTTACAATGATAGCATGAATAGGACTACAGGGAAGAACCCCTTTGGAATAGTGTATGGATACCATCCTAGGGGAATTTGTTAACTAAGAGATTTGAAGCAGCATAAAGAGGTGAGCGGACATGAAGATGATTTTGCAAACCATGTGGGAAGTGCATGAGCAGGTCAAGAAGATATTAAGTTAAGCTACCCAAAAGTTGAAGGCAAAATTGGATGAAAGAAGGAGAAATGTGCAATTTGAATTTGGGGATTGGATGCTAGTACATTTGAACAAGGCTAGATTCCAAAAGAATGTTCCAACAAAGCTACAAATGTGTAGGATTGGACCTTGTAAGGTTCTTAACAAATATGGTTCTAATGCATACAAAATAGAACTCCCACAAGACTTGGAAATTTCTCCTATTTTCAATGTGAAGGACTTAGTTCATTATAAACAGCCTATAATCAAAGAAGGACAAACATCATCAAAATTTAGGAGATCAACATTCTATTGAAATCTAATCCACAAGCTAAATAGGTTTTGGAATCAAGAGTCAAGAAGAAAACTAGGCATGGCACCTATATGGAGCACCTCATCAAATTGAAGGACAAACCATTACACATGCACATCATTCTAGATTCCTAGTGCTATTATCATTATAAAATCTACATTTTCATATAGATCTGTCATAGACTTTGATAGATCTGTATTCATAGCATACTCCTATTCTAGAACTATCACTAAGATGATAGTCTAAGAGAAATTTTAGAGGTTGTAGTTAGGGGAACATGAGATGTTCATGGAGTCTCTATTTAAAAGTGATCTCTTGGGTCTAGATTACCTCATTGTTATTTCGATTGCACTTTGCTCTATGGTCTTATGAATATGTAATTCCACCATGTACAAAATGGCACCCTATGGGGCTTCATCTTAAAGCCTTTCTATTCCTTAAATTTTCTTTGTAATCTTCTATTTTTATTCTAGATCTATGTTTTTCAGTGGTTTCTTGTGCAGATTTGACTTATTGTAGACTTAACAACATTCAAGAAGACCCGTAACAACATCAATGAACTTTTGAAGACATTTCTGAGCTCACAAACATCGGATCTAAGACTTCTCTAACACTTTGACGCTTCTAAACATTTTTTAACACTTCCACATAGTCTTTTAACACATTTGAAGTGTTTTGTATCACATCTTCTTTGTTTTAAAGCACATTTGCATGTTAAAATAGTGCATTTGACTATTATTATAGAACATTTAATCATTTTTGTAATACATATACCATTTTCTATAGCACATTTGATCATAGTTATAAATCACCATATCTAACTTACAAATCTAATTGCTGGTTATTTACAGATCTCTTCTAGACTAGCAGGAACTCACATGTCACTAAAATTTGCGAGAGGGGAATGAAGACACTCAAAAATGCACCTAGCCTTTGTTAGTGTCAAATCAAGTAGGCCTAAACCCTTTTCAATTAGATTGTGACATTTCAAAATTTATAACCTAGTTTAAGTAGAAAGTTTGGTTTCATTAATCCATTCAAAAGTAGGCCTATGCTCTCAACTCCCCAAGCTGACCAGAATGCCAAACCTTCTATAAGGATCAGTAGCAATTAGGTTGGGAATGAACAAACATATAGAATTAAATAAGATCTTCTTGTCTTCTATAAGAAAAGGTTCATAACTAAACCATTTTTGTTTGTTGTGTTTGGGAGATCCAAGTAATAGGGATATTCTCTCACTCTTTTAGAGTGATCAAAATAACAAACCTACTTTTGATTTGTACTTTTCCTTCTTTTTACTAGGTAGCTTAGTTAACCATAGATAGGCTACCTCCTGAGATTTTCCTTAGCAGAGTCAGTGAGAGGGAACGCCTTCTATCTTGCATTCCCAATTGAATCCAAGCCAATTGTGTTTGAAATATAGCCCTCCTCCAGTAGTCTCGCAAGAGATTATGCCAAACCTCCTTTGCATTGGTGGGAAGTTCTCTATCATCACAGAGGCAAGTTTGAACACTAAAACCCTATAGTCACTAGGTTTAGCCAACCTTGTTTGGAAGCCATCTCTTTCATTTTCTAGGTGCATGCAATTTTATTTCATTATCATTTCTACTATTTTTGTGTTTGGATGTGTTTGTTGTAATACACATTAATAAACTTAAAACCAAAATCCTTCTAAGAAAATGAAACTACAAACTGATATAAAACCCAACACAAACATTGTTGTGTACTCTAAAATAATGCATTCAATACTTGAAACAATGCATTTGACCATTTTTAAAACATATTTGTCTCCTTTAATAGCACATTTGACTAAACAAGTAGTGCATTTGAAGAATTAAATAGTGTATACACCCTGTAGAACTATGCTTGGAATACCATAAACTAACATATACAAGTATTAAAATAATGCATCTGAAACTTCCTATAGTGCATTTGAGGAAAATCTTAAAACAAAGGCTATCTGCACCTACAATATTCACAAACAAACAATAGATTTGGATACCATTTTTCTTTGTCAACATTTTACAAAACTAAGGAATTTTGCAATTAACACACATTTTTTACATCAAATCTCTTACCCAATAGTTATTGTTACTTCAACTTTTCATATCAAGTTAGAAATGAATGGACACACACATTTGTCCCCTACATGACTTCGTGAAATTCAGTTTTATCATCATCAAACATCACCAAACACCTTTTCTAACACATAGCTTGATATTCCAACACATTGTGGTCTAGGAACAATTCTCACACTATCAAAATGTAGAAGCATTAAGGGACTTTCATCCACATCTCATGCCATTGTGTAAAACTAGTGTAGCTATGAAACAAAAAGAGCCTAAAAGATCACCCATATCGGCAGGTGTTAGGATAGCAAAAAGAACTATCAAAACTATGAACATCATTAAGCATGTTGCACCTATCCACTGCTCATCAAATACTACTACCAACAATTCAACCTTGTCTAAATAGAACTCAGAGCCCTTCAACACAATGGGTTCATCTAACATATGCGACGAAAGGAGTCTTGAAACTAAAATTGAGGATTTCCAAAAAAATCTTGAGCTTGTTGACATAATGGGGAAAATAATTAAATTCCATAAGAATGGTATCTTCTATCATTGACACAATAAGGTGTGAAATTACCATCCAAATTTGATATAACAAACCTTAAGTGGGATGAAGAAAAATCACCCTTAGAAGTCGTTGAACAAAAATTCCAAGATTTACAACTGGAAATGGAAAGAATGAAATGAGGGAAGATCCAACCCATTGAATTCAACCTTGAACAAGTATGTACCCTCCCATTTGACAAAAGTGTTACCTTCACATCATTTTAATAGAATGTGCAACTACGAAAATATGATAAGTATTATGGCACATCTGATCCTCAAGATAATCTTAGATACTTCTATACTTAAAGTATGGAATTTGTCCATGACATTACCTACCTGATGTAGTTATTTCCTAGAAGCTTAGGAGAGAAAACCATGGAGTGGTTCTCCAAGCTACCATCCAACATCAAGTCATTTGACCAAATGGCCTTAGTTTTTATTGCATAATATTAATACAATATTGAAAGAGAAGTCACTATGATCGATTTGTACAACATAAGGCAACTCGTTAGAGAGTCCTTTAAATTTTTCTTGCAAAGGTGGAGACACGCTCTTGCTAAATACCACTGAGACACCCCAAACAAGGAAAAAATAGACATATTCATCAACAACCTCTCAAATCCTATTAACTACTGGCTACAACTTCAAGGAACCAAAGACTTCAAAACTACTTTAGAAAATGTGGCTAAAGTAGAGGAAACCCTGATAAGAAATAACATCATTAAGTTATCTAAAGATGGAAAGGTTTCTTGAATAACTCCTCATAGACACATAACTCCTTTGATTGGTCAGCCAATTAAAGAAATTGTGGTGAACAAGTAATAATAAAAGCATAGTCAATGATGGGGTGGTCAAGGAAAATCATGTTAAATCACAACCTCCTCTCTATCCAAACCAACAATATCCAACTATCAATTATACCTATGTAAATACTCATCAAAACCTACCCAAACAAGGATTGGAAATTTTTTTCACACTTCCCTCAGGATTCATGGCAAGGGCTTAACTACCTCCTTTGTACTATAAGTTGAGTGGTTGTATCGAGCATGACTGATTAGTCTTTTGGTACAATGACAACCCCACTCCAACAAGTGGTATCAGATTCGAATCCTCAAACCCTTAGGTAATGTTGAGGGGGAGATTGTTGGAAATTTTTCAATGCTCCCCTCAAGATTCTGACAAGGGCTTAACTTCTTTCTATGTAATATAAGTTGAGTGGTTGTATCGAGCATTGACAGATTGGTCTTTTGGTGCAACAAAAACTCCACTCTAACAACAAGACAATGTTCATATGTTCTACCAACAAAATAAAACTACTCCTTCAACTTCAACTTATAATTAGCAAGTAGCTTACAATCAAGCTCCTCCCCTAAGAGAATATCAGTCTTCCAACATACCCAAAGAATGTACAACCATTGGAGAAACCTATGAAAGAGCATTACAGATGCTCTTAGTGGATGAGATTATTGTATTGCTAAAAGCCAAATGCTACAAACCATAGGTCAAACCTAAGTAGTGGAATGAAAAGAACTTATGTGCCTACCACCTAAACTAGGGGCATTTGACCAACAACTATTACACCCTTAAAGGGGCCATACAAAAATTGATTGATAATATAATTATCGAAGTAAATAATCTTAGTAACAATGAAGACCATATGGCCTTCAAAAACCTCTTCATGAGCCATGAGAAGCATGAATCCTCTAGATCCAACTAGAACACATCTTCCAACGATAAAGTCAATTATGCCGATAATTATGATAACACGATCAATGTGATCTCAAGGTTCAAAAATGTCATAAATGTCATCATAGTAAAAGATAAACTCAAGAAGAAACTATTAAATGTTATTACTCAAGGCCAAGCCTCTAAAGTGGTTCTGTCAGGGGAAATCACTAGTTTAGACCATGTAACTACAAGTTCCATTGTACCCAAATATAGTTTAGTCAACTAGTTATTCAAAAATCCCACTTACATTTCCATCTTTGAATTGTTGAAAATATCAGTGGAACATAAAAAAATCCTTACCAAAGATTTAGTGTCAAAAAACCTTGATGTTAACATATTTCAAAATATGTTAAGTAACCTTATTGCCCCCCATTGTGTATCCTTTTCATCCCAAGATTACATGTTTGTCTTACATCCACAAAACTTTCCATTACATATTAAGGTCTTCATTCACAAAAATAGAGTCAAAAGAGCTTTGGTTGATGGTGGGATTGGCCTAAACATTTGTACTTTGAGATTGGTAAAAGTACTAGGGTACATAGAGGATGTTGTTGATCCCAAAAATAATTCATGATTAAAGATATGATGATGAGGAGAGATCCTCTAAAGCAACAAACATTTTGTCAATAAGGGTCGACCCTATAGTAAAGGAAATTGTCTTCCAAGTCTTGGATTTGAAGTGGACATACAACATCTTGTTAGGTAGGCCATGGATCCATGACATGCAATTCATCCCTTCCACCTATGATCAATGTCTAAAATTTATTTACATGGGCTAAGAGGTGGCCATACATGGGGACCAAAACTATGCATAACACTGTAACTCTCTTGTCCCTCATAACAGGGAAGAGATCAACATTCTGACAAGTGTCGTTAGTCAATCCAAATTAGAAAAAACATCAAAATCCACAAGTCAAGACAACAATTTTTTATCCACATTGACTAATGGTAAAGAAAAAGTAGGTTGCTTTAGCTCTTCCACTCTTTCACCATCATCATCAAAAGACTCTAAATAGTCACATTATGAGAAAATGGAGTTCTTGATAAAAGAGTGTGATCAAAAGTGTAAGTTATAATACAGGGGTGTAGGTGAGTATTTAGTTTCATTGTTTGATCCTTCTTATCATGAACATTTCGTCAAAGAAAGTGGTGTATCTTCAAGTTCCATAGAGGAAGAAATTGAGAGGATACAAAATATTGACATTTCTCCTCACCTCTTTAGCAAAGGTTTTGATCTAATGAAGAAGATGGGTTACATAGGTGATGATCCTTTATGGAAAGGAAAAGGTATTGTTGAACCCCTAGTAGCACAATTCAAATCCAACAAAGTAAAATAGGGGTAGGGTATTTAGAACAAGAAAATGAAAAGTCCATGGCTTATTCTAAATCTTGTTCCAAACATGGAGATTCCTCTTCCTCCACCTTGGTGTAGGTACAAAAAGAAAAGGATGTCAACAATCAGATAGCAACAGACACAAAGAATGTGAATCTATCCTTCCCTGATTTACATCATACAAGTGAACTGTCCATGGACACCCCTAATGATGAAGACAATGATGATTCCACCAAGTGGGAACTTGACTTTTTATCTAAAGAATTTATCCATGATAAAGAATATGATTTTGTTCACATTCTAGCACCCGAACAGTTCTACAACACAAGGATCCACTTCCCATTCAAGCCTTACTTTACCAGAATGGGTCAATACACATCAAAATGGCTTAAAAAATGACATAGAATAGACACCTAACATCATATCACATGAGGAGGACAAAGCTAATGATGGGATCTAGTTTCAGACCTTATTCCTTGACCTCTTTCTAGTAGGGGTCAAAGATGAGTATTATGAGCAACTCACAAGCTCTACTTTCCCAAACACTTTAGAAGAAGAACATATTATAGATCTAATTGATACAACATATGAGTCACAAAATAAGGTCATGTCTTTAAACCCCACTAAGTACCATCCATACTATGAGTCACTAACCTTAGTCCATCTTGAGCTTATCAGTTGGGACACAAATAAACCCCATAACATCCCAAAATTTGACACTGACCAAGATATTCTTGTATACCTTAACATGATTTAATCATCTCATTTACAAATAAAAAGAGAAAAAAACATGGATGGGTCTGATATCAATCATCTTAGTCACATGAAAAAGGGCCAAACACATCAAAGAACCAATGACCTGAACCACGTTGTAGCTATTCTTGAGAAAAAAGTTGAAATAAATACAAGTGACACATCCAATGGTGAAAACATAATCGTGGCACCCATGAATGGTATGATTGATAGCTTACCTGAACATTCAAAGGAAAGGTCATCTATTCTAATCGTAGTCCTTAACTACAAGGGAAAGAAGTGAATTCATTCACTTATTCAAAGTAAGGAAAATAAATTTTCCATGGTCTTATGTGGACATGCCAAGGTTAGATCCAAATCTAATCCTTCATTATCTCAACATTTCTCTATATGCCAAGCCCATTAAACAGAAACTCAAGAAAATGCATCCTCACATAACATTATTGGTCAAAATAGAATTGGAGAATTTTTTTAGTACCAATTTTATTAGGCCCTTGGCCTATGCATCATGGATATCAAATATTGTACCTATCTAAAATAAATATGTCAACATACAGATCTGTATTAACTTACGTGATGTCAATAAAGCATGTCCTAACGATGATTTCCCTCTTCCAAAAATTGATATAACTGTCGACTTAACAACATGATATTTTATGTTCTCCCTTATGGATGGTTTTTTTGGATATAACCAAATTAGAATAGCACTAGAGGACCAAGAAAAGACAACCTTTATTTGTGCATGGGACACATTCTATTGGAATGTCATGCCCTTTAGACCCAAGAATGCATGGGTGACCTATCGACATGCCATGACCACCATTTTCCATGACATGATGAACACCTTTATGAAAGATTATGTTGATGACCTTCTAGAAAAATCTCATACTTGAGAAGATAATCTTCCTATCTTAGATAAGATATTCACATTCTTAGAAGCCTTAAAAGTTAGGATAAACCTTAAGAAATGTGCTTTTGGCATGAAATCTGGAAATCTCCTAGGGTACATTATCTTTGCCAAAGGAATCAAGGATGATCCCAAAAAACTACAAGCCATTATCCACATACAAACTCCTAAGAACCTAAACCAACTACACTCCCTATAGGGGAGACTTTAGTTAGTTTTCCACTTCATATCTCAACTAGTAGAGAAGTGTGTCCCTTTCACTCATCTCCTTTAGAAGGATATAGTTTTTAAATGGGATAATCATTGTCTGATAGATCTTCTTAAAAACTACCTGATGAATCCCCCTATTTTGGTACCTCTAATGTCGCACAAATGCTTATTGCTCTATATTTCTCTAACAGACAAATCAATAGGATCCATCTTGGTGCAAGAAAATGATCAAGGAAAGGAAAGAGCTATCTATTACATTAGTCACACCTTGGTCAATTATGAGCTAAATTACACTTTCATAGAAAAGGCTCGCATAGTAGTAGTTTTTGCTTCACAAAAGCTACATCACTATCTTTTGACACACAAAGTTAAGCTTATATCCAAAATTGACTCTCTCAAATATCTTCTTAGCAAAACAACATCAATAGGTAGATTAACCAAATGGGTAATGATCTTAAGTAAGTTTTACATTGAGTACATTGATAGGAAAGCTATAAAAGGACTTGAGTCATTGCAGATCAATTGGCAAATCCACCCATAGAGAGTTCCAACCCTATCCTAGAAGACTCTTTGGACACGTACATTCTCCATACAGAACTGGTCACATAAAAGTTATACTTCGATAGTTTCTACAAAAATCATTGTTCAGGTGTTGACATATTGTTCATCATACCTCTAGGCATCACCATTGCCAAGTCTTACAAACTACTCTTCTCATGCACAAACAATATTGTGGAATATGAAACATTAGTTCTAGGTCTCAATCTAGCTTTATAATTTAAATTAACAACTTGAAGTCTATGGGGATTCTCAACTAGTCATTAATCAAGTTACAGACACGTATCAAACCAAAGATGAGAAGTTATTACCTTACAAACACATGGTTGATACACTTAAAGCATGCTTTGTTCACATTACTTTTGAAAAGATTCTCTTGAGAAAAGAATAGGGCAGTGGATGTCATGGCTACCCTAGCCTCCTTGCTTCATCTACCTAATCAACATGAGTGATATGAGATTTTAGTAGAAGAGGTGGTTCAACCTACATTTACTCAACTTGAATTGCACATTATTTTTCATTTAAAAACCCCATACTCCCCTTGGTATGACTTCATTACCACCCATCTATGTGATAACATTACCCCTTCCGACCTCTTCCAAAATTCTAGCCTCATCTGACAAACCTCACATTACACTTTGGTGGTTGATAAATTGTATAGGAAAGGTCTCAAAGGTACTTTATTTAAATGTCTTAAAAGAATGATTCTAGGGTTTCCCTGCAATAAGTTCGTATGAGTATTTTTGGGTCACATTTCATTGGATTCACATTAGCAAAGAAAATTTTGAGAATGGGCTATTTCTAGCCAAACATCGAAAATGATTATATTGACTATGTATTGGGGCCACACCATGACCCTTCTATCAGTGGGATTTTGATTTGATTGGGGCTATCCACCCACCTTCTTTTGGTGGACATAAATGGATCACCACTGTAATTAAATATTTCACCAAGTAGGTCAAAGCAACACCACTCGTAGACTCCATTGGAAAAAATATTTCCTCCTTCATCCTAAACCACATCATTTGTCATTTTGGAATACCTCATGCCATCCTAATGAATAATGCCTTGTATTGAAAAAATTGGATAGTTGACGAGCTGTGTAAAGTTTCACATCATCCACCATTCCTTGTCCATTTATTATCCTTAAGGCAATGGCCAAGCTGAGGCCACCAACAAGAACATCATCAAAATTCTTTAAAAAAATGTCAATGATATTGGTAGAGATTGGCATTTACAGTTAAACCTTGGCCTATGGGCCTATAGGATAAGTGTTTGAATGCCTATGATCGCAACACCCTTCTCTTTGGTTTATGGTAGAAAAACTATTCTTCTTTTAGAGGTTGAGATCCCATCTTTGAGAGTCACCCTCTGAGATATCCTATTAGTTGAGGACTATAGAGTGGCCCATTTAGAAAAAATGGAACTCTTAGAAGAACATCATTGTACATCACATGAGCATTTTAAAGGGTATCAAAATAGGTATTCCAGACACTACAACAAAAAGGTCAAACCCCATATCTTTCAAATTGAAGACTTAGTCCTATGGGAAAACCCTAAGAATTAAGTATCTAGGAAAAAGAAAGGAAAATGGGAGGCCAATTGCATTGGTCTTTACATTATCATAGAATTCTTTGGGACTAGCACTTATAGACTTTCAGATTATGATGGAGAAGAACTAGTAGAACCCATCAACAACATCCATCTCAAGCGATTCTTTGTCTAAAGCTTTGAGGAAGCACCTCATTATTGAATAAATAAAAAAATCAAATAACCAAAAAATCCAAAAAAACCAGAAAACATTCAGCAAAAAAAAAATGGTATAAAAGGATTGAGAAATACCACCTTTGGTTTAAAGGAGTGAAAAATAACGCCTTTGGACTTCCCTAAACAACAAAAGTCCTTCAATGTGATAGTACAACAAGACATGGCTCACACAACACTCTCTGAGCCAAATTTTGCTTGTTTGTGGCCTTTACACTTCATCTCGCCACACTACCTAGCATAGTTGAGTCAATTTTATACATACCCAATTGAGAAATACATGTGGGTTACAATTCAGTGGTTTCTTGGAATTAGAAACAGTTCATAGTAGTAGAGATAGCCAACAAAATAGTAACAAAGGGAAGATAGGAAACTCAGAGGAAATAGGGAGTCCAATTATGTTCTAAGATATCATAGGCATGAACTATAGGAAAATTAGTGCACATCTCAAAAATCTGCCACAACCAATATTTTCCAACATGCATTTTAGCCTTCATAAAATCCATTTGAAGTCCCAAAAATTTGTGATGCCTCCATTGTCTCAAATATAGCTCTTGAAGTTCACTTTTAGCCTTCACAACCCACTTTTGGTCTCCTTGACTCTTTATGCATTCCAAAAGGCCCCGGTTATCTCCATATTCCAACAAATCTCACTTGCATCCTCCTTTTCCTACCACCTTATCAAAAATTGTCAAAAACATTCAAAAATTATCAAAGTTTGTCACAAACATTCAAAAATGACAAAAAATCATTTAAATATTCAAAAAAATTCAAAAATCATCAAAAACATTACAAAATTATCATAATAAAAAACATTTAAAAAATATAAAAATTTGTCAAATACATTAAAAAAGTATCAAAATTTGTCAAAAACATTCAAAAAAAATATAAATTAAAAAATCATCAAAAACAGTAAAAAATAGTCAAAACATCTCAAAAATTGATAAGTACGAGATAATTTCCACAATAAGTCAAATTATGATATTGCTATCAGGATTTAATTGTGTGATTTTGAGTCAAACTCATTGAACCATGTTTCATGAGTAGTGATTCAACATGAATCCATCTCTCATGAGAATAAATGGAACACTTAGCATTCATTGGATCTAGGTGATGCTCACAGGGGTGAAGCATTGAGACTTCTCGAGGGGTCACCCATCCTAGTACTACTCCAGCTTGAGTAGTATAGAGTTTCCTCCATGGTTAGACCCAAAGCTTGCAACCCCACTTGCAAAAACTTCACCAAGTGGTCTGCCTTATGAACCATTCATTAGAAAGCCCCTTAAGCTCATCAATTGATAAGTAGGAGAAAATTTCCATAGAAAGTCAAATTATGATATTGCGATCAAGATTTAATTTTGTGATTTTGAGTCAAAATCATTGACCCATGTTTCATGAGTAGTGATTCCTAGGAGGTCACCTACATGTTGAATCACTACTCATGAAACATGGGTCAATGAGTTTGACTCAAAATCACACAGTTAAATGTTAATAGCAATATCATAATCTCAAAAATATCAAAAATAGCTCAAAACTCAGGCCAAACAATAATGTACTCATCCCAAATAGGCTATTTAATTTTTCATGAATTATTTTTGTATTTTTCAATTTGATGATCTATTTATTTCATGTCGAACTTATGTCTATCTATAATTACTACTTCTCTAGGACAAGTTTGTATACCTCAGTCAATTTTATATGAAATCAATGGTGAGGCTCACTACATTGAAAAATATTTAAATATTTTATGGAATATTTTATTTCCCTATTACCTTCATCCATAAAAAATAAGTAAGGCCATCAATTAATTAAGAGGCATCATAGTTATGTCTTTAAAAATCTCTCTGGGATTTGGAAAATCTGGCACAACATAGATAGCTACAAAGGTTTCATCAATATACCTTTTCTTTCCCCCTTTCAAGATCAAAAACTCCTAATGGATTTCTAGTCTTATTTATGTTTTAGAGACCACGATTGATCCAATAACCTTCAATATATTTATCAGTACTATCCTAAAAGGTCCTTTTGATTTCATGACTAATCTTTACAACTTCAAGACACATTGGTAATCCAAACACCATTGGGATTGCCATAGATACACGTGGTACTCTTTCATCACCACTCAACAGTGGCAAAAAATAAGTAAGCATACATTTGAGAGGCTGCAATAACCTCCTACCCTTTTTCAGGGCCCCTCTAGTGCCTTTTTAGACCCAAATACCTTTTTCAAGGCCCATCTAGCACCTTTCTAGGCCCAAACAATATTTCAAGGCCCCCATAGTGCCTTTTTAGGCCTAAGTGCCTTTTTCAAGCCAACATGCTTTTTTCCAAGGCCCCTCTAATGCCATTTTCAGCCATTAAAGCCTCCTATAGGACCAAACACCTTTTTGCAAGCACTGTGAGAATTTGTCTTAGTACACACCTACAAAAAAATCCACAATTTGGCTCAAGCTTGTTTGTAAAGGAGATCAATATATACATAATTGTGCCTTAAAATTTATGGTTTAACACTTCCTACTTTTTCACCTTGTGCACCACTACTCTCCAAATGTTACACATGTTTTTACTTATCTTCATTAATAAGCCACACTGACATTTAGTTCCCACACATAATAAGTGATGGTCAATCTTCCTCTAAATATCCCATTGTTCCCACTTTCATGGATATTGACAACCTTCCAAATATTCCCAATTTTTTTTTTTTGAAAACATCCAAATATTCCCAAAAGTACTAAAAAATATCAACAAAATACTAAAAATAGAAATTACAATGATTATCCAATGTTTTTAACCACATGGTTCATAAACATGAGCACCAGTTACCCTTTTTCTTGCCATAACAATGACATATTTTTTATTCCATTACAATGGCAACAACAATATTACATTTAAAACAACACCAAGCAGATCATTTATCTTGCCCCCCTTAAAGAGGTGGCATGATAGGATGTCGAACTAGAGGCATTTCCCCTAGCCTAGTCTTAGATGATGAGGCCCTTGACATCGATCCTCCTTGCACCCACACAGCATACATGCGTATAAAAAATCTCCCATTAGACAATCAAGCATTCAACAGTTGTATAAATTCCCAGTCTACAAACTGAGTCTCTCATCACTTCTCATTAGGGATTGAATGATGATAAAGCCCCATATAATATATGGCTTCTTGGTGTACTTTCATAGTCTATTGCATATCCACAAACACATTATCCACTGACTTAATTATACCAAGCATAGTGGTCATTCATTAAGCCATGTCCCTATTAATATCAAATTGGTTTTGACATATAAGTGACAATACACTTAAGTCATTTACTAGATAGAACTTAGTTCATGGCAAACAAGTGATGTATGCCAAGCATAAGTTGTTATATAGTATATGTTGAGCGAAATATATAGTATGTGCTGAGTAAATAGTAAGTGCTAAGTAGAAAGTTGATGCCAAGTGATTCAGATGTCGAGTGATCAATGGATGCTAAGTCATTTAAAGGTTGAGTTACAACATTGAAGATATAGTGGATGCCAAGCATTAGAGACTTCAAGTGCTGAATAAAATAGTTTTGGACATAGTTATTTGTAATGGCATAAACTTCTATGTAAACCATTTTTGAGCCAACTTAAGGATTGTTTTGTGATTCTAGATAAGGATGAATCTATATTGAGGATCCCTAGGAAGTATATGCAACCAATCAGTTAAAGGGATGAATTAAGTTGTAAAATGGATGAATCACAATCATTGATTCATACTTAACCTTAAATCACCTTGGTCTTCTTAAGGAAGGAAAACCCTAAAACATTGTATGTGTGAAGAGAGAAGTTTGCATGTGCAAACAGAACATTCATGGTGGATAAGAAGTTGTGAATCAAGTTATGAATTGCAAAATTAGTTAGAGGAGAATAGAGGAAAGAAGTTAGAGGAAAGAAGTGATACATTTGATCAAAGAAGATCAAAGATACATGCAAAGAGGTGATCTATTATCTAGCTGCAGAGTGCTACCTATAGGATCATTGATGAGATATTCTAATAGGTAAATGAGTAAAATCTTTTAACAAAGTAGTCTTAACAAGATGTTGTAAATCCTTTAATAAGGTTCTTACTTTATTGTAAGTTTAAGTCCTTTAATTAGACACACTTCTAACATGGTGTCGAAATCCTTTAATAGGGTAAGATCTAATAATCTTGTAAGCCTTTAATAGGGCAGACCTTTCATAGGGTTGATCATAATTTAAGATCAAACATTGTAACCTTCATTGGATACACTTCACAACTTTAGTAGTGAAGATTTGTGGGTGTCATCCCCACCCCAGTTTTACCTTCTCATTAGAGGGTTTTTGGGTAACCAAATTTCTTGTGTCATATATGTGTTTAATGTTTGTTTTCTTTCATGCTATAAATGAATATGTTTAGCTAACTATTTCTGTTTACATGCAAATTGAGAGATGGATGTGTAGTGAATGATTTTAATATATAAAGTTTTGAAGAATTGATTCACCATGCACACACCCCCCCCTCCCCCCCTCACCCCCACCGCTCTTAGAGTTTACTTTCCCTATTATATTTCCAACAATCTTGCTCATGTATTCTAAACAAAAATAATGCAGACCACAAAAATGGGTCGAGTTCGCAAGAAATTTTACAAAAACATATCATAGCAGATATTTTTAGAAAGAAACAAGCCATAACTAGTTAAATGGGTCTAGTTTCTTATTAGTCGGGTTGATATATACACATATAACTGGGTTATGGCAGCTGTAAGGGAATGAGCCTCGTGATTATGCATGTGTGTGGTGGATTTATTTCCTATGATATATCTTTACATTTTGTTGATGTTCCCTTGCACTGTGATTTGGTTAACATGCCATTGTGATCTGTGTGTTTTGTTTTCATGCCCTTACTCTGTGATTTCGATGTCATGCCCTTGCTCTATAATTTTTTTACCATGACATGCCCTTGCTTTATGATTTTGTTGACATGTTGTACCCTTGCTCTATGATTTTCTTCAAGGGTATGTAAATGTTGGTTTCTTTTTCTTTTAAACCGGTATATCTTTATGTCTCCTTTTGAATATGTTTATCTAGAGATCTTTTTTAAGGTTCTTATTACATTTTAGCTACACAATAGAAAAAATGATCTAGCTGCATACATATTCCAGAACCCAAATAATAATAAAATAAAAATCAATCAACCAATGCTAAATGACTTACCTCAAGATCCTCCACAAAAATAATGCAGACCAAGAATAATGGTTAGAGTTTGCAATAAACTTTACAAAAACAAATCATAGCAGATATTTTTAGAAAGAAACTAACCATAGTCAAGAGGCTTATTCCCTTGCAAAAGCCTTTGCCATAATAACATTACCTCTAAACCTTGCAAAGGATGTTGAAGTGGTTCGTAACCTTGAAACACTCTTATAAGCATTTGATACTTGGGATCATTACAGGGAGACTGTGCCAATACTTGAAGTACTCTTATAATCATTTAATATTTGGACTGCAAATTCTCAAAGATACTTGCAAGTGATTTCAATGTCATAGTACCTACCGCAATGCTTTCCTGGATTCTATCTAGTGGCTCCCATAATATCCTCTATGTTGTCTAGTTGTTGTTTCTGTTGTGCAGTCCCTTTCTAAAGATGCTCCTTCTATTTGCTCTTGTGCCTTAAATTTTGATTATCAAACTTTTGAATATCTACCTCTACCTTTTCTAAATAAACTTCATGGTTTTTTGTAACTCTAGCATAGGTGTTTAATCATCAATAACTTTCATTTCAGCATTCAAGTTTTCAAGATTGGTCAACACCCTCACTTGTAGACCTCTCATGTCAAGCACTTTTTGTATTGTGTCAAAACCATGTTCTTGCTTCTAAGCTAATAGTTCTTCAGATCCATTTTCTTCTAAAATATTAATTTTTTTGAACAATTGTAAACTCTTAGAAATTGCATTGTTGTTGTCATTTATGTATGTATATATGTATGTATGTATGTATGTATGTATACATATGTATGTATCTATGTATGTATGCGTATATGGATGTATGTATGTATGTATTTATGTATGTATGTATGTATGTATGTATGTATGTTTATGTATGTATGCATGTATCATGTGGAGATCTAGGATCTCGTTGTCATGTCCTTGTGTTCTCTACATCCCAAGTATCTATTGCTATTGTTAATTTGGGCATCACTATATGATCTAGAATGTTATGAAGTATGAAAGCTGGTAGTAACTTCTCCCATGTCTCCATCAAATGTAGCATAGGTTCAGGGTCCTTTGGCTCCCAAAAAATTGTAGCAACTATTCTCATTGCTAGAAGAATAACTTCATTGCAAAGTTGAGTGTAAGGAGTTGAAGAAGCAAGTTATACTTATGCCATAATCACAAGGCTCATTACCTTGTAGAAGGCATAACCACTTAAATATACATATATATCAACCCAGCTAATCAGCAACTAGACCCATTTAATTTGGTTATGGCTTGTTTCTTTCTAAAAATATCTGCTATGATATGTTTTTATAAAATTTCTTATGAACTCTACCCATTTTTCCTAGCCTACATTATTTTTGTGGAGGATCTTAAGGTAAGTGACTTAGAACCTTAAAAAAGATCTATATATATATATATATATATATATGCATACATACATATATATGTGTGTGTGTATGTATGTATGTGCCCTTGTGATCACTACATTTTGTTGTTGTGCCCTTGTGATCTTTGCATCTCGTTGTTGTGCATGTGTGATCTCTGTATTGTATGCATATACATACATACATACATACACATATACATGTGTGTGTGTGTGTGTGTGTGTGTGTGTGTGTAAACAAAGAGGTCTTGGCCCAACATAAAAAAAATAAAACTCACTCAATGGGTGGCATGGCCACAGATGCAATGGCAACACCTATTGGTAAGTAGATTCCTCTTTTTCTCTCTCATTTTTCATCTGTTTATTTCACTTGAACTATATAAGGAGTGAGTTAGGATGTATATGGGTTAACCTTACATTAACAATAAACTACAACACAAAGGTTACACCAAAGTATTATAGTATTGTAATTATAGAAAACTACCTGATTTGCCTGAGTGGGTGTATGATGGTGAAGAGATGTATTAGGTGAGTAAATCTCACTAGTGGTTATAGGAATACAACTACATCAAAATAATTAGAAAGAATAACTACATATTCATTACAGTGGGTAGTTCAAGGGTCTTGGTCCTGTGGACATGGGTATGTAGGCAACCTAGTAGGCAGAGTATGCCTCTAGTTTGCAGATGCCTTGGACATAGTAAGGTAGCACTTAACTATTTTAAGACATTATATATTAACTCACAAGGCTCATTCCCTTATAGAATCCTCTCACCAAATCACCCAAGATGGCTAGAATATTTGGCTGAGCACCTCCTATATTGCTCAATTTCTCGAGTTCTTCTCTAACATAAGTTTGATTATGTATAAGAGGATTATATGTTTCTTCATTGTTGCCAATATCAATGTTCATTATAAATATACACTCTTTCTTTTTTTTAGCACATTCATTGACAACAATTTACCTTTCAAATGTTGTTAGGGCCTAAGATTTGGAATCAATGTACGCTAATTTGCATGGTAGTATAATTTCTTGAATTTATCAACACAATGCTAAGTGGAATCCAAAAAAATTGCTTTTTAATTCTCTGTTGGGGACATAATTGTATTTTATTCCTTAATTTTGGATGCAGTAATGAGGGTTTTAGCTCAGGCCATGGGAGATCATTTGAGTTGTGAATATGAAATTGGGAATGATTTATGTCATGTTTTATTTTTTCCTTTTTATAGCTAACATCAACTTCACATTGTGTTGTAACTCTAGGATAGGTGTTTTGATCCTTGGTAGCTTTCATTTCAACATTTAGGTTTTCAAGTTTTCTCTTTATTATATGTTTGGTTTATCAATGATTTCCTCCAATTCAATTATAATGCATTTCAACTAGATGCTCCAATGATGCAATCACCTATCTATCTCCAGATTATGCAAGCACGTATTGATTTATAGAATCTAGATAGATACTAAGAGTTCCAAAGCCATAAACCATGAAGACCATCATGTGTGTATCCCACTATAGGGAAAAATGGGATTTCATGTTCTTGTGCATATATTACAGTCACTTCCTTCAAGCTCAATTGAGGTGCACCATGGAATTATTCAAGTGAATCCTACTACCCATGGAAATTAAGGTTTATTGTTGAGCATATGTTCTTGCTGCTAAAGTGCCTCAAATTGATGTTGCTCAATCAACCTAAGATAGCTTACATTCTCTCTAGCCCCATGTTCTTCCATAGTCATACCCTTTAAAACTTGATTTATCATTTCAAGGGCTACATTTAGCTGACTTCTTATCCTCTCATTAGCAAGAACCTCAGGGTGAGATAGTCCTTTCAACCCTAAAAATCACTTTGTTACTTCATTAAAACTAGACCAATGATACCAAACCTATTGCCACTTTTGAAAAAATGTTGCCTCCAACATTGCAACCATATGATAAATGGGAATAACACATGTCCAAGCCATAACCCAGTTAAATTGGTCTACTTGCTGATTAGCTGGGTATTAAAGTTAATTTGGGTATCACTATAGAGATATTATGAATTGTGGATTACAGATTATAAAAAAAAAGAGAAAATAAAACCCAACATTAATCATTCCCCATTTGTATTTTTCTAAATAGAGAGATCTTGGCACAACATAAAAATAATAAACTCACTCAACAAGTTGTCGTGCCCTTGTGATCTCTGTATATGTATGCATGTATATACATATATACATATATATACATATGTATATACATATATATACATATGTATATTTATATATTTGTGTATACATGTATGTATGTATATAAACAGAGAGATCTTGGCACAACAGGAAAACAAGAAAACTCACTCAATAGGTAGGATGGCCACAGATGCAATGTTAACTCCTATTGATAAGTAGATTCCTCTTTCTCTCTCTCATTTTTCATTTGTTTATTTCACTTGAATTCTTATTTCTTAGGGGACATTTTCTAATATTAGATCCATTTTATGCATGAGGTGATGAGGACATTCCCGAATGTACCCATGTGATGAATTTACTATGAGAAATGAAGATGGACTTCCCCTGAGAGTAGTAGAAGGCGATGAGGACATTCTATGTACTTTAAAGATTGATCCTTTCTTAAAGATTTTAGATGTTAATGGGAAATTTACATGTTTTGGGGGGGGGGAGGGAGCGACAAGCTTCCACCTTCATGTGGTTGGCCTAATTAGTAGAGAATATTAAATTATTCTCAAAACCAAGTGAAGCTCAACAATAACCTATGATTGTATGACAACTAATTGTGTGAATCTCTTGGTTTTAGACAATGCATAAGTACACCCATAGCTCAATATGAAATGTCAATTCATATGCATACGACATCACATAGAGCTTAAAAATGCAACAAGTTTGCATTTTTGTAGAAGTCTTTAATTAGGTATTTTAAGTTATAGACCATCATGAATATTGTTCATGATGATGGTCTATAATTTTAAAAACTTAATAGACGTATTAAATAATCTGATCATGTTGTGTTTTATCAGCTTTACCTGTTTCCCATGCATTTGAACATAGTTGCACGTGCATTCTCAATTCAGAGTGGCAGAATTTTATTTTGGATGAGACAAAAAAATGACATGCACCAGAAGATGGGAAATGATGTCACTTTGGCAGGTCTGCAACCTTTTTTTCTACTTTAAACATTGATGATTTCTTAAATATTTTAGATGTTAATAGGGAATTTACATTTTTTTTGGGGGGGGAGGGGGGTGGGGGGGAATGAGCTTCCACCTTCATGTAGTTGGCTCTGATTAGTAGAGAATATTAAACTATTCTCAAAACCAAGTGAAGCTCAATATTAACCTATGATTGCATCATAGCCATTCAACTTTTGTTGCCAATTTTTTTAAATTAATACAACACAATGTCACAATTGTGATGGCTATCCATCAATTGCACAACATCCATGCCACATGCCTATCCCAATTGTGATGGATTTTTTTGATGGCTTGTCATTGGACCCATAGCATTTATGTCGCACAGACATCACAATTATGATGGTGTCTTTGACAACTTTCTGTCACAATTCTTACGGTGAAAATGAACATTTTTTTGGAATGATAGGCCAATTTATGACACCTATAGTCATCACAATTGTGATGATTAACCTTATTTTCACAACTTGCAATAGCAAAAATATGACAACCATCTTATGAGGGCCAATTCTGACAAATGAAGATTTTTTCGACAAGTTACTATTGTAATTGCAATAGCCTGCCATCATTATTCAAGCTCAAATGTAGTAGTGTATGCATAGGTAGTACTACAAAAGGTTGCATGGACAAGACAATTGCAATGTGAAGTGACAATAGTAGTAACTAAATTTTTATTAGAAGAGATAGACAAGAATGTTGAGCCATTCAAAAATTATGAGACAACCAAGATTAAAATGTTAATGGAAGAAAAGTGCCCAAGATAAATAGAAAATGAAAGAAAATGATTAAAATCTTGAGGAAAAACTTGGTACAATCAACTATAGATAACTAAAGGAAAAGGTGGGGATGAGGAACCTAATGAAGAAGCAAAAACCAGAGAGTCAAAATATAAAGACTTAGTTATTGTTGAGCCCAAGGAAATGAAACAAAAGAAAGTGGTGATTATTTTTCCAAAGGTGAAGGAGTATTTGAAGAAAAATAAGGAGAATGAAATCACACCTCTAGAACCCGAACCAAAGAGGAAAGTTATCACAAGATCTAAGGAAGATAAATCCCTAGTTGCAAAAGTAAAAGGAATTCCAAAAAGGGGAATCCAACTAAAGCAACAAATGAAAGCTTACCCAAAAGGTTGAGAAGAAAATTGGTTGTTACACCTAATGAGAAGCAGGAAGATGAAGAAGAAATTGAGTCTAACAATTTGAGAAAACTTCAAATTTTACATAGAATCCCTCCGATGACTATTGACCAGGTATGTACAGAGATTAGGAACACAACCAATTTTGTAGGTTTTAAACAAGTTTATTATGATTCTTTAAATAAAGATGATCAAGATAAGCTTGAAAAAGATATGATGGATATGATGATAAAATTTAGATATACACTTATAGAATTAGGTGAAGAAATCCTTGAAGATTTGTATAATAAATTAGATGTTAAGTTGAAGTGGGCATTATCCACTAAAAAACAAATAAGGGAGACTAGCTTAACATAGAGAATGCTTGATTTGGGGAAGATATATATATATATATATATATATATATATATAGATAGTCCTAAAAGATTTTGTAAAGAATTTTATACCTAAAGAGAGGGCATACAAAATTTTGAAGAATAAAGTATTTAGGTATAAACTTCTTTACAAAATCTTTTAGGACTATATATATATATAGTCCTAAAAGATTTTGTAAAGAAGTTTATACCTAAAGAGAGGGCATACAAAATTTTAAAGAATAAAGCTCATGAAGTGGAAAAAGAGAGGATAATAATATGGAAGAAAAAATTTGGATTGCCTATTCCATCAACTGATGAAGAAGAAGAGAAAGAAGGAAGAGATGAAGTAGACCTAGAAGGTCAAGATAATGAAGAAGAACTTTCTAAGTTAGAAGAGAGGAGATTGGTAGAAGGGAGAGCACAACAAGATGTTGTCACTATAGAGGAAATTTTGTTCAAAGCATGAATGCTGATGATATTCCTATGGGGGAGTATTGTAGAAACATGATTAGATCATTATTTTGATGATATGTTACATTCATGACTGTGTTTTCCATTGATGTCAACATAGTAGTTTTTTATGGTATCTGACAAGAGAACAATAGTAAAGATCAAGTTGGTACAAATAGATCATTGAGTATTTTCACTAGTGAGGTTAATGGAAGATACTACTAAGTGTCTAGCATATGTAGCTAACCTCAGGTGAAAAAGATATTAAGTCTAGAATTTATGTAAGTGTTGGTGAAGATTGTCCAGAGATAGAGTTTACAGAAGCATGTTCTGGTAAACTTTTTATATCTCTTAGTAGAGTTGTTATTCTAAGAAGCAAGGTTAAAGGCATGTAGCAACCATGTTGGAGATGGCATGGCTAAGCTCTCTCATCATAATATTACATGTATGAAAAGTTATTTAAGTTACAAGACAACTAATTGATGTTATCACTAAGTAAAAAATGTTCTTAATAAGGTCCTATAATAATTAATTGAGAAGGTGTAATAGCTGACTCAAGGGGATTATTTTGTAGACTTAGTATAAAGGAAGGACATTTTCCTTTGTTATGTATGGAAGAATCCAGTAAGCAAGAAGAGAGAAAAGGAGAAGAAAAGATATAATTGCAAAGATAAGGAGAGCAGAGTGAAGTTGGAGAAAACTTCATTACCAAGGTTTTATTTTGAGATCTGAGGTTTGATATTTGGATCCAAGGTTCATGACTAGTCTACAAGGTCTAACAATGATTGGTCAGGTTGACATGATAGAGGAAAGAGGATAAAGCACAGTACAAAGAATTATTCTACAAGGAATAGTTGGGAGATTAGTTGGACAATGAAGTTCAATGGTCTTACCCTAGAAGTTGGTTGGACAGTGGGTCCTTCTCCCTTCTACAACTCCTAACAGGGTTGAAATATCCTAACAATGATTAAAAGTCTCCTAATAGGGAATCGTATGTATTGAATGCATTTATAGACTCCTAATAGGGTCCATCCTCTAACAAGGAATATATATATATATATATATATATATATATATATATGGGCATCATTCCCACCAAGGTTTTTCCTCTAATCAAGGGTTTCCCTAGTTAACAAATCTAGTATAATTGTGTATGTACATCTTATTATGGTTGTTGTTTACTTTGATTGAATATTTAATATTAATTAAGGTTCATAAATATTTCAATTGGATAACTGATTCACCCCCCACCCCCAGTTATCTTGGTGGACTATTATTTCTAACAATTGGTATTAGAGCATTAGGTCCTTGAAGGATAAGCTTAACATCTTTGGGATATTAGTTGTGAGTTATTTCAAAAAAGGTAATCCTATTGTGTAATGAAGGAAATTTGGACACCCAAAAGATGGATCTTCTTGGTAAGAAATTAGAATTTTGTATAGATTTGAGCACTAAGTTTATGGATAGAGGCACAAGTAAAGATTGATCGTAATCCGAAGAAGACATGAAGATCAAGGAAGGTATTGATCTCCTCATGAAAAGAGAGCCAGAAGGTATGGAAGCTTTTTCTTGTTGGAAATGTAACGAGTTTGGTCATTTTTTATCATCATGCCCTAAGAGACTAAGGAAAAGTAGAAAGAGTTCACTTTCTGATGAAGATGAAGAATATAAAGCAAGTATGGAAAGATTCTTGAATGATTGTGATAAAGATAATGAGCTTTAATTTGTTAAGGAAAAGGAAGTAGTAGAAGGGATATCTTTGGTAACTATTGTTGATCCAAAGGCTAACCATCAAAATGTGGAAGTTATCACTAGAAATGATTTGTAGAATGGGAATTAGATTGAAGAGAAAAGATTCAATCCTAGAGCAAAAGAAAGAGTTAAGTTGAAGACTCCTAAACAAAATGGTATTGTAGAGAGAAGAAACATGTCAGTAACAAAAGAAACAATAGCTATGTTAGCTGAGAATGATGTATCTAAGATATTTTTGACAAAATATGTGAATATAGTAGTTTACACTATGACAGAGTTCGGATTAGGAAAGACAAACAAGACCCCTTATGAACTATGGTTTGGTTGCTCACCTATGGTTAATTCTTTTAGAAGTTTTGGTAGAAAATGTTATATCAAAAGAGATGATGATGTTGGTAAATTTGATGCTAGAAGTGATGAAGGTATGTTTCTTGGTTATTCATTGAAAAGTGGAGCTTATAGATACTATAATCTAAGAATGAAGACTATTGTTGAGAGTGCAAGTTTAAGAGTTGATGCAAAATTCAAGATACAAGAATTTTAATTATGAGAATGTTGGTGTTACTAAAAGGAATAATGAAGTATTCTTTGAGACTAACAATTATTTGTAGAATGAAGGAGAGATAAGGCAGGAACAAAGTTTGGAACCTAGAACTAAGCTAAGAGTTGAGATAGCAATTCCTACTTTTAGTAAGAATATGACAAAGAATCATTTAGAAGAGCAGATCATTAGCAACAAAGATAAAGGTTTGATGACAAGAAGCAAAATCAATGAAGAACTATGTTTGATATCTCAAGTAGAACCAAAGAATGAAAATGAGGCATGTAAAGATGACTATTGGAAGAAAGCTATGAAAGAAGAAATGGATCAGATAGTAAATAATGAGACATGGGAATTGGTCCCTAGAACACCAGACAAGAATGTGATAGGAAAAAAATGGGTATTCAGGAACAAGATGAAAGAACAAGGTGAATTTGTAAGGAACAAAGAAACATTGGTATGTAAAGGTTACTCACAGCAAGAAGGAATAGACTATGAAAAAACCTATGCTCATGTGGCAAGAATAGAAGCAGCAAGGTTGCTCTTAGCCTATGCAACACTACTTGACCTTTCCTTAAGCTATCACACTTGTAGCTATCAGGATCTAAGCTTTGATACCAATTATTGGTCCTAACCAATACTTGGGGGGGGGAGGGGGTTTTGAATCAGTACCATTTCTAAAACCAATTAACCTCTTAATTGTTTCAAACACACTGAGAAAAAATTGCTTAAAAATGAACACAACTACAAATGCAGTAGAGTAGAATCATATAAACTCACACACAATTGAATTTGTGAATGGAAAAAAAAATTATATGTAGAAACCCTCGATAAGAAGATGAAAACCATGATGGTGATAAATTACCCACTAGCCTTTTACTCCAAATAAAAGGTTGTCCGGTTAAGAGCTATAACTTGTTACTTCTAGGAAGACATTTGATTAAGAATGTTTAAAACCAATTAGGATTACAATTAGTCCCAAGGCTACCTTGTTAAAGTATTTTAGCACTCTTTTTGAGAGGCACCTTGTTAGATGATATATCATATGCTTTCTAGTGAAATGTGCTTGATTAAGAGCTTTGTAATGGTTAGAGTGCAATCAATGTGATCTATAATATGTAGCACATCTTTCCTTAAATATCTCTACTATATACCTTTGGAAGGTAGCTTGATTTCCTCTTGTTGCTTGGGAAAATGTTTTGATAGTCTCTTTAGCACTACTACTATCTTTATCTACTTGCCCCTATCTACAGTACATAACACTAGGTTGAGGTAGCCTTTCATCTCATTCTTCTATTCAACAACTCTTGTCTTTAATTTACTTCTACCTTGAAACTAGCCCAATGCATCATATTTTTCCTCTTGTTTCTCTTCAAAAATTATCATGCATCTCTATGCAAACTCTGAGTCAATACACACATTATCTCTTATTCCCACCATTGTTTTCAGATGTATTTATTTCTGGGTTTTGAGACTCCAAAAAATTATCCTACTCAAACCACTGAATTCAAATTTTTAATTCTACCACTGAGTGGTTCTTAACCAACTCGTGACACCTACGTCATAGGGTCTAGACTGTATCAACCTAGTCTTCTCTATTTATAACTTATGCTCATTTTTTCCTTTTTTATTTATGTCATTCTTTTAGAATGCTAATCCAATTTGAATGTTTTCCACGTCCATGTTTGGCATGTTTCAATGATGACTCTCCATCCTGGTTATAAAAATCTTGGTCTTTTTTCATATCCTATGCAAACTGGTGTAGATTTATATCAATACATGAGATGGTATACTCCTCTTGATCAATTTCCGATCAATGACAATACTTAGGTGTATAGAGTATTAGAAAAATAAACTCCCTTCATAATGGCAATGAGACTAGTAGGGTCAACATCCATATCTTACAAATTTATGGTAATAGAATGAAAACAAAGTCGTAATTAAAGGAATTATCTTTGAAATAAATGAAGATGTCACTGGTAAAGAAACTGGGCTCCCTACTACTAGTCATAAGTGGAATAAGGCAACCATAATCCTTAAACCAAGTGGGGTTGGAATGATTCTTCATTGGCTCTGATGAGAAGCCCATTTGTAAACAAGATGGCTATAGTGTGGAAGACCTCCCAGAGTTATGGCCTAAAATGTGCAACATCATCATCAAGTACTTAACACTAGAGGGTTGATATGGTGCCTTTTACTATTTTCATCTCTCATTCTTAAATCTTCATAGGAATAAGGATTTAATTTCTATTCAATTCTTCTCACTCCACTCTATGGGGAGTAATGTTATTGATGTGGAAAAATCCAAGGCCTAGGACAAAATCCCATCAGTCTCCACCAGGGGTTAGTATTTTGGATTTATAACATCCATTATGCCCTATGCTCCCCACCAAACATTTATGTGTTAGTTATCACCTAGCAACAAGCCATCCTCTCACCCTTTGTATCCCATGATTAGGGCCTCTTTGAGTCAAAAGTTAAAAGATGCACTAAAGCCCCTTTTGTGAGCCTTAACTCCTCTGGAATGTCCCCCATCCTAAACACTTTGGTTGAAAAAAAAGAAAAGAGAATGGAAAAATGAAAAATAAAGTTCTTAATCTTAGTTTTGAGAGGGATGTTGACACCTCTTAGAAGAAAATGTGCCATTGTAACAGATTTTTCGAGGAGTTTGGGAAGAGAGCCATTAAAGATATGACAGAAAAAAGGAGAGAAGGGATTAAAGAGTAATTCTCATAATGAATCATCCTACACGGACTCTCAAAGTGCTAAGAAGAACATTTCCTCTACCCCTTCAATAAATAACCCCTCCCCCCATTGAGAAAAAAACCCCCCTCCCCCCTATGTCCCCTATATTGAATCTAAGAAATGTTGTTGTAGAAGGGCTCAACCAAAGAAACCTTAGATTTGGTGGTGTGGTGGGTAAGGTCAAACACCAAATTGCAAGTCTAACATGTTTATCAAGAAAATAAATGAGGATATGCCTGACACGAGAAACTGTGTAAGAGATATGAGAAAGTTTGTGCTCAAAATTATGCACGCCTTTTGTGCACCCTTTGCCTACTCCATGAAAACTTATTCATTTGTAACCTAGTTGAAGATGATGATGCTTAGAAGATCTTAACATTAATTTCATGAGGACTGGGCAACTATCCTATTGTCAAAACTAGTAGGGAAAGAAAACTGATGGTTTTTCTTATGTTTTTTTCATTTGGTAAAGTCTGCTAGCATTGGGGGTTGTTTTTACTCTTTCTATTATAGCATTAAGACTAAGAATTTTAAGTTTAGTTACATCCTTATGTAGCCTGTTATGTTTTTTAGACTTATATTTTGTCTAAGCACTCTATTATGGTTTGCTTATATGGACTTCTATTTTAATGATAGGTGGTGGTACTCTGCTTTCCTTAAGATGATTTTTGAAAACAATAGACTTATGTTCTTGTTTTATATATGCTCTGGGTATTTTTAATATAATATTAATGTGTATCTAGTGTTTTGTCAATGTACCACAAACCAACATCCCCTTTCAATTGCTTATTATTAGAAAAAAAATGAGTACTGCAACATATATCTTATTAAGTGCTTGTCTTGGTCAAATAATTCTATTAAAAATAACATTTCTTTGTAGCATTATTCATTTTTTCACTAAAGATAAAAAACAATATTGATTCTTCACCCAAAATTACTTGAACCATTTTACCCCTTACATTGAACTTTCTACCTTCATTTATAGAAACAAAAAGCTTCTATTGGTCATAGCACTCCATCTAAACTTCATTTTATCATTTCACATAGTTTTAGTCATAGATATATTTGGACAAAATGTCGAGTCTAACCCATTAATCCAAATTAAAATCTTAACTTCTTGTGAAAGTGTGCACCAAAATTTTAAATTTGTGTGTCCTAGGTTATGTATTTTAAGGACATCATCCTACTTCACCACATATGAAAATAGATCCTTATTTTTTATATTGAATCAAAGGAAAAGTTATGAAGAATAACAAATACATAAAGTAGCTAGATAAGAGATACATTACCCAATAAAAAATTATTAATGACAATTCAATACAAAAGGAATGTGACAAAACATTTTGTAAAATAGACCAACATATTCATGAAAATAGATCAATTGAAAGATTTGTAAGAAATTAACTATATACATCATAATTGATTTGCATTAAATTCAATAAGATCACCATCATACATTTCTTTCATACTAAAAAAAATCAACTTCAAGATCACATTCTTATAAGTCAAATGCACTTATCTATGCATATAGCAAGCCTGTAGTAATACTCTTCTTTAAAAAAATCACAATGATGCACACAAGATACAATTGCACCAAATGAACCAAATCACAAACATTTCCCAATCCCAAGCCCCCAAAATCTTACATTGATTCTCACAAGATTTAACATTGATAAAATAGGCATTATATTCTACATTTCTCTATTAAAAATATCTCATAACACTCATCATCAAAATAACATCAAAATCTATAAACCTTAACCTTAACCCATCCCAACTATTAGAAAAGCAGAACACGAGAAACAAAGAGGAGAAAGAAAGAACTTCCAACTTGTTTTTTTATTGAATAATAGATGCCAATTTATACAAAGTTGACCCAACAATATTCCTAAATGACTGCTAATTAGATTGACAACAAACTACTTCATGGTTGACAACACACACAAACTTGATAGCTAACTGAAACTTATGGACACCTAACTCAAACACATCTACAATAAGAAATTGATTCAAACTAGAGCTCTTTGACTTACACCTAAACTAAACTTGTGTTGCCAGTGACTTGACTAGGTTTGCCACATGTGCAATAATGATTTATTGACTAGTTGGAACATTAACTCCAACACCCCCAATTAATGTGACAACTAAAGGAAACATTATGTAGAAATTATAGTTCAAAAATATGTCATAGAGGAGTAAGATTTTCTCAAAGTTATGTAGCTATCATCCAGCTCGAAACACCATTGGACACACCATCTCCAAATGAAATATCTCATAAATGATGCCAAGCTTCCAGACATTCAGATCTCCCTAAACTATTGGACACACCATCTCCACATGGAATGCCTCATAACCCTTGTAAAGGTATAGGTTCTTGAATCCTATAGCACCTCAAACTACTTGAGCATCCATTTAGCCTCTACTACATTCTTTCCTATTTTTAGAGCATAGATTTCTTCAAAATAAAACAAGATCTTCATTTTCAATGCTATCATTATCACTAATAACATCAGGTAATTTAGCATGAACAACTATATTTGTTGATTCTTTAATTTTGCCTTTGAGAAGGTCATTTGCATGAATTTTACAATTCATTGCAATATGTCCTACCTTTTTACAATAGAAACATTCAATTTCATTCTTACCATGCATTCTCTTTCCCATATTGTTCTTTGAGTATAATGCATGAATGAGTTGACTATTTTCTCTTGAATCCCCTATATCTATTCTCTTTTCTTCAACCAAGAGTGCTGAAATCACATCTTCTAAAGTCTGTGAAGATATTTGAATAAGAGTAAAAAAAACATTGCTATATTTTGAAGCCAAACTATTTAGCAAGATAGCTTTAGTATCATCTTTATCAATTAGAACACCAACTTCAGCAAGTTGTTTGATTAGAGATCTCAGATTACTAATGTGGTTAGACATTGTAATTTCATCAGACATTTTAAAGCTAAATACGTGCAACTTTAAAAAATAATTTGCATTTGTTTTTCTTGGCTCCAAACAACTTATTTAGTCCATCCCAAATTTGTTTAGATGATTTCTCTAAATCAACATGATTTAGTTCTGAATCTAAAAGAGCAAGACCAATAATAGACTTAGCTTTCTCATCTCTGCTTTCCCAATCAATCTTCCTTTTAGCATCTGTAAGTACTATTTCAGTGCCATTAACTATGCCTCACAAACTTTTATCCATCAGCTGCATTTGCATTTTCACTTTCCATGTATGAAAATTTTGACCAAAATTATATTTTTCTACAAACATATCCATTTTCAAAATTTCTAAAATAAAAAAATATGAAGATACTTTCCAATGTTACACAACAACAAAATTTGCAGTAGCACTAGACTTACATTCTCACAGCAGCAACTTCTTTTGAAACAAAGATGGCTATGATACCATATTAGAAAAGTAGAACAACGGAAACAAAGAGGGGAAAGAAAGAACTTCCAGCGTGTTCTTTCATTGAATAATAGATACCAATTTATACAATAGTTGGCCCAACAACATTCCTAAATGAGTGTTAATTAAATTGACAACACACAAACTTGACAGCGAACTGAAACTTATGGACACCTAACTTAAACATGTCTACACTACGAACTTGATTCAAACTAGAACTCTTTGACTCACACCTAAACTAAACTTGTGTTGCCAACAATTCAACAAGATTTGCCACAGGCAGCAATTATTTATTGACTAGCTGGAACATTAACTCTAACACCAACATCTCAACATATTTTGGCTCAATCTATCGATTTCTCCCAACTTTGTGAACAAAATTATGATCTCAAGTTCATAATTGTGATATATCTCACATTCCCTATAAATTGAGCTAATAAATGACCTTGTAATCTACAATCCCAAAAGTAATGTCTTCTCAACATTTCTTTCTAGTTTTGGAATTGTCACAATGGACAAGTGAGAGGTACAAAAAGGGCAGGCAAGTTAAGACAGATGACTGAAAAGTTCGATTGTTTTACTTTGGGCAGTTTGTACAGTGTTGAGTATAATGATATGATAAGAAGAGGCATGCAAGAGAGAGAGAGGACATTTTGTTACAGGTTTTTAAAAGATTGTCATGAATTCATTAGACGAGTTCAATCAATCTGAGCATTCATGCAGCTTTTTTTCCCTTCTTTCTACATCAATCCTGCCATCTTCACGTTCTTCTTCCCACGTTATCATTGAACTGAACTCATTGTATTCATTCTCACGTCAATGGTTTGTCTTCACACAACAATCAGTAAAATTTCGTCTGAGTTTCGAAAGAAGAAAGGAATAGCTTGTACAATTCATTGACTTTCATGGACACACTGTTCTTTTGCACCCTTCCGTATTCACATTAACCAACACAATATGCTTTAGGGCTAAAATATCATTGTTCATTTTGGACTATTCCATCTCCTAGTATCATGTAAATGAATCTCTAAAACAAGATTTATGTAGTAGTGTCCAAGATCCTACTATGAAATTTTAAAAATAAGGATTTTTATAGCTTATTTAAGTATAAAATTAAATAAATTGTATAACTTTTGGACAATCTATAATACTTAGGTTTTTTGTTTTTGGATTTCATTGGTTTTTCCCCAAATCAATATTTTGAATTTTGTGATTTATTATAAGATAATAATAAATTCATAAAGTAGTAGTAAATGTTTTTCTATATTTTTAATGGTACTACATCCTTTTGACTATATGTAACAAGAAGGCAAAATTATCCAATCTAAACATTATTTTAGCTATTAAACTATTCAATAAGTTTTTGTATGGTCGTTTGAAGAAAATAAAAAATAAAAATCTAAAAGTTAAAAGAGATATAAACAAACAAAAATATAAATAGAACTAAATAGCTATTTGAAAATATAACATTAGAATATTGTATTGAAATTAAATTTTTTTTTATGTGTCTATGATAATTAAATCGAGTCATGTAATTAATCATAATAGGATATATTATAATAAACTAAGATTTGATAATTGTGAGAAATTAATATTTTGAAAATTAATTCAAGAGGGATGAAGCATTTTGTATTGGGAATTACAATGAAGAATGATGCATTTGATTTACTTGCATTTATTATTAATAGTCACATTTCGATTAATGTCTAAAGAAATTGAAAAATATTTGAAATGGTTGAGGTGAATACCTTAACTTTTGGGGTCAAATTCAAGCGCTTTAAGAATGATTTAACTCGTGGTCCTTGTTCTTAATGTTTAAAAGGTTTAAAAATATAATTTTTTAATTGTGAAGGTGTTGGCGTTTTATTTTGATGTTAACAGTACTAAAACTACTAGGCGACAAAAGGCTTAGTACCTAGATATCAGTACATACACAACCTAAAGAATAGCCAATTCTCATTATCACTTGCATATGCAAAGTATTAGGGCCCAACTTCAACAAAACCTTAGACGGTTTTCTACTCTTTTGGCTCTGTAAAACCAGGGCGGGTGCACCTGGGGATGGTTCAAAGATGGAACAATTGTATGAGAATTATCCTTAGTTTCATTTTGATTCTCGTCTCTAAATCCTCAAACATATAGGTAAATAACTGATAAACACATCCCTTGAACAGATATGGCCAAGAAATCTTCTATAGCTCTGCAAATGTTTCCAACAACAATGGCTAAATGAAGCTAAAACAATCCAGGCAGGCAAGTGCTGGCCAACTTTGAAAATCTTACAGGAAAGATAAATGAAATTTGATTTTATGATGTATTTTGAAAAAGCTAGTTATAATATACTTCTCTTTTGGCTGAAATACTTTCGATCAGTGCCTAATCCATTGGGAATTCAGAGTCAAGTAAATTCTTAGATCTAATTTGTTGCTTTGCAACGAATTTTCATCAGCAATTCTTACCAGAATTTATCATTCAAAAATCCTTATTAACACCCAAGCAACCTCATCACATTCATCAAAGCCTTTACTTAATCCATTGAATTAACAACAATAACAAATGGATGTACAGTCTTACTAAATTGCAATCAATTGCATAAGCTTTTACTCACACAACATCAAGGTAGCTCAGTATTAAAAAGGAGACAAAATTCAGAGAAGAACAGATATGGGGACAGTTCATAATTTGTATTCATTTCCTTTGAAAATGATATATCCTTTACAAAAGACCCAGAAAACCTTCCTAGAAGAAGCACAGTTCTTTCTACATTCATCCATATATCAGAAATTTTGACAGGAAAAAGTATACTATAAATTTCTTTCCCAAAATGTTTGGACCAAAAAAGAACTAAGCACAATACTTAGTGAAAACCAAATTCGGACCCTTCTTTAGCCTTGGGATCTCACTTAAATAATGTGAGATGCAACAAGCTTCAGGCTACAGTAGGTGACAGGTGTCCTTCTTTTGAAAAACAAAAAACAAGAATAACAGAAAGGTTGATTACAACAGCACTTCTTGGCGGGTCCCTTTCTGTTATGCTTCTTGGTTGTTATGATCTGCTCTCACAATCATTCTTCATCTTCAGAGTACATACCCATAAGGTCTGCAAGTGATGTATCATCTTCTGTTACATGCAAAATCACTTTAACCTGGGGATTTTCTATGTCATCATTGCTGACTACAAGAGTAACTATTACTCTTACATCTTCCTCGTCATCTTCTCCTGACATCTGTTCACTAAACTGATCTTTCCATCTGTTGAAAGTATCATCATCTGGCCAATCAAAACTTAGGGTTTCTCTTTGTATCTTTATTAAAGAATTGGCATTTTCTTCTAAATCATCGAATTCTTTTCTTATATCAGCATAATACAATTGTATTTTTACCAGCTCTTCATTTGTCTTTGCCCAAAATCAATAGCCAGTCTCACTGATGATGTTTGTTATTCTGTTATCAAATAATTCATCCATTTCCTTTTTCCATTTGTCCTTTTCCTTTACTGTATCAACAGATTCTAAGGCACAAGGAAATAGGGTGAATTTTTTAGCAAGATATCTTGAAAAACAGAGTGTCAATTTCCTCTGTAAAGAATCTCTTTTATTTTCAAAATTATCTAATTGATTCAATAAATCAAAAATCCTCTCAACCTGATGATAAGGCATTTGAATTGTAGATATACAAATAATTGTAACATCATTATTCCTCTGTCTCCACTTCTATGCAAGAGAATCTAGTCCATTCTTTTCTTTATTTAACTCATCTATGAGGGCTACAATCCTTGTCAACTGGTCATAAAAATTTGACCATTGTATTTTATCCCTCAAGTATGTCACACCCTGCCTCCATTTCTCTTCCTGCTGATTTCTAAATTCTATCTGCCACTCATGTAATTTGGTTTTTTCTGCTTCAAATTCCTCTGCAGTATAGAATTGGGGTCTTTCAGGGGTGTCAGGTATCTCAATAATAGGGGTTAATCCCACAGATGACTGTGGGGGATATGCAATTCTTAGTGTACTAGATTCTCCCACTTTTCTCTTTCCAAGTACCTTTTCCAATTGAGATACCCTATTTTCTAACTCAATTCTCCTCTTTACCTCTTGATTATAGGCTTCCACCACTAGTTCATATTTATTATGCATATCCATCATTTCCCTCTCTTCTCTTTCCGCAGTAGCCAGGGCAAATTTAGAATAATCCACATTCATGTGGGCTGCCTGTACATTGGAAGTGTCAGCAACTCTTCTTACAATGATACTCCCTGTCAATCCTGAATCATCAGGCTGTGATGAAGTAATTCTGGATCCTCTTCTCAGGGACCACATAACAAGGGCAGCTTGATCATTGCTGAATGCTGTACCCAAGAATTCCTCTTTATTTGGATCCTAGAGTCCTAAATTATTTGAAACAGAATTAAAAACTAATGCGTCAGCAATGTCCCAATTGGGCAATAATAAAACATTAGCATTTTTTACCATCTGTCTTCCCTCATCAGGTGTTATATTTTGGAACTCTTGAACCATTTGTTCCTTTATTAGATTTTGAATGGAGGTCTCATCTATTTCTGGATGTTCTGCTCTCATATTATTGCACTTTTGCTCAAAAATGTGCATGTTTACTCTCCACGCAAACTGATGGAAAGCCCTAGATCTTACAAAATTGTTATCAGACAAAAAATGCTGACTGGCTTGTTCCAAAACAGGGTCCAATTCCCTTCCTCTGAAATCTGCTGTAGTTAATTCAAAACTTGGTACAGGGGGTTCCTAAGGGTTCCCTTCATCAATCTCTGCTTGTGTAACAAAAATTTCTCCTTGTGACCCCATTTGTTCGAATTGCTCATTGGTGTGTTGTTCTTCCTCAACTCTTATTGGGGTTTGAGAAGGTGAGCCACTTTCATCAGGGGATTCTTCCTCCCTTATTATTCTCCTTCTTTTGGGGGAAGGTTCAGGGGGTCTTTCTTCTAGGACAGTGCTGGAGGATCCAACAATCTGTTTTTCTTTATGCACAACGGGCACCTGCTGTCGGACAATAGTATATCCTGTTTTCTTCCGTACCACCAGTGGACCTATTCCAATGTTGGGGGTGAAACCCAATTTTCTCATAATTTCTCTGGCTTTATCTGGAAAAGAATTAATAAAATGTTGTTTCTTCTCATTCATTACCTCCATTATCTCAGAGAAATTACTCATGAGCTTATGTATTTTATCTGCATTGTTTGCAGCATTACTAAGAGGACTGAAATTTTTATCAAAACAATTAATGAATTCCAAAACTTTTGAATAGACTCTCCATTTTTCTTTCTTTATTTCTTGCTCATGGAGAGAATATTCATTTCTTATTACATCTTCTGGAAAATAGAATTCATGCTGAACTGGATGCAGCTTGATTCTCAATCTAAGGGCAGAGTTAAAGAAACCTTCTGTATCACAAAAATGAGAGTGAGACACTGCCATTTTGTATTGATCCAAAAATTTATGGAGAAAGACCCACCCTTCTTTAGTTATCACAAACTGGTGGGCTATAGTACAAGTAGGAAAAATTGATCCTGTCCCCCTTTTGTGCAAAAAGGCCTCCTCCACTCCTCCCAACTGCCACAAAAATTCAGCTATCCCTACCTTCAAGGGTACCTGATAGGGTAACACATGGGGTGTTCCTTTGAAACCATAGACCCTGATGACCGTTGAGACTGAATATGGGATAATATCTCCCCAATTATGTGAAACTTTTAGCTTATGAGTTTTGTCCATAGGCCTGACAAGGTGCATTAATGCCTTAGGGATTCTGGGATTGTCACTCAATAAGAGGCACCTTAGTTTGGAGGCAAAGTGCCTATGAAATCTAACGAAGCTAGCATTTTCTGCTTCCCAGGTCATGTCTGCACTCCATAATTGGACTGGTAGTGCTTCCCCTTCTTGTTCCCTATTTAAAACCATTTCTTTACCAAAATAAGTGGCCCCTTTAAAAAGAAACATATGCATCAGTAAGGAATACTGACCCCAAACCTTTTCCACCTTACCCTGTGCAATCCCCACCAATCCATGATGAATCTCATTTGCCAAGTAAGATGCAAAATCAAAAATTATTTCCACACCAAAAGAAGAGATTTGGGTGATCATATACATGAAGCTCACCGGAATAAAGTCTTCTTCGCCCTCTCCGAAGACTCTGCACAGGGTCCTATATATCTCCACTGCCCTGGCATTAAAACATGATTTCTTGAAGGGCTCTTTAGAAGATGATGTTATGGTTGGGAGGCCTCCAATTCGGCTTATGTGGGCTTTCAATGCACCCTGTCTAACTACATCCCTCTTGGATATATATTCTTTTTCTAAATCTATCAGATTAATGGGCACATGATACATGGTGAGGGGTCCCAGACTGAAAACCTTCCTAATCTCCTCGGGACTGATGGTAACTAAAGCCTCACCATCTATTCTCCTCACTACCTTAGTGGCTTGGTCATAGTTTTTTGCTATGGCTTCAAGCAGGTCAAAATCCATAAACACGCTGGGGACAACAAGCTTCCCAAGATCAAAATTCCAAATGTTGGCATGAGGGGCATACAACTTTCTCTCTGCAAACCATTTCTTGAATAAACTCAAACCAGTTTGAGCAGTTTGAGCATCCCGGACCCAATTACCCTTATCATACAATCCATCAGCCACCCTAAGCCTAGGGTTGAGTGAGGTTAACCTCTTAACTTGCACCGTTTCTACAGTGGACTCAGGAATTAACTCAAGCAAATCATCATGCACATTTCTATCCAGGTAGTTTACTGCTCCTGTAAATCCCTTCTTAGGAGGCATCTTGGGCTATCTTTTTTAAAACTTAAAAGCTCACAAAGATGATGGCAGTTTTACTTACTTGAATTCTGTTTCAATTCTCCTCTGTATTCCTGCAAAATTTCAGCAAACAGATAACTTGACAATTTTTTATCAACCTTGGCACGCTTTTCTTTCAGTAATAACTTCTGCACAAGAATGGCTTCAAATCTTTTCTTGCGTGAAATGAAACTAATGCAATCTCTCTGTATTATACTCTATTTTTTCTCACGGACGAAGCTTTCTTGTCTAATTAATACAGAGAGTGGCACTACATTTTTAATTTAAAACTGCGTCGTTGATCTTCAAAGATCCTACGATCATGCGGTACAAAGAGAACAACTAGGAGTTATACTTGCCATGTCAGTTATTTTACCCAATGAGAGCTTGCCACGTACATAATTCTTTCTTTTGATGGCACTTACCTTTAGACCCACTGACGTCGGAGAACACGTGTCAGCATGTCGCTACTTCGTTATGCATAAAGAACTAGCACCTTGCCATAACGAGGCGACGACAACCGTTGATCGGATCAAGAAATGATCGAAAGATACGCTACAGAACTTCTTAAGAAAGAAGGCGGTGGGCCCATCTCGCTATGTCGCTGTAATTATCTTCCCTGCAACTCTTCATAACGAGATAGCGAGCTCCATTGATTCACTTCAAGCTGATGTTCCAGATTTCTTGTACATTTAGTCAGGTAGGTATTAATGAGAATCGGATCTCTGCATAGCTGGCACATGTCAAAATTTATCACAGTCATCTGTCATTACACGTCATCATAGATCTTGCCGATCTTTTACCATTTTACGGGGCCTCGCTAAATCGCTAACGGTGAAGCACCTCAATTTTTCGATAGCGAGGTAGCGAGCTTCGACACTTTAAAGGATTCCGTGCCGGGAAATGCAAGGGGTACCTAGTAATTACTTCTGTTAATTAAAACTGATTCTGACAACGGTATTTATGACTGGTCATGCCACCTGGTGTAATTATGATATAAGCAAGATGCAATGTCATCATTTTTAGATTTTCACGTGGCCTCGCTACTTCGCTAACGGTGAAGTGCCTGAATTTTCCGATAGCGAGGTAGCGAAACTTTCAGAAAAATCAACATTCCAGCTCTGATGTTAGATATTCTAGTGGGTCCTTCTCCCCCTTTTTATGGCAAATTGCAAAGTGTACCTGCACAATAAAGCAATTAATAAGCAAATCTCCGATCGCCGCACCTTCACTTCATGGTCCCACCGCTTAAAAACTCAACACTCGCTATCTCGCTATACTTAATGAGCATGCAACTCTCAATAGCGAGGTAACGCCAGCGGTAGATCTAATCGGATCTGACGGTTGGGACAAATAGGAAAAAGGTAACCCGGGAGAAAAGAAAAGGAATATGAAAGCATATTCGCTTCTTTTAAAATTTGAGAATTTCGCGCCCAACCATTTATGAATAGGGATGAATATAGGGCTTATATGGTGAATATTTCTTATAGATGGTTTATCCAAAACCTTATACTTCACTTAGACATAGAACATCTGACTTTTCTATGGTTTAACTGAAAGAAATTTTACTGCAGAAAAAGTCAGACCAACAGTGGCTCTGTCTGGGGATGATAGACTACTTGAGTCTATGCAAGGATTCAGAATCTATGGGAGAGCAGACCACACATCCGAGAAATGACAACTTCTTTAGAGAGCACAGAGCAACACACAAAAACAAAAAACTCAGACTGTACAAGGATTTACAGAAAACAGGACGCTAGGAAAACCTAAAACTAATGTTCATGGAAGAAAATAAGTATTTTTTCAAGAAAAATACCTCTTCAAGAACTGTCCATGAACTGGCAATTCAAGAATATTATCAAATACATCTTTGATTATGTAGGAATCTTCACCCCAAGCATTCTCAATGAGATATGGGCCTAACCAAATGGGATCAAATTTGCCATGTTTTCCTTTATCTTCAATTCTGGCGTTCCACATTAAGACTAGGTCTCCATTTTCAAATTTCTTGTTTACAGTTCTTTTATCATAGAGTGTTTTGACTTGTAACTGCAATTTTTGATTTCTCAGAGATGCTTCTCTTCTGGCTTCGGTCAATCCTACCAATTCATTCTTTCTTTCTTTCATTTCATCAGTAGTATCTTCATCATATGACTGGATGTAATTGTATAATCCCATCAAATTGTTCTGGGGCATTCTAGCTTGAATTCCATACACTAAATCAAATGGAGCCACCCCAATTGCCTTCTTTACAGTTACTCTGTCAGCCCATATTGCCAACTGTAACTTGGAATCCCATGCCCTTTTATTATCGTCCAAGGTTCTCTTAATGATTTTCAACAGGCTTTTATTTGTGGACTCAGCTTGTCCATTCCCTTGTGGATGATATGGGGCAGACGTTGTTCTTGTCATTCCATATTTATCACAAAACTTGCTGAATTCCTCAGACCTAAAACACATAGCATTATCTGTGACAACTTTCTGTGGACATCCAAATCTGGAAATGATATTATTCAATAAGAAATTATTTACTACTTTACTCGTTGCATTTCTGGTAGGGATAGCCTCTACCCATTTTGTAAAGTAGTCAGTAGCAACCAGAATCCAAGAATAGCCAGTACTGGACTTGGGAAAAATTTCTCCTATGAAGTCCAGACCCCATTGTTGAAAAGGTGCTTTAGTTTCAACTGGCTTCAGTGGAGTATTTCCTGAGAATTTCAGCTTCCCAGAAAATCTCTGACAAGGATCACATTTTTTAACCATAATTTGAGCATCTTTGAACAAAGTGGGCCACTAGAAACCAGCTCTCATTATCTTATGCGCAGTAGTTTTGGCCATGTAATGTCCTCCACATACTCCAGCATGCATTTCTTTCAAAATCTCTTTTGCCCTTTCTCTGTCAACACATTTCAACAGAACTCCTTCAAATTTTCTCCACCATAAGTTATTTTGAACAATTACATACCTGATGGCTTGTAATTTAATATTCTTTTTTTCATTATCAGGCAGATGGGGAGGAACTTCCATGTGTTGCAAATAATGTATAACATTAATGTACCAGTCACACTGGTCCATGTCGCATAAATCAGTTCTGAAATCATCATTTACTAGGTTTATCTGATTAGCTTCCAGGTTAGTTTTGGCCATAAGTTTGGCCAAACCTTGACCTCTTACTAACTTAGTTATCTGCATATCAATGTTAAATTCTTGGATTCTATTGATCCATCTGCATCTCCTTCCTGACACTTCCTGCTGAGAGAAAATATCTTTAACTGCAGCACTAGGTACAAAGGCAATAATAGTAGCACCTACTAAATAACTTCTGAATGCTTTTATAGCCTTTACCAAAGCATATGCTTGTTTTTCATTTATTTCATACTTCAGTTCAGCATGCTGCAGGGATTTGCTAAAAAAGGCAATAGGCTGTTCATACCCTTCTTGGTTTTTCTATAATAAAACTGCAGCTACAGTATGGAATGATGAAAAAGAAAAAATATGCATGGGTTTTGTATAATCTGGGGTCCTCAACACTGGAGCATTTTTTATCGCAGTTTTTATATCCTGGAATGCCTGTGAAGGTTCACCATTCCAATCTATAACAGCTCCTTTCTTGAGCATTTTCGAAATGGGTCTACTGATTTCAGCGAAGTTGGTAACGAACCTCCTTAGAAAATTAACCTGGCCAAAAAAGGACTGTATACCTTTCACGCTTTTAGGTTTAGGGACTTTATCAATAGCTGTTACCCTTTCTGGGTCTATTTTTACCCCATCCTTGGACACTATGTGTCCTAATAACCTTCCTTCTATGACCCCAAACGAGCATTTCTTTGGGTTTAGGGATACCCCATATTCCAGGGCTTTTATAAAAAAAATTTCCAAGTGTTTGCAGTGATCTTCAGCCTTGTTAGAATACGTTGTAAGATCATCCTGGTACACAACCATAAATTTGTCAATATATTCATGAAATGCTACATCCATGGCTCTTTGAAAAGTAGCTCCTGCATTAATCAAGCCAAAAGGCATCCTCACATACACATACGTTCCCCAAGGGGTTGTGAAGGCTGTTTTGAACTGTTCACTTTCTTTTACCAGAACTTGATTATATCCAGAAAAGCCATCCATCATTGACATCAATTCAGAGCCGGTCACTTGTTGCAACATGGCTTCCATATTAGGTAAGCCATAATTATCTTTTAGAGATGCAATGTTTAGATTTCTAAAATCCACACAAAGCCTAATATCTCCATTCTTTTTTCTTACAGGAACAAGGTTTGAAACCCAAGTGGAATGCCTAATTGGTTTGATTATTCCACCATCTCTCAGTTTTGTCAGTTCTTCCTGCATTTTTGGGGCAAGGGTAGGATTGATTGGCCTCTATTTTTGCCTAAAAGGTTTTACATTTTCTTTCAACGGTATGACATGCTGGAAAAGGTCCTCCCTATAAGCTTTAAGGTCATCATATGACCAAGCAAAAACATGCCTATACTTTCTAAGTAGGTCAATCAATGCTTTTCTGATTTGAGCTGGCAGATCTTGGCCGATGTAAACCTTTTTAGGGAATTCATCCGTTCCCAAATTCATTTCTTCTAGCTCCTGTGGTTTGGGGTCCTTTATTCCCGATTTTACTCTGTCTTGGTTATCAAAAATATTCTCCAAGACTACCAACCCCTTAGGCATCTTATTTGTTTTTAATTGCATGATTTCTTGACCAAAAATGGTTTCCTTCCCATTTATGGTTTCAATCAGTCCATTGCAGTCCATCTCCTGCCCATGGTATTTGTCTTCATTTAGCAAAAAATTTGTGATATCTTTGTCATCTTCAAACACCTGCCAATTGTCAATGTTGTCAGGTATAGAAGGTCTGTTTTGAATCTCAATCTGGGAGATTCCTGCAAATGATATTTCTTTTGGTTTGATAGCTACATTGGCCAGAAGATCAGCCATTTTATTCTGGGTTCTATCTCTCCATGAGATCCCAAATGCATCAAAGAATTCTATTTGATCCCAGACTGCGTTTCTATATTGTTTTAATCTCCTATTTTTTGAGGAGTATGTTCCTTTAATCTGAGAGATGATCAATTCAGAATCCCCTATGACACACAATTTCTTAATTTTGTGATGTGTGGCCACTTTGAGACCTAGCAGCAATGCTTCATATTCAGCAATGTTATTTGTGCAAGCAAACTTCAAGGTGAATGAATACCTGAAGGTGTTATTTTCAGGGGACACAAAGACTACACCTGCCCCTGCACCCTCTTTAGAACTAGCCCCATCAAAGAACATTGTCCACAGTTTTGGTGAATTCATGCAACATTCAACCTCATTTTCAATGATATCAGGTAAGTTTTCCACCTCCTGAATAATTAATTCAGCCCTAAAAGCATTAATCCCAGTGTCTAGGAAACAGGTGGTATCTTTGTCAATTTCTTCACCTAAGATGTGGTTAACCCTTGGTTCCCTATTTACCCTGACAGCTTTGTCCCCTATATGGAAGGTGGCATAAGTAAGGTCACATTGTAGGCTTCCCCCCATGGCGGCACTCCATTTTCTGGAAAGTAGCATCCCGTAATGTGGGGGTATATCCACTACAAGGACAGCCATGGTTAATTCCACCTCAGGAAATGCAGCCAGTTTAAATGGTAAGGCATTTATAGTACCTATTACTGGAACCTCTCTAGCATCCATCCCTCGGCATCTACCTTGCTTAGTATCCACCTTCAATCCTAGGGCTTCCATTACTTTAAAAGGCATTATAGTGTTGGAAGCTCCAGAATCTATCATACAATTTTTCAAGGTTTTCCCTTTTATGATTAAACTAAGGAAAAAAGGATCAATATCTTGTATGAACGCAACTGATGAATCATCTAAGAACATCTGAGGAATCTGGGATATAATACCATTGTCCTCTATTATTAATGGGGTCTGTTGGGCTACAGCTTGATTATCAATACTATTGTTGTTTGCTATTCCACCCAACCATGACAAAGCCTTATTTTTATGCTCTTCAATTCTAAAAAGCTCAGACAAGGGTACTTTCACAGTAATTTGAGATAACATGGCAATCATATCAACAGGTTCAACCATAGTAGGTTTTACAATAGTACCTGGGATCAGAGTCTTTTGAGTAGTGGGCACCACTTTTAGCTTGACAACATCCAGTTCTGATTTCTCTGGTTGCACTACGGTCTTTGTTGCTTCACCTTTCTGAAATTGAACCTTCTCTTTTGGTTCCCATTTCTGACCCTTGTTCTCCTTGATCTTAGACACATCTATACTGACTTTCTTGTGTTGATCATCTATCTTATGAGTGGTGTCTTTGATGAACATACTAGATGGCCTTCCTGCCTCATTATTTATTGCTCTATTTCTCAAATTGTAATTACTGTGGACTTGTGAAATCATTTCGGCTGTAATTCTATCAATTTCCTCCTTGGAGGGGATTCTTAGGTTTGTGAAACCTACTTCAGAAAATGTATTGCATACCTTATCTGTATCATTCTTTTCATCATCTGAAAATATTTGCTGATGATGTAATTGGTAAGCAATTCTCTGGCTGGTAACATCATTCTCAAGTTCTTCTAAATCAGAATCTATCAAATCATCAGATGTATTTGCCATATTGCAGCTTATATCATCATGGTTTTTTTCTTCTGTTTCTTCTTCTGCTTGCACTCCTTGAGCTTGGGCGAACGACTGGGCAACAGCACAATAATCAGCAGAATGAGGTGATTGGCATATAATGCACCAAGGTACATCATCATTCATATTTACAGTGTTCTTTTGCAGGGGGTCTGGGGTACCCTTATCTTTCATATTTTGGATCTGGTTAGGAACTGGTTTACCATCTTTCCATTGGGTGGTGTAAGGGTAATTCTGCATCCTAGGCTGTCTATTGAAACTGTTGTTATTCACAGGGGTTCTCTCAGTAACATTTTTCTTATTGAAAATAGTGGGATTCATCTTCTTAAGCATTTCTAAAACATGGCCTATAGTAGGTTCTTCAGGCCTTTTTCTTATGGGAGTTTTGTCACCTTCCCTTTTATTATTATTCTTAGGGTTGAAAAGCTTAGGATCATCCCTCCTCCCTAATTTGCCAGAGGCCTTTCTATTATTTTCTATATTCACTGCAACTCTATAGGCATCTCTCAGAGTTTTAGGATCCTTATCTCTCAGTTGGTAGGCCATTTTGCTATCAAAGGCATTAAAATAGGTTGTAAGACAGATGTCTTCATTTAACCACATAAACTGAAATAGTTTGTACATCCCTTTCTGAAATCTCACATTGAAATCAAATGTGGAATCATTTGGATTCTTCTTGATATTGTTGAACTCATTCAACATGAATCCTGCATTAGAATTGTCCCCATATTGTTCCTTGAACAATTTCTCCAAATCACTCCATGAAGTAATACTATCATCAGGCAACCTCCTGAACCAATCCCTTGCATCCTCTATGAGTGAATGCACAAATAATTTCATCACCATGTCCTCATGTTCAACTTCATAATCATTGAGCATGTCAATGAAAATTCTCAAATGTTCTTCACCAGTAACAGCATTATTTCCAGAAAACTTAACCACTTTATCCCTTAAATCAAAAGATATGGGATGGGGGGCACCAGGAATACCGACAAATGATATTTGTCTATATTTTTTGAAGTATATAGGTTTCTTCTGGAAACCAGGAGTGTTAGAGGTACTAGCTGCATTAGCTTGAGTTAGGAGAGCAGCTTGGGATAGCTGTGGTGGGACAAATGGGACTTGAGTGCCAATATTGGAAGATGAGGTAGGAGCAGATTGGGGTGCTTTCTGAGTCGGGATTATGGGAGCATTAACTGGTGTAGGATTTGTAGGTGGGATAGACAAACTAGGCCATGAATTCAATGCAGAATTAGACTTTATGAATTGGATTTTCCTTCTGGTTTCTGCGGCCTGAGCTTCATTTTCAACCTTCTCAAGTTCTTTTGCAAGGTCTTCCTTCTCCTTTCAAGCCTTCTCTAGTTCTAGATCTATTTTTGATATGGAGGGTTGTATAGGTTTTCTCGGTATGGCTTGAGGCTTATTTATTTGGATTCCTATAGCCTTGCCTTTCCCTTTATCTGGAACTGTTCCAGTGGGCTCTATTGGATTAACTTGAATGGGTTTATAAGCTTGAACTTGAGCAATAATTGGTTCTTGTCTTTGATTTAAGATTTTTTCCTGTTGTTGAACTTTAGCTCTTAGATTATCAATATTTCCAAAGACGTCCTGATGGAGAGTGGGGGTATTCTCTTCTAATTTTTTATTTTGCTCTTTCAAAGCAGCCATCCTTCTTAGCAAATTATCTCTTTCTAATATTGCATCCAAAGTGGCTCGCTCCCTTTCCTTTTCAAGACGGATGCGCTTAGCTTCTTCCTCAGCAATCCATTTCTTCAAAAATCCTATTTCAGATTGCACTTCTTTAGAATCAGCAGAGGTTGCCTCGGAATCAGCAGGATCATCTAGATCTATAAGGTTTGGTTCCATATATGGGGCTACTCTGGGATTAAAAAGGGTATCAAATGAACTCCTGAATCCTAGCCTACAATTTATATCTGCTACAGGCCCTGGTCTGGGTGAAGCAATTCCCATAGTAGATACGTCTTTATCTTGAAAAACTCTCTGATCTGGTAATGGGGTACTGAAAATACCTCCTAAAAGTCTTGTATTTTCGGATTCAGAACTAAGCGAAGATGATTCTCTTGCTATTATCGGTTGATAATGGGAATTTATATAGGCATTACCTCTAGGCTTCCAAGTAGGATTTGGATCTATTCTTTTCTTATTTTGGTTCTTCCTACCACCTTGGGGTAAATCAGTATACATTGATACATCGGGATTGGCTCTCATGTAAGCCCTTGTGTTTTTTCTCTTGTCAGCCATATTCTCCTTTTGTTACAATAAGCACTAGCTTCAAAACCTTGACTGAGTTGCCACCCTTTTTCGGGAAAATATAATAACACTTCTTACTGACAGAAAGAAAACAATACACAAGTGGAAACAGAAATACGACACGAAGAGATCAATCACTGATGTTGTAAGACTGCAACTCTTGCTTGTTAGATAAGACACTCGGATAAGCTGGATGTGTCAGTGTGTAGCAATGGTACTTGGGTTTATATCTTCTTTAGATTCTCAAGTTTTGACACTAAAGATTCCCCAGCAGAGTCGCCATTTTGTTGGTGTTTTATTTTGATGTTAACAGTACTAAAACTACTAGGCGACAAAAGGCTTAGTACCTAGATATCAGTACATACACAACCTAAAGAATAGCCAATTCTCATTATCACTTGCATATGCAAAGTATTAGGGCCCAACTTCAACAAAACCTTAGACGGTTTTCTACTCTTTTGGCTCTGTAAAACCAGGGCGGGTGCACCCGGGGATGGTTCAAAGATGGAACAATTGTATGAGAATTATCCTTAGTTTCATTTTGATTCTCGTCTCTAAATCCTCAAACATATAGGTAAATAACTGATAAACACATCCCTTGAACAGATATGGCCAAGAAATCTTCTATAGCTCTGCAGATGTTTCCAACAACAATGGCTAAATGAAGCTAAAACAATCCAGGCAGGCAAGTGCTGGCCAACTTTGAAAATCTTACAGGAAAGATAAATGAAATTTGATTTTATGATGTATTTTGAAAAAGCTAGTTATAATATACTTCTCTTTTGGCTGAAATACTTTCGATCAGTGCCTAATCCATTGGGAATTCAGAGTCAAGTAAATTCTTAGATCTAATTTGTTGCTTTGCAACGAATTTTCATCAGCAATTCTTACCAGAATTTATCATTCAAAAATCCTTATTAACACCCAAGCAACCTCATCACATTCATCAAAGCCTTTACTTAATCCATTGAATTAACAACAATAACAAATGGATGTACAGTCTTACTAAATTGCAATCAATTGCATAAGCTTTTACTCACACAACATCAAGGTAGCTCAGTATTAAAAAGGAGACAAAATTCAGAGAAGAACAGATATGGGGACAGTTCATAATTTGTATTCATTTCCTTTGAAAATGATATATCCTTTACAAAAGACCCAGAAAACCTTCCTAGAAGAAGCACAGTTCTTTCTACATTCATCCATATATCAGAAATTTTGACAGGAAAAAGTATACTATAAATTTCTTTCCCAAAATGTTTGGACCAAAAAAGAACTAAGCACAATACTTAGTGAAAACCAAATTCGGACCCTTCTTTAGCCTTGGGATCTCACTTAAATAATGTGAGATGCAACAAGCTTCAGGCTACAGTAGGTGACAGGTGTCCTTCTTTTGAAAAACAAAAAACAAGAATAACAGAAAGGTTGATTACAACAGCACTTCTTGGCGGGTCCCTTTCTGTTATGCTTCTTGGTTGTTATGATCTGCTCTCACAATCATTCTTCATCTTCAGAGTACAACCCATAAGGTCTGCAAGTGATGTATCATCTTCTGTTACATGCAAAATCACTTTAACCTGGGGATTTTCTATGTCATCATTGCTGACTACAAGAGTAACTATTACTCTTACATCTTCCTCGTCATCTTCTCCTGACATCTGTTCACTAAACTGATCTTTCCATCTCTTGAAAGTATCATCATCTGGCCAATCAAAACTTAGGGTTTCTCTTTGTATCTTTATTAAAGAATTGGCATTTTCTTCTAAATCATCGAATTCTTTTCTTATATCAGCATAATACAATTGTATTTTTACCAGCTCTTCATTTGTCTTTGCCAAAAACCAATAGCCAGTCTCACTGATGATGTTTGTTATTCTGTTATCAAATAATTCATCCATTTCCTTTTTCCATTTGTCCTTTTCCTTTACTGTATCAACAGATTCTAAGGCACAAGGAAATAGGGTGAATTTTTTAGCAAGATATCTTGAAAAACAGAGTGTCAATTTCCTCTGTAAAGAATCTCTTTTATTTTCAAAATTATCTAATTGATTCAATAAATCAAAAATCCTCTCAACCTGATGATAAGGCATTTGAATTGTAGATATACAAATAATTGTAACATCATTATTCCTCTATCTCCACTTCTGTACAAGAGAATCTAGTCCATTCTTTTCTTTATTTAACTCATCTATGAGGGCTACAATCCTTGTCAACTGGTCATAAAAATTTGACCATTGTATTTTATCCCTCAAGTATGTCACACCCTGCCTCCATTTCTCTTCCTGTTGATTTCTAAATTCTATCTGCCACTCATGTAATTTGGTTTTTTCTACTTCAAATTCCTCTGCAGTATAGAATTGGGCTCTTTCAGGGGTGTCAGGTATCTCAATAATAGGGGTTAATCCCACAGATGACTGTGAGGGATATGCAATTCTTAGTGTACTGGATTCTCCCACTTTTCTCTTTCCAAGTACCTTTTTCAATTGAGATACCCTGTTTTCTAACTCAATTCTCCTCTTTACCTCTTAATTATAGGCTTCCACCACTAGTTCATATTTATTATGCATATCCATCATTTCCCTCTCTTCTCTTTCCGCAGTAGCCAGGGCAAATTTAGAATAATCCACATTCATGTGGGCTGCCTGTACATTGGAAGTGTCAGCAACTCTTCTTACAATGATACTCCCTGTCAATCCTGAATCATCAGGCTGTGATGAAGTAATTCTAGATCCTCTTCTTAGGGACCACATAACAAGGGCAGCTTGATCATTGCTGAATGCTGTACCCAAGAATTCCTCTTTATTTGGATCCTGGAGTACTAAATTATTTGAAACAGAATTAAAAACTAATGCGTCAGCAATGTCCCAATTGGGCAATAATAAAACATTAGCATTTTTTACCATCTGTCTTCCCTCATCAGGTGTTATATTTTGGAACTCTTGAACCATTTGTTCCTTTATTATATTTTGAATGGAGGTCTCATCCATTTCTGGATGTTCTGCTCTCATATTATTGCACCTTTGCTCAAAAATGTGCATGTTTACTCTCCACGCAAACTGATGGAAAGCCCTAGATCTTACAAAATTATTATCAGACAAAAAATGCTGACTGGCTTGTTCCAAAACAGGGTCCAATTCCCTTCCTCTGAAATCTGCTGTAGTTAATTCAAAACTTGGTACAGGGGGTTTCGTAGGGTTCCCTTCATCAATCTCTGCTTGTGTAACAAAAATTTCTCCTTGTGACCCCATTTGTTCGAATTGCTCATTGGTGTGTTGTTCTTCCTCAACTCTTATTGGGGTTTGAGAAGGTGAGCCACTTTCATCAGGGGATTCTTCCTCCCTTATTATTCTCCTTCTTTTGGGGGAAGGTTCAGGGGGTCTTTCTTCTAGGACAGTGCTGGAGGATCCAACAATCTGTTTTTCTTTATGCACAACGGGCACCTGCTGTCGGACAATAGTATATCCTATTTTCTTCCGTACCACCAGTGGACCTATTCCAATGTTGGGGGTGAAACCCAATTTTCTCATAATTTCTCTGGCTTTATCTGGAAAAGAATTAATAAAATGTTGTTTCTTCTCATTCATTACCTCCATTATCTCAGAGAAATTACTCATGAGCTTATGTATTTTATCTGCATTGTTTGCAGCATTACTAAGAGGACTGAAATTTTTATCAAAACAATTAATGAATTCCAAAACTTTTGAATAGACTCTCCATTTTTCTTTCTTTATTTCTTGCTCATGGAGAGAATATTCATTTCTTATTACATCTTCTGGAAAATAGAATTCATGCTGAACTGGACGCAGCTTGATTCTCAATCTAAGGGCAGAGTTAAAGAAACCTTCTGTATCACAAAAACGAGAGTGAGACACTGCCATTTTGTATTGATCCAAAAATTTATGGAGAAAGACCCACCCTTCTTTAGTTATCACAAACTGGTGGGCTATAGTACAAGTAGGAAAAATTGATACTGTCCCCCTTTTGTGCAAAAAGGCCTCCTCCACTCCTCCCAACTACCACAAAAATTCAGCTATCCCTCCCTTCAAGGGTAACTGATAGGGTAACACATGGGGTGTTCCTTTGAAACCATAGACCCTGATGACCGTTGAGACTGAATATGGGATAATATCTCCCCAATTATGTGAAACTTTTAGATTATGGGTTTTGTCCATAGGCCTGACAAGGTGCATTAATGCCTTAGGGATTCTGGGATTGTCACTCAATAAGAGGCACCTTAGTTTGGAGGCAAAGTGCCTATCAAATCTAACGAAGCTAGCATTTTCTGCTTCCCAGGTCATGTCTGCACTCCATAATTGGACTGGTAGTGCTTCCCCTTCTTGTTCCCTATTTAAAACCATTTCTTTACCAAAATAAGTGGCCCCTTTAAAAAGAAACATATGCATCAGTAAGGAATACTGACCCCAAACCTTTTCCACCTTACCCTGTGCAATCCCCACCAATCCATGATGAATCTCATTTGCCAAGTAAGATGCAAAATCAAAAATTATTTCCACACCAAAATAAGAGATTTGGGTGATCATATACATGAAGCTCACCGGAATAAAGTCTTCTTCGCCCTCTCCGAAGACTCTGCACAGGGTCCTATATATCTCCACTGCCCTGGCATTAAAACATGATTTCTTGAAGGGCTCTTTAGAAGATGATGTTATGGTTGGGAGGCCTCCAATTCAGCCTATGTGGGCTTTCAATGCACCCTGTCTAACTACATCCCTCTTGGATATATATTCTTTTTCTAAATCTATCAGATTAATGGGCACATGATACATGGTGAGGGGTCCCAGACTGAAAACCTTCCTAATCTCCTCGGGACTGATGGTAACTAAAGCCTCACCATCTATTCTCCTCACTACCTTAGTGGCTTGGTCATAGTTTTTTTCTATGGCTTCAAGCAGGTCAAAATCCATAAACACGCTGGGGACAACAAGCTTCCCAAGATCAAAATTCCAAATGTTGGCATGAGGGGCATACAACTTTCTCTCTGCAAACCATTTCTTGAATAAACTCAAACCAGTTTGAGCAGTTTGAGCATCCCGGACCCAATTACCCTTATCATACAATCCATCAGCCACCCTAAGCCTAGGGTTGAGTGAGGTTAACCTCTTAACTTGCACCGTTTCTACAGTGGACTCAGGAAGTAACTCAAGCAAATCATCATGCACATTTCTATCCAGGTAGTTTACTGCTCCTGTAAATCCCTTCTTAGGAGGCATCTTGGGCTATCCTTTTTAAAACTTAAAAGCTCACAAAGATGATGGCAGTTTTACTTACTTGAATTCTATTTCAATTCTCCTCCGTATTCCTGCAAAATTTCAGCGAACAGATAACTTGACAATTTTTTATCAACCTTGGCACGCTTTTCTTTCAGTAATAACTTCTGCACAAGAATGGCTTCAAATCTTTTCTCGCGTGAAATGAAACTGATGCAATCTCTCTGTATTATACTTTGTTTTTTTTCACAGACGAAGCTTTCTTGATTAATTAATACAGAGAGTGGCACTACATTTTTAATTTAAAACTGCGCCGTTGATCTTCAAAGATCCTACGATCATGCGGTACAAAGAGAACAACTAGGAGTTATACTTGCCATGTCAGTTATTTTACCCAATGAGAGCTTGCCACGTACATAATTCTTTCTTTTGATGGTGCTTACCTTTAGACCCACTGACATCGGAGAACACGTGTCAGCATGTCGCTACTTCGTTATGCATAAAGAACTAGCACCTTGCCATAACGAGGCGGCGACAACCGTTGATCGGATCAAGAAATGATCGAAAGATACGCTACAGAACTTCTTAAGAAAGAAGGCGGTGGGCCCATCTCGCTATGTCGCTGTAATTATCTTCCTTGCAACTCTTCATAACGAGATAGCGAGCTCCGTTGATTCAATTCAAGCTGATGTTCCAGATTTCTTGTACATTTAGTCAGGTAGGTATTAATGAGAATCGGATCTCTGCATAGCTGGCACATGTCAAAATTTATCACAGTCATCTGTCATTACACGTCATCATAGATCTTGCCGATCTTTTACCATTTTACGGGGCCTCGCTAAATTGCTAACGGTGAAGCACCTCAATTTTCCGATAGCGAGGTAGCGAGCTTTGGCACTTTAAAGGATTCCGTGCTGGGAAATGCAAGGGGTACCCAGTAATTACTTATGTTAATTAAAACTGATTCTGACAACGGTATTTATGACTGGTCATGCCACCTGGTGTAATTATGATATAAGCAAGATGCAATGTCATCATTTTTAGATTTTCACGTGGCCTCGCTACTTCGCTAACGGTGAAGTGCCTGAATTTTCCGATAGCGAGGTAGCGGAACTTCCGAAAAAATCAACATTCCGGCTCTGATGTTAGATATTCTAGTGGGTCCTTCTCCCCCTTTTTATGGCGAATTGCAAAGTGTACCTGCACAATAAAGCAATTAATAAGCAAATCTCCGATCGCTGCACCTTCACTTCATGGTCCCACCGCTTAAAAACTCAACACTCGTTATCTCGCTATACTTAATGAGCATGCAACTCTCAATAGCGAGGTAACGCCAGCGGTAGATCTAATCGGATCTGACGGTTGGGACAAATAGGAAAAAGGTAACCCAGGAGAAAAGAAAAGGAATATGAAAGCATATTCGCTTCTTTTAAAATTTGAAAATTTCGCGCCCAACCATTTATGAATAGGGATGAATATAGGGCTTATATGGCGAATATTTCTTATAGATGGTTTATCCAAAACCTTATACTTCACTTAGACATAGAACATCTGACTTTTCTATGGTTTAACTGAAAAAAATTTTACTGCAGAAAAAGTCAAACCAACAGAAGGCATCAAAGAAAAAATTAAAACTAGAAAGTTGGTTTTAAACCAAAATAAAAATTACAATTTGTTCAATATTACTTCTTCAGATGTCTCTTGCATAGATATGTTTGAACAAATAAAAGTGTCCTAACAACGTCACAAATTAAAAGTCATTTTCACCTCCCATATTGAAAAATCAAAGTCGTGGCATTTGAAATTATCTCCAACACATGAGCTTTGTAAAGATGATCAAAAAATGGTGGAACAAAATCTTGTTATCTGGGTCTAAACTTTACCAAGTGGTTCACAAACTTAAAATTATTAAGCAAATGCTTAAGGTATGGAATTTTGAACACTTTGGGAATATCCTTGAAAACAAGGAAGAATTGGAGAATCTAAAAAAGGAGGTTATAGAGAAAGCGATGGATTTAGCCTTTTATGAAAGAGAGAAGTGCCAAATGAAGGATTGCGCCGACATCTTAACCAAAGAGGGGCCTATTTTGGAGATAACAATCAAGAGAAACATGGCTAGATGCATGGGACAAAAATACAAAATTCTTTCACAATAGTACCAAACAACGTAGAATAGTTGATAGAATCAAAACCATTCAAAATAAGGATAGAGAAAAACTAGAGAACCAAGATGGTATTACAAAAGAGGAAATATAGTACTTTGAAACAATCTTCAATAATAGTAATAATGAGAACCTAGGGGCACAAGAAAGCATCATTTAGAAAATCCCAAAGCTTATATCCAAAGAACACAATAAAATATTGTTGGCAAAATTTACCTTTGAGGAAGTAAGTTCGGCCCTCAAGAAAATGAATCCAAATATATCTCCAGGGTCAGATGGGTTTTCGACATGTTTCTTTCAAAAATGCTAGGACTTCATAGGGATGGTGGTAACTAAGGATTTAGAAGGAATACAAAGTTTGGGAAAACTCCTTAGGGAGGTGAATAATACCTTCATCTCACTTATCCCAAAAAAAAAGGAGAAATTATAGACCTTTAATGATTATCATTCCATAACTCTTTGTAATACTCTCTTTAAATTATTTACAAAGACTATGGCAATAAGAATCCAAATACTAGACTCCCAAACCTAATTAGCGAGGAACAAACATGGTTTGTATAGGGTAGATATATCTTTGATAAAGTAATTATTGCCTAAGAGGCCATACATACCATTCAAAAAAGAAGAAGAGCATAGTATGTTAATTAAGCTAAATAAAAAAATATATATATGATAGAGTGGATTGGGTCTTTTTGAAGAAATGCCTCGAAGCCTTTGGGTTCACAAAACAATGGGTGAATTTGATCTTTGAATGCATATCCTCCCCTAAGTTATCAATACTAGTAAATGGATCACCCAAGGGATTTTTAGGAGTTAGAAGGGGACTTAGACAAGGGGACCCAACATCCTCTTTTCTTTTCATCTTAATGGAAGAAGAGTTACGCAGGTCAATAAACAATGCTAGGTATGAAGAGACTATTAAAGGATTTAGGATCACTAGTGACCTGGATCTGACAACCCCCCAACAGTTTGTTGATGACAAGAGATTAACCCTAAGAAGTAAAAATTCTTCTTCTTTAACATCCATCCTAATCTAGAGCAACGTATTTGCCAAATTTTGAATTTCAAAATAGGAAGCTTACCTTGTAAATACCCAGGTCTCCCTTTAGACAAAGAGGTACATTTGACAAATTTATGGGATCAAATAACAAAAAAGATCAAAAGACAAAAAGATTCCTAGAAAGGAAAATGGCTCTCTTCTATAGGGTAGAGAAACAATGATACAATTTATCCTTTTAGCACAACCTATTTATCAATTATCTTGAATTGATATCCTCAGAAAAAATAGGAAAAAAATCAATAGACTACATAGAACTTTCTTTTGGTAGGGTATAGAGGAAAAGAAAAATATTCCTTGTTAGCTTGGGACAAGTAATACAGACGGTGTAGGGACATCAAAATCCAAGATAAAGCTTTGGGAGCTAAAATAGTATGGAGAATGTATAGGAATCCACAACCTCAAGTGGGAAATGATCCCAATAAATAAATATATGAGCAATACTGATTTGATCAACATATTCAAGGAGAAATCTCTACCTAGATAATCTAGAATTTGGAACTTTATGGTGGATTATAGATCATCCATCCAAGATAGACTAACATAGAACATGTCAAAGGGGGAAGAAGCTCTCTTCTATAAATACTCATGGCGAGGATATGGTGCTTTGGAAAAGGATGGTAAACTAGCCCAATTAAGGTTAACACTTGAAGCTAGATGGGGAGAATGAGTTATAGATTATGTGAGCTTTGAGAATTTTGGAAAATGTTGGAAATTGAAGGATTTTAAGGACATGAAGTTCCCACTTAAGGAAGAAGAAGATATAAAAAGGACCTTATCAAAAAAGAAAGTAACTTTCAATTTTGGCAAGGACAAATTGATGTGGGATGAAAGCAAGAGAGTAGAATACAACTCAAAGGAGGGGTATAAATTTCTTAGGTCTCTCTAGATGATCACAAAGGACTCCCTCCCTACAAAATTATGTTGGAATAAATCTTGTCTACCTAAGGCATGATTTTTCACATGTTTGTTTTAAGACAGGAAGGTCCTTACCTTAGAAAGATTTAAGAAAATGGGATACCAAAACCTAAGAAGATTTCCTTTATGTGAAAATGAGAAATAACCTATTAACCTATTCTTTTTGCTTTGTCTTCATTCGAGTCAATGTTGGAAATGGATTTTTTCACAAATGGGATGGGTATCAACATTTCCAAGAAATATAATGGATATGGTACATGCTTGGCCCCTCCTTAGAAATGATAGTATTTATATCTCTCTATGGATATTTACACCTTTCATGGTCCTATGAAAATTATGGAAGGAATGCAATAGAAGAATTTTTTAGGGTAAGAAGATAAATGTAGAACAAATTATGGTTAAGTTTGAGACTTCCATAATTGAACTTACCAAGAATTAGTTTTTTGAATAAATAAAAGAAGGAGGCTATAATGTCTCATTGAGGTGAGAAAATCAGAGGCAAGTGGATAGATCTAAAATTATCCCCATTTATAGCAGGGGAAAAGTAAAAAAGAAAATAAAAGGCTTGCCAATGGCAACCACCCAAGGAAGGATAGTTTAAACTCAATTTTTATGGAGCTTAAATGTTGATCTCTACACCTAAATTTCCTATTAGTGTTCAAACACTTAGTCATTTACTAAGAAAGGTTGGATGGTCATTACTACAACTAAGTCATCTAGTAAGGTTGAGTACATAAGGACTTGTTTATTTTGTCGAGCAAGTAAGAGATTGTTGAGCACCCTAGTTGAGATTGAGCATATATATAAGTCAAGCTTACACAATTGAGACAGAGTAAATTATAAGACACTTTTTGTCAAGTGAACTAAAAATATCAAGTGTGTAGAAGTCGAGTGCCATCATGAATGTTAGTTATGATTGAGTGTTAGAACATTCAGATGCTGAGAAAACCAATTTTGTCAAATGAGTTTGTAATCATACATACACCCATGTAGAATTATTTTTGGATGACTTCTATATAACATTTAATAATTTAGAGATAGTTAATATGGAGTTTATGCATTTTTATAGAAGGTATTGATCCTGAGGAAAGAAGACCAACCAAATAGAAAATTAGAAGGGAAATGACAAAAGGGATGAATTGTGAACTGTTGATTATGATCTAGAACTTTCAAAGATGATCTATTTAATGAGGAATTTAACCCTAGGATCACAAGTGAGTGAAGGAATGGTGAATATGTGATCAGTAATGAATTGGTAAATGCACAAGTGAAGGAGAAAACAAGGACATAACAAAGAAAGAAAGATTAAATTTGAAAGAAGATCAGACAAAGAGATCTAAGTGGTGAAGGACAAAATGAAGATATTAGATTAAGAGATCAAATTGGACTCTGAATAGAGGAGATCCAAAATTAGCTTTCAGAGATAACTGATGGTCAGCTACTAAATTAGTTTTTACAGATTGAATTAGGGAAAATCTTTTAACAGAGTTATCTTAACAAGTCTATTTAGAATCTTCTAACAGAGTCTTTACTTGATTGTAAGTGTAAAATCCTTTAATGGACTACGGCTTAACAATCTTAAAGCTTTTAATAGGGTAGACCCTTCATAGGGTAGATCATCTATTATGATCAACATTGTAATCCTAACAGCTTAACTTTATTGTTGCAACACTGAAGATTTGTGGGTTTCATCCCCACCTTAGTTTTACCTTCACATTGAAGTGTTTTTGGGTAACCAAATCATTTGTGTTATGTGTTGAAAAATTCATGGATGTTATGTTCTACTTTTATTTCAGTATTATGCTTTTGATGTTAGATCTAAGATATAAGATGAGTTAGGTGTGAATTCAATAAAAAAAATTTGCAAGTAAAATTTGAAGATCATGATTCACCCCTCCCCTTCTCAGTGTCTTGTTTCCCATTAAATCCTTTCAACATTTTCTATCAAAGCTACATTCTCTTAGAAGTCTAACAACTTGAGAGGATCATATCTTGGAGATAGAGGAATACAAGATGTGATAAATCATTGAGAACTAGATGATTGAAATCTAGAATATATTATAAATACTTGAAGGAGCGAGAGAAGAGCTAAGAAAATCCTTAAGAAAAAGGAAAGAAATGGAAATTCAAAAAATTCACACATTATACAAGGAAATTGATATAGAAGGACTACTTGATAATATAAAAATTGGTGACAATGGTGAAGCAATAAAAAACTACTAGAGAAGAACAACATTATGGGAAAAGAGGTAAAAGGACTCAAGAGAGAACTAGAAACCCAATCAGTAAGACTATGTGAAGTGATAGTGCAAAAGAAGAAAGTAGAAGAAGACAAAATCATGGCTGAAGAAGACAAAAGACAAATGATAACCATACTTGAAGAAAGAACATTTAAAGTACATAAGATCACAAAAAATTAGTTGATATGATGAATGAGTTGATAATTGCAACTCAAGAAGTAAATAGGAAGGGCATGAAGATCACAAGTATAAGGTCACAAAATGAGCAACTAAGAAATAAGTTGAGGAGTGGAAAGGAACTTTTGGAAATAATGAATAAAATATGTGAAGCTATCAAATAATTTGAAGAAATGATAGATTTTTGATAACAATTATTCAATTATATATATTGTCATTGATGTTACACAAATGTTATACTCTTACTCAGCACTACCAGTTGGAACCAAGTTCAAAAGACTCTAGTATTTGCCGAGAAGAAGTTTAGAAGAAGAGAAGTTCAGGAATTATTGTGTAAACTGAGTTAGGTTAGTTACCAAAGGAGTTCAATGTAAACTGAGTGAGTTCGGTTACCAAGGAACTCAGTGGTAATCGAGTGACCCAATTTTTTAGTATAAGTTGACATTCAAAAAATTAGTTTTATTCATTAGTTGATTTATGCAAGCTGACTCAGTGGATGTTATTTGTTTGTTTGTAAGGGTATTTAGGCTGACTTTACATTGGATTTCAAATATATGAAAGGTCAAGATGTGTATTGAATAGAGTGTGTAAGATAAAAAGAAGATAAGATGTGAATAAAGAAGGATATCTAATTAAGGGCAAAGTATCCAATGAGTTGCGAAGAATATTTTGATCAAGGAGGATCCAAAGGATAAGCCCAAACATTGATCTAAATCTACAATCTAGTTTCTTCATAAATTAGGTCAATCATTGTTACTCCTTAACAATTGTAGTAGTGAAGAAATCTCTTAACAGAGTTGACTTAACAATCATTTTGTAAATCCTCTAAATAGATGGAACTTCTAGATTGAAGTGTCTTAAGACCTCTAAAAAGGCCACTCCTAATACGATGATTTAAATTCTTTAACAGAATCACACTTAAAAATATTTTTTGTAACCTTTAACAGGGTTGGCTCCTAACAGGGTTCACTTCAAAAGAGTGAAAAGTTGTAACTAGTTGCATTGGTGGTTTTCCCAAATTGGGTTTCCACGTTAACTCTTGGTGTCTCATGTTTTCATGTTATTTTCTTATTGCTTTATCTTTTTGACACTAAGTTACTAAAGGTTAATACACATTAATATATTAGATTGCTTTATTAATTGAGTTGCAATGAATATCTAGTTCTAACCAAGCTCTAAGTTTCAAGGAAGTTTGTATTGACATGTAAGGAATTTGGAATTATTTTAGTGGTAACTGATTTGAACCCCTCTCAATTACTCCTCTTATATTTCCAATAGAGATTACCAAGATCAATAAGAGATACTTCTAGACTAGGATACAACAAGCACTTTTCATTAACTTAAGAAGATGAATCATCAAAGAGAGGAGAACAAAGAAATGAAAAGTCAAAAGGCAAGCCTACCTATCATCATTGTGGTAAACTTGGACACACAACCAATATTTGTTACAGAAACAAGAATAATATGCAAACTTCTAAACCTAAGTCTATTGGTAATTGCTTAAATTGCAAGAAAGTATGACACCAAGCACATGAATTCAAATCAAAGAAAAGTAATTCATCCACTACATCTAGATTTTAAAGATATTTCTATAATTGTCAAAAATATGGACATAGAGCTCATGAATGAAGATCTAAGACAAAATCTAACTAGAAATCAGAGAAACAAATGCATGTACCTAAGAAAGTTAACTCTCACAATTGGGATTACAATACATGGTATAATTATCATTATTGTGGAGAATATGGGAACATTCTAGAGAATTGCATTAGGACACATTTAAGAGGAAATTACAAGAAATAGTTGAATGGAAAACTAGTTTTTTTTAGTTGTCTCAAAGTTGGACATGTTAGTAGAAACTGCAGAAGCATAGTATCAACATCAAACAATGGAAATGACAAATGTAAAGAAAAAGTTGAGGTAAAGAAGACATGGAAAGAAATAATAAAATCTGAAAGCAATCTAGCAAGCAAAGTTGAGATCACCTAATCCAGTGGATTAGGTGATCACATCACAACTAACTAAATAAAGAAGGTATATAGGAATTATATATTCAATGATATATCTTGCATCAGTTCCTAACATAAAATGTGCTAAAAGTTCATATCTGTATAAGAAAAGATGCATCAAGAATAGATATATGGAGAGAAATGTGAAAAGATTCATTAGAAACATAGAGTATTGGGAATTAGTAAATACAACTTGTATTGACTGAGCATTGTAGTATAGACTGAGAACTTATGTTGACTAAGGTGATGTGTTGAATGAAAAAAATAGTATTGGCCAAGTAAGGTAACGATAACCGAGTGTTTGTAGATAAACATGAAGACTAAGACAACTACATACACCTACCAATTATGAATACATTTATTGCATACTTAAATAACAAATTGAAAGAATTTTATCAAATTCAAGCATTCATTTTTATTCACCAAGTGATTTCAGAGTTCACAACTCATTCAAAGGTGAATAAAGAGAATTTAGCGACAAAGCAAGAAAATCATGGTGAAAGATTAGTGGAATTGATAAAGTTAGTAAGTGTTACTTTTAGTGTTGAGAACTAATTATTTTCAGCAGTTATCAAAGAAATTTTATTTTCATAAACCCTAGATTGAAATAGCATCAACAAGTAAAATATTGAAAGAGAGAAATACTTAAATCATAAGGAATGACTAGTGTCCTCTACTAAATTTCATAAATAGTGTAAATCTAAAGGAGACTAAAGACGATATTTATGCCTTGTCATCAATTCCACCCAAGATTTTGACTCTTCAAGATGTGAGATCCTGTTACATGTACAAAATAGGAGAAATTAGAGATTTTGAGATAAGGGCAGCTTATGAGAAGTTATGCAAAAATGGAATATTAAGGGACAAGCACAAGAACATCGCTAAGAAAGGGCATTCTTATGACCTAGGTTTTCCTAAAGTTTCCAAAGTTGATTGGATAAAGAATTTCCTAAGTTGTGTTCATGCTATAAAGGTATGGTTAGAAGGAGGACCAATCAAAATTAATAAGGCCATAATACATTGAGTTACTGGATACCCTACCTTGGATAGACCAAAGAGCATAAGATGTGCATCACAAAATGAGATTGAAAAATCAACCAAAGCCAAGTGGAATGGTCAAGGGATGTTAATTGATGGGATAGATGATCCCATAATTGAGTTTGTAGTATGAGTGATAGCACACAAATTCTTCCAGTCCAGTAGATTGAAAAGTGTGTCATGCATTGCAGTAGATCTAGGCTACAAAGTTATCAAAAAGGATCATACTTATGATCTTGCTGAGCTGCAACTACAACAATTGATAAAGAATCTTGGAGCAATTAGAAAAGAAAAGAACACATCATGTAAGTTTGGATCTTTGTTAGTTTTTATATTTTACTATGTATAGAACTCTTTTCCTACAGTCGGTACAGTAGCATGGGATAGGAACAATCCAACTATGGAACATATAAATGACTTGGTAAGTTATTTGGGAGAAATTTTTGAAGCAATTATGGGTAACTATTTTGAAGAATTTAAAAATAAAATGATGAATCAAATGAGGATTCCCAAATATATTCTAGATAAATATTTTGATGAGATATATTTCATGGTAGACACAAATTTTTTTTTATGCACAAGCAGTACTACCTAGAACTTTATGATTAAGGTCGATGCCTTATGAGGTTAATGTAGATGAAGGTACAATGATAATGAGTGCACTTTTGTCAAAAGATGTTGATGAAAATGTTGAGCCATTCAACACATATGACACAACAAAGAATCAAATGAATATAGAGTCAAGTGAGTCCAAGACAGATAAGAAAAGGAAGACGGAAAGTCTTGAAGACAAGAATGGTGAAGAAGGGGAAGAATCAGAAAAAACATCTAAAGCCAAGGAAGGAAAAGGTAAAGAGCTAGTTGTTGTTTAGCCTAAGGCAACTAGGAAAAAGAAAGTGATAATTGTTGATCCTAAAGTAAAATTTAATCTCCAAAAAAGTGTGTAGAAGGTTGCTACACCTCAAAAGCCCAAAAGAAAAATAATAATGAGGTCAAAGATAGCCTAACCCGTAGCTACCAAAATAAAACAAAACCTAGCAAGGAGGAAACATAGTAGTTCATTTAAGGAGAACATTCCTAAGAGGCCAAAGAAAAAATTAGTTGTAGCAGAGAAGGAAGAAGATGATGAAGAAATCGAGTCTGAGGATATGAACAAATTTAACATTTTTTTGAGACCACCTTCTACAATTGTAGATAAGGTGTGTCAACAAATTATTGAACTAGCAAGCTTGATAAGATTCAAAGACATCAATTTTGATTCCTTAAATAAAGAAGATCAAGAAAAATTTGAGAAATCTTTGATAGAAATGATGATACAATTTAAAACCATGCCAATAGAGTTAGGATAAGGCATTCTAGAAAATTTGTACAATAAGCTTGATGCTAAGTGGAACTGGGAATTTTCCATTGAAAGACAAATCAAGGAGACCATGTTAACATAAACAATGATAGATTTAGGGAAGACACATATGCCTATTGCCCTAAAAGATTTTGTGAAGAAATTCATGCCAAAAGAAAGGGCATATAAATTTTTGATGAATAAATCTCATGAAGTTGAGAAAGTAATCATAAATATATGGGAGGAAGCATTTGAGCTGCTCAATCCATCAACTAATAAATGAGGTGAGGAGAAAGAGGAAAGAGATGTAGAAGTCAAAGAAGAGGAGGATGATACAATAGAAGTTGTAAAACCTTCTAAGGAAATCAGGTAACTAGTAGAAGGATGTAAAAAATAAGATGTTGTCACCATTAAAGACATTCATATTTCATCACTACATGATTAAAATGTGTTAACAGAAGAATACCTAAAAAATGGTGAATATGATACATCTCTACCTAGCACGAATCCAATTTTGTTACAAATCATAGATTATCCAAGGATTGAAAGTGTAAAGACTAATAATTTTGAGGTTACATTAGTTACTGATGATATAAGTGTCAAGCAACAAGGCAAGACTATAGTTATGTCTCCACAATTCACTTCTATTCCTATATTTTAGACTAGGGTGAAGATAGTAGAAGGCAAGGGAACTAAGTCAGTAGTAGAAAATGAGAAACCAAAAGAACAAAAAGATATATAGGCTCTTATACAGTTGTTGAGTGAAAAATCATCAGAACCATTGATTGTAACACCTAAACAACATGTGAAACAAAGGAGCATTGGTACATATCAAGATCGATTGAGAAGGGTAAACAATTGCAAATATCTCCCAAGTGACATAACTCCATGATCTTGTACTATGACTTAATCAGAAGAGATGATAGATGAGTCAGTAAGTCTAGATGAGGTTACTTTACCCATGTATGAATTTAAAAACTTGACATTGGAGAAAATTTAAGAATTTCAAAATTTGCTGAGCTATAAGGCAAAGAAAGAATAGCTAAGGAGAGAACACAAAAGGATACAGGTATTACATACTGTTAAAAACATTTTTGTTGATGTTTGGAATCACTAACTTCAATAATTAGCATCAAATTTTGGATTAGTTCTTGTATATAATTGATAAGTTTCAATTAGAAGATATTGACACCAATGACAAACTGATTCAATGGTTTGAGAGAAAATTTGAGCATAAAGCTTTGGAGAAAGTATCTTTGGAACTTGTAAATAGAAAATTAGAGCTTTCTAATTTAGTTACACAGTTAGAAGGAACTTTCAAGACTATTCATTCTTTGTATATGAAGCTTTATGATGTTGAGTTCTTTACATTGGAGAATCAATGAGCTATTGATTTAATATACGCTAACATGAGGTCTTGTACTATATCATTGGGAAAGAATGCAAGTTCAAGCTCACCCTCATATAATAAGTTAACATTTAGTTAGCAAATGATAACTAAGCTTAGGGCTTGAGATAGTGAGATGGGGAGCAAATTGATATTAATTCAATTCATGTTGCTACCACATTTGGAGATTATTCAAAAGGATGTGTCTCTAGCACATAATATTTTGAAGAAAGACACACATTTCTCAAATATTGAAAGACTAATTGATCTAGCTAATGAGCTAGAATTTCAAATTCAATTTTTAGAAAAAGTAAAGGAGCAATGAAATAAAGGCTCTGTAAAAATTTGGGAAAGTCATATTTTTTTTAATAAGTATAAGATAGCCCCAACAAAACCCAACCCATAAGTGACAAAAAAAGGGGGGAAATATAAGAGTACAGCATAACAAGGGGACATATACTAAAAATATGTCACATAAATTAGAGATAGATTCATCAGATGGAACATCACCAACAAATTTAGATTGCAAATCCAAATTATAGTGTCAGGGGGAGTATTATTGCATGGAAGCCTATTTTGTGACAAAGTGTTTTTTCCACTAATAAAAAGAGGGAGATTGTTGTTCTCTATGCCTAAGTTGCCTATTAGTGTTAAAAAACTTAGTAACTTACTAGGCAAGGTTGGACGGTCATCACTACGATCAAGTCATCTAGTAAAGGCCAAGTACATAAGGACTTGTTCATTTTGCTGAAAAATTCAAAGATTTCCAAGCACCCCAATTGAGATTGAGTGCATATATAAGCCAATCTTAAATAGTTGAGACTGAGTAAATTGCAAGACAATTTTTCTATGTGAACAAAAATGATCAAGTGTGTAGAAGTCGAGTGCTAGCATGAATGTTAGTTATGACCAAGTATCAGAACATTCAGATGCCAAGAAAACCAGTTTTGTCATATGAGTTTGTAATCACACAAACACCTATGTAAATCATTTTTGACTAACTTCTATACAATATTTAATGATTATAGAGATAATTAATATGGAGTTTATGCATCTTTATAGAAGGTATTAATACTGAGGAAAGTAGATCAACCAATTAAAAAATCAGAAGGGAAATGACAAAAGGGATGAGTTGTTAACCATTGATTATGATCTAGAACTATCAAAGATTATCTATTTAATGAGGGATCTAACCCTAGGATCATAGTGAGTGAAGCAATGGTGAATGAGAGATCAATAATAAATAGGTGAATGTTCAAGTTAAGGAGTGAACAAGAACAAAACATATCAAGAAAGACTAAGTTTGAAAGAAGATTATACAGGATGTGAATGAAGGCCATTAATGTTCAAATGACGATGAATGGAAATGATTTCTTTTTCTCACACTTGCAGATGGATATATGGATTTTAGATTTCAAAGTGGTGATTTTTGTGTAGAGCATTTATGATCGATTTCCCATCTTGACAGTATCGAATCATGAGGTTATGGATATCAAGAAATCTATCATCCAAAGGAGTTTGAGGTTCATCGAGAGGCTTATGAGTTTCGTGGAGAATAGATTTCTGACTGAAATTATTGTGGTTAGAGTTGGAGATAGAGGATGCAAGAACACTGCCACTAGTGAAGATGGGATTTCGCCAGCCACTGGGGTGTGATGAATCTAGTCCTTCCTCAGCTCATTAGGGACCATAGTAACCCTAATCTCTTTCTTTTTCTCATTATAATTAGTAAATAAAATCATCTATTGCTATTACTAATTATTCTTGGACTAATTGTCTTGGAGTTCTTCTGCAATGCTTCATTGATATGTGGGTTTTGTTTTCACCCTATTAGTGGATCTATCACTTAATTATCACAAATTGTAAACCCATGATGTTGAAAGTTACAATAAATAAGCCCCAAATATTCACTACCCATGATATATATCCAAGACGTCAAGGATTTATTGAGGGTTCTGAAATTTATTGTAACTAACAGGAAGGCATATTGAGTGGCTGAATGTTTCTCTTGGACCTGAAAAAATACTTGATACCTATATCTTGTTCAAGTTTTCAATAGCCGTACTCATTCTAATTTTTTTCTCAGCTTTAATTTTTAAAACAATATTTAGAGATTAGATAGATTTGTTCAATTATGTAATAGTAAGTTTAACTTGGAGTGTCTGGTTATTGCTTTCCATGGGAGACCATCTGTACATTATGAATGAAGCTACTTCACAGGCTTCCTGTTATATATCTCAAAATTCAATACAGTGGTAGTTTTAAATGTTTTGTATAGTAAATAATACTTCATACATTCACTTGTATGATAACCTAGTGTCTATATACCGTGTAGGTGATTTTATCCCATGACAAAGACCCTCCAATTGTTAGAATGATGGATTACAGGTAATCCCTAGTAATATATTGTTTTATAAAGACAAATGTTCTTTTCCATTTTATTTGATGAAAATAAGATCTACTATAAAGTATGGATTTAATGACGACAAATATCCATATTGGTTCTCTATAATGATAGCATTTGAAATTGATATATCGGTTTCTTATAGTTCCCAACATAGTTAGAGATACTTTAGGCACTCATTTTTTTGCTATCATTGTTGGCTATACTTTTGACTAGACTTCTATTTATCTGTTGGTCATTCATAAACATTAATACAATTTCTTTCTTTCTATTAAATTATGAATTATTATTGTTGTTACTTTCCCAAGGTAAAGTAGCAATAAAACAAGGACAATGAAGGTCCATACAATTAAAATGGCACAATAATATGTCTTTCGTAGCTTATTGTTTGTATATGGTTTTGTTAAAAGTTAGGAAATTGATGAGAATGTGGCTGAGAAAAGAGATGTACAATTATATGAAAAGTGCTTTACCTAAATAGGTTAGAGGAAAGATTTAATATATAATCTTTTATAAATCAATGATGTCCAAATCTAGTAGTAACACATAATTTACATTTGGATGCAGATTATGTACCATAGTGATTGAAATTTCATGTTTTAATACACTTTTCACAGTTCTACATCTTGAAAGCTGAGACAAGATGGTTAAAACATATGTTAAGCACTATTATTAATTTTATTTGGTGACTTCCCAATGACAAATAAGAGAAGCTAAAAATGGTGATTAGAAGGGGTGTGATGCAGAGACCTAGGTGGACTTCAAGTTTTTTACAATAAGAGGGACTTTCCTAGTGTTCTCACAACACAATCAAGCTTCTTCATAGGATCATTCTTCTTGATCCAGTCAACTTCAAACCATATCAGAGTACACATATCATTCTTTTGTGGCACCATAGGAACTACATCTTATAAACATAACCTCTGTCCCTCAATCCATCCATTGGATTCATCTAAACAATCTTGTTCACTAATCTATCAAATGCCCTCAATGCCTCAATAGGCTCCAATCTTGATTTCAATTCAACTAGGTGTTTTATCCACCCCCTCACACTTTAAAAAAATTCAACTCACCTATTTCCAAGGTTTCTAAACCCCCATCTCATCAACTGGTACAAAAACTCACTTCTAGCCCTTCACTAGGCCTATTTCCCAATTAGCCCTGCCTAATCAGTTTTTCACACCTTTCTTCTACTTTTCCCAAAAAATTTTGAAAGCTAAGACCATTTCTAGATACCTTTTTCCAAGCTACACAACTATCTCAAAGTTTCATACTGCTCCTTTGGACCAAATGCCCAAACCAACACTGCTGCTCCATAATTAGCCACTATTAGTCCTCCTATTACAAAGCAACTACTAACATATCTCATTCCCAAAACCATTTGACCTCAAAAAGAGTTGTATCCTAACCCAAAACAATGGATTTTCATATTTAAAGGAGATTCCACCAAGGTTTTCATGCTCAACCAACAAAACTTCCTTCCTAGGTGCCTATGCCTAGGTTTTTTTCAAACTCACTTTTGCAAACACTTCCTGATCCTTCCAATGGATCCAACACCTTCACATAGCCCTAACATGACCTTCCATGCAATAAAATGCAGCCCTCATGTGGATGGAACCTCCAAACCTTGACTGGCCCAACATCTAGTGTTCCCAAACGACACTTTGTCTTCAACTAGACACCTTCTTCTCCAATCTCATTGCACATTCCTACATATCTCTACACAAAAAATCATTATATAGATACATTTAACATATTGACAGCCTCTCCCATGAGTTACATCTCCATTACAGTAGTGGGAGAGGTGAAACTTTAAATAATCTCAGAAAATTAACTCTCTGTCACATGACAGTGATAGTCACTAAATTGATGTGCAAAATCTTTTACAAAGGACCTGTTCAAATGGAAAGAACTTTGAAAAACCTTCTAAAACACTTTTATGTTCGAAAGGAAAACTTGTAATGAAACAAAACTTGTTCGAATCAAAAGACAATCAATATATAATGTCATTGTTCTGTGACTGTCTGCAGTGGTAGAGAAACACTGTCTTTTTATTATTTTTTCCCAAAGCTTTCTTAAATCCTCGATACATCTCCTTGAAACTAATTTACATCATATTTTTATAGACTCCTTTGGCACCTTTAAACTACCTAATCCCCTAAGGAACCAACCAACTTCTCCTAACTATCTGGGTGACAGTTTTGATAAACTTTTAATAACTTTCAATAAAAGTTCTGCACCATAACTTTGGGTAGTCAAAGACTAAAGACCTTTTAAAACAATTCCTAAATGACTCAATACTCCTTAATAAGACTTAATGACTCTCAAATAGTTCAATGTTCCCAATGACTCCTTCTTAACTCCTTGATTCCCTTATTGTGGCCTATTGTTAACACTTTGACAATTTGACATATTTTGCTAAGTACATTGGACTTATTTGCTTTCCATATGCTAATCATGACCTTTTGAATACATTTAATCATCCTAATACTTTCTAGGATTCCATTTTCCCTTGAAACATCATAAATGACCCTAGGTACATTATAATTCCCATAATGCCATTTAGGCTTACATAATGATCATAAAACATATTTGAAGGACCATTTCATGGTCTCATTACAACCAATGACCAATCATGGTCATGTTCACATCTTGTTGCCTTTAGTGCCTTCTTGTGTCCTCATCCTTGGCCTTGATGCTCCTATATCAGGGTGGAATCCATTGCTGGTCCTTGGGACCAAGTCCACATACCATGCATCAAAACAAGTAAAAGCTTGGGAATAACTCTACTTAAATGCTACACCCACATATTCAAGTTTACTAATCTTAGTTCAGTCAAAATGTGAAAAGAATAAAATTAGCAGATTTCATTTTCAACATTCCATATTCAAGCATACCATCTTGAGTTCCATCCATCATAAAAAAGAAGAATGGGTAGAACTCAGATCAAAATTGATATTTTGAACTCAAGATCATCTATTAATTGACAGCCTATGGGATTTCTGTTAAGTGTAGTTAAACAAGGATATAAAAACATTACATTCTACTACAAAATTTGGGATTCGATAGTAGACAGCCCAAAATTATTTTTCCATTTTATTGTTTTTAGGCCTTGATGATAAACTCTGCAATTTGAATAGCAAAAACACGGCTATTATAAAACCAAAAGGCAAGTGATTCTTATGGCTATTCTGTATATATTTCTTATTTTGTGTTGGTGGGTAGTCAATACTTAGGACATGTTGATTATTTATTGGTTGACTAATAATTCTCTATTGAAGATAGTTTGCAAAACTGATGCATATCTTTAATTTTTACTTTCAAAATCAATACAAAACTTCTTAACTTTTTCATTTTATCAATTCAAAAAAAACAAGGAAAAACCTAACATAGAAAATATTCATTTAGCAAATGACTTATATGTAATGATTTACAAGGTCTGATGTTGAATTTAGACTACGTGATAGATAAGTTGAAAACAAGGCAAATGGCATGACCTTTTACTTTCAATCCGTCAAGTCGATTTGAATTTCATTCTCTACTCTTTCATTTTCTCTTTTTTTATTTTCTTGGTTGACATTGATATCCCCTATTACTATCATCTCCATCAGTGCTATGAGCATTTTTTCTATCTCCAAAGCCTTTCTTATCTTGTCTTCCTAGAATTCTTTGGCCACTTGTTGGAGTGTTTTATCAACAAATCTGGTAATTGTTGAACACAGCCCTGAATAAGCTCTCTGAAGCAACCAATCATTTCATTTCCAAAGCCAGTGATTAATATGTTACCATCCTTAGAATTATTATCATTTTCCAATTCAAAGATGTAAGAATCTAAGACATGGATGTAGACAAAATGTCAGCTCTTGTTTAGTGCATGTTTCTTATAGTATCCATGCTTTTCTTTTTCATCTCTCTAGAGGAACATAGTTGTTATTGCAATTGGGATAAATAATAGTAAGTATAGTATCATTATTATAATTACGATCATGCAAATTAGAAGTAGGACTCCAAGGCATCTAACCACATACCCAAGACACACTGCAAGATAGTCAACCACATATCCATCTACACTGGTCAGCGATTCAATCACAAGCTCTTGTGATTCATTCACAAGCTCTTGTGATTCATTCACAGGCTCCTGCGACTCATTTGGAGGCTCTTGCAATTATTCACAGGCTCCCATTTTGCTCCCATTTTTGCAACCATTCATCTAGGCATTTCCACATTTCTAGAATCAAGATGAACGACCAAATGAATATGAGAACAAATCCTGAAAGTGTCACATAGGAAACATTATCTCCAATTTTACACTCTGAGTTTTTCATCTCCTTCTCTAATTCTTCTTTCTCTTCCTTGAGGAAATAAAAAAGGTGTTGAATTGTTGTAGTCCATTGAGCATCTCCTCCTCCATGCTGCTCAATTTTCTTTTCTAACCATCTCATGTGCTTGTCAGCTTCCAAACTCATATCAAAAGCTTCAAAGTTACATGAACCAAACATATCCATCAGTTGAAAGGCTATGTTCTCAGAGAAGTCCAAAATTCTAATAGATCTTTTATTTCTTTATAATCTTTGATCATATCCTCCGCACCAACATCCATCTTCAAATCCCACTCAAACTTTTATGTGGTGTCTAATTTCTAGGGGATTGAATTTTATGTTTTATTGTTTTGAATTTTGAGGTTGCATCCTAAAGTTGGTGTTTGATGCCTCTGAATTTGTGGATGTGTTTTGAAAGTGGTCATTTCTTTCATTGAACATTTTCAACATGGATTATATTTTTTGGTGCATTTTTTTCTTCTTTTGTTCTCAGAGGTTAAATTTACAGGTATCATTTGGAAGTAGTGTTCCAGTTGTTCTACTTTGGTATTAGATGTGACAATTTGTTTGAATTTGTGCAGATTGAAGGCTTTGTTCATTCATACTAGAAATATTGGTTGGTTCAATTGCTTTCTTATCCATGTTAGCATTCCTTGCCTTGTTTTGATGCCTTTCAGTAAGCCACCTATTGAGATGTCCTTCTCTTGTTCTTGGGACATTCTCTAATTTCAAATTCTGATTGTGCTTATGGTGCTACTACATGATCATGAATTTGGCACCTTTATTCCTCAAAAAGTTGAAACTTCATTCTAGTCAAATTTTCTTTTTAGTTAAATCATCTAATTTTCATCAAAATATAACTCAAGTAATTGTTAGAAACTTCTTTTTTATAAGCTAGGTGCCACTTGTAGTAGCACAATATTAGGACTGAGATTCCTTAACCAAGTATTATTTGACCCCATTCTGATGACATGGGTCCCTAGATCAAAGAGTAGCTTCAAATTACTACTCATATTCCTCAGCCTAATCTCATTGGCATTACTAGTCTCATTCAAATGATATGAATCTACTACTTATGAGCTTTAGCTCAAGACCAAAGGGTAGCTTCACATTATGACCACATTCCTCAGCCTAATCTCTTAGGCATGGTAGCTTTGTTTATTCTAGCCAGTATTATTCCTCAATTTCAAATGCACATAGGGGCTCTATTCATCCTTAAATTCTATGTGTTAGGGGCATGGTGCTTTATTTTCATCTTCCTACAACTTTTTTTTAACTTTTTCTATCTTTAGTCCCTTGTGGACTTTAATATAATTTTCTTTTCTTGCTATACACAAGGTCTGGTTTGACTATTTTCTTTTGAGATTTTATCGTTGAAGTTCATTTGGTAATGGTAAACTGTATTGATCTTTAAGCTTCCTTTGGAACTCAATGATTTCTTTTTTGAGGGTGATTTCTATTTACTTGTTCTACCCGCAATTTCCATTGTCTTCTTTCTCATGGGACATGACAATATGGTAGGCATAATCTTCTTGGTTAATTGGAATGTGCCTTGTGATCCATGCCATGGAGGATCCAATTTAAGTCCTTTGTATGATGATAACTTATAAAGTGGCTATAAACCCCATATGTAATTCCTTCAAACAAAGAGTAGCACAAGAAATTTATTAAGTTTTGCCATAATCTATAAAATATTTATTAATTATTGTGCATTATAGTCTTTCACAATTATTATCTCAAACATGGATGATCTAATGAGGGTATTGAAACCTGTGGATGAGAAATGACTGAGTGCTTCGTGGGAGCACACATAGGGAGACTACAACTTGAGTATTTGTCATTGTCTAAGCATGCATGTTGTTGATTAGCTATGCTATGGCAAATGATGGGAAAAGAAATTCAAACTGGTTTCCTAATGAGGTTGAGTGATTTATTGAAGTTGCTTTGACATTGATGTGCTGTGGAATAGTGCCAAGTCACTTGGATGTTTGAATTGATCTCTCTATTGAAGCATAATTTCTTAAGGACTTGTTTTTGAAGGGTGTAGATTACTCATACTTTTTAGTTCATTATGACATATGTCAATGGAGGAAATGCTAAGTTTTTGTCAACTCTTTTCAGATTTTTTAGCTTTTCCCCCTAATTGTGGAATGAAGTTAGATAAATTACATGTGGTTGCAGTACTAGATATTGATGGTGTTGGCACATTTACAATGAGTGAAGTAGCATTGAAGTATTTGAGGGAAGGTGGAATTGGAAAGCCTCCTTCAAAGGCTGGTGTTATTCTAAACTTAAGTGCTACAATACAGTACCTCAGCTTTCTGGTATCAAATTCATGTCTCTGCTGCAAAGGTTCATTTTTAATCATTATATTCTTCTTGGATTAAGATTTGAATTAACTATTTAATAAATTTAAATGTTTCAGCATAAACATGAGAATCATTTTACTTCCATAATAATTTAAACAAGTTATCTAGCAAAGTTTTGTTTTGTTTACATGTAGTTGTTGATAGTCTTACAAGATCTATGGCTTTAGAGTGGGGGACAAATTATGGAATATGTGTAAATGGTATTGCATCTGGTCCAATTGAAGGTATTCCTGGAATGGACATACTTTCACCCAAGGAATTCCGAGGTGATCTTCGAAAAAACCAACCTCTTTATAAAGAAGGAGAAAAATGGGATGTTGCTATGGTGATCATCTATTTGGCATCTGACATTGGTCAGTATCTCTTGAACCTATCTAATAATCAATACTCAAATCTTAGAGATGGGAGCTATTTAAAGAAAAATATTGTTTGGTGGGTTTATTTATTTTTAAATTTCTTTTCCATAGACTTGGAGGTATTTTTTTACAAAAATTAACAATTTTTGAAAATTGGATAATATAGAACTTTGAAAATAAGAATAGTATATTAGTCATACAAGAATGCTAATAGTGAAGGTTCTCTCTAACAAAGGACCAGTCATACAATTGTTTATGTCCCTCTTAAAAGGTGTATACCTGATCGCTATAACTTTACATGGATTTCTGTATCATTCAAATTATCAGCTTGAAACATTATATATTCTTGTTTTATTTATTTTTTCTTTTTTTCTTTTAAAACATGTCTCAGAAGGTGCAAGATGGCTCTCCCTATACTATTGCCTTTTCCTTAGTCTAGAACTCATTAAAATCCTTCTATCCTAATCAATTTTCATTTAAATTTTGGCATGAATAAGGACTCTACATTAAAACTTAATAAGTGTACATAAACATTCAAATCAGCATTTTCATCCATGCTCAGAGTGGTAATTAATCTACCAGATGAATTCTCACAAATAAGGGGCATTGACATGTTATTATATTTCTCTAAAGTGGTCATAGTTGTAAACATTAAACATCTCGCTTTCTTTCTTTTCTTTACAGATTTCAAAAAATTGTGCCATTGAATGCTGGGAACATGTTGGGTGTAGAAGAAAATGGTCCCGCTATAAAATGGTTAGCCCTTATTCACCATACATTGAACAAAAATACAAGTTTTTCACCGTATAGCTTGGATGGACCAAAAGATTCATCACTAGAACCTTGTAGTTCTGATTCTGATTGTGGATGTTCTCAAGAAAATTAGAATTCTACTTCTTACCAAAGTAATTCCTTCCAAACTGTGAAATTTCATATCAAACCAAACATTGAACTGATTGAAAATCCAACCTTGTTGATTGTGTGAATGTGTATCTTTGGAAATAGATATCTTAGTAGACTGCAATGCCTAGTTTGGATTAGTTTCATCACAGGACAAAAGTAATTTCAATGTAAGGCATTCCTTGTAATATTGGTGCATATCTACATAGTTCCATGTTTGGTGCGTATAACAACGGCTCACTTTGAAAAGGTTGATTATTCTCTTGCTTTTTTCAAAAGAATGTGATGTATATTCTTTTCACACTATTTAAATTTGCATTGGTATTGATGATTTCCAGTTCTCTTGGAATCAAATCCTAAAATTTTTCTATTTGTGGAGGGTTTTTGTGTGTTGCATATAAGGGTTGGTTCTTGGAGCATCAAGATTTTTCTGCTTTGGTTTTTTGACTGAGAATGTTATCTTTGTCAAAGAGTAACTCTTCTTTGCATATCTTAGGATTCTTTTTGGGGAAAGCATATCTGAAGTCCTAATTTGTGCTACTGTGAGGAGTTCCCTGTGAGAAGACCATGGCTTCTTGGAGAAACCATGGAGTCAGATTAATCAGACCTTGGTTTTTTGGTGTGATTGAGTTCTACTTCTAGTAGTGAAAAACTCTTTTTTTGCAAGCAGATGGTTGATGGAAAAGGAGCTAGGTTCTTGAATTTTCTTCTTTTTCAATGGAAAGAAGCACTCATAGGGGCCTTAGAAAAGTAACATAAGTTGGCCCAATCAGATACTTGAACACATACACAATAATATCTCTCTGGGTGGGAGAGGAATCTTGGGTCTTATGTTTTCAGATAATGTATTCTTTAGCAAGTTTTGAATAATATAAGACACACTTCATTATTTAACTCAAGTACTAGATTTTTCTAAATGATGTGTTCATACATTTTTCCCTTAATACATAAGCCCTTCATGTGAGAGTAGGGGAGAAATTTTACAACTAGAAGGACTGTGTGAAATACTTGGCATCAGGTAGGGATTTTGACACTGCAGAGGATATGGGCTGAAAGATACCCAAAAAGAAAGTTGGTAAAAATCAAGCTGATGTGGTTGAGGTTCAAGATGAGGGTGAACCTAAAATAGCTAGAAAACACCCCAAACAAGCAATCATTGTGATGAATTACAAGGAAAAGACACTTTGTCTAAATGCGAAAGATTCAATCATTGAAGCCAAGGAGGAAACAACCATGGAAGAGGAGGAGCTTTCCATTAGTTTAACAGTGAATGAACAACACTAAGAAGAAATGCCTCCACAATGATGCTTGATAGATTTTATAATCCATGATTCTCAGGGTGCCTCTTAGTCAATAGAAATGGTGTATGCTATGGATCTTTATATTTCTAGATTAATTTTTCCAAAGGAAGGTTTATTGGATAAATCAAAAGGTGTTTATTGTGAGGGGTTTGGGGTTGTGGAAACATGGTCCATAACAGGATATGAAAATGGGTCTCTTGTTATATGGCTTCAAACTGAGGTAGCAGAGTATGTGTGTGTAAAGCTTGTTGGCTCTTATAAGAAGTTCTTCAGTATTCTAAATGAAAAGCAATGCTTTGTGTTGAGGTATACAAGGCTCTTTCCAAGCCTGATGGAGGTAATCTAGATACAAGGCTCTTTCTAATAAGAGTTTTCAGGGAGGCTTTTGTGGGAGATATTTCATACTTTCTCAGGGAGATTTAATTGTAAAATAGCTAACTAGTTTGGATAGCAATTCTGAAGAAGGTGATCAAATTTTTACTAGTTTTCCTACTCTTGTAGCTCTAGAGAAGGAGTGTCTTCAATCAAAACATATGAGGCCTGTTGGTATACAGATTGAAGAGAGCTCCACTAGTACTATTGCTAGTGCTTCATCTATCTATGACGAGGATGAGAAGCTTGCAAGATTGATGCAAGAGGAGAATGATTGGATGGTAGCAAGACCAAGTCAAAAGTCTCAAGGCAAGAAGAAGTTCTACATCAAAATAAATGAAGATGAAATTGCAAATGATTATCCATTGTCTGCATTTTATAAGGCCACTAAAGATGAAATGGATGAATATCTTTTTTATTATGATTAATGTATATTAAATCCTAAAGATCTACCCCATAGGATGTTGCATGATTGGTCTTTATACAATTCCAATTTCAAGCTTGTTCCCCTAGAACTTCTTCCAATGCTTGGTGGTACTGAGATAGATGCTGTAGTATTTGGCTCAGGTGTCATGATAGAAGATGATGGTAGTAGCTATTTTTTGGATGCTGACTCTGGAGGGCGTAAAAATTGTCAAGATAACAAGTTGCATGGGATTCATGTATATTTAAGTGCTATCAAGGAATGGATGATAGAATTTGGAGCAAATATGCTCTTCATATCAATACACACTGATGTTGCTTGGTATAGGCTTGGGAAGCCTTCTAAGAAATATGTACCATGGTGTAAACCCATTGTAAAAACTGTCAGGCTTGAAATCAAAATAATTGTATTGCTGAAGGAGCAGAGTCGTGCTTCAAAACTTTCTTTCTCAGATGTGATTAGGAAGCTGCCAAGCCTAGATAAAACTGAGCCATTTTTTATCTCACCCAATCTGGATGTTGTGGAAAGGTATGTTGTTGTTCGTGGTCAAATCATTTTGTAGTAGTTTGCAGAGTATCCAGATGAATGCATAAAAAGGAGTTCCTTTGTGACAGGCCTTTCTATTAATATGGAACAAAGACATGATACAAAACTATCTTTCACAAAAAAGGGAGTCATAGTCAAAGAAAAGAATTTGAATACTAGGGCTAATGCATGGCCTGAAAGTATCAGCAAACAAGAAATGTGTGCAACTACTATAAAGATGATAAATCACATATGGAGTAAGTAGTACTCAATTTTTGTATCTAATGAAATAAAGAAGGAAAATGGTGAGAATGGTGAGAAAGATGAGGAAGAACAGGCTCAGGAAGATAGTGAGGATGAGGAAGAGACTAATTTGATTATGGTGGACAAAACTGAACTCTCCCCTATCATTAGAACAGGGAGAGGCAGATTGAGTAGCAAAGATATAAAATGGGTAGGCCAATCTGTTGGTAAAACATCATCTAGAGAACCCATGTATAAGATGGTTTCTGTTGATGGAGATATTGCTATGGGAAGAGCAGTTCTAGTGTATTCAAAAGGTCAGGACCAGCACTCTGAGGATCTTCCCACTATTCTTTTTGTTGAATACATGTATGAGAAATCTAATGGGACCAAAATGATTCATGGAAGAGTTCTTTAGAGAGGCACTGAAACTTTGATAGGAAATGTTGCTAATCCTTGCGAAGTCTTTTTGACTCATCAATGCCTTCAAGTTGAACTAAGTGGGACTCTATCACATTCCCAACATTTTTTCCTTTCTTGATAGTCTTCAATTTAGGGCTTCTTGCTATTCTCCATTCTTTCTTGGCAAGCTTATGCTATACCTTCTAACAAGTGATTTCCTTTTTTGTTACTTAAACAAGTAGAAAACTCTTCTTCAGTGGAAGTACTGACAGTTTCACATTGAATGATATCCTTCCCCAATGTGTTTTTTCCTTCCAATCTACAAATTATCCATAAAGAAATTTAACAGGAATCTTGCAGTTTGTAATGCTAAGGACACACCAAGAAAATTCATTAGTTCATTGTAGTAGATAAAGCAAGTGATCACAATGAATGAGAAAAGCACTCTAGAGAGTTAATGGATTGATAAAAAATTAAGAGAGACTGCCTACAAAAAACACTTGGCCACATACATCAAGTTGTTCGAGTAGAGTATAGTGTTTCTACGTGGAGTATGCCAACTACTATTTAGGAATATTGTAATTTGAATAGAACAGTTACTTATTTCCTAAGTCGAATAGTTGTAATGGTTGTTTCTATTTTTTTACTAAAAATGGATTGATCTAATATCAAATCAATGCAACTTCTACCCTAGTTTTTTTTGGATCTAGTAATTAATACCAGGTCCTCCATAGTGATTTACAATGGTTGAAAAGGTTATTTCTTATCAATGAATTAACAAATTTATAACCTATCAACAAATGTGGTTGAATGTTGTAGGCAAAAAATTTAGATTTTGATGAACACAAAGGACGAATAGTTATTGGGAGGGTAAAATCTGGTACTTTTCACAGAGGTATGGAATAAAGGTAAAGGATATTTTAGATATACAGAAAGATATGTTAAATTTAATGCCACAGTTAACCCTTATATTAGATATATTCCAAAAAATGTGGTGTTCAAATGTGGCATAGCAGCATTGTATATGATTGGTTGAAGATAATGTCAGAAAATTTATTTGCATGACATTTCCTATGGACTTTGGGAAAATTTTATGGTCAATATTATGCAAGTAAAAATAGAGAATCATTGTAATGAACAAAAATAAAATCCCAAATTGAATATAAGAAATCTCAATACTAAAGTAATTGTAAATCTACAGACTAGGCTGCCTGCTAGCTACTCTTTTTTAGCCTTTTTATTGCAAAAGGTGAACATTATAATTTATAATCTATTCCATAGAAACTTTTCTTAAATCATATTTTCCACTGCTACACTTTGGCTTCTAGGGTCTGTTCTGTATGAGTAATGTATTATAATGTACTTTTTTGTTAAGGTTGTTTTACTTGACTTCTTGTTCAATCAATTGTTTCTTAAAATTACATCTCTCAACAATCTCTTCAACTCTTAGTTTTAAAGGATGCTTACAAAGCATCTTTTCTTGTTACCAAATTATGACTTTTAGTAATTCATTTCCAACTTCCAAGTGAAGCTCAAAAGAAAGAAAGGATTTTATATTCCTATTTCATATCAAAATTATTTTGTAAATTGATGTAGCTATTTTCATTGAATAGAAATGTTACTTGAATGCTATGAATGGGTCAAATGGACAAACTAGGGCCATATATGTTATGCTAAGAAAAATTGGATGGTGGTAATAGCACTAGTTGTATTATGAATATTTTAGAAATCTTTTCACAAATGTCAAAGTATATGTGAAGTTGAAGATATTTGTTGAGATAATATTTATTTTCTTACTATTTACATTCATTTTACCTTTTTAATGCTATTTTCCTACTGGTCTAACATTATTTTCTCTATTCATCTAATTTTTAAGAGGTCTTAATCAGGTATTTAAGTTACACATTTAATTGCAGCTCTTCTTAATTGAAACATCTACAAGTGTATTCATCAGATGGAAAATTTAGGTTGGGTAAAGTCAGTGAATTGTTTGTGTATGAGAATTTTACAAAAGTTCCAGCTGAAATGGTCAAAGTTGGAGATATTTGTGCTGTCTATGGTATAAATGATGTCCTTGTACATATATATGTTCCTCTATTCATCCATTAAATATCCCTAATTTGCATTCCTAATCTTGTCCATCGCGAAGCATTTCTTTTGAGTAATTTTCAAGGTAATATTGAAATGTATAGTTTTTGGTTATGTACTATGTTCAATATAGATTGGTGAAACTCTGGCAGATAAAGTTAATGGCTCAACTTTGCCTAGAATTAAAATTGAACAACCTATTGTGAAAATGGCATTTGCAATCAACACTTCGCCATTTGTTGGGCATGAGGTTTGCTCCTTGATTAAGTCAAATAGTGTTTGTGTACTTATCACATACACTTCTATTGATCAAGCTAATTCATTTTTCCTTTGAAAATTTTTTCAGGGGAAACATATGACAAAAAAAAAAATTAGGGAGCATCTTTATTGTGAACTTGAGAGGAATTTGGCAATGAAAGTTGAAGAATAAAAGTTGAAGATGGGGAAATAGCCAATACATTCATTGTTAGTGGGAGGGGTACATTGCATATAACAATGCTAATTGAGAACATGTAGGTGTATATGGATTTTTTATTTTCTCCAAGCTAGATATGGTTAATTACAATAATATGTTTTGCAAGCTGCAACACATTTATAATTATGGAGCTAGTTTCTTATCACTGTGCAGCTATTTATCTTGAAAATCTTACAATCAAAAGGAACCTTTGACAATTATTTTGACATTTTGATCTTGTAGGTGGAGGGGAGGATTTGAGTTTATGGTAGGCCCACCTAAAGTTATAAACAAAAAAGTTAATGATAAATTGTTTGAACCCTATGAGGTACAATAATATCCTCATCATCCTGGATTTCTATTGATGATTGTGGAATCCTATAAAGAGTAAAAAAATGAAAAGATGATTGCAGTATATGCTATATGCATTTGCAATATCAAACATTACTTCTCATATGTTAGAAATAATGAAATGCATATTGCTATTTTTCAAATACCAAAAACATATGTGGGTGCTGTTGTGGAGCTCTTAAGAAAATGCCATGGGCAGATGCTTGATGTCCAAGCCACAGGGTATGTCCTTTATCACACCTAGTTATCTTGAGTATATAAAATTTTTTGTAAATATTCTACATATAAACAACATGAAGTAGATATTTATAATCAGCTAACTCTAGGTTGTCTTTAGCCCATCATTTTTTTGTACTATTTTATGTTGATTTTCCTATAGTGATATTTCTACTTATCTATTTTTATTTTGAGATGCCCTAGGATGTATAAGACCTTTGATTTCACTTTGATTTTCCTTTTACATGCTTACTATCATTTTGTGTTTGACAGCCTACTGTCTCCATTTTGATTATGCACTAAATTATGCTTCTGAACACAAGTTTTTCTCAGCTCTTACAGTCCTTCAAGATATTGCTTGTGCCCCATCAAGTGTTTGAATAAAGTATTTTTCTGAGAACAAGATGTAATAGCCACAACTTGATACCTTGATTCATAGAAACCTGGTAGACACTAGCTAAGTGTCTGTTAGAAGAATAAAATAGGTTACAAATATGGGGTTTTCAACCTTGGAGCCTATGAGATAGGATGACTCTAATTTAAAGAGAAATTGGTAACTCTCTTGCATACACGGGGAATGCATGTTTGCCTCAACCAGTATGAGCATTCTACCATGTAAATTAGAATATCATTAATAAATTATTTTTTATTAATATCAGTATCGTGTATCCTTCTAAGCTTTTCCCTCATAAAAAAATGTTTTGGTGTTTGCCACGGAAATGGTCATAATCATACTTATTTGGATAGCTTCTCATCAACCATCTTGCATACTATCAGTAGTTTTATACAAGTAACAAGACAAACAATGTTGAATCTCACTCTAGACTAGTAATTATAATAACAATATTAGAAGCAAGCACACAAAACTATAAGGTCAAAGTTAGAAATTGGAATTAATTTTATTTGGTCCTATAGTTTCTCACACATTTTTTCACCCTATATAGCTTCTTGACTAGAACTTTGCCTGTCTCTTGTTTTATTTTGAGTGGATTATACTATCATTTTTTGGTCTTCTTCCTATTTTTGGGACCAAGTTGACCCTCTTTGCATGTGGTTTTACTTTCAACTTCATTCCTTGTGTTGGAGAGTCCATCTTTCTCAACAAAGCATATTCTTAGATTGCCTAGACCATTTCTCCGAATTTCTCTTGACTTTGCACTCAAACTTTCTTAGTTCTTTAATTTTTAATCTACTTCAATAAGTGGACTTCTTGTGAAGAAATGGAGCAAGGCAAGGCTTCTCCTTTGTATATGGCTTGATCTATCTTTTAGAAAATTTATAGAACATTTATCAATAGATACACATCAAACAAATTCAAGGCTTGTATCTATTGCCCTTCTGTTTTGCTTTCAATTAGAATTTTTTGTGTGCCTTGTGTTAGCTCAGGCAAACAATTCAATTTGTGTGTTACTGATAAAGCTTCTGCATGATCTGTACAATTTGTTAGCACTATTACATAGGGTGAATGGTTTTTGATCATTGTTCAATTCTCTGCGTAGACCTTTGTCTGTTGCACAAGCCTTTGCATCATTCAAGTTTTTCTATAACATGTGCACAAAGTTCTCAATGTCATTCAACAATTGAATTTGAATTAGAGACTATTAATGTACTAGTTTCATCACAGATTAGAGGTTCAAGTCAACTTAATTCTCGTTGGTGAAAAAATGATATATACACACATCAACATCGAAGTGCTTGAAGATTGCTCATTACTAGTTAACTAATTTCTCTAAACATTTGTCATGAAAGTATATTTCTTTGAGAATTGATTTGTGATATATGATTTGTAGGGAGATTTCATGAAGATGCCTTTTGCAAATGATTCTTTTGATGCAATATATGCAATTAAGGCTACTTGTCATGCCCCAGATTTGGTAAGTATGCAAAATTTATCCATTGATTAAGATACACAAATTTGCATTTCTACAATTTATGCTTCATCATGAAATGTATTTTTGTAACTGACTAAGAAGCTGAAATAAGTGTATCATTTATTTGTTATAGTATTCTACACTTTTATGCCTTATTCTGAATACTCACAATCTTTATGTAATCGGTGAGTAAGGTTGACTGGTATAAAGAGATAAGAGTACTTAAGCTTGGTCAACTATTTATAGCATATGAGTGGTGTATGACTGACTCTTTTGATCCAAAGAATAAAGAACACCAAAAGATCAAGGTATGGAACCACCCAAATGAAGTTTGTCTGTGTATTAAATTATGAAAGAATCATATAGAGTTCAAGCACAGTACTTCCATAGGAAACTAGTATATCTGATTTTTGTTGTGTCGTAGTTATTAAATGACAGGAAGAGATTGAACTTGGGGATGGGTTGTCTAACATCTGTATCAGATCTTCTGAACCTAATGTGTGTTGGATGGTTATTGTCGAGTTGAATACTCCATTGGAAGATATGGGATAGATGAGAGGTTCATAGATCCAATTGATAGCCATTTTGATTTAATGGATTTCATTCAAGATCATGCTCTTTTGGATTTGGACATTTAGAGTGGCTCTTAGACATTATCAAATAGAAGGGTTGAAACCCATTTCAAAAGCATAGAGAAGAAGAGGAGGCTAAGAAAAAGGTACATATCATTGACTTTGAGATTTAGTCATGAACAATTTTTTTTTTTTTATTATATAATCTCCTTGTTAAGCTATCTTGTATGATTTTTTCTTGCGGTGTAGAGAGCAGATGAAGAAGCATCTCACTTGTATGAAGAGTTTGTAGAATCTTTCAAGGCAGATGATGTACCTGGTGGCAAAGCATCTGTATGGGGAGGAACTATCAATCCTGATGGTCGATCAAAGGCTGGAATTGAAGGTTTGTGTGAATATTTACTCAGGTCTTTTTTTGCCCAATTGGTCTATTTCCACCTTGTTAACAAAAGGGGTTTTTCTATTTATTTCATAATAACAGGCGTGTCATCCAAAGATGGGGCTTCTAGTTCAAAGAAAGGAAACAGGTATTTGCATGGATACTGGATTATTACTAATGCTTTGAAATGTCCCTTTTTTGATTTTATATGATATTTCAAGCCTCTAATCAGATCTTTAAGATCAAACAAACAATCTTTCAAAGATCGACCAATTTCTCAATAAACCCCAAATCGGGTATGCCAGAAATAGTGCCAAACTTCACAGCTTCACATATTATTAGTAAATCTGAAAGTGGAAATTTTTATAGAAATTTCAGCAGAATAATAGCCTACAAAATGAAATTTTCATATCTGTATAACATTTACACAACAGCTCCCAAACAGAGGATAAAAACAATGCTCATCGGGCTCTCGAAAACAACATAGAATAGCTCGGAAACACCACAAAAACACTAATAATCTATCCAAAAAGTATAATCACGACCAAATAAATATATTCAGCTCTATTTTAACATCTAAAATTATTAAATACAGCAGCAAACCAAACTGATATGAAATACTCAACTAGAAACACCAAACTCTTACAAAAACACACCCAAAAAACCACAAATCTGCACTGTTTAGCACAAAGGCAAACTCTGAATGAGCATGCACATGGAATGGCTTCAAACTCTTGTCCTTAGCCTTCGTAGAAATCTGCAAAATCCTGTTCTTGGGTCTCCTTCTACACAGGTTTGGCAGCCTCTGAAGAATAACAAAGAAATGAGCAAAAATCAAGTTCTGGAATCAGCCCAAAATGCCTCCAAAACCCCTTAAAAGAGGGCATAACCCTAACTCACGTCCAAGGGGGGTTAATAAAATATAATTTAATAATAATTTTATTTATTATTCCATTAGTTTCCAAAGATTAGCCCCTTTTTCCAAAACTTCACTTTTTTGGAGCCTGCCTGCCTTAGCAAAGTTTATTATTTTTAATTATTTGAAAAGGGGACATGAAAAGTCCTCCCCTCCCAAATATTGCTTCTCCTCAAGAAATGGCTGAAAAATAAACCAATCAATCCACCTGAATCCCAAATGTAGTCATGAACTATACTATTGTCAATTAACACAGGCTCCTGCAATATCCTCTACAATATAACCAAGAGGAATCCATAATCAAACTAACAATTACAGCTCAACCAAACTCCAAAATAACCACTGCCACAGTCAGAAACCCATGAGAAACAAACTCTTAGAACATCATAACCCAATTAAAGTGGACAAATCAAACTACCAACATAGTAAATACCATCAACGCATCCCACTGGCCTATACAGAATGTACAATCCAACTCTGCAACAATGGTGAATGCTCCTGAATGAAACTATACCAAGTATGGAGAATCCACACACTGTACAACTCCTGCAATCAACACAACTTTGTAAATCACCAGCCACTGTCTCATAACCATAACTCCCATGCACACCTGATGGTGAAAAGCCATCACAAGATAAACAACAAGAAATGGAACCCAAACCAAATTTGCCTGTCACCAACTCCTCAACACAAGGATCAAATGCTAACTGATGTACATACCTTGCAATATAATGTTGATAAAAAAAACCAACCTCAATCAACAACTCACCATGAACAAGTGATACAACCCACTGTGACTAATCACCAGCTAAGTCAAGAGATGTCATAGCCAAAGGAGTAGAATCAATAACAACACCCATTGAAGCATCACTCCAAAACTCCTGCTCTAAGTCATGTATTATCAAGCTGTCAACTACAAAACCTATTAGATGTAGTGCCCATCACAACTCTCATCCTGAGGCATCAACCTATCCCATAACTGATGATAAGCACTAGGAACCAAAGTACATCTATGTATCATCATCTCATCAACATGGTCATCAAAGGTCAATTGATGAGCATACCTCACAATGTAATGTCGATAGAATGTGCCAATCTCAGTTAGTGGCTCAAAATACAATCTAGATGTAACTAACTGGAATCAATCATTAACCAAGTTGGAACTGACTACTACCTCTGAAGACATTTCCAAGGGAGTTGTATTACTAGCAGGAACCATGCCAACTGTCAGCTCACCAACATCACGCATGGTCTTTGATACAACATCTCTAGTCTTCGTGCCATTAGTACTAGAGGTCACCACCATGTCAGGCATACCACAACAATCTGCTGCAGCACCCAACTCAATTGAACTTGACTTTAGTGGGGATGAACCTGATATGCCAATGTTAGTATCAAGGATGGATGGATCCCCATCTCCACTATCTTTGAAAATCTCGACCATGGACATCCTCAGATCACTAGACACCATAGCTTGTGATTGTACAGAATCTGGTAAAGACTGTAGTTGCTCTAACTCCATGGTCACCTTAGCCAAATAAAACTGTGACTTCTTGAAAGCAAACTGTGTACTCTCAAGAATCTTAGAAGTCACCTCAAGCTGCTCAGTAAGCTCACTCACCTCATCTTCCTTGGCCAACAATGCATCATATGCTATACTACCCCACTCCATAAGATAGTCTCTGTCAGCTACCAACTGCATATAATTCTATCTCAAAATCTGGATAGCCTCCCATAAAGAGTGAAACTCTGTCAAGGAAAGATAACTGCCTCCCTGCTCATCACTAGTAGGAGAACCCCATCCATAAACTGCTAACAATTGATGAGCAGCATCGAAATGTTGGCAAGCAATAGGAATGTCTCACTCACTAACTCTCAACTGATTAGACACATGATGGCACTGGCTTGACTGTCTCCTACAAACCTCCTCTGATGCACTATCTAAAAGAGTATCCTCAAAGTTACTAGTCTCTAGAGTATTACCATCCATATCCTGTGAATCAACTCTAAAGCTCATATCAACATACGGAGTATCAAAAACTGTAGCACTACTATCCAACTCCTTTGTACCCAAGGAAACTAAGTCTTCAAAACTACTCACTGTATCCTCTTGGATGTCATCAATGCCAATATGATCCTAGGACTCATCTGTACACACTGCCAAATATGAAAGATCATCAACACATTCCAGCAAGTATGGTCGACTAGATATATGAAAAAAGCCCAACACTGGTGTATAAAAACTAATACCAACATCAGACAAGCTGCTGGCACAAGAAAAGACAACACCATGCAATCTGCTAATCAAATCCATGATAGCACCCAAACAAACACTGCTACCAAAAAGTGTTAAAGATCTCCAGTCAACTGAATCCCAAACACCAATATAACGATCTCGAGTCCATATCTATAAACTAGAATCAGCTGGTAACTCAAGAAAACTCCTCACTTGAGTAATATGACCAATACCAACTAACTCCACATACCTATCATGATGAGATAATGAAGTCACAATATTGTCTTTGTTCACTTTCAGTCGGCTGGACAAGTCATGTGAAGTACTACCAGCCTCAACCTCATGTGGCGAAGCATCTAACTGTGCCTGGTACTCTTTCTCAGAAAAGTCATGAATGCTCAATGTCTGCTCATCTCTATCAGGTATCTCACCATCATACACAACAACATCCTCATAATCATCATCTGAACCCACTACGCTGTAGTCACTACCTGTTGTAACTATACCATCCTGAATACCTGTGATATCACCCTTTAACGACCTGTATACAATTGTCTCAATTTGAGTATCAATTTGATGATTACTATCAATCTACGTAATATCCTTTCTCACTACCTCCTGTGACAGAGTAGAATCTGAGACCTCTACTTGGCTATAAGCTAGTCTCTCAAACTCCTCATGCAAGTTCTTGGTAATTGTGTCATCTGCCCTGTGAGAAAATATGCCAAATAGAAATCCAGTCAACTTATCCACCTTAGCTGGGTCAAACAACATGTCATTCATTATACGGTGGTGCTCAACTAACTATTCAGACATGTCATGGCTTATTTTCCTAAGTTTATCTCAAATGTCTAAATAACCATCCTTTCTACTATTCTGACTCTAGATATCAATTGTTCAAGATCGTGTCCTCTGAGACTCTGTACTATACCTGTCCATTCTGGATAAAGTAGAGTGTAACCCCAATAGGTTATAACTTCTTCAAACACCAAGAACTAACATGCAATTGATTAGAAGTAGCATGCAACCATAGATTTTGACATGTAGCTAATTAGAAGCAACATGCAACCACCAAATTCACCAAGAACTAACATGCAAATGATTAGAAGTAGCATACAACCATAGATTTTGACATGCAACTGATTAGAAGCAACATGCAACCACCAAATTCACCAAGAACTAACATGCAAATGATTAGAAGTAGCATGCAACCATAAATTTTGACATTCAAGATTTGGGTAGTTGTCAAAATTGACATCCAAACTTCTACAAACCCTCAAGCTGGCAAGATCATAGCTCTGATACCACTAAAATGTCCCTTTTCTGATTTTATATGACATTTCAAGCCTCTAATCAAATCTTTAAGATCAAATGACCAATCTTTCAGAGATCCACTAATTTCTCAATAAACCCCAAATCGGGTATGCCAGAAATAGTGCCAAAAACTTCACAGCTTCACATATTATTAGTAAATCTGAAAGTGGAAATTTTTATAGAAATTTCAGCAGAATAATAACCTACAAAATGAAATTTTTAGATCTGTATAACATTTACACAACAGCTCCCAAACGGAGGATAAAAATAATGCTCATCGAGCTCCTGAAAACAACATAGAATAGTCCGAAAACACCACAAAAACACTAATAATCTATCATAGAAGTATAATCATGACCAAATAAATATATTTAGCTCTATTTTAACATCTAAAAGTCTGAAATACAGCATCAACCCAAACTGATATGAAATACTCAACCGGAAACACCAAACTCTTACAAAAACACACCTGAAAAACTACAAATCTGCACTGTTCAGCACAAAGGCAAACTCTGCATGAGCATGCACATGGAATGGCTTCAAAATCCCATCCTTAGCCATCCTAGAGACCTTAAAACTCTCATTCTTGGGTCTCCTTCTCCACAAGTTTGGCAACCTCTGAAGAATAACAAAGAAATGAGCAAAAATCTAGTTCTGGAATCAGCCCAAAATACCTCCAAAACCCCTTAAAAGAGGGCATAACCCTAAGTCACATCCAAGAGTGGTTAATAAAATATAATTTAATAATAATTTTATTTATTAGTCCATTGGTTTCCAAAGATTAGCCCCTTTTGCTAAAACTTCACTTTTTTGGAGCCTGCCTGCCTTAGTTAATTATTTGAAAAGGGGACATGACATGCTTGGCATGCATTTCTCAGAAAACAATAGGCTCTTACAACTAATAACGGTTCATTTAATTTCAAACATGTACTCCCACATGGGGCAGCTTGCTACACTTGCATTGCTAATCTTTCCTAACTTTTGAGCTATCTAACTAAAGTTTAAGATTGAAAGAGGAGATGCATTTTTTCTCTGGAATAGGAAAATTTCAAATTTTTCATCATTCTAGTCCTTTTTCCTGGGCATTGTTGCCCTTATCATGTTTAGAACATCGATATGCTTTTTTTTTATCTAGTTAATCTTGGTTTTCTTAGAAGAAAACATTTCTTCCTTGGATTGGGTTTTCTTCATTTATGCTGATATTAGTGCAAGAAGTTGGTCAAGCCGATGCAATCTAGAACTGTGATGGCTTATTACTGTCTGATGACCAAACCTTTGTAGATCACCTTGGAATTCTGTAGTTATCCTTGTTGGACATCATCTTCTATGATACCATTTTGATTTAGTGATATAGAAATCAAAGATTTAATCTACTTATCACTAGATATATATATGTTATATAAATAAATCTATAGGTACAATAGGTCTTGTGATGAACTCTAAAATAAATACATGCTAAAGCTATTGGGCTCTATTGGTTGTACACTTGATAAGAGCTCCTATTTACTAGCCTAAGGTATTGTAAAGGGATAGAAATATGGGACCCTCCAATGGCAGTATAGGTCATTATGAGTAGGTTTTACATGTCAAGCTATAACTTTTCTTATACAAAAAAAGTATAATGGATTTATAAAGGATATGGTTCTACACTTTTGGATTGTTGTCATTCTATATATATTTGGAATATCCCTTAAAAGTTACTTTTTTGGCACAATAACTAAATCCAATATTTTTAATGGATCACAGGTGTTGAGGTCCCAACTCTAGGCCTTCTGATCAGGAAAATGTTGAGAGCATAAACTATAATGTATTAGTGTGTATTATATGCATAGTGAATAATAAAGGAGGGAATTGAACCCTCCCTGAGGCTCACACTTGTTGAGGTCCACTTCAGCAATGGCCCTTCCCATGAAATTTCTATCAAAGACCTTTCTAATGAGATAATTTGTTATCAGCTCTTCATCAGTTTGATGGAACGTGAATCTAGGAGGCAGTTGTGCATCATCCATATCATGACTATAACTAAAGTTAAGAGCCTCTATTATTGAATTCTCTTCCCTATCACCCATATTCATTTCCTTTGCTATTCATGCTTCACATGGGAGTCTTTTTATATGATGATTTATTGTTAATCATGTCCATTCACTACCAAACAATTCATATTCTACAGATTCGAGACACTAGAACTTTTGTGGATGTGCAAGCCATCGGAACATACTATAGGGAGGATGACGAACTTATTCTCAATTGTCAAACTTAGGAAAGTTATACAAATTGTAGAATCTTAACATATGGTTGTTCAAATTCTATATCTCCTAAATTATTTCCTTTTAGCATATAACTTGTTGTGCATAGTTGCCAAGTTTTCTTATTATATTGGGCATATTAATGAAGAAACATATTAGTTACTGTCGATGTTTATGACAGTTTGATTAGTTACTATTGATGTTTTTTAGGCATTCTATAAAATAGTTCACATCCCTGCATATGATATGACATTTTGCATGCATCCTGCACTCTCTTATCTAGGTGATGATGCATTACAAAGAGTGATCTAAAATGATGATGCTAAAAAACACACACAATCAAATCCAAAATGAACTTGCATTACAAATGGATTGTGGAAATCTGATATTGATGCAGAAGCATCCAAAGGTATAAGGGTAATCCTGTGTCACCCAAAAAAAATGTACTTAGACTTAGTTTCTGTTTCATGTGTTTTCATTTTTGGACACCCATTTGGGTCAAATAAAGGTTCCAACTCTCACAATTCCACTATCAGTGTGCTAGAAAATCCCAAAAAAATAGGAGCATGTAATTGGGCCATCATTTTGGTAAACTAGAAGATGTGAATTGGCTAGATGAATGTAATTGTGATTTACAACATTCCAGAAAAAGAATCAGGTCAAAAAGCCCCACGGTTTGAAAGTTATTGCAGTTTTTCAGATTTTGGAGACCTCTTAAGAATGCTTCAAAGTCAAGTTAGGGGCATTAAATGACCTCAAAAAGGGCTAAAAAATGGGAGACAAGAAAAGCTATCCGTAGGGCTATAGAGAGCTTTGAGAGCTTTCCAAAAATATAAACAGTTCGTCAATCGGAGCTACGGTTCAAAAGTTATGCCTCCCGAAAGTTCGGTTACCATTTCTGAATTCTTCTAAATTTGTGCTGACTTCTAACATAGCTTCTTCAGCCTTCTATTTGGTTGATGGATGCCTACTAGCACCTTCTAGAATTTATTCCTAGTCCTTAACCCTCCGAGGTCTATTTAAGGAGATTCCTGGCATTGTAAAAGGTAGTTCGAAGTGGAGTTTGAGAGGAGGTACTGAAGGGAGAAATTATCTCCACATTTATGCTATTGTAAGCCCTTAGGGCATGTTTTGAAGTTTATTTTCTCTGTAGTGAATGTGCTAGCTTATTTCTCAGTTAATAAAATTTCCCTTTTGTGTTGTGTCCATTCTATTCTTGGGTTGTGTTCCCATCAAGTGGTATCAGAGCAAGGTTTTCCTGAGTGTGTAGACAGAGTGCCGACCGTGAGGCGATTTGCACCAGGACTGTGTGGTTGTGGGTTCGAGTTAGAAGATGCCTCCATGAAGAGAACATGGCAGAGGGGCCAAAGCTATTAATCCTGAGGAGGTTAGAGCCCTCCAAAGGCAGGTACAGGCATTGCAAGAGGAGCTCCATAGAGGAGCAAATGTTGTCGTAGGTGATGACAGTGAGGATGACAATGAAGAAGAAGAAATGGGACCAAAAGGGGAATTTGATGGGGAAGTTTTGAATCATGTAGAGGAAAGGCTTTTTAGGGCCATTACTAAGTTTGGGAAAAGACCTACAATTGAAGTGGGTGTATTTTCAGGAAATCTGAAACCAAATGAGTTGATCAATTGGATCAATGAACTGGAAGAATACTTTGAGTATAAGGATATCAAGGACCCAGATAGGGTAAAGTTTGCAAAGGCCAAACTAAAAGACCATGCCAAAATCTGGTGGCAAGAGGTTCAATTGGAAAGAAACAGAGGAGGAGAGGAGAAGATCACAAGATGGGATCGCATGGTGGACAAATTGAAGAAGTAGTTCATTCCTGTGGACTACGAGCTTGATTTGTTTAAGAAGATGCAAGGGTTAAAGCAAGCAGGAAGATCAGTCCAAGAATATACAGAGAAATTTTATCGACTCTTGATTAGAGCGAGGCATGCAGAAGCAAATAAGGAGAAGGTTGCTCATTATATCAGTGGGTTGCAACCTAGCATCCAGGAGGAATTAAGTCTGGTAAGAATGACCAGTGTTGAAGAGGAATACCAGTTTGCCCTACGAGTTGAAGAGAAGCTGAATAAAAGGTTTGAAGGAAGACAAAGAGGGAGTGGTCAAGGAGGAAGGGGAAGCGATAGATCACCTGGAGCCCGCAATGAAATCCAAAAGAAAAAGGAAGATGTGGGTACTAGCAGGAACCAGAGGAATGAGGGTTTTAACCGCTCCCATGATCAAGACTTTGGAAATTAGAGAGGAAGAGGTAGAGGACGTGGACAAGGAAGAGGCAGCTTCTGTGGTACCTATTTCCATTGCAATTAAGATGGTCATCATGCCTTTGAATGCCCTCAACGACAAGGAAGGACAGATAGGAGAGCTAAGGGCCAAGCTAGGGTTGCTCATGTGGATGAGATTGCACAATCATCACATTCAGAGGATGCAGAAAGAGAAGAGACCTTGGTAAATGAAAGAGTCCTACTAAGTGGTGACATTGAACCAGCACAATGGAGGAGTTTGTTCCATACCAGATGCAAGTGTGAGGATAAATGTCGTGACGTGATCATTGATGGTGGTAGCACTGATAACTTGGTATCAGAAGAGATGGTCTCTAAGCTGAAGCTCAAGAGGGAGAAACATCCCCAGCCCTATCGGATTGCTTGGGTAAAAGATGATCATAAGGTCCTGGTAAGTGAACAATATTTAGTGAAATTCAAAATTGGGAGTTACCATGATGAAGTTCACTGTGATGTTATTCCGATGGATGTTTGCCATCTATTGTTGGGTAGACCATGGAAGTTTGATAGACATGTAGTACATGATGGGCATGCAAACACATACTCTCTAATAAAGGATGAAGTTCACCACAAATTGAAGCCCATGAAAAAGGAAGGTGAAAAGGTATGTAGCAGTGCTAGGATTTGTCTTGTTGATGGAGGGAAGTTTTTAGATGGCATGAAACATCAGCATATGTGCTATGCTTTGATTATTAGGAAAGATAAAGAAGGTAGTAGTGAAATACCACTTGAAGTTTCAGATTTACTAGGGGAATTTGGAGATATTATCTTGGATAATGTTCCAAATGGATTGCCACCAGTAAGGCAAATTAGTCATCAGATAGATCTAATTCCAGGAGCTAGTTTTCCTAACAAGGCTGCTCACAGGATGACTCCTCCTGAAATAGAGGAGCTAAATAGACAGGTTAAGGAGCTGTTAAGGAAAGGCTTGATTCAAGAGAGCCTAAGTCCATGTATAGTACCTGTAGTACTCGCACCAAAAAAGGATGGAGAGTGGAGGATGTGTACAGATTCTTGAGCTATAAATAGGATAACCATCAAGTACCAGTTTCCTTTGCCAAGGATGGATGATCTTATGGACTGCTTGAGTGGAGCTTAGTACTTCACAAAGATAGATCTCAAGAGTGGCTATCATCAGATACAGATTCGAGAAGGAGATGAGTGGAAAACAACCTTCAAGACCAAGGAGGGTCTTTATGAGTGGTTAGTCATGCCCTTTGGATTGACGAACACCCCAAGCACCTTCATGCAGCTCATGAATGAGGTACTTAAGAAGTTCTTGGGAAAATTTGTTATTGTCTATTTGGATGATATTTTAATTTTCAGCAAGAATTTGGAAGAACATTTACTGCATATTTGTAGTGTCCTTGAAAGGCTAAGGGAAGAGAAACTGTTAATTAATCTAAAGAAGTGTATCTTTGCAAAAAGGGAGTTAGTCTATTTGGGGTTTGTTATATCACCCGAAGGTCTCAAAATGGATCCAGAGAAGGTAAAAGCCATCTTGGAATGGCCTACTCCAAGGTCTGCTACTGAGGTAAGATCATTTCATGGTCTTGTTAGTCTTTACAGGAAGTTTATTAAGAATTTCAGTGGCATATGTGCACCCCTAACTAATACAATAAGAGGGGATAGAAAAGAGTTCAAATGGACTGCAGCAGCTGCGAGAAGTTTTGAATTGCTAAAGAAGAAGGTAACAGAACAACTTGTGTTGGCACTTTTAGATTTTAGAAAGGTTTTCCAGGTGGATTGTGATGCTAGTGGCAGCGCTATTGGGGCTGTATTAAGCCAAGAAGGTAAGCCTATTGCATATTTTAGTGAAAATTTGAATGATGCAAAGAAGAAGTATTCTGTTTATGATCAAGAATTCTATGCAATAGTTCAGGCCTTAAAGAAATGGAGGCATTATTTATTGCCAAAGGAATTTGTTTTGTATACTGATCATTAGGCATTACAGTACCTAAATAGCCAAGGTAAATTGAATCAGAGGCATATGAAGTGGGTAGAGTTCTTGCAGAGTTATACATTTGTGTTGAAGCATAGAAGTGGAAAATCTAACAGGGTTGCAGATGCACTAAGTAGGAGACAGTTGTTGCTTACAATAATGCAGGTTGAAGTAGTTGGGTTTGATGAACTCAAGAATTTGTACCTCGAGGATCCTGATTTTACTAAAGCATGGAAAGCTTGTAAAGAACTTGTTGCTGTAGATAGAACCAAGTGGTTAGACTATTTGATTCAGGATGGCATGTTGTTCAAAGGTAGTTAATTGTGCATTCAAGGGAGTTCCATGAGGGAAAATCTAATTAAGGAGAAACACAGTGGAGGGATGGCAGGACATTTTGGTTGAGATAAGACCATTGCCATTCTTAGAGAACATTATTTTTTGCCTCAAATTTCACAAGATGTGAAGAAGTTTGTACAGAGTTGCCAAGTTTGTCAAGTTGCCAAGGGGTTTAGTCAGAATACTGGCCTATATCAGCCATTGCCTGTTCCATCAAGGCCATGGGAGGACTTACATATGGATTTTGTTCTTGGATTTCCAAGGACACAAAGGGGTAATGACTCAGTATTCGTGGTGGTTGATAGGTTCTCCAAAATGGCACATTTCATTCCATGCTACAAAACTCATGATGTTGTCCATATTACAGACTTGTTTTTCAAAGAGGTGGTAAGACTACATGGACTTCCAAAAAGTATAGTTTCTGACAGAGATACTAAATTTGTGGGGTATTTCTGGAGGACATTGTGGAAAAAGTTGAGAATAGACTTGAAATTCAATTCCACGCATCACCCATAAACTGACGGCCAAACAGAAGTGGTAAATAGAAGTCTGGGCAATTTGCTGAGATGTTTAGTTGGGGATAAGCTCAAGGGATGGGATTTGATTCTACCACAAGTAGAGTTGGCTTACAATAACTCTATAAATAGGAGTACTAGAAAATCACCATTCCAAATTGTATATGGGAATAGCCCAAGAACTGCACTAGAATTGAGGAAGATAGAACAAGGGGAGAGGACAAGTGCTAAAACTGAGGAATTTTCTGAACATATCAAGCATCTACATGAGGAAGTTCAAGCACACATTACCAAGATGAATCAAGAGCATAAAGCTAGGGCTGATCAAAGGAGAAGACATAAGGAATTCCAAGTAGGAGATTTAGTCATGGTGCACTTATGAAAAGAAAGATTTCCAGCCGGTACTTACAACAAGCTAAAAATGAAGAAACTTGGCCCCTGCAAAATTTTGAAGAGACATGACTCAGGAAATGCATATGAAGTGGAGCTGCCAGATGGTATTCACATTTCTCCTATTTTCAACATTGCAGACTTAACAAAGTATCATGATGATGGTGCAGATGATGAGCCAGTGTTAGAGCCATGTCCAATTCCTACTTCTAAGAAGGAGGAGATAGAAGACATTCTAGATCATCGTGTGGGTAGGAGTACCAGAAATAGGCAGTATGAAGAGTATTTGGTGAAGTGGAAAGGACGGCCGATCGAGGACTCAACTTGGATTTTAGCAACTGAGGTTTCCCATTTGGGATTTCCTCTACCATTCATAAAGTGACAGGGTCACTTTTCAATCTACCTTGGGTGTCTGATACAGGAGCATCTAGAGGTATAAGGGCAATCCTGTGTCACCCAAAAATAATGTACTTAGACTTTGTTTCTGTTTCATGTGTTTTCATTTTTGGACACCCATTTGGGTCAAATAAAGGTTCCAACTCTCATAGTTCCATTATCAGTGTGCTAGAAAATCTTGAAAAAATAGGAGCATGTAATTGGGCCATCATTTTGGTAAACTAGAAGGCGTGAATTGGCCAGATGAATGTAATTATGATTTAGAACATTCCAAAAAAAGAATCAGGTCAAAAGGCCCCATGGTTTGAAAGTTATTGCAGTTTTTTGGGTTTTGGAGACCTCCTAAGAATGCTTCAAAGTCAAGTTAGGGGCATTAAATGACCTCAAAAAGGGCTGAAAAATGGGGGACAAGAAAATCTGGTCCATAGGGCTATAGAGTGCTTCGAGAGCTTTTCAAAAATGTAAACGGTTCATCAATCAGAGCTACGGTTCAAAAGTTATGCCTCTCAGAAGTTTGATTATTGTTTCTGGATTCTTCTAGATTTGCGCCAACTTCCAATGCAGCTTCTAGAGCCTTCTATTTGGTTGGTGGATGCCTACTAGCACCTTCTAGAATGTATTCCTAGTCCTTAACCCTCCAAGGTCTATTTAAGGAGATTCCTGGCATTGTAAAAGGCAGTTCAGAGTGGAGTTTGAGAGGAGGTACTGAAGGAAGAAATTATCTCCACATTTATGCTATTGTAAGCCCAATAATGGTTGAAAAATGGTCTCAAATGTACTAGAGCCATTAAGTCCTTCCAACACTTCAATAAGGAATCCTACCCAAGCATGCATTCATTGTAGTATCTATATCTCAAAAGGCATGGATATAGTAAAATCAACAAGATATATAGGTATAGAAACTTAAAATTGGGTGGCAATATGTAAGACTCTTGGTTGCAAGAATATATAGAGATTAAAGAAGATTATGCATTTATAATGAATGTTATAAGGAAAGGATCCTTCACTAAGTGGAGAGTGGACTCTATTTTATCTAGAGCCCTCTCACTACATCAGACCTTTGACGAGATCATAGTCAATCATATAAACTAGGAGGGCAATCAAAGAGTACATGAATTAGCTAATATAGGTATATGAAGTATTAGACATAAAAAGTCAAAATTTCAATATAAGGACTCCATCTGAATTAGGGATGGTTTATCTTTTTTAGAGTTTCAGCTATAGTTCACATCTCCTTGTTCCATTGAAGATTTAGGGGTATTTATTTAGCTTTTACCCACTACCTACATCTCACATCTTAAGAAAATATGATTGGATAAATAGATTCATTGTGGAAGATGGTGTCAAAGCCTAGGAATATGAGTTTGAGGTAAATTTGAAGGTTTGGACTTGATGGACATTTTGAATGGCAAGAAGCCTCATTCCCCTAATTTTATGTCAATAGAGTAACATAAGTTTATTACTATTATATTTTTATGTGAGTAAGCTAGAAAAACACCCTTCGGTGTGACAAAATGATAATCACATTGCTTTAGATATGTTTTCTTAGCTGAGGAATCACTTCTTCTCTTTATTAGTTGTATTTTCTAATTATTTAGATGTATATTATGTTTTTGTTTAGGAAAATGCTTTTATCACCTTACATTTTATTTATATATGCCCTTTTTGTATTCATATTTTTTGACTTTTCAAAGCTTTATCCTTAACATAAGTGAAAGATATAGTGCTTTGATTATAACGAGTTTTAGATCGGAGGTAGGAGGGAGGGAGGGAGAATGACCTAGAAGGAAGGAAAAAATATATAAATTGGGGCTAAAAGATGATTAATCGGATGTATGTAAGTACTTAATGATGTATCAAGGCTAACTTTGTTTATCTATCAAAAACAAAAATACCTCCAACACTCTAGAACCACACTAATTGACAAACCTATGATGTAAGTTACAAAAACATCATAAGGCACCTCATAATGGAAGTAATGGAACTAAACTAAAATGTACAAGTTAAGATAGATTATAATGAGGTTATGACATGTAGGAAGAATATGCTATTTATCCTATAGAATCATTTTGGATTTAGATCTAGGATCTATGTTCAACATTTTAAGTATTTTTAGCTCATAATTTATGATTATTGATTGAGGTTTCATGCACAATTTCTTATTTTTATTGGATACTTTATGTAGAGCTATATATATATTCAATATTATGTGTTGGTTATTTTTATGTAGTGGGAATGACTTAAGAAACTTTGTGTCTAATCCTAGCATAGAGCAATGCCTCTTTTAATACTTGAATAGACTAGCTCATTTGATACAAGTAATAAACTTAGATATGATTTATTTCTATGCATGCATAGGAGCATAAAAATTGCAACATGTGTACATTTGATGTAATTAAATATTAACTAAGTTATAGTGTACTTAAGCTTACTCAGGATAATGCATTTCATAATAGTTTACATTGTTGTCATTTCAAAACGCACATCCCATTTCCTAACAGGAAATGGAGACCCCCTACTTTATTTTTGGCTCTTTGGACTCTTAGTCTAGGATCTGAGCCTTTTGGAGGACTCTCATAGTCCCCTAGTTTGCGTTTGAGTGTTGATCAAAGAGCTAGTTTACTCAAAAATCAAATATTTTAACCCTAGAGGCTCTTTTTAGTAGGAAAAGTGCACACAAATGCACCTAAATAGGTGTGCTGATGCACTAAAATGTGTGAAAGAATTTTTTTTAATAAACCGCACCCCCATAGCTATGCAATTACAGAGTTGCGAGCCTTTTCTTTAGATTGGAGGATGGGGGGTTATAAAAATGTATCTCGTCCTCATTATCACCACTTCTCTCTATCTTTGCATCTTTGTGCAAATACTTATCTTCCACTCCTACATCTCCTAGCTCCACAACTCTGCACACATTGTGGTGCGATCTTCTTTCACATTGTTGCACCGAACACCCAAGTCATTGCTACACACTAGTGCACCTAGCTTGGTGTGCTAGTGCACACCAACATAACACATAAAACAAAACACTAAACAACATTTTGGGTGTGTACTGGTAAACCTACTTGGGTGTGCTAGTATGCACCCAAATCCTTAAAAGGGATAAAACAAAATGTAAAACTTCAAAGATTGGTGCACACTAGCGCACCTAGTATATGCAAAAAATCGAACATAAAATGCATTGTGAGATGCATTAGCACACCTAATTTGGTGCACTAATGCACATCAAACCATTCAAAACATACACCTAATTCTGAATATAGGTGTGCATTGGTGCACCTAATGAGGTGTGTTAGTGCATGCCTTATAATTTGAATTTTGTATTGAACATATGCACATCTGGTGCACCTACTAGGTGCGCTAGGTGAGCCAATAGGCCTTTAAGGGATAATGGGGGGTGTTTTCATGTTTTTGCAGCATCTAACTTGTTGGATTTTGTTCAGGATAGGAATAAGTGTTATTGTATTCTTTTTCATTTTTGATTCTGGACTAATGGACATCCTTTTATGCAGATATTATGGCATTGTCTTTAGCTTCCATGGGTTAGAAAATGGCACCAAAACCTATCGTCTTCAAGTTCCAAAGCCTTCCTCAAGTGAAATCAAGGTTTCAAGATGACTACTCAGAAATCAAGGATATAGAATTCAAACACATAGACTTGGGGGAGTTCCTAAATATTTGCAACAAGCCCACCAAGAGATCATAAATGGTATCTACACTTATCTGATCTAGATTAGTCAATGCAACTTCACACCCCGTATCAGTGCAATCTTTGGGGCTCGTGATGACACTTGCAAAACACTTGGTCTTAGAGAAAAGGGTGGTGAAGAGTGTGACTAGAGATATTTTCCTTGATCTCTAACCTGAAAACATTGAGAGGGTATTCCATCTCCCATGTACAAATCAATTTATTAGGATAACATATGAGGTAGTAGAAAGGTGGTACAGAGAACACATAAAAGAGGCTTCTAAGATCATCCAATCTTCTTACCTTATAGAGAAGACTCCTCTGGGAAAGACAATCGAAAAAGTAGACATGACCAAAGGGTATATGAAAGAAGATATTGGATACTCAATTATACTTCTAAGTAGGGTTATGTGTTTTCCAACAGCTTTACATTTGAACATATTTATGGTGCACTTTATTGAGACCATCAAAACAACAAAGATGCCACTTGACTAGGCCTCTACATTGAGTGAAAATTTATGTGAACATTTGGAAGTGGTAAAGGATAAAAGTAAGTTCCATATGACATCTTATCTAGTATTCTTATTAGCCACAAGGGCAATAGATGATCTAAGGTTATATAGAAGAGGTAGTATGCAGGATCCAAATGCATCGCCATACATCAATTACCCTCAGTTGGTAAAGAAGAAACTCTTGGAGCAAAGCAAGGAATACATAATTGTTAATGATGCCTTCATATTTTCCATCATCTAATTTATAGAAGCAGATTATGCAAAGAGGTTATTAGAGGAAATAGTGGCAAAAATAATGATACTCATAGCATATTACATTCAGTTCAAAACATTTACATATCTATGGGTAGTTGGTACCACTATTAACCCAAAGAAACTCCTGAGATATCCTTGTGATAGAATTTTCATTTTGGAGATTTCTCGATAGGTTGAGTCTACATATGACAGAATTAGGAAACAACATAAATCGTGTTGGACATGGCTTCTAATCACAAGACCTTTTCAAGTGAAGCAAAAGTAGGATATTCCTTCTTTTGAGTGTGAATGAGATCAATATCCCTTAGAACGATAAAAATCTCCACAACCATGTTTTGATAATATTGGGAGAGTATAGTATCTAGTAGGAAAATAATTTATACATGAAGAAGCTATTGAAGACCATTGGATGAATGCAACAAATGACTACAATGTCTATATCAGGGATTATTGTAGGATGACTTTTTATTTGGTGGAAAGGGCCTTAAAAATAAAGATTCCATTGTAGATATTGCAACAAGACTTAGGGGACTTGCTTGATCCTTTTTTCAACACAGATAAAATTGGGGGACACCCCATAATGAATGTTGAGTTAGACAGAGTAGAGAATGATGATATTGACCATCGAGCAAGGCATGTCATCAAAATGATGCAGGATTGGATCAAGAAACCATTCAAAATTGATCCAATACCTAAGACATTAATTTTCCATGCACAAGCCCACCCAGCCAAAGGTAGAGGGAAGAAAGTCACCATCCCTACCTTTGTAGCTCAGTCACCATTAAGGCCTAAAATGGTATACCAACTTGACTGATCAGTTGGATACTATCATCCTCAAGAAAGAAAAGGAAAGGGAAAAAGAAAGAGGAGTTCTCCTCAAAGAGTTGAGCTAGAGGAAGGTGAAATCCTGACACCCCCACAATAAGAGGAAATAAATGTACAAGGATCTGAGGATACAAGGGCATCACAAGTTCAAGATGACCCACAATTGCCACTAGCTACTCCACTCAGCCAAGGAGAAATAGAAGTTGAGATTCAGGAAGTCTCTCCACCATAGCAAACATAATAGGTATCCCCTTCTACACCCAAGAAAGGAAGAAAGATTAAAACCCATATCAAGAAAAGGCAAAGAGTGATCAAAAGAGTAGTGCCTTTCCCATCTATCTCATAACCCATTCTTGAAGAAGAAGAAGAAGAGGAGGAGGATGAGGAGGAGAATGTACCATTAAAAAGGAGAACCCAGCTAGCTATAGCCACAAAATAAGAAAGAAGAAGAAGTTCCACTGTTACACCACCATGAATCCTAGAAGAACCTTTGCAAACAACTACTTTAGAGGATGAAATGTAGCAATGGGTTGATGAGTAGGATGTAGAGGACACTAATATCTTTAAGATGTCATATTTTGATTTCATTCCCTTGGGAACATAATTAGTGGGAGACAAGATCTGAGATACCCTGACAAATGAGCCCCAACCGAAAGATTGGATGCAAATTCCACTAGAATCACAAGGTCTTGAGATGACTCCCTCATCCCATTGCAAGTTTTAGTTATTGATAAAGGCTCTACTACTCCCCTGCCTCCAAGTATCGAAGAAGAACAAATTCAAAAGGAGGAGGAAGAACCATAGCAAATATCAACTAATGAAGTGTCTAGGGAAGGGGAAATGGTTCAATATCCTCAACAAGCTCCCCAAGACACTAAGGTGAGAACAATGAGCTCCGTTAAAACAAAAACTACCAAGGAAGAACCATCATAGAGGGAAAGAACCCCAAAAAGGAGCAATTAGGGAAAGGGGTGGTAGAACAAACTCCTTCATCCTCAAGAGATAGGCCTTTATTAGAATGAGTATCAAGGTAGTTACGCAAAGAAATGATATGAAGTAAAAAGCCATAATTCAATGCTGATGAAGAGGATATGATTGAGTTGATTGAGGTTCTAAGAAAGCCGAAGTCCCCATCAAAAGAGACCAGAGCATTAACATTCATCAACAGTGATCAAAATCAAGATTTATTTGCACAAGTGGCATTTCCTCCTCCTAATGTTGATGTAGAAGATTTGACTCCACAAGATTATCAAATTAGAGAGGTTATGCTTGGAAAGCCCACATTGGATACAGCTAAGTTGATGGTCACAATGGGGATGAAGGAGGTGTTTAGGGGTTTGGAGGAAGAAGGGACAGAACTAATGATGCTTTGTAGGCAAAATGAAATCCTGGAAGGATATTTAGCCATAGTTTTTAGTCCCTTGGATCTTGTGCACCCTGAAGATTCCTTAACTATAGCACTTGAAAGGAGAGATAAGAGGGGAGTGCGTTTGGACCCATTTTTGAATGCCTGTCAGCAATGGTGGGAATTTTTTGAGGAAAAGGGTGTGCTTATAATCCAAGGAAATCTAAAGCTACTTCATGCCATGCAAGAAAACTTAAATAAAATGGTGGCAATTTTAAAATAAGATTTTAGTATAATGGATGAGGTACGTGTAAGGGGTAAATATTTGTAGGTACGACAAGCCATAAAGTGGTAGAGGTACATAATACTTATAGATGTATATACATTAGAGGAATTAGATTTAATTTATGATTGGATTAAAAAGATAGCAGATAGTAATAAAGTAATGAAAAAATTACATGCAGAGATCCATCGGCTCAAGGACCAAGCCCAAGAGCAGATTTTGTAGGCAAAGAAACATTACAGTGATGCATGTCTCAACATTTTTGAGAATGATGAATGGGAAAAATTAATGCCAGTAGAGGTAGTGGTAGAGAAATTCAGAAAGATTTTTGAAGAAGCTTCTAGTGATGAGGATATCTGGCAAGTGTTCAAAACAAAAGAAGCCTTGCTAGAGTTTGATACCAAACTCGAGGATTTTGCTGAGACCCATATTGAAGTAGACAACTACAAACAAAATATCAAGGATAAGTATGATGCCTTAAATTTACCAAATGCAGAAAAAATCATTGAGATTATTGAGAAATTCAAGGGCAAGCATCAAGACATAGCTATGGTATGAAGGGGAACAAAACCCAGAAGCCAGAATTTCAGTTTGACACTTGGTGAAATTTTTGCATTTTTTGATCTCTGATGTGCATTGGTGAGTTGGTGAGCTAGTGCACCTTTTGGCTACAAATTTTTGAAAGGATTTTGGAGAAGTTAGAGGTGAGTAGATGTGCTAGTGTGCCTCTTTCGACATGCATTTTTCCAAAGGTGTGTTGATAGTTAACTATTAGTGCTAAAAATAGAGCTTTCCATGGATCAAAAATGCATTTTGGCAGTAGTTTAACTCTGATAGATTCCCAATGAAGGATCAATTTTTACTTTTGATAGTTCTAGACATTTCCACATTAGCTGAAGGCTTTCTTATTCTTTTTCTCTCATAAATTCTTTGTTCATGACATGTAAAGGCTCATGCATCCAATTAATGAATATAAAATGGATGGAGTCCTACTAAGCACCAGTTAGATTGTTAGTTTGTATATAATTAGTTTGTTTTATTAATTTAAAAGCATATTATTGCATGAAGATATCTCTCACTCTCAACACAAATTGAGGAGATAATTTCTTATAAATACAGCATTGTAATATGTAATCAAGGCCACTATTATTTTGTAATAATATTATGCTTTTGGTGCTCACATTTGGAGTGTAGTGATTCTTCCCTAAATATGTCATTGTTTGTGAATGTATGTTCATGGAATTGTGATTGAGCCAAAATTTTATTGCTTTGTTTATGGTTGTGAGATCTTTTAGTTTTGGTGTTTGCTACAGTTTTATAAATTCCACTGACGTATCTAGCTCAAGAAGAAATCACCAAATTGTGCCTGCATAACTCTTTGTCTTGCATGAGCATACTTTTCCTAGACTTTTGATTTGATGAAGGGTGAAACATCATATGATTATTAATTTTTCCATCGATGATTGCATCAGTGGAATTAAGGAAGCACTGCTCCTACTTTCATTGGTTACCCACCAATTTCTTCGAAAGCTTAACTCACAGACATGTTTTTTTCTGTAGCTTATGTCCATTAGGATCTTACTCTCACGTTATTTTCTTTAAAGTACTTGTTATTTTGTTTATTAACCTCTTGTTAATTTAGGAATTAATTTTAGTTGTAATGTTATATTGCATTCATTAAAAACTAAAAATACAAAAACATAGTTCTTTTACGTGTTTATTTTGAAGCAGTAAATAGATTCTACATCTCGTCTGAAATCATTCGAACCAACAAAGGCCTCCTCATGAACAAAAACATTTATCTTTAACTAAGGGGATTCCATTAGGTCATAAGATCACCTGAAACCTTGGAGTTGATTTGCAATATTGACTTTTCAAGAGAGGAGTTCGAAAGAATTCATGTCATTTAGAATCATGCAAAGCGATAGCTCAACAGAAGTGGCACTAGAAGGAGGGCCTGATTTTGATTTTTGGAATAGAAGAAAAATTTGCCAAAATTTCAAAATTCTACATTTTTTACAAGTTCAAAAAAATTTCTAAGTTTTTTGAGAAATTTAGGTGCATTGGTGAGGTAGTGCACTAAATTCTATGGTATGCCTCATTTTGTGAGAAAGTTTACTTCTGCAGAGGTGCACTTTTTCTAGAATTGATGCAAATTGGAGGGTTTTGATCCAAAATCTCTATTTCAATGAACATTAAGATCTTCACCAAGTGCACATGAGTTCCTTGAGCTTACCCATTTTCATAAACCATGCAGTGATAAAGGAATATCTCAAACTCAACCACTTCCATTACACATTTTATCATCTTCTTTAGCTCCACCTCCACTCCAACCATGTGGTGGACCACTACATATTCCAATAGTTCCACCTCCACAACCACCACCCTTAGGTCTGCCAAATCCTCCAATGGCCTTTTTTTAAAATGATGTACACTCACTAATCAACTTGAGAGGTGCACTCCATGACCTTCCCAAGAATCCTGAGAAGTTTTTCCCAAGGTTCATTTATGGAGAGGCACGAACTGCTGAAGACCACATCAAAGTATTCAAAGAAATTTGTAATCAAAAATAGATTGCCAATGAGGATGTGGTTCTCCATTTATTCCCTTACTCTTTGGGGGAAGTTGCCTTCAATTCGTACATTAATTTTCCACCTGAATGTATTGGAGATTGGGATACTTTGAAAAAATTATTCCTAGAACAATTCAAAACTTCCATCAACCCAGTTGTGATACATCAACAATTCATATCAATCAAAAGGGACCCAGCTAAGATAGTTTCATGCTTCAACCATCATTTTCACATGGCCTATCACAAACTACAAGCACCATACACTATACCAATTGAAGTTGCCATTCAGATTTATCTGAATGCTATGGACCATCTCACTGCTATTTTTCTAAGAAGATTTCCTAAAATAAATATTGACACGTTGGATAAAGTCTTCACAGAAGCAATTAATTTCACTAAGAAAGCTAATCCTAATGGAGAAGGATTAATGCTTCCAGCTCAATCTATTACAACAATGCCAACATAACCTATTGGAGTACCCATGGTGCCTAGTAATTTCATACCTATGAATCTAGTTTCATTACAATAGGTACCTACTCCACAAAACCCCACTCTAACATATCCAGGGTATGAACCTCTACAAGTTTCTTTCTTTGAGAAAAAGGCATCATCTTCCACAAAGGTAGATAACAATTTTGCCTCTAAGTTTGGTCAAATGAAAAAGACCATGTCATAGAGGAACAATGAGTTGACTCCTCTAAGGTTGTCATAAGGAAAAGGTAACAACTTCCAAAGAAATAATGATGCTCCTTACAACAACAATTATGGTCAAAACTATAATAGGAATTTCAATACAAGTAACAATGTGGGGAATAATAATGTAGGAAACAATAATGGAGGGAACAACTTAAATCCTCTTGATCGTAACAATGACTTCAAGAGATAAAAACAAAAGTGGAATACTTCTCTGAATAATGGAAGCATTCCTGCAGACAATAATAACAACAATGTTCAGTATATAGATATCAATCAGTATGACGATGGTCAAAACATGGTAACAATGATGACTCATACTATAATGGAAATCAAGAGGTGAATCAAAATTTACAAGCAAATGATAATGCTCTTTCTATGAAATTTAATGCCATGCTACTAGAATCATATGATTTTGCATAAAATGAAAAAGTTGAACAACCAGTCAGCAAATAATTCTCATTTCCATTTAGTCAAGAACTAGACCTTTAGCATGAAGAGATGTTTTCTTTTCGTAATGATAATCAAAATACATATAATCTAAGAAGTAGAGAAGAACCTATGATAGATGGAATTCCTCTAGTACCACAACCAACTCCTCTTGATCCAAGAATGAGTAACAATCTAACACCAATCAGGCCACCATATGGAGGAAAATAGAATTAGAATCAAGTGAATGTACAAACAATGTTGAAGAATCTTGTTGGTCTACTGAAAAGTATAGTGCAATGGAAGACTTGGAACGAACAAAGGCCAACATGACCATGTTTGACATGTTGCAAAACTATCCACAATAGTGAGAAGTGCTCAAAAAGACCTTGGATCACACAAAGGTTCTGCATAACACAAACACTATCCCTCAAAAGATAGTATCTCAAAAAGTTGACACTTTGGAGGCAATGTTGACTATGTTTAAAGACAAGGTTGAGGTGCCCCCATTTTTGCTTAGCATTAGGATATAAGGGAAGAATCTTCATAATTTCCTAATTGATTCAGGAGCCTCATGTAATGTCATGCCGCTATCAATAGCTCAAAGATTAGGGGTTAGTTCTCAAAATTCCAATCAGATAGGGATATGGTTGGGTAAAACAGAGGTGAAAGTTATTGGTGTGTTGAAAGATGTTCAGATACAGTTAACAATCGACCCCTAGATTCAAGATGTCATTAATATACATGTGGTTGACATTCTAGATACATATGGACTACTTCTAAGAAGAGAATGGAAAAAATACCTAAGAGGATGGTTCTCTACAAATTACACTCAGTTGTGGTTACCATGGAAGGGATTGAACAATCAAATCAAGATAGATGTAGAGCCAAAAATGAAAATGATAATTATAGAATACAATACAATGCTTTGAATGAGGTGGCATTTTTACAATTAAATTTTGGCTCTTACAAAGTGTTTGCATTTGATATCATCCCAACCAGAGTATCGAATGATCAAGATAGAGAACCCAAGATACCAATCCCAAAAGATGAAATTGTGACACAATTCATAGAGAATACGGTGGCTAATTTATAATGTTCAGGGGAAAAAGATGATCCCAGTATTCTACTTCTTCTAGTTTTCTTCTGATTGCATAAAGTTAGTCACTCCAAATTTGAATGTTCCTAATGTCAAGAAGTAGTTGCTAAGGTACTAACCCAGATGATGGAGACAAAATTTCAAAGTCTTATAAACTGATTCAAATTTGTGGAATGGATTGAAGAGGAAATTGAAGATCTAAATTTTTCCTACAGTGATACCTCTTCAGATGGTGAAGGCTTGTCTTCTCCTTCCCCAGGAATAATCAAAGTTCAGATAAGAAGACAATGCGTGAAAGGTCATGGGTGGAATTTGGTAGTCATTGATCTGGAACCTAAAGTTGATGAAATCAAAGAATTTATAGGGGAGATTCAAGAAAAACAAGAAAAACATATGCTTCCTCTATCAAGAAGTTATAAAGGAGAATCGTCAAGTCCACCCCATGAGAAGTTGCAGTGGGTCCCTAAGAAATAGTCATTCCAAGCTCAAGTAAAAGAGAAACTAAGGAGAAAAAAGCACAAGGTTAGAAAACCCAAGGAGGATCTAATTTGGACACTTCACTTTGATGGTTCTAGATGTAAATTAGGGGTCAACATAGGTATTGAATTGGTCAACCCAAAAGTTAAGTCTTTCTATGCAACATATGGATTATAGTTTAGATGTACTAACAATGTTGCAAAATACAAAGTTTTGATCTAAGGACTTCTCTTTGCACTAGAGAAAGGAATTATTGCTCTCATAATTGAGGGATATTCTCAATTGGTTAATTGGCAAGTGAAATTGTTATACTTTTGCAACAACAAAAGGTTGCTTACAGGAAGAGAGTATGGGATTTATTGGATGATTTTGAAGCCTTGAACATAAAGTCCATTCCAAGAAGGAAGAACATGGTAGCAGATGCTCTCGCTATTTCAACAAGTGCATTACAACTAGTTGAGAGAATGAAATTGAAATGATTTTTAGTAGAATCGGTTGTTGCTCCATCTATTCTGGACAATATTACAAACTTTCAAGTCTTTTAGGATGATTAACACATACTTGAGTTTATCATGTGTAATGGCCACTTTAAAAGGAAAGAAATTGATGACACTTCGGATGACAAACCTAAGGATGATGAACTTGAAGATGAAGATGGGATCCTAAACTTAAAGACCAACACTATTTGTAAGGGGATGGTTGAGTTGGAATGCATCTTTGATAGTGATGAATCAGCACTTAATAAAAGAATGACCCAAGAAAAGGGGATCGAGGAATGTGATGCATAAAAGTTGGGAACCAATGTAGATCTGAGAATGGTCCAGATAGGGAAAGCATGCAATGCACAAGAAAGAAAAGATATGTTCAAACTACTTACTAAGTATAAAGATGTTATCGCTTGCAGTTATGAAGAGCTAAAGACATATGATCCTAAGATTATAAGACTAAATTCAAAGGCTTCAGGGGTTCAAAATGATGTTTTGAGGACTCAAAATGGTGGTGATGCTGAGAAAATATGTAATATGGACAATGCCTATGATGCAAAATGGGATTTTGGGTGCAACATGTAGTTTTGGGTCAAGTACAAAATGGGGAGGTACGGAGGCCCCTAGATGCAATTTTAAGGTTCTAAAGTGCAGTTAGGGGGCCCAAAATGGTCATGTAGGTGCCCAAGTGTGTCCTAATAGTGCCAAGTGTGCTCCAATAGTAACAATTGCATCATTGATGTAGTTGGGGCTAGTTTGGGCACAGTTGGTAGTTTCTGGGCACAGTCGGTAAGTCAAAATGAAGGTTTGTTGATTCTGAGTGGTATGGTTGCCAAACTGATATACCAAGAAGTTAAGATGTTGGGGCTGATGTTAGGATGGGCTAAGAGATGTAAAATAGAGATTATGACCTAAGGAATGATGTCCTAAGTGAAGGTAATGAAGACTAGGAAGTGCAGAATGCAAATCTGTGTCTGCTAATGCAATGGGACCCATCCAGGTACCTAAAGACATAGTTGAAACCCCAAAATGTTATCTAGAATCCAAAACTAGGTTTGAGGACCACCAAGTGTTCCCATATAGTACCAAATATGTCAATGATGTAGTTGGTAGTTTTAGGAAACAGTTGGTAAACTGGGCTGAAACTAAGGCAATATTGAGTGTTATGTTTTCTAGATTGATACCACAGAGAGGTGAATAGTAGGGGAAAATGTTAAGACCAGTATGAATGCTCAAAATGATGCTTAGGACACCCAAAATAAGGGTTAAGGTGTGCAAGATGATGGTTAGATATGCAAAGATGTAAGGTGGTGGATGCAAAGTGCAAATTTTGAGATTGGAATGCAAAAACTAAGGGAGGTAAACTAAACCCAAATGGATGCAATATGAAAGGTAATGGATACTAAATGAGGACTAAAAGGTGTAACATAAAGTCTATATGATGCAAGAATGAGGCCTAGACTAGGTTAAATGTAAGTGGAGTTTATGCAAGAATGAAATTTACATTTTGCCGAGCACGTTTAGGATCACAAGTTTCCATGTTTTCTAAGGTTTGAATGTGTTGAACCAAAGTTTGCAAATTTTGACAAAGGTTGTAAAGTTTTGACAATGTGTAATGTTTGGAGAAGGTTCAAGGTGTAAATTTGAATGTTGGCTATTATCTTGATTAATGTTTCATACACACGCAAGACACATTAAGACAAGAATAGTTGTTGTTAAAAGTGAACAAGCACACCACAACCTAGGCTTTTAGGATTGTATCCACTGAATTCCTACTTGAACCAAAGTTCAACCATGCTTATCTAGAGCTGACAACCTAGGATCATGGCACCACAAGCTCCCCCTTATAGTGCACTCACTTCTTGGGGCTACCAAGATCCGCTTCCCAAGGGGCATGACTTCCCAAGGGACTGTTTCCTCTACTAAGGACCGCGAGAATGTAGGATGTCTTCACAGGCATGGGTGACCCCTTGAGCCAATGGATAGAAAGGATTTTAGCCACTAAAACATGGTTTTTAGTAAGGGCATTCTATTTGACAAGTGAATGATAAACTTTCGCAGAAGGTCTCCATACCCCGAGAACCAAGATTTGACACACCACAAGGGTACTAGAGGAGAGCTATCACATAGCAATACCATTGACGCGGCTTTCATTGTAATCAAGTTTTATATAGTGGCTAGAATGTTGACCTATCTTTTGGCTTGTTACCACTCTGAGATCATCCCCTGGCATACCCAATATCAAGTATCTTGGTCCAACACAGGCCTCCTATAGAAGTTACATGAATTTCTCTTACACACAAGATCCACAAATGCAGAGGGGAGAGGATACATCCAATGTAACTCCTATGGATTTAAACACTATAGACATGCCAGGTAGAAAAGAAAAGGTTCATTTTAAGTACCAAACAAAGTGTTGTCTAATCTGGGAAATCCACACACATGGTTTTAGCAAACACACAATGTCTTTGACAATGTCCTACAAAGCAAGCATTAGTAGTTTGTTATGATCATGTCTTCATTCTATTGGTCTAATTTTTCACAATGCAGAAATTATAGAAATATTTAGTGAAAAATCATTTGAGTCTTGAAATTTTGAAACTTAGGGTTTTGTTCCTTGTATTTTTCAAATCTTTAGATTGCCCTAGTTTTAAAACCTTCAAGAAATATTCTCAGAAAAATATTTTTTGGCATATCTTTTCACCTAAGGAAGGGCTTGCACAAGCATGAATTCATTATATTTTTGTTTAATCTTACATGGCCATGCTTAGTCTAAAAATTGCTTAATCATTTTATTAGCAAATACCTCTGATGACACAAAGTCTTTATAATCATTGATCTTGTTTAGATCAACGGGTAGCTCATGCCCGCAATTTCAAGATGTAAGGTATTTAAATAATGCAGGCATGTGACTTGGTGACACGTAGCCCTCATCTTTCTAAGTTTCTAGTGAACTGTAAAAGGAGTCATAAATCATCAAAAACTTTTGCAAGTTTGTCAGTTCTTTTTGTGCACATTCTGGATTTCCTACAATGTCATTGGCTGAATTACCAACAGAGAATATGCCTTTATCACTAGGAAGCATCAACCATTGATTTCTTTTAAATCAAGGGATAACGTTTTCCTGTAAGAAGGAGATGCTCGTCAGATAAATAATGTGGGGAAGCAAAAATTAGACAAGTGGCACAGTCTGACAAGATGAGCCCGTCGTTCTCAAAATGATGATGAGATGTCTTCCGTGGTGTGTGTCAGATGAGTTAGAATGCATGGAGGTACTTCATTCATTACTGCAGCCAACGTGGCATTACAACTGCTTGATTTTATAACCATTGATCTGTCAGAGATTAAAGGCTAGTGCATGTCTACATTTTGAAGATGCACGAGAGATAAATAATGTAGGCAAGCAGTTTATTGACGTGTGGCAAAGTGGGGTCAAGAAGTTTTAACTATATGTTGCAGTGTGCCACATTATAAAGTTGATCGCTGACATGTACTACCAGATGTGCCACTGAGGAAGTTTGTCCGCCAGATGGAGTAAAGCCTCGTCATCTATAGATCTTTCAAGGATCAAGGGATAGTGCAATCCCACAATATGGACTTGCTCAAAATTTAAATAATGTGGGTATGTGCCTTTGTGATGCGTGTCAAGGTGGGGCTAAATTATGAAGGAACGTAGGGTCACACCCTGTGGTTTCTCACTTGTGCTTAGCTAGAAATACTCATGATGTGGGCATGGAAAGTTTCAAAAATTAATGCAATCATCAGATGAGTCAAAACACGTGGATTGAAAGTGGTCACCTCATTAGCCCAAGTGGATGGTAAGAGCATAAAATGTAGGATTTATTTCACACTGTCAATCCTGTCTAGATCAACGAAGGATGCTTTCCCAAATAAAGAAATTGAGGGAAGTTTAAACAAAGCAGGAATGCACCTTGTGGACACGTGTCCAAGCTGATGTTTAAGTTTTTAATTCAGAAGCTCTGCAGGATATAATCACTGTCACCGTTGATCTTTTGAAAATCAACGGCTGACGCAATCCTACAATAAGGAAATGCTCAATCAATAAGTAAAGCGAGAATGTGCCAACTTGACATGTGGAAAAGATAACGTCAGGTACCTACTCACTCAGAAGAAGATATGGGATCTGTTGGCATGGAATGTTGTCAGAAGGTGCGAACTCATATGGACATTTCCTATTGGTCAGTACAACTGATTGGATTCTATTCAAATGTGAATAGATCTGATCATTGATCTCACCTTGGTCAACAAGTGGTGCTTCCCCACAATTCTAAGGTGCAAGAAATATAAGAAATGCGGGCAAGCGATATTGTGATACATGGCATAGTATGACATCATGGGCCCACCTTGCTCAGAAGTCACAGAGAATTTGTGATCGTCGTTGATCTAAATAAGATCTAGGGTTAGTGCTTCCCCGTAATATGGACTTGCATGACATTTAAATAAGGTGAGAAAGTGGGCACAATGAGACCAAGACTTAAAGGGAATGCTAAGTCATGCCAGGCTGGAAAGGTCAGATGAAGTAAGTGCGCTCATTGGTCAAATGTGAGAGGTATGCCAAGTTGAAATCTGTGATGTCATGGGTGCTAAAGGTTTAAATGCCACAGTCAAATCTGTCAAAACACATTGTAAAATGATGATTTTTGATTGGTTAAGTCAGTTGAGTGGGCCATTAGAGAAGAAGGATTTTTGCCCACCGTCGATTCGGGAAAGATCAACGGATAATGCATACCCACAATAATAAGTTGCAAAAATTTTAAGTAATGTGAGCATGCACCCTTTGATACGTGGCTTGGGGCTTGAGATTTTTAAAAGGCATTTTATTTTGAAATAAATCCATCCAATCTTGGAGAGATTGACAGGTCAGATTCAAATTTGAAATATAACACAAAAATAACAGTTATAGGAATTCCTTCATGCGACCTCAATGCTCTAGTATGATATGAAAAATCACCATTATTGAAGCACACAGTTACAGATTCTCTCAAAGTGAAAAAATATTTCCAGAGCAAGGGCATAGAATTTCTCAAGGGTTTCAATAAACTTGCAGAGAAAATTGTAGAGAAAGAAAGGAAAATTTGGCAGGTAAGTAATTTGTAACCTGTAGAGATCTAGAATTTGCTGTTGTAAGAGTGTGAAACTTTAAAATGCCTCCACAGAAGGAATTTTTTGGGCAAACTGACTATTTAAATAGGGTTGTGCATGATGACTTCCTAGAGCAATTTCCCTTGTCAGTACATGACATAACTAAAGGGAGGGAACTCATTCCTAACAACCCTAGGGTAGTTGTGGCTTAGGGTTTTTATGATAAGGCAAATTGGGTAAGAGACGCCCAAGTGTCTATGGGAGGTTTGCAATTGTTTAAAAAATGGTTCTCAGAATGGAATTTAGATACCCCCATGACCAAGGTCTGAGAATTCAACATTGGAAAGCTAACAGTCCCTTCAGTTTTCTTTGATAGTGATCTATTGACTGACTTAGCTAAGAAATATGATCCTATTACGGGATGGGTGAAGAATCATTCTGGAGTTAATCTTTTTAGGGTTTTCCCTTAGCTGTTTAGTGAAGTTTTGATGCAGGAGCATCTAGAGGTATAAGGGCAATCCTGTGTCACCCCAAAAAAATGTACTTAGACTTAGTTTCTGTTTCATGTGTTTTCATTTTTGGATACCCATTTGGGCCAAATAAAGGTTCCAACTCTCACAGTTCAACTATCAATGTGCTAGAAAATCCAAAAAAAATAGGAGCATGCAATTTGGCCATCATTTTGGTGACCTAGAAGGTGTGAATTGGCCGGATGAATGTAATTGTGATTTAGAGCATTCCAGAAAAAGAATCAGGTCAAAAGGCCCCACGGTTTGAAAGTTATTGCAGTTTTTCGATTTTTGGAGACCTCCTAAGAATACTTCAAAGTCAGGTTAGGGGCATTAAATGACCTCGAAAAGGGCCAAAAAATGGGGGATGAGCGAAGCTAGTCCATAAGGCTATAGAGCGCTTTGAGAGCTTTTCGAAAATGTAAACGATTCGTCAATCGGAGCTATGGTTCAAAAGTTATGCCTCCCGAAAGTTCGATTACCATTTCTGAATTCTTCTAGATTTGCACCGACTTCTAACACAGCTTCTGGAACCTTCTATTTGGTTGGTGGATGCCTACTAGCACTTTCTAAAATGTACTCCTAGTCCTTAAGCCTCTGGGGTCTATTTAAGGAGATTTCTGGCATTGTAAAAGGCAGATCATAGTGGAGTTTGAGAGGAGGTACTGAAAGGAGAAATTATCTCCAGATTTATGCTATTGTAAGCCCTTAGGGCATGTTTTGAAGTTTATTTTCTCTGTACTATTTGTACTAGCTTATTTTCTTAGTTAATACAATTTCCCTTTTCTGTTGTGTCCATTCTGTTCTTGGGTTGTGTCCCCATCAAGTTTTCAACCTTAACGCTAACCATGTTGTATATGAAATCATTGATATGGATGATTTACAAGCGAGATATGATGCACAAAGAATGTACTTGAGGATAGGGCCATTTCAGGAGCATGCTACTAGAGTTGGAACTTTTCCTATGATTACTGCTAGCACACCCGAGCCATTATTGAAAAGACATTTTAACCCCAAGGCTCAGGAATTATAAGCTTCTCTTTGTAAAATTCTTGGAATGGATAAAGTTGAGCAGATCGTAGGCTCGATTGTTCTCATAATGGTTCAAACTCTTCAATTTGGAATGAGGATCATTCTAGATTTTGCCACTTTTCTAGCAAAAGAGATTCACAATGGTTTGGTGGAATAGCAAGGGGAAAAGTGAACAAACCATTTTGTTGGTACTCATTGCTCATGCATGTATGCTTGTACAAGGGATATACCTTCTTCTCTAAGGGTATGGAGCTAGAAACAACCAGGGATGGAGAGAGGAATCCAATGTAGTTATGGAGTGTGGATATGACTTCAGAAGCCATAGATGCCAGTTACATGAGATTTGATAGTTGTTTTGCATCTAGGCTTAGATTGCTTTTGAGAGGAGACAACCCTAGAATTCCACAAACACTGTTAGAATTGGTACTGGTAAGTCATAATTGGGGGGATATTATTCCCTATAATGTTTTAACAGTGATAAGAGTATATGGCTTCCTGGGAAAGGTTCATGTGCCTTTGAAGATAGGAATAGCTAAGTTGTTATGGCAAATAGGCACTATAGATGACAGGGAGTTGCCTAAGAAAGGCACATTTTTTCCAATTGTTACTATAGCACATGACTTTGTTTTTGTAAGAAAAGGGTGGAAGCATTTGAATATTTTCCTAGATAGATATAACATGACAGAGTCTCATGCCAAGTTTACTAACCCTGAAGGATTCTATGATCTCTTAAGAGAGAGAATAAAAGTCTCCCACATGGTGCAACAAGTATACTATTCAGAGGATGTGATCAGAATTTTTTTTACTTTGCAAGAATAGGAATTGAGAAAGGAGAAATGGATAGTATATTGTAGGACCCTAGAATTCATTAATGCTTTTGACCTCCACTATGACCCATTGAAAGAAAAGAAATATTGGGGAGCCAAGATGCAGGCATTAATGAATAATTTTGCTGCAATAATACAAGCCATGAATGAGAAGAAGGATGCATATGTCAAGGCTTTCCCATACAAGGCTGCAGAGGTGTAGAAAAGAATAAACAATAGAAATATGGTATCTCCTAGTCAATATACGTTGTAGAGAAGGGCAGGTTATGTCATGGTTTAGAATGTGCAGTAGGCTCCCCTCAGCAAAGACCAAGGCTAGAAAGCCCACCTGTAGCCAGTGCTCCAAAAAGATATAAGTTAGAGCAAGGGTCTTCTTCCCAAGTGGAGCAATATTCCCCAAGCCAGTCTCCAATTAGAATTGATGATGAAACATCTCTGAGAGAATAGCTCAGAAAAATTGGTGGAGAGGGAGATGTGATTGTTATCTCCACATATTTGGAGATTGGAGAGCCTCATGAACCACCTACACCTTCCTTGGATTTAACTGTTTCTGATTACCAAGGTAAGGAGATTGATCCTATAGTTTCCCAAGCCTCTAAGAGGTTTATTAATGATGAAAATTTTGTGAAGTCTAGAGCATTTGCACAATTTTTGTGGAGGCTAAATATAGGAAATTTTGAGAAGACTTGTGAAAAAATAAAGGTAGAACAACCTAATAAATCAGATTCTACTATTAAAGAGGAAGTAAAGTCTAAATTTTTGAATGATTTTTCTCTATTTACCCCTGAGGCTGGTAGACAAGTAATTAGACAGTCTGGAGTTCTTATTTTGCTAGAATGGGATATAGTGAATGCCATGGTTTTTTATTTAGTTAGGAAGAAAAAGGATGTCCAGTTTAAAACTGAAGAAGAGGTATTACAAGCACATAGAGGAGTCAAATTTAGTGATGACCACCAAGCCCTTGTTATTTGGTCAATTGAAAAAAGAGATCAGACCAGAATGTAGGAAATTTCCACTGCAAAGCATACTGGTGCATTGATAGTTTTAAAGGCTAGTGAGGTAGGCAGTAAGCAGGTAATAGGAATGGCCTTAGAAATGCTAAAATTTGGTAGTGTTGTATCTAGCTAGGAAGAAGATAGATTTTCCCAACTCAATGCTAGGTTTGAAGAAGTTCTAAAAGCATACAAGGAAAGGGGTATGTAGATACAATCATTAGAAAATAAGGTAACTCAAATGGAGAAGATCCTTGGGAAAAGAAAAATAGGAGAGACTAGTAAACCCAGGATTGCATACCCTCCTAAGCCACCTATTGAACCTTTCAAGTCCACTCCGCTTATTGAGGTACCAGATACCCCTGAAAGGTCACAATTCTACACTGTAGAGGATTTTGAAGAAGAAAAGAATAAGTTGTATGCAATGCATGTAGAACTAAATAATTAGTTTGAGGAGAAAATAAGGTAGGGTATAATGTATTTAGTAGATAGAATTGAGTGGCCATCATTTTTTGATTCATTGGCAAGAATTACATCCATCAGGGATGAATTAAAGAGAGATGAAGTTGTATTCAGACCTCTTGTGCAGAAGTGGACATAAAGAAATGAAGATATCACTACTATGTGTATATCTGTCATCCAACTGCCCTATCATCAAATGGAAAAAAATCTTTGATTTGTTGAATAAATTGCAAGGATTTGATGATAAGCAAAATTCTTTTCAAAAAAGACTAACAATTTTTTTTCCCAAGTATATTGCAGAAAAGTTTGATTTATTCCCTTGTGCATTAAAAAATGTTGATAAAGTGAAGTAAATGGAGGAATGGAAAAGGGAATTATATGAGATTTTTTGTGAAAGGATAAATAACGTTATAAATGAAACTGGACACTTGTTATGGGCTATAATAAATGAGGAGTTGGTTAAAGTGCAGATATTTTATAACTCCATCCGAAAAGAATTGGTTGATATGGAGGCAATTGCAAACTCCCTGATAACTGTACAAAGAGAAGTCTTTAATTTTGATTGGCCAGATGACACTGTTTATAATAAGTGGAAATATAAATTCATGTCTACAGAGCAGATGTCAGAAGATGATGAGGCAGAAGATCATGCAAGTGTAACTGTTACTTTAACAGTCGATGATAAAGATAGAGAAAATCCCCAAGTTAAAGTAAACTTGCAGGTAACTGAAGTAGACACGTCACTTTCAAGCCTCATGGTCACTTATTCCAAGGAATCAGATGGATAAAAGAATCAAATTATTGTGTTCTGTAGATTCTAGAGGATGTAACAGAAATGGCCCACAAAAGGAATGTTTGATGTAAAACTCTTTCTGTTACTCACATTTTGTCATTTTATAAATAGGTGTGTGTAAATATTTCTTGTAAAAGACACCTGTCATTTTCTCTTAGCCTAAAGCTTGTTGCATCTCATACTATATAAGTGAGATTCCAGGGCTAGAGAAGTGGTCTAAATTCTATTTTTTCTAAGTGATATACTTATTTTGTTTTTGGTCCATTGTTTGGAGCAAGTTTGTGATGTATTTTCTCTGTTAGTTCCTAAGAATACATGAATAACAAAATTTTCTAGTGTTTCTTCCTAAGGTCATTCTGAGTTTATTGTAAATGTATACAATTTTCAAAGAAAAGGAACACAAATTATGAGCTATCCCCATATGAGTTCTTTCTGAATCTTGTCTCCTTTTGATTACTTGGTTATCTTGATGTTGTATGAGTAAAGGCTTGTGCAATTGAATGCAATCTAGTTAGGTTGTATATTTCACTGCTATTAGTTCAATGGATTAATTAAAAGCTTTGATGAATTTGATAAGATTGCTGTAGTAGTGGAAAGGATTTTTGAATGATGAATTCTGATAAGAATTGCTGATAAAATTTGTTGTAAGGAAACAAATTAGATCTAAGGATTTGTTGTAGACTCTAAACCCCAATGGATTAGGCACTGGTCAAATTGATTCAGCTGAAAGAGAGATTTATCATAAATGGTTTTCAAATGCAGAATTATAATCAATTTTACTTTTATTTCTTGAAGATTTTCAAAGTTGGCCTGTACTTGTTTGCATGGAATGTTTTAGCTTCAGTTAGCCACTATTGCTGAGAACACCTACAAACCTATAGAAGAATTTTGGCCAGATCTATTATATGGGATGTTTTTAGCAAATTGTCATGAATTATGCATGTATTTGAGGATTTGAGATGAGAATCAGAATGAAACTAAAATAATCCTCATACAGTGCTTCCCAGTCTTGAATCATCCCTAGGTATACCTACCCTAGTTTTGCAAAGCCTAAAGAGTATAAAACCACCCATGGTTTTGTTGAAGTTGGGCCCAAATGGTTTGCACATACAATTGTTAATAAGAATTGGCTAGTCTTTAGATTGTGTGAGTAATTTCATCTTGGTATTGAGCAATTTGTTGCTTAATAGTTTTAAAACACCAACACATCCCATGATTTCCACATGCTACAAGTAGACCATTAGTAACACAAAATCCTCTAATCTATGTTCTAGAAGAAAATGGAAACCTTATATGCAGATTTTGATCAATGTGTGTGTTTTCTATGAACCAGGTGTGCTTTGGTAGAGCAGATTGCACCCCAAAAGGCCAGAATGGCTCAGAACACCCCCAAGTGCAACTAGATAGTGTAGACTACATCAATGACATAGTTGGGGCCCAATTGGGCACAGCTGGTAGTTTTAGGGTGCAGTTGGGAGGTCAAGTGCAAACTGTGGGGAAATGGTGCCTAATCACGACCCAGAAACTAAATTTTTTTGACACCTATACTACCATGTGTGCCCAAATAGTGGAGACTATGAATGACATAGTTGATAAATTTTGGATGTAGTTGGTAAGTCCAAAATAGTAAAAAGAGGTTTTGGTGGCTCCAAGATGCCTAAAACTACTCCTAGGGGTCCAAAGTGTGCCTTGACAGAGAAGAGTGTACCCTAGGACAGCAAGCTGACAAAATGCATAGAATGAAAGGATACAACCATATTACTAGACCCTAGACCCCCTAATTAATCTAGGTGTGAAAAGGAAGTGTAGAAAGTCATTATACCCTTCCAAGTGAGATCCTTCCTTGCACCTACAAGCACAAAACAAGAAAACCCAAGTTAGATATGCATGTTCATGTCAGGTTCACCAATTGTAGTACCTAGAAAATGGGCTAAATGCATAACATACTATGAGAAAATCACAAAAGTCAATAATCATACGTTAGCACCCACTAGTCTACCATGAAAGCCAAACTAATAAAAAGAAGCAAACACAAGGTTAGAAACCCCCTCTTTTATTTGTAGCTCTCATGTCCTTCTTTCTTCTCCAAATGATTGTAGCTCCAACTTGCCTATAATGCACAGAATATTGAAGAAAAGTCTATGATGGGCATAATGCCATGAGAATACTTGAAGTGTGATATTAGTGTGAGAGCAAGAATGCAAAATGAAAAGAAACTAGAGACTCAAAGACTCAAGAAATTATGACTTCAAGGATCTAAGGACTTAAGACCAAAAATGAGAGGAAGAATGCTCATTTTATAATGGGCATGGAGGATGAGAGCATTTTATTTATCACCCTTAGATATGTGATGTGGCAAGAGATTCCTTTGAGAATCCATGATGCATATGAAAAAATATGCCAATTGTAAGATTCTATGACGCATGGAAGTCAAACTTGGCTGAATGTGGAAGACAATCTATTACACATCATAAGACACCTCAAGCCCACTTAAAGCCAAGAATCTATGACCAATAAGCCAAATAGGGACATGCGTAAGAGAATAAGAATATTTGATTATGACATATCTTATCCAAGTGTCAAAGGAGAATCCACAAGGTGTCATATCCAAGTGTCACTATGATGCAATATTTTATGAAATATTTGAATTAAAAATCCTTTTATTCCACAAAATAAGAATTAGTAGAAAATGGAATTAATAATTGAAAATGGAATTAGGAAATTAAGGATTTCCATGGTTTATGGATAATGAATCAATTAACTAATAAAATTAATTAATTGAGGATGATAATTAGGAAGAATAATTAATAACCATAATAGAATTAAGTTATGGGTTATTTAATCCTACAGAGAAAATTAGTAAATGATTGGCCAAATTGATTAAATAAATGTGACTATATCCTTTGATGAAAATGTGGTGATAATGGATATTGAATAAGATGATGACAAGTAAACTAAAGCCATGGTTAGATTCATTGATTGATTGAAATTGATAACATGCCAAGGACACGTGACATGAATTGATTGATACGTAACATTTAACTGACATTGCAAATGCTACAAGACCGAGGATGATTGAAAAGGTTTGATAATAACATCGATGGACATTGTCAATATTATTAAAATGGTTGATAATGCCATGATTTGACATTGAAAGCCTCAATAATGTCAAATATTAGATGACATGAATGATAGTTTGACCTAGCACTTAGAGCCATGACAGTACTAAGGTTAGATTGATAACATTGATAGGTTGATAGGTTTCCAAGGTATTGAAAGCCACAACAATACCTAGGATCAAATAAATGATGACTGATTTGGGATGTTTAATATGTTTTGGGTTGATTGGGGCTGATTCCGAGTGATTCCGAGTTGATTTGGGGTGATTTTGAGTTGATATGAAATTGATCTGAAAGAGGATACAAATGATAAAGTATGATCAATTTTGGCCAAAAGATTGAAGTTAGTAGAATGAGAAAATGGGACAAATTAGTATGAAGAAGTGATGAAACCATAGATGCAAACCATTTTTGAGCATCTACAATCCTAATAGAATTTAAAGCTATTGTGAAGTTATCACCTCCCCACAATCAAAAAGAACTCAAGTCTTTCTTTGGGAAGATAAATTTTGTATGAAAAATTTATAAGTGAATTTGCAGAAAGAGTTCATCCCCTTAATGATTCACTCAAAAAGGGGGCTAAGATAGAATGGGTTCTAGAGATTAAGAAATCCTTTGAGGATATCAAAGTGGCCATTTTTACAGCCTCGGTGCTAGTAAGTCCTGATTATGAGTTACCTTTTAAGATATACTCTTTTGCTTCAGAACATTTGTGTGTTGGGATCCTGATGCAAAAGAAGGAAAAGGAGGATGAAAGACCAATTGCTTTTATGATTTGCCCTCTGAAGAATGCCAAGTTGAATTATTCAAACCTTGACAAACGGTCTTTCACTTTGATCAAGGTAGTAAAGAAGTTCTGCCATTACATACTAAGAAGTAAGGTGTATGCGATTGTACCTGATCTAGCAATAAAGACATTATTGATGCAAAATAAAATTGGTAAAAGACGAGGGAAGTGGATGGAAATACTTCAAGAATTTGATTTAAAAATTCAACCCATGAGGTTGGTCAGAGGTTAAGGATTATAAAAAGTGATAGCTGATAATCAAGTTGAGGATGAAAAGTAATTCAGGTTTGATAGTGAAACGAATGACAATGATTGTATCTCAAGTTATATTGGTCAAGATGTAGTGATAGATGTCTAGTATCCAGATATTATTTATTATCTTCTATATAATCAATGCCCCAGTTGGATGAATAGTTCATGGTATAGGGGACTTAAAATGAAGGATGAGTCCTATATGTTGCATGACAAAAAGTTGTACAAAAGAAATTACAAAGGAATCTATCTGAAGTGCTTAGGACATGAGGAAGCAAAGGAAGTTCTAGAATAGTTTCATGAAAAGTATGGTACAAGGCATGGTTCAGTAGAAGCAACTACTCATATGATTTTAAGGTCGAGTTATTTTTGGCCCACTATATTCAAAGACACCTTTGAGAATGTATATTCCCATCATATCTGCCAAGCTAGCACTAACAAAAAAGACACCCGACAATGCCATTATAGCCAATGTATTAGGTACACCACTTCTCAAAGTGGGGGCTAGATTTCATAGGTCTTATCAATCCACCATCATCAATTGGACACACATTTATTCTCATAGCCACTAATTATTGTACGTGATGGACATAAGCAAAAACTTTTAGAAATTGCACTACTAAGGTAGTCATGGACTTCTTGGAGGAACACATTATTACCAAATTTGGAATGCCATTCACCCTTGTGTGTGATAACGGATGTACTTTTGCATCAGTATTTTTGACTCAATGGGCATTTGAAAATTAGGTTATCATTAAGTTCTCTTCAAATTATTACCTGCAAGGAAATGGGGTAGCTAAATCTACAAACAAGAACTTGATCACAGTAATAAGATAGTTATTGAAGGAGAATCCTAAAGATTAGCATACACAACTCAAGTATGCTCTATAGATAGATCGAGTGAGGGTCAACAATAATTTGGGGGCGTCTCCATATTTTCTTGTCTATGGACAAGAACCAATATTCCTACTTAACCTTAGGATTCCTATTTTGAAATTCATGAGTGGGTATGTTGAACATGCTAACAAAGTACAAATTAGATTGATGAATCTTTTGGAGATGGATGAGAGATGGACAACTACATTGGAGTACATCGCTAAAATCCTTTATAATTTTTGACCTTGTGCTACTTTGGGATAAGGCAAAAGAAAAGTTGGGCATCCACACCAAGTTTCAATGCTTGTGGATTGCTCCTTATCAGATTGAGAAGATTCTTGAAGAAAATATTTTTAGGCTCTTTCCTTATAGGAGGAATTGGTTTTGTTGCCAATAAATGGGAAATTTGTGAAACATTATTTTGAAGCCTAGAAGATGCAAAAAAAAAAAAAAAAAGATTTTATTTTATGCAAGAGTGTTTATGTAGGTGTGTTTATTTTTTGCAAGAGTGTTTGCTTTCAGTTGTGTGTTTTCTTTCAATCGCGTGTTTTTTTTTAGAGTTGTGTTAGTCCAAGGGTAGGTGCACTTGAGATTTTATCTTCACATATCTTACAACCTTATCTTTTGGTCCCAATTTCAGGAAGAGGTATTTCTTTGTCAAAACAATTGCATGATTGTGTGTCTTATACCAACTGAAGAATGGATGTTACTTGCAGTAATAGGGGGAAATTTCAGTCTTGAGTTCAAGATTCTAGACCAATAAGTTCTCAACACTTTGCACATTTAAAGATCAATCATCTTAGGTATTGTTAAACCAAGGTTGAAAGTAGCAAGGGATAGTCCAAACCCCAATTGGTTCAAATAGAGGGGTCTTCTTGAAACATTGCTAAGATCATTTTTTGGCATGAGAGTTTCTAAAAAGTTCTAAAAGAGGAATGCAAGGGATGTTCACAAAAGGGTTGAATCCAAGAAATGACATCGATTTTTTGGCTACACAGTCTAAGCATAGACAAGATATAGAAGAAAATAAAAAAGGAAGAACAGTGTTAAGACTGAAGGATTCTAAAAGATCTAAAAAGGGTAATCTAATAAATAGATACAAAATGAGCTATGGAGTATCAAAAGCATTGCCTCATCCAAGAGTCAAAATGGAAAAATTATAAATAACATGGAGCAATTATCCAAAATATTACCAAGAAATTCAAAAGAAAAGTGACAGCTCGCTAAGAGCCCTCAAATTGATTCTCTCATCTAGTCAAACAAACGATCGATAAGAAACCTTCATGGAGATTCCTAATGAATGAGCCAGTAGGGGTGAAAGATTGTTTCAGAGTTGTTAGAAGCTTTTTATAGAATACATCCTGAGATATCGAAGGAAATTAATATGTTGAACACACACAGAGCTTGCAGATTTTGGATCGTAAAGGTTTGACTATGAAGTCATTTAAAATATGCTTGGGACATCTAGAATTTAGTTGGTGTTTGACCCACATTGAAAGAATGTTTGCTGATGAAGAAATACCTTTTTCATTTCTTCCATTTGTCAAGGCTATTTTTTTTGGTTTCACAATGTACACCCCATTTCCTAATAGGAAATGGGGACCCCCTACTTTATTTTTGGCTTTTTGGACTCTTAGTCTAGGATACAAGCCATTTGGAGGACTCTCATAGTCCCCAAGTTTGCATTTGAGCATTGGTCAAAGAGAAATTCTACTCAAAAATCAAATATTTTAACCCTAGAGGCCACAAAACATAAAACTCCAAAGATGGGTGTGCACTAGCACCCCTAGTTTGGTGTGCTAGGGTGCACCCATATATGAAACTTCAAACATAAAATGCATTGTGAGGCACATTAGCACACCCAATTTGGTGTTCTAATGCACACCAAACCATTCAAAACATACGCCCAACTACAAATATAGGTGCGCACTGGTGCACCTAATGAAGTGCGTTAGTGTGTACCTTATAATTTTCATTTTATTTTTAACATATGCACATCTGGCACACCTACTAGGTGTGTTAGGTGCACCAATAGGCCTTTAAGGGAAAATGGGGGGGTGTTTTCATATTTTCACAGCATCTAACTTTGAAGATTTTGTTTAGGATGGGACTAAGCATTATTGTATTCTTTTTCATTCTTAATTCTAGACTAATGGATGTCCTTTTGTGCAGATATTATGGCATCCTCTTAAGGTTCCATGGGCAAGAAAATGGCATCGAAACTTGTTGTCTTCAAGTTTGAAGGTGTTCCTCTAGCGAAATCAAGCTTTCAGGATGACTACTCAGAAATCAAGGATGCAGAATTCAGACACACATATTTGGGGGAGTTCATAAATATTTGCAACAAGCCCACCAAGAGATCACAAATGTTTTCTACACTTATCTGATCTAGATTAATCAACACAACTTCACACCCCATATCGGTGTAATCTTTGAAGCTCATGATGACACTTGTAGAACACTTGGTCCTAGAGGAGAGGCTGGTGAAGAGTGTGACTAGAGAAATTTTCCTTGATCTCTGACCTAACAAAATTAAGAGGGTATTCCATCTCTCACATGCAGATCAATTTATCAGGATAACTTATGAGGTAGTAGAAAGGTGCTACAGAGAACACTTAAAAGAGGCTTCTCATATCATCCAATCTTCTTACCTTATAGAGAAGACTCCTTTGGGAAAGACAATTGGAAAAGTAGACATGACCAAAGGGTATATGAAAGAAGATATTGCATACTCAATTAAATTTCTAAGAAGGGTTATGGGTTTGCCAACAGCTGGACATTTGAACATCTTTATGGTGCACTTTATCGAGACCATCAAAACAGAAAAGATGTCACTTGATTGGGCCTCTACTTTGAGTGAAAATTTATGTGAACAATCAGAAGTGGTAAATGATAAAAGGAAGTTCTATATGACATCTTATCTAGTATACATGTTAGTCGCAAGGGCAACAGACTATCCAAGGTTGTATAGAAGAGGTAGTATGCAAGATCCAAATACATGGCCATACATCATTTACCCTTAGTTGGTAAAGAAGGAGCTCTTAGAGCAAAGCAAGGAATAAAAAATTGTTAATGATGCCTTCATATTTTCCATCATCTGATTTATAGAAGGATATTATGTGAAAAGTTTATCAGAGGATGTAGTGGCACATATATAGATACTCAAGGCATATTACATCCAATTCAAAAAATTTACATATCTACGGGTAGCTGGTAGCACTGTTAACCCAAAGAAACTCCTGAGACATCCTTGTGATAGACTTGTCCTTTTGGAGATTGCTCGCCAACTTGAGTCTACACATGATAGAGTTAGGAAATAATGTAAACTATGTTGGACATGGCCTCTGATCATAGGACCTTTTCAAGTGAAGAAAAAGTAGTATATTCCTTCTTTTGAGTGTAAATGGGATCAATATCCCTTAGAAGAGTACAATTCTCCAAGGTCATGTTTTGATAATATCGAGAGAGTACAATATCTAGCAGGAAAAGAATTCACACATGAAGAAGCTATTGAAGACCATTGGATGAATGCAACAAATGACTATGATGTCTGTATCAGGGATTATTGTAGGATGACCTTGTATTTGGTGGAAAAGGCCTTAAAAATAAAGATTCCATTGTAGATATTGCAGCAAGACTCGATGGAGCTATTTGATCCTTTGTTCAGCATGGATAAAATTGGGGAATGACCCATAATGAATGCTAAGGTAGAAAAAGAAGAGAATGATGATTTTGATTTTCTAACAAGGCACATAATCAAAATGATGTGGGATTGGATCAAGAAATCATTCAAACTTGATCCAATACCTAAGACATTAATTTTCCATGCACAAGCCCACCCATCCAAAGGTAAAGGGAAGAAAGTCACCATCCCTACCTTTACAGCTCAGTCACCAATAAGGCCTGAAATGATATGCCAACTTGATTGACCAGTTGGATGCTATCATCCTTAGGAGAGAAAAGGAAAGGGAAAAAGAAAGAGGAGTTCTTCTCAAAGAGTTGAGCCAAAGGAAGGTGAAATCTTGACACCCCTACAACAAGAGGAAATAAATGTACAAGGGTCTGAGCATACAAAGGAATCACAAGTTCAAGATGACCCACAATTGCAACTAGTTGTTGCACTCAACCAAGGAGAAACAAAATTTGAGGTTCAAGAGGTCTCTCCACCACAACAAACAAAACATGCATCCCCTTCTATGCCCAAGAAAGGAAGAAAGATTAAAACCCATGTCAAGCAAAGGAAAAGAGTGATCAAAAGAGTAGTGCCTTTCCCATTTGTCTCAAAGCCCATTCCTAAAGAAGAAGAAGAAGAGGAGGAGGAGGAGGAGGATGAGGAGGAGAATGTGCCATTAAAAAGGAGAATCTAGCTTGCTAGATCCATGAAACAAGAAAGAAGAAGAAGTTCCATTGTTACATTGCCATCAATCCCAAAAGAACCTCTGCAAACAACTACTTCAGAGGATGAAATGTAGCAATGGGTTGATGAGTAGGATGTAGAGGGCACTCATATCTTTAAGATGTCATATTTTTATTTCACGCCCATAGGAACAAAATTGGTGGGAGACAAGACCTGGGATACCCCAAAAAATGAGCCCCAATAGGAAGATTGGACGCAAATGTCACCAGAATCACAATGTTTAGAGATGGCTCCTCCATCCCCATTGCAAGTTCTAGTTATTGATAAAGGCTCTGTTACTCCCCTACCTCCAAGTACCGAAGAGGAAAAAATTGAAATGGAGTAGGAGGAAGAACCACAACAAATATTAACCAATGAAGTGTTTGGGGAAGGACAAACAGTTCAACATCCTCAACAAGCTCTCTAGGAAACTAAGGTGAGAATAGTGAGCTCCACTAAAATAGGAACTACCAAGGAAGAACCATCATAGAGGGAAGGAACCTCAGAAAGGAGCAATAAGGGAAAAGGGGTGGAAGAAAAAATGCCTTCATCCTCAAGAGGTAGGCCTTCATCAGAATGAGTCCCAAGATGGTTCCTAAGTCCCCATCAAAAGAGGCCAGAGCATTAACATTCATCAAAAGTGATCAAAATCAAGATTTATTTGCACAAATAGCAATTTAACCTCTTGATGTTGATGTAGAAGATCTAACTCCACAAGATTATCAAATCAAAGAGCTTATGCTTGGAAAGCCCACATTGGATACAACCAGGTTGATGGTCACAATGGGGATGAAGGAGGTGTTTAGGAGTTTGGAGCAAGAATGGACAAAACTAATGATGCTTCATAGGTAAAATGAAATCCCATAAGGATATTTAGCTGAAGTTGTTTGTCCCTTGGATCTTGAGCACCCTGAAGATTCTTTAACTAAAGCACTTAAAATGAGAAATAAGGGGGGAGTGCATTTGGATCCATTTTTGAATGCATGTCATCAATGGTAGGAAAGTTTTGAGGAAAAGGGCGTTCTTATCATCCAAAGAAATCTAAATCTACTTAATGCCATGCAAGAAAATGTAGATAAAATGCTGGCAATTTTGAAACAGGATTCAGTATAATGGATGAGATACGTGCATGGGGTAAAGATTTATAAGTACTACAGGCCATAAAGGGGAAAAGGTAAAAAATTCTTATAGATGTATATACAGTAGAGGAGTTATATTTAATTGATGATTGGATTGAAAAGATAGCAAATAGTAATAAAGTAATGGAAACATTACATGCGGAGATCCATTGGCTCAAGGACCAAGCCTGAGAGCAAATTTTGCAGGCAGAGAAACATTACATTGATGCATGTCTCAACATTTTTGAGGATGATGAATGGGAGAAATTACTACCAATAGAGGTAGTGGCAGAGAAGTTCAGAAATATTTTTGAAGAAGCTTCTAGTGATGAGGATATTTGACAAGCATTTAGAATAGAAGAAGCCTTGCTAGACTTGGATACCAAGCTCAGGGATTTTGCTGAGACCTGTATTGAAGTAGACAACTACAGAAAAAAGGTCAAGGATAAGTATGATGCCTTAGATTTACCAAATGCAATGAAAACAATTGAGCTTATTAAGAAATTCAAGGGTGAGCATCTAAATGTAGCTCTGGTATGAAGGGGAACAAAACCCAAAAGCCAGAATTTCATTTTTGACACTTGGTGAAATTTTTTCATTTTTTGACCTTTGAGGTGCACTAGCGAGCTAGTGTACTAGTGCGCTAGTGCACTTTTTGGCTACAAAGTGTTGGAAGGATTTTGATGAAGTCAGAGGTGAGTAGGTGTGTTGGTGCACTTCTTTTGAGGTGCATTTTTCTAGAGGTGCACCGACAGTTAACTGTTAGTGCTAGAAATAGAGTTTTCCATGCATCAAAAACACATTCTAGTAGTAGTTTAACTCAAACAGATGCCTAGTGAAGGATCTGTAGACACCTAAAAACCTTTAGAAAATAAAGTATTTTTATTTTCTGAAAAATTCCTGATGACATCATCATTTATTAATTAATTAATTATTTAATTTATTTATTTATTTTTATGCCATTAAATCCCTTTATCTTAATTAAAAATATTTAATTAAGGAATCCCTCCCAAAAATGTTTAAATCTTATTTAAACATTATTTCCTCATTTATTAATTATTTAATTAATAAATTGACCAAAAAACCCAAAATAAATAAAAAATTTATTTTTTGCCCAAAACTTGGCCAATTTCCTTAAGACCACTAACCTCTTCCAAAATCTTCTAATCCTTCTTTAATTTTGATTAAAGGCTAATCCCATCATTTCCTACCCCTAATCCCAACTCAAAATATTTAATCAAGATTAAATATTAATCCTCATGTTTATTAAAAATATTTTAATAAATATCTCCTCAACCCAAACCCTTGAAATAAATAAAACTTTATTTATTTCATAAAATCTTATCCTAGGAAGTTCTAGACTCTTCTAGAAAGTCTTCATCCTCATCCAAAGCCTAGACTCTTCTAGAAGATGTCTTTAACCCTAATCCTAATCTCCTCCTAACCTTGTCACATTCCCTAAACATGGGTTAAGACTTACTAACCCAAGCCAAAGTTAACAAATATCTCCTCCTTCACCCACCTTCATTAATTGCAATCCACTTGCCATCCACTTGCCTAGTCCTAAGCCATCTCTAACCCTTCCTCTAATCATTTTTACAACCCTAAGCAAGATTAAAACCCCCCTAAACCCTCAAATTCGAATTTCATGGTATCTCTCACAAATATCTTCAACCACAAAACTTTATAAAGCCCACAAAGTCATAAATGTTCTTACAAAGCACTTATGAAGGGTCTTTATGAAAATTTTATCTCTTGAGCCTCCTTTGTTGACTCATCCTTGCCCTTTCCTCCATCCTCTCACCCTGTGACATGTGTCACTCTTTGATTGGTTGTAAGGAAGCACAATCCATGTGCTCTCCTCTCATGCAATCTAAGCCCTCCATGAGCTTTTTCCCATCCTTGCATCCTAGCCCTTGATCCCTCAAGCCCTTTGCCCATTTAAGGAATCCTCTCCCAAGCCATTTTAACACAATCCATGAAGTAAAGTTATAATGCTATTTTGAGAGCCAAATCCATACTAAAGCCATCTATCCACACAAAAATCCACAATCATCCATTGAAGCCTTTGGAAGCATATTGAACATACATCCTATCCATTTAGATAAAGCTACTCAACAAGAGAGCTTCTTATTGAGAGAGTCCATTAATGGCTGATGTTCTCAATTGAGAGCTCATCTTAGTCTATCTTGAAGTTTATGAATTTTTTTTAGTTTGTAGAAGCTTTATTTAAATTTGGTTTCTATTAGCATACTAACATTGCTCATATATAGGATCAACTTCTATTTTTGACACTTCCAGACACTTCCACATCAAATGAAGGCTTTTGTATTCCTTTTCTCTCATAAATTCTTTATTCATGACATATAAAGGCTCATGTATCCAATTAATGAATATAAAATAGATGGACTCCTACTAAGCACCAGTTAGATTGTTAGTTTGTATATAATTAGTTTGTTTTATTAATTTAAAAGCATACTATTGCATGAAGATATCTCTCACTCTCAACACAAATTGAAGAGATGATTTCTTATAAATACAACATTGTAATATGTAATCAAGGCCATCATTATTTTGCAATAATATTATGATTTTGGTGCTCAAATTTGGAGTGTAGTGATTCTTTCCTAAATGCATCATTGTTTGTGAATGTATGTTCATGGAATTGTGATTGAGCCAAAAGTTTATTGCTTTGTTTCTAGTTGTGCAATCTTTTAGTTTTGGTGTTTTCTATAGTTTCATGAATTCCATTGATGTTTTTAGCTCAAGAAGAAATCACCAAATTGTGCCTGCATAACTCTTTGTCTCGCATGAGCACACTTTTCATGGCCTTGAAATTTGATGAAGAGTGAAAAATCATATGGTTATTAAGTTTTCCATTGATGATTGCATCAATAGAATTAAGGAAGTGTTGCTCCTACTTTCATTGGTTACCCACTAATTTCTTCGAAATCTTAAATTGCAGACATGTTGTTTAATGTAGCTTATTTCCATTAGGATTTTACTTTCACATTATTTTCTTTAAAGTACTTGTTTATGGCTTTACTAACCCCTTATTAATTTAGGAATTCATTTTAGTTGCATTGTTAGATTGCATTCATTAAAAACAAAAAATAAAAAAACATAGTTCTTTTACATGTTTATTTTGAAGTAGTGAATAGATTCTACATCTCATCCAAAATCATTCAAACTAGTAGAGGCCTCCTTGTGAAAAAAAAACATTTATCTTCAAGTGAGAAGATTCCATTAGGTTGCAAGATTGCCCAGAACCTTGGAGTTGATTTACAAGATTGACTTTTCAAGATAGGAGTTCGAAAGAATTCTTACCATTTAGCATCGTGCATAATGACAACTCAACATACATATGAGACACCTATGAGTTTGTATTTATATTAGCTCATGGTGTAAGATAGATTCCAATTTAGGTCATCATAGTCATTATCAAATTTTCACTATATATGTGAGATCCACCTTTAATGCACATATATCACATTATCATCCTTCACATTTTGCACATACTTCATCGCATAATGGAGGATGATCAAGCTTTAGTGGAAACATGATTCCACTTTCCATATGTGATAAATTATCTACTCCTTATCATAGTCTCTTATTTCCTTGCCTATATAAGAATGCCTATTATGTACAACGTTATTATGTCCATTGTGAGTAGTGTCACTTTTGTATCTTAATTAAATTATCTAGTCATTTCTTGTAGAATTTGTCTTGGTATTTCATTTGATCTCGAGGGTGTTGCAGAGTCACCTAAAACTCTAACAATATGCATACTTATGGATCACACTAACCACTAAAGACAACAAATCCTCTTGATTGAGATGGTCAAATATAAATAAATTTCGAGCATCCTTGAATCTATTCTACCACCCAAAGATGTCACTTTGTAACCTAGTTTTGTATATATGTTAATAATAATCAACACATATGCACATCTCCCTATTATTTGACTCTTTTCTCTCAACTCTATGGTGAGAAAATCCAAAAAAAATCTATCCTAAGCCCTACCAACTTGATCATTATATAATGCATCATTTAGCATATCTTTACTCATACCATAACATAAGAAGGTAGGTCATTAACTAATTATAATGACTAATTTCCTTGGTGAATTACCCTTATCACAACATAAGCTAAAATACAAAGTTAAGTGAATGATAAAATTTAATAGAATCACCATAGGGACTTTCTTTTAAGACCACATATTAAGTTTTTTATCACTTCCCAAAACCTTGAATTTCATGAAAGTTTTTTGAAAAATAGTACACCAATACCATGAGTAAAGAGTGTTTCTAATAAGCGATGGAATAGAGTGGAGAGATTTCATGACGCTAGAGTAACTAGGGAACAAAAGAAATGGTTTATGATACATTTTTTGTAGAATTTCCAGCTATGAGGGAATTTGTCTACTGGGCTCTTATGGTTGTGAGGGGGGTCGATAAGAATTGATCTTCTCCTAGGGTGAGTTCACAGGAGAAGGAGACATTTTATATTAGTGAGTACTCAAAATTAAATAATTTTAATGGTTGCCTTCCATGTAGCTAGGATCAGCCTACACTTGTTATCTCTCCTGATGTAGTAATGGAAGATGTGGACTATTTGGCCACGCATGCATTGATTATATGCAAATTTCTTGGTATCTGGGTTTCCCTATTGGCTTTAGAACCCTGGATTCACCATTCATGGTGGGTGAAAGGTGATATGGATATTATGTTGGCTGGTAATAACTACTTTTTGGTGGCTTTCTCTTGCATGTTAGATCAGAACTGGGTCTTTGAGGGAGGCTCATATTTTAATGATAGTGTGGGTCTTTTTGTCAAACCCTAGCATACAAGATTCAATACTACTAAGGATCTTACTTTGAGGGTTCCTATTTGGGTCTGCCTATCATGGTTTCCTTTGGAGTTTTGGCATGAGGATATCCTTCAATAGATTGTCACTATGCTTGGGAAGCCAACTGCTATAGCACATCAATCACTTGACAAAAAGGTTATTCCTTATGCCCATATTTGTGTTGAAATTGATTTAAATAATCCTTTGCCTGATTCTTTGGAAATTTACCTAGGCTCTTCTTCTTAGATTCAGTAGCTATACTATGAATCCCTTCTCTTTTGATGCTACATTTGTCATGCGTATGGTCATTTACAATGCCAATTCCCTCAAGCCTCTAAAGGAAATGGTACCCCTGGTGGGTTCTTAGGCCCAAGGATGGCTAACGATGGTAAGGGGAATGGTCAAACTATTAGTACTGGAAAAGGGAATGTTCAAACTGATAGTACTAGTAAAGGGAAAGCTCAAATGAACACTTCAAGTCAGGGGCAAGGGCAATCCAATACTACCAATCCTGATAAGGATGGTTTTATCCCTACACAAAACTGTGCTAGGGGGAGGGGTCAAAAGTGATCTCATCTAGATCAACAAGTGGACTTAGGATTCAATCGATTTGAGGTGCTTAACAACATGGTCATAGAAGAAGGCATTCCTACTAAGGCTCGATGTGGGGTTACTCGATCAAAGGGGAGGAGTTCTATTCTTAGTGGCAACTAGGATGTTGTAGTTCAACAAAAGTCAGAGACCTCTATTGGCCCTGAGTCCAGTGCCCTTGTGGTTTCTCCTACTCAACAGGAAAAGGATATCCTTCTCACAGATTTGGTCAAAGATGTGTTTGCCTCTAGTAAAGGAAAGGGATCTTCTTTTGCTTTGGGCCTGATGCAAAGATCATTTAAGAAAGTCTATTTTGCTACCCCCTCAAGAGTTGAGCGAAAGCAGGATCAGGAAAAAATTAAACTTACAAGAGATTTACTGGTAGATTTTGGGGCTGTAAAGACCATGGATGAACATTTCCACACTCTACTAAATGATTTTTCTCTCATGGAATGTGAGGGGGTTGAATAGCATCCCCAAAAGAAAAAAAATCTAGTCATGAGCTAGTAGTTGATCATTCTCTAGATATCCTTTGTATCCAAGAGACCAAGCTTTCAGTGGATTCTATGTTTGGATGTGCTCCAAAAATTTGGTTTTTGTGGCAATGTTAGTGTGTTGGTGCTTTGGGAAGCTCTGGTGGTCTTTCCATTTTTTGGGATCCTAGGAAAGTTATACCTCTCTACTAGATCTCTTGCCACTCGGCTCTCTCAATGGTGGCCTCTTCTCTAGAAACTAGAGAGCTAATTCGTGTTACTAATGTGTATGCCCCTATTGATCTCCCTGGTAAGATTAAGCTTTGGGCACATATTAGGCATTTCAAAAGATGTTACCCATTCTTGCCTTGGATTGTAGCTAGGGATTTTAACTTTGCCATTAGTCTAGACGAGAAGCAAGGTGGGTTGGTTCGCTCGGGTCCTTCTTTTGAGCTTCTTTAGGAAAATATACATCTTTAACATCTCTCTAATGTCAAACATCTTAATGGGATCTTTACTTGGAACAATAGAACGGTTGGAGGTAATGCCATCTTGAAATGCTTGGACAGGTTCCTAGTTTCTTGCTCTTGGAATTGTGGCTCTCTTTCTCTCTCTTCTAAAATTGTTGATTGTAGAGGCTTTGACCATTGGCCTATCAAGCTCACAACTAGTTATGTTGTTGTCCCCAAGAAGCCTCCCTTTAAGTTCTAGCTGATGTGGCTTCAAGACTCTTCTCTCCATGATTTAATGGCTCACTGGTGGAGACAGGGAGGCCCTTCCTCTGGCATTGCTATGTTTTCCTTCTCTAAAAAATTATAGTATGTCAAGAGGAATTTGAAGAATTGGAACAGGAATTGTTTTGGTAATCTCTACATTATGAAGAAGAGGGCTTAGTATCATCTTGATATTATTATTAGACAGATTCTAGATTTGGGTTTTTCTGAAGCTCTTGGCATAGCGAAATCCCAAGCTTCTAGTGATCTAGCAAAGTGGGATCTTAGAGAAGAAATTTATTGGCAGCAAAAGTATCAAGTTGTCTGGCTTTAGGAAGGGGACAAGAACATCATTTTTTTAAATAAATTTTTGTAGGCTTGATGTAATAGGAGTTACATTTCTTCTCTTGTTACTCCTAATGGGACATGTCTAACCTCCTCTCAAGCTATGTCCGGGGAAGCTATTTAGTTTTACTCTACTCTCTTTTCAGATGACTTGCCTCCAGTAGAGATTTAGGAGAATATGATCTTGTCCTGTATTCCCTCTATTGTGACCAAGGAGATGAATGACTCTCTTATGCGGTCGATTTGTATGTCTGACTTGGAGGAGGTGGTCTTTAGAATGTGTAAGGGCAAAGCTCCAGGGCCTAATGGCTTCCCTATTGAATTCTTCTAGGAATTTTGGGATAATATCAATCACAACCTTTTGGATGTGGTTCAAGAGTGCTATTCCAACAAACATATGCTCTCAACCTTGAATGCTACTTTCCTTGTCCTTATTCTAAAGAAGGAAGAGGCTAATTAGTTGGACTTTTTTAGGCCCATTGCTCTTTGTAATGTGGTCTATAAAATCATTACTAAGCTCCTAGCAGAGAGGCTTAAATTTTGGCTTCCCATGGTTATCTTTGAGGAACAAGGGGGTTTTTTGGATGGAAAATAAATTTTGGATGGGGTGGTTATTGCTTCTAAAGCCATTCACTCTATGTGTACTTGTAGAGAATGCACCATGTTTATCAAGCTTGATATAGCTAAGGTTTATGACAAAGTCAATTGGGGTTTCTTGCATAAATTTCTTCTAGCTTTTGGCTTCATTCAAGAATGGGTTAGATGGGTTTTGAGTTGTATTACTACTCCTTCCTTCTAGGTCCTTCTTAATGGTAAACTGTCAAAGCTTTTTGGGGACTCTAGGGGTCTTCATCAAGGAGATCCCCTTTCTCCTTATTTTTTTATCATTATGGCTGAGGGACTTGGTAGACTTATCAAGTCTCATGTTTCCCAAAATCTAATTCAGGGTTGGCAATGGGGAAATGGTCTACCCAATCTTTCCTACCTCAATTTGTTGATACAACCCTTGCTGGGAGAGCTCAGATTTAGGAAGATGAATCATTTTAGGTCACCTTAGATACTTATTTGGCTGCTTCTGATCAAAAAACCAATGACCACAAGTCTTATATTTCCTATCCAGTGGAGAATTGCTAATATCTTGAGATTTTAGATTGAGTCTTCTTAGAGTAATTAAATATTTTCTAATTAACTCTAGTCTACTTAAGCTAAAATTTAGGTATCTAATAATTAATTTCTTTTATTAAATATTATGATACAACCCAGATTAAATTATCTTGTATTTAATAATTATCTTATAATTATAAAATACCTAGATTAGATACTCTTTATGTATTTAATAATTACCTTGTAATTATTAAATACCATAAAGAGTTTTACATTACCCTTTTGGGTTTCAATATCCTTTATAAGGAGGATCTCTCGTTGTATTTTAAGAACTTGAGATAATTCATTTTTTATAGCAATTCATTTTCTTGCTCATCAAGAATGTCTCATCTATGGATGTGGCAATTCCTGCCCCCATAGCTTTTTGCCTCTCTCTTCTGTGACAGGTGTTTGCATGCAAGTGATTCTTGGGAGATGTGGGGTTGATTGTTCATCAAATTCAATGTGGTATTAGAGCTCTATATCTTCATGCCCTTGCTCTATTCATGAGGGATTTGGCATCGGATCTAGCATTGGTTTCAAAATCTAAGCTTTCAGCATTTTTTTATGATCAGATCTATTTGGACCTACCTTCAAATTTTTCCTCATATCTCAGGCATATGGACTCTCTTTTTTTGCAAAGGAGATATCATTGGAAAGCTAGTTTTGAGCCCATCATTATGGTATAGGTAGTTTTCAGTTTTGATGATTTTTTCTAAAGTCAAAGTTCAAAGTTCTTTTTTGCACTCTGGGAGGCATATCTTGAGCATCTAATCTTTGATTTGGGAATTATTTATATCATTGGAAGGCTCTTTCCAGTGATGCTAGTTGTTTTTTCAGATTTTGCTCTAAGCACATTCTTTTTTTTTTTTCTATACTTTTGCATTCTGGTGGACAACTTGGTCATTTCATGTCCAGGGATCAATTGCTTTTCTTCAAATGATTTTTCATGACTTGTACTATCTATTTTATTAGTTTTATGCCTTTTCTGATCTTTGATGAGACCTTTTGTAAGCTTTTCTACATATCACACTGAAATACAATGTCACTCCTTTCTTTTCGAGATGTTTTTCATCATTGTGACTTATTGTACTCGCATTACATTATAAAGTGCCATGGGGGGATAATTGTATGCCTTTTAGTGCGCTCTTCCTTTGTCAAGTGAGTGCACTTTCCATGACATTAGCCCCATGATGTTTTGATGACACATGCCTTTCTAGGTGTTTGTACCTCTTCCTCACTCTCAATATTCTTGGTTCTTTCTATAGGAGAATTTTGGCCCACTTTCTCAGTTTCCTGTCACTTCACCCTATCTACATTAGGGGGGTTCTTCTATTATTTCTAATGCTTCCTTGGTTTTTTGGAGTGCGCTATGTATTCAGTATTTGATCCTACATACTAGGTGATTGTAGTGGCTAGATACCTATGCATTTTGGTGACATGTATCATTTACCATATGGACACTCTTCTTTTCATCCCTACTTTGGTTGCAGCCTTCTATTTTAGTGGAGGTTCTTCAGATCAATAGTTACTTTTGTCAGAGTTTGCAACTTCTTTATGCTTCAGTGGTTTTCTTCATGATTGCTCTTTGTTCCTTTTTCTAGAACATTCCTCTAGTTGGAGACTTTTGCAGTCCTTCACTAGGTTTTTAGCTATCTCTTTTTGGAGTAGGGTTTCTCCCAAGTTGTTTTCTCTATTTCTCCTCTTTTCAAAGATTTGGTTGTGCTTGGGTACCTCATCAGGCCTTGTTTGCTGGGACCCAGATTAATTATTATGATACAACCTAGATTAAATTCTCTTCATGTATTTAATAATTATCTTGTAAATATTAAATACCTATATTAAATACTCTTCATGTATTTAATAATTATCTTGTAATTATTAAATACCCTAAAGAGTTTTACATTACCCTATTGGGTTTCAATCTCCTTTATAATGAGGATCTCTCATTGTATTTTAAGAACTTGAGATAATTCATTTTTTTATAGCAATTCATTTATTTTATCATCAAGAATGTCTCATCTATGTATCTGGCAATTCCTGCCTCCATAGCTTTATACCTCTATTCTCTGATAGGTGTTTTCATGTAGGTGATTCTTGGGAGTTGTGGGGTTGATTGTTTATCAACTTCAACAAGTCTGTCCCTCTGACTTACTTGTGGGTCCCTATTGTGGTGGGAAGACAACCTAGGTTTTTTTGGCAAAGCTCGCTCAACAAGCTTCAACAAAAAGTCAATCATTGGACTCATAGGTGGATCTCTACTATTGGCAAGGTGACTCTCCTAAAATATGTGATATAGGCCCTTCCCATATATAGAAGCACGGTTCAGACTCCGTCGATGTATTTTCTTAAGGAATTTGATTCTCTTTCTTGCTAATTTCTCTGCAGTGGCAATTTACAAAATAGTAAATGGAGCCTCATCAGTGGGATATCGTTTGCAAGCAAAAAAAGGAATGAGGCCTTGGCCTTTGTTCTGCTATCTTGTGCAGTCAAGCTCTTGTTGCCAAACTCTACTAGTGCTGGTTTTTCAATCAATCTCAGCTTTGGGCCTGTATCCTATCACACAAGTATTTACCTACTGTTGAACCTTCAGATGTTTCTAGGTTTCCTATTGAGGGAAGAGGCTCTATGGTGTGGAGTAACCTCAAGATTGGTGCCCACTTGGTGAAGAGAAGTCTATTTTTTATGCAGGAGCATCCAGAGGTATAACAGCAATCCTGTGTCACCCAAAAAAATGTACTTAGACTTAGTTTCTGTTTCATGTCTTTATATTTTTGGATACCCATTTGGGTCAAATAAAGGTTCCAACTCTCACAGTTCCACTATCAGTGCATTTGAAAATCCTGAAAAAAATAGGAGCATGCAATTTGGCCATCATTTTGGTGACCTAGAAGGTTTGAATTGACCAGATGAATGTAATTGTGATTTAGAGCATTCCAGAAAAAGAATCAGGTCAAAAGGCCCCACGGTTTGAAAGTTATTGCAGTTTTTTGGGTTTTGGAGACCCCCTAAGAATGCTTCAAAGTTAGGTTAGGGGCATTAAATGACCTTGAAAAGGGCCAAAAAATGGGGAACAAGCTATGCTTGTCCATAGGGCTATAGAGTGCTTCAAGAGCTTTCCGAAAGTGTAAACAATTCATCAATCGGAGCTACGGTTCAAAAGTTATGCCTCCCGAAAGTTTGGTTACCGTTTCTGGATTCTTCTAGAATTGCACCGACTTCTAACGCAGCTTTCGGAACCTTCTATTTGGTCAGTGGATGCCTACTAGCACTTTCTATAATTTACTCCTAGTCCTTAACCCTCTGGGGTCTATTTAAGGAGATTTCTGGCATTGTAAAAGGCGAGTTCGGAGTGGAGTTGAGAGGAGGTGCTAAAAGGAGAAATATTCTCCAAATTTATGTTATTGTAAGCCCTTAGGGCATGTTCTGAAGATTATTTTCTGTGTACTATTTGTACTAGCTTATTTTCTCAGTTAATATAATTTTGCTTTTGTGTTGTGTCCATTCTGTTCTTGGGTTGTGTCCCCATCAAGTGGTATCAGAGCGGGTTTTCCTGAGTGTGTAGACAGAGCGCCGACTGTGAGGCAGTTTGCACAAGGACTGTGTGGTTGTGGGTTCAAGTTAGAAGATGCCTCCACGAAGAGAGCATGGCGGAAGGGCCAGAGCTATTGATCCTAAGGAGGTTAGAGCCCTCCATAGGCAGGTACAAGCATTGCAAGAGGAGCTTCGTAGAGGAGCAAATGTTGCCGCAGGTGACAATAGTGAGGATGAAAATGAAGAGGAAGTAATGGGACCAGAAGAGGAAGTTGATGAGGAAGTTCTAAATCCTATAGAAGAAAGGCTTTTTAGGGCCATTACTAAGTTTGGAAAAAGACCTACAATTGAAGTGGGTATATTTTCAGGAAATCTGAAACCAGATGAGTTGATCGATTGGATCAATGAACTGGAAGAATACTTTGAGTATGAGGATATAAGGGACCCAGATAGGGTTAAGTTTGCAAAGGCCAAACTGAAAGGCCATGTCAAAATTTGGTGGCAAGAGGTTCAACTGGAAAGACTTAGAAGAGGAAAGGAGAAGATCACAAGATGGGATCGCATGGTGGACAAATTGAAGAAGCAGTTCATTCCTATGGACTACAAGCTTGATCTGTTTAAGAAGATGCATGGGTTAAAGCAAGCAGGAAGATCAGTCCAAGAATATACAGAGGAGTTTTACCGACTCTTGATTAGAGCGGGGCATGCAGAAGCAAATAAGGAGAAGGTTGCTCGTTATATCAATGGGTTGCAACCTAGCATCCAAGAGGAATTAAGTCTAGTAAGAATGACCAACGTTGAAGAGGCATACCAGTTTGCCCTACAAGTTGAAGAGAAGTTGAATAAAAGGTTTGAAGGAAGACAAAGAGGGCAAGGTCAAGGAGGAAGGGGAAGCGGTAGATCATTTGGAGGCCGCAATGAAACCCAAAAGAAAAATGAAGATGTGGGTACTAGCAGAAACCAGAGGAATGAGGGTTTCAACCGCTCCCATGATCAAGACTTTGGAAATCAAAGAGGAAGAGGTAGAGGATGTGGACAAGGAAGAGGAGGCTTTCATGGTACCTGTTTCCATTGCAATGAAGAAGGTCATCGTGCCTTTGAATGCCCTCAACGACAAGGAAGGATAGATAGGAGAGCTGAGGGCCAAGCTAGGGTTGCTCATGCGGATGAGGATGCACAATCATCACATTCAGAGGATGCAGAAAGAGGAGAGACCTTGGTAAATGAAAGAGTCCTACTAAGTGGTGAGAATGAACCAGGACAACGAAGGAGTTTGTTTCGTACCAGATGCAAGTGTGAGGATAAATGTTGTGACGTGATCATTGATGGTGGTAGCACTAATAACTTGGTATCAGAAGAGATGGTCTCTAAGATGAAGCTCAAGAGGGAGAAGCATCCCCAGCCCTATCGGATTGCTTGGGTAAAAGATGATCATAAGGTCCTGGTAAGTAAAAAATGTTTAGTAAAATTCAAAATTGGGAGTTACCATGATGAAGTTCTCTGTGATGTTATTTCGATGGATTTTTGCCATCTATTGTTGGGTAGACCATGGCAGTTTGATAGACATCCAGTGCATGATGGACATGCAAACACATACTCTCTCACAAAGGATGGAGTTCGCCATAAATTGAAGCCCATGAAAAAGGAAGATGAAAAGGTATGTAGCAGTGCTAGGATTTATCTTGTTGATGGAAGGAAGTTTTAAGATGGCATGAAACATCAGCATATGTGCTATGCTTTGATTCCTAGGAAAGATAAAGAAGGTAGTAGTGAAATACCATTTGAAGTTTCAGATTTATTAGGTTAGTTTGGAGATATTATCTCTGATAATGTTCCAGATGGATTGCCACCAGTAAGGCAAATCAGTCATCAGATAGATCTGATTCCAGGAGCTAGTTTGCCTAACAAGGCTGCTCACAGGATGACTCCTACTGAAACAGAGGAGCTAAATAGACAGGTTCAGGAGCTGTTGAGGAAGGGCTTGATTCGAGAGAGCCTGAGTCCATGTGCATTACCTGCAGTACTTGCACCAAAGAAGGATGGAGAGTGGATGATGTGTACAGATTCTCGAGCTATAAATAGGATAACCATCAAGTACCAATTTCCTTTACCAAGGATGGATGATCTTATGGACTGCTTGAGTGGAGCTCAGTACTTCACAAAGATAGATCTGAAGAGTGGCTATCATCAGATACAGATTCGAGAAGGAGATGAGTGGAAAACAGCCTTCAAGACCAAGGAGGGTCTTTATGAGTGGTTAGTCATTCCCTTTGGATTGACAAATGCCCCAAGCACCTTCATGCAGCTCATGAATGAGGTACTTAAGAAGTTCTTGGGAAAATTTGTTATTGTCTATTTGGATGATATTTTCATTTTCAGCAAGACTTTGGAAGAACATTTACTACATATTCGTAGTTTCCTTGAAAGGCTAAGGGAAGAGAAACTGTTAATTAATTTGAAGAAGTGTGTCTTTGCAAAAAGGGAGTTAGTCTATTTGGAATTTGTTATATCACCTGAAGGTCTCAAAATGGATCCAGAGAAGGTAAAAGCCATCTTGGAATGGCCTACTCCATGGTCTGCTACTGAGGTAAGATCATTTCATGGTCTGGTTAGTTTTTACAGGAAGTTTATTAAGAATTTCAGTGGCATATGTGCACCCCTAACTGATACAATAAGAGGGGATAGGAAAGAGTTCAAATGGACTACAGCAGCTATGAGAAGTTTTGAATTGCTGAAGAAGAAGGTGACAGAACAGCCTGTGTTGGCACTTCCAGATTTTAGAAAAGTGTTCCAGGTGGATTGTGACGCTAGTGGCAATGCTATTGGGGCTGTATTAAGCCAAGAAGGTAAGGCTATTGCATATTTTAGTGAAAAATTGAATGATGCAAAGAAGAAGTATTCTGTTTATGATCAAGAATTCTATGCAATAGTTTAGGCCTTAAAGAAATGGAGGCATTATTTATTGCCAAAGGAATTTTTTTTGTATACTAATCATCAGGCATTACAGTACCTAAATAGCCAAGGTAAATTGAATTAGAGGCATATGAAGTGGGTAGAATTCTTGCAGAGTTATACATTTGTGTTGAAGCATAGAAGTGGAAAATCTAACAGGGTTGCAGATGTACTAAGTAGGAGACAGTTGTTGCTTACAACAATGCAGGTTGAAGTAGTTGGGTTTGATGAACTCAAGAATTTGTACCCCCAGGATCCTAATTTTTCTGAAGCATGGAAAGCTTGTAAAGAACCTATTGCTATAGATAGAACCAAGTGGTTAGACTATTTGATTCAGGATGGCATGTTGTTCAAAGGTAGTCAATTGTGCATTCCAAGGAGTTCCATGAGGGAAAATTTGATTAAGGAGAAACACAATGGAGGGATGGCAGGACATTTTGGTTGAGATAAGACCATTTCCATTCTTAGAGAACATTATTTTTGGCCTCAAATTTCATAGGATGTGAAGAAGTTCGTACAAAGTTTCCAGGTTTGTCAAGTTGCCAAGGGGTTTAGTCACAATACGGGTCTTTATCAGCCGTTGCCTGTTCCATCAAGGCCATGGGAGGACATAAGTATGGATTTTGTTCTTGGATTGCCAAGGACACAAAGGGGTAATGACTCAGTATTCGTGGTGGTTGATAGGTTCTCCAAAATGGCACATTTCATTCCATGCCACAAAACTCATGATGCTATCCATATTGCAGACTTGTTTTTCAAAGAGGTGGTAAGACTACATGGTCTTCCAAGGAGTATAGTTTCTGATAGAGATACTAAATTTGTGGGGTATTTCTGGAGGACATTGTGGAAGAAGTTGAGAACAAACTTGAAATTCAGTTCCACGCATCACACACAGACTGATGGCCAAACAGAAGTGGTAAATAGAAGTTTGGGCAATTTGCTAAGATGTTTAGTTGGAGATAAGCCCAAGGGATGGGATTTGATTCTACCACAGGCAGAGTTTTCTTATAATAACTTTGTAAATAGGAGTACTGGAAAATCACCATTTCAAATTGTATATGGGAATAGCCCAAAGACTGCACCATAATTGAGGAAGATAGAACAAGGGGAGAGGACAAGTGCTGAAGCTGAGAAATTTGCTGAACACATCAAGCGTCTACATGAGGAGGTTCAAGCACACATTATCAAGATGAATCAAGAGTATAAAGCTAGGGCTGATCAAAGGAGAAGACATAAGGAATTCCAAGTAGGGGATCTAGTCATGGTGCACTCACGAAAAGAAAGATTTTGAGTTGGTACTTACAACAAGCTGAAAATGAAGAAATTTGGCCCCTGCAAAGTTTTGAAGAAACATAACTCAGGAAATGCATATGAGGTGGAGCTGCCAGATGGTATTCACATTTCTCCCATTTTCAACATTGCAGATTTAACAGAGTATCATAATGATGGTGCATATGAGGAGCTGGTGTTAGAGCGATGTTCGATTCTTGCTTCTAAGAAGGAGGAGATAGAAGACATTCTAGATCATCATGTGGGTAGGAGTACCAGAAACAGGCAGTATGAAGAGTATTTGGTCAAATGGAAAGGACGGCCAATCGAGGACTCAACTTGGATTTTAGCAGCTGAGGTTTCCCATTTGGGATTTCCTCTACCATCCATAAAGTGACAGGGTCATTTTTCAATCTACCCTGGGTGTCTGGTGCAGGAGCATCCAGAGGTATAAGGGCAATCCTATGTCACCCAAAAAAATGTACTTAGACTTAGTTTCTGTTTCATGTCTTTACATTTTTGGATACCCATTTGGGTCAAATAAAGGTTCCAACTCTCACAGTTCCACTATCGGTGCGTTTGAAAATCCTAAAAAAATAGGAGCATGCAATTTGGCCATCATTTTGGTGACCTAGAAGGTGTGAATTGACCAGATGAATGAAATTGTGATTTAGAGCATTCCAGAAAAAGAATCAGGTCAAAAGGCCCCATGGTTTGAAAGTTATTGCAATTTTTTGAGTTTTGGAGACCCCTTAAGAATGCTTCGAAGTTATGTTAGGGGCATTAAATGACCTCAAAAAGGGCCAAAAAATGGGGGACAAGCGAAGCTTGTCCATAGGGCTATAGAGCGCTTTGAGAGCTTTCTGAAAATGTAAATGGTTCGTCAATCATAACTACGGTTCAAAAGTTATGCCTCCCGAAAGTTTGATTACCGTTTTTGGATTCTTCTAGAATTGCACCGACTTCTAACGCAGCTTCTGGAACCTTCTATTTGGTCGGTGGATGCCTACTAGCACTTTCTAGAATTTACTCCTAGTCCTTAACCCTCTGGGGTCTATTTAAGGAGATTTCTGGCATTGTAAAAGGTGAGTTCAGAGTGGAGTTGAGAGGAGGTGCTAAAAGGAGAAATATTCTCCAGATTTATGCTATTGTAAGCCCTTAGGGCATGTTCTGAAGATTATTTTCTCTGTACTATTTGTACTAGCTTATTTTCTTAGTTAATATAATTTCCCTTTTCTGTTGTGTCCATTCTGTTCTTGGGTTGTGTTCCCATCAATTTTGGATCTATAATAAAGGCATTGAGGCTCTATTTTGGAGTGATTCCTGGAATGGACATCCTCCTCTCTTGTTCTCTCATACGCACTTACAACATCTTTTTTATTCTTTCCTTTCTATTGGATGGAATAAGGTGGCTCATTATAAAGAGGTTCATAACCTGAGCCTTTTTGTTGGTTACAGATGGAAGAATTCTTTTGATTGGCCACCGAGTGGCTCTTTTGGGGATCAATTGGAGCTTTCTCAGATCTTGGCATCTAGGGAGTGCAGCTCTCTGTAGGAACTTGATGTTTTGGCTTGGGGAGGTTCTTCTTCTGGCAAGTATTCTATTTATTTAGGGTACCTTACACTGACTAAGCAATTGTTTGGCGAGGTGGAGGTCCCTTGGTGGAAGAAAGCTTGGAATAGCTTTTCATGACCTAAGTGTAACTTTTTCCTCTGGATTTTGGTTTACAATCATTGTCTTACTTGGGAGAATCTCTGCAAGAGAGGCTTGTAGGGGCCTTCCATCTGTGTCTTATGTCATAATAGTGAAGAGACTGTTTCTCATCTTTCTTTCCAGTGCCCCTTTGTCAAATAGATTTAGCACTTCTGGTGGAGTGTGTGGGGATGCACATGCTAGCATATCTCTTCCTTGTTTGATTTTTTGGACCGTTTGGGTCATCCACCTTCCAATACCTCTTTTCTTCAAATTTCTTGGAGCATTGGCCCTTCCCTTATTTTATGGCATGTTTTTGTTGAGAGAGATAGGAAGATCTTTCATGATGTATAGTTGGGGATCAGGCACCTGTGGGAGAAAATTGCTACTTCTCTTCATGAAACACTCCTGGATAAATGTGACTTTGGTGGAGGTTTGGACCCTAGAGTTGTTGGTATTTACTCATGCCTTTCTTGAAACTCTTTAGGGTGGCACTCCCTCCTTCCCCCATAAACGTTCTTAGAATAGAGCTAGGCAACACTCTCAGCATGTTAATTGTGAGGAGCATTGGACTCCACTCCAAGCTAGTGTTCTTAAAATCAACTCTGATGGCTCTTCTCGCAAAAATCCTAGACCGGCTGGTATTGGGGGAGTTGGGCATGATAGTTCTGGTGATGTTCAGTTTCTATTTTCTATCTATAAGGGTTACAACACAAATAACCTCATGGAATCCCTTGCTATCTTGGTTGTAGTGGAACAGTGTTGTCAATGTGGCTGGAGAAGAATTTTTGGTGAGACTAACTCACAGGTGGTTGTGAATTTATTGAATAGATGAAAGCTTGTGGATGTGGATTGGCATTTGGCTCTAGTTATTCAATAGATCACTCAGTTATGCAATTCTCTGGATTATGTGTCTTTTATGCATATCCCTCGTGAGTGGAACGGTGTGGTTGATTGCTTGGCTAAATGGGCCTCAAAGCATGTGTCAGATTGGAACATTGTTGATCATAGGATGCTCCCCTTGATTTATCTCATAAGCTAGCTCAACTTGTGGACCAGAATAAAGCTCTTTAGTGCTCTTTGTTTCTTCTATTGTTCAGTTTTCTTTGGTGTTCAATACAATTTTTACCTCTCTTTTAGTAAAGAAAAAAAAAAGAGTGTTTCTAAATTTTCAACAATGAAAATGAGTCACAAAAGTATACCTCATAATTATCAAGTCTAATTAAACTAAAACTATTTTAAATTTCTCCACAACAATGTTTGACAAAATATAATGAAACATCTTTTTCCCGAATGTTTGTTATTAGCATTTTAATGAAGAGTATACAAGTTTCTAAATGTTAAAAATGGTAAATTATCAAATTTGCTTGACCCCTTGCCATAACTTCCAATGCAGTAAGAAAAAAATATTATAAAACTTAAAAGATAGACAAAGAAAGTAAGAATCTTAAAAATTAACAAGATTTTTTTAAATAAAATTATTAAAATGAATTATAAAAGATATATTAAAACTAAAAAAAGGTTAATCAATGTACAATAGAAAGTTAGAGAAGATATTAAATCCTTCTAACTCCTTAACTCCCATATAATTATAAATCTATACAATTATAAAACTATACAAGATATTAAGTCCTTTTAACTCTCAAACATTTATAAATCAGTGCTTCACAATATCCTTAAAGCCACAAGTTCAATGGCTTTTCTATCAAAAAAAAATTTATTTCAAGAGCATTTACCATAAAATCTCTACTTGACAGGCCAGATTTTCAAACATAAACCAACCATTTATATTTTTCAACATTTTCAGATACATTTCGTCAACATTTATATATTCCCGGCAACTGCAAATAATTGTCCTTGAAATGTACCAACTTCCCTACAATAAACGTCGGCAATTTACACAGCTCTATTTTTATCTATTTAAAAAAAGCTCTACAAGGACTTACTGAACAGCCAATAAGATGTTATTTGTATGCCCAACAAAACCTGTGAATATGACAGAACCCACATTACTTAAATTGGCAACTGTAAAGGAATGGTGAAGTAAGGCCAAACTAATGTTATGAAATGTACTTGGAATATAAAATGGGTATGTGCATGAAAGAGAAAGGGCAGACCATTTCAGACAAAAATGGAAGAATTGCTTTCGAAAATAAGTGGGCCACATTACAAAGATCCAATCAGTGCATATTTTGATTTCCTCTTCTATTTTGCCAATTGCATCAATATCACATTTTAAATATCTTTGCATGTACAAACTCTTCCTTCCCTGGGATTTTTGTACTCTGTGTCCACATAAATTGCTCAGCTCTATCTAATTTGGGCAAAGTTTGCAGCGGGAATAGTTACTGTTTTCTTCTAATGGTGATGCAATGGTAGTTGAGCTTTAATAGTTTTCAAGTGGGTAGCAAAGTTCCTCACAGCTTCCATATATAGTAGCTTACCAAGACATACGGCCAAGGCAAAAAATAGAGCTTTGACTCAAAGTATATCATTCTATTATCTATCTATTTTTGGAAAAGAATTGATTAATATATACCGATGTATAGAAGTGAAACAGTTATATAAAGATTTTCAAATATATTGATATCATTAAAGTGATCTTTTTTTATCAATAGACTACATCATCTAGGTAAGGGAACAATGGCAAAATCCCTAAAACTAGTATGATTTGAAGTAACAAGGTGAGAGTAGTTGAAGTGAGAGAATTAATTTGAAGTTTTAAATCACTTGAATCATTTAGAAAAATTGTAAGATGATGGATAAAGTATTTAGCCTACTAAGAAGAGGAGGATTCATGAGGGCTACAAGAATTGAGGCTTGGTGTCCTATAATACAGAGCAATGTCTACAACAAAACTTAATGCCCTTATAATCAATGTCTAAGAATGAAGCAAGATATTAGTTAAACGTGGTGTTTGAGAATAGGAGTCAAGAACAACATCCATACTATTAAAAGAAGAAAACCCAAAAACACAGAAATCCATAGCATAAAAATAAATATATATCTTACTATCCACAATGATGGCCAATATGTGGAGATCCAATGTTTTGGATGTGGCATAAATAACTATAAGTAGAAAAAGAACACCAAATAGGCACAATTTAGAGAGCAAAAAAAAACCTTATTTTCTATCACTTCTTGTCCCAAAACCACCCTACACGAAGTAGGGCCACAAGGAAAAGGCACTAGCTTAAAAGAGGAGGTCCTAGCTTGAGAGGAGGCCAACATTTTTACCATTAACAAGTTAGCATAATTTCTTGTACAAGACCCAAAGGAGGTAGGGGCAGCAACAACACTCTTTCTACCCAAAATAGTGTCTTGTAAAGTACATTCCCAAATTATAGTAGTTGCAATAATGCACATAATATAGAAAGTAAATCATACATAACCTCCTTCAATAGCCTCCATTTAGAAAGAACCAATAGCCACACCCAAATAACTTGAGGATCCTATAAGAAAATATCCCCTATTAATGATAAACAAAAGCATGACAACAATAACAATAGCATAATCCTCTAGGAAGAACCTAGGTTGACTATAAGTTGAATGTGATAGAATGAAACAAGAAGGGGGATTTCAAAATATTGAAACTTTTCATCTTTGGAAGTCAATTAATAGATTTCTAAGATGTTAAGGAGGTTAAGAGGAAAAAGATATTTCCATTTGTATGGAATTTTCATCAAATATATAATTAACTAGTGAGCATATTTTACTGAATTTTGACATGAAACCATTAAATAAATTCAAGAAAATTCTATAGAAATTAGCACTAATCCATGATGAGCTACCTACCTTGTTGACATATGGTCAATGGTTTTACACGAGTAAATGCCAACTTTCACCCTTAGACTATGTTTCACTTGCCTCCACTCTCACTTGTATGCCAAAATTCAAGTGTTGACAAACAATTAAAGATGTATGACTCTTTAAGTTTCATTTCTATACTCCCCATATCTTCTTATGTAGGGATCTTGAATGGCCTAATCTCATTCTATATCAAATTCCCTTATAGATAGGAATTTAATCTCCTCGTATTTCATTCACTTGGTAATTAGAAAACTTTAAAGAATAATCAAAGAATTGAAGAATTACAAAAGGTGATATTTAAATGTTTTCCACCCACTCCCAAAATTCCCTTTTTATGTTTTTGTATCCCTACAGTTGCATCTTGATATGGTAGCACAAAAATAGTTTTAACTACAGTACATGGAACAATTCATTGATTTGAACTTAATACTCACACATATGACAATTTTCCATGAAACTCTTTTTTTACGACATTAAACTTCCAACTTCTCACCCCTTTCAATTATAATGGCTATAGTGACTTGTTGTTGAGCTAGAGGTTAGTTAAATATAATGAGTATAGAAAGTGTTAAGAAGAAAACATGTGACAACTTATAATGTTAGGTTGAGAAACTTTGAGGTAAACTATAGAGAGTTTGAGTCATAACACCTATTCCTTGTGAGCATCCTTGATTGCTCTAATTCTTGGACAATACTAAAATAGCCCACAAAAAAGTTATGAGACAAAGAGGAAGTGGTCAAGTTTAAACATGAGATCATGGGACTACAAAATTCATCACAATGCATGTTTTTTAAAATAAACTCTAATTAACACTTGATACTAATGAAAATAAGTTAAAGAACATCATAAAGCTAATTATAATCACTTATATTTTGGATCTTATATTTTGGATGTTTTTTCTACATATTATTTGTTTTTGTTACGGTTTTATGTCAAGCCACAATAAATATGAGAATCCCTTTTAATTTTATGATGGCCTTGGCTAGCCCTAATCCAACGGTTGTGGTTGATATTAAAGCTTTGACAAATAGGAATGATGGCTCTTGTCAATAAATGACCCCATAATTTGATACAATTTTTTTCACAAATTATATCTTCATTGAACTTGTGGATGTAGTTTTACCCATCCAAAATTTTGAAAATGTGTGTCAATAGTGAGAGAAAAGCATAGTCATAGAGGATTCTTTTGGGGGGAGGGAGGGTCCCCATTGAAAAGCATAGTCTAGGAGGGTTTCCAACACATGGACCCCTCATGGGATCCACCTAAATGGTGTCTAAGACATATAAAATGTATTTTCTTTTTTCTTTTATTTGAGCTAGTTGTGATAATGACATTCTTTAGAATAGACCTTGGCATGTCCTCCCATCTTTTTTGGTTTTTCATCCCAATTTTCAAGGCTTTTCCATAGTGAATGATTATTAACTTTGTGTCCCTAATTCAATAAAAAATTTTAGGTAATGTTAGTCTTTTTTCATTCTATTGTTAAGTACCTTGGAAAGGTTCTTTGTGTCAAATCTAACTACTTTCATTATGTTTTGAACCAAAACTAGGTCTATGTTGAGGTGGACTTGTAACATGGTCTCAAAGCAATGATTGACATTTAGATTTAAGAGATCTTTGTCAAAACCAATGTCTACTCTACTTGAACTTTCTCAACACTTGCTTATGTTGACAATCATTTGAATATAAAACTAAGAATTGCTCATTGGCTTCTCCCAGAAATAAGTTCCCTCCCAACATTCAAGACCCTTTTTGTTCCAAAGGGTTCAAAGTCAAAGGAAAAATGGAGTATGGTCACTCACAAGAGGAAGACATCCCCCCATCTACTAGTGTATCAAATAAACCCCATGAGCTATGAGCTAGGTACATGTAATCACAACAAATTTCTTGAACTCTTTTAAAATAAAGAAGAGTGTTGTTTCTTTCTCTACTAGATTAATGTATTTGTTCCTCTTCCTTTTGTATGAACACCTTAACTGATATAAGTGATCCCTACTTAGACACATAGTTTATGCCATTCATATAGCCCTTTTAGGTAGTGAGCAAAGGTAAGATTGATCTAGGAAAGTGAAGGAATAACTTATGAAGTGTTCAAAAGATTTATTATTTCTTGCAAAATAATGTCTCCTCTCAAAGAAGAAGATGGTATGCAAGATTTTGAATAATGAATTTCCTTCTATAGAATGCTTGAGGTCTCACCGACCTTGTCAAGAACTATTTTGGACGGCTTAAACATCACACACTAAGACTTGATTGCTATGTTAAAAGTATTAAAAGTGCTAAATAGTTGAAGTTGACATATTTGTACAAGTTTAATTTCTCCTTTAATATGTGATGTTTAAGAATGGCCTAAGCATTCTAGCTCGATTACTCAATAGAATTGTCTTAGTATTAATGTGTTATGTATTCATAATTTGATTAATATTTCTCCTTTCATCATTTCTATAGCATGCCAAGTTATTTGGCCATCCACAATGAAATCCACCATTTTATCTCAATCATAAGACCCACTTATGCAAGCAATCGTAAACATGAGTACAGGCAATTGAAAGTTATTGGGATTGTCATAAACATGATGGACAAATCAACTGTGGTGATATTGATCTCAACACTTAGTACTGAAAATTTGTATACCGCTGACAAACGCTATCAAATAATCTTGTGAACATGTACCGTAATTGGCAAGTCTAAATTTATTTCTCATCATCTTTTGACTGATCCATCACACTATCAAGTTCCTTTTTAAGAAACTGTTTAACCGTGTTGAAGACATGCTATTTTACAAAATCATTCAAGTTGGTCTGAAAAATTTAATTGTTGCCTCTATTCATCGTATTACTTCACTATTTCACTCGCTGTATGAAGTCATCTGCTTCTGCTTTGTTTTCTTTTGCAGAGGTTGAAATAGTTGTCTTCTCTTATCGAGGGTGAAAATAGATTACAGATGGGAAATAATGAAAGTACGCTATTTCCAAATGATTTTTAAATAGATTTGCGTAATATCTGATAAAGCACTGTAACTTTGACAGGTTATTGTTGATATTAGATATATTGTTCAGCGTTTACAATTTAGAAGAACAACTTTTGAATAATTATATACATTTAAATTGCAAAAGTTGAAAAACAACACTTTTTTCGTTTGTTATAAGTGATGAATGATGAAAGAGAATTGTCTTTATTTATGAAATATTTTTTCATTAGAATGTGAATTAGGATTCATTAGTATCATTATTAAGTAATTAATTAATATGATTCTTTTTATAGAATTCTAGTTGTCTTGCAATCTTAGGTATTGTAATTTATATATTTTCATTTCGTCTATTATAATATGTTTGAGGCTTTTCTTTTTTCTTATCTTAAGGAGCATATTTCTTATATTACTTATATGTTTATTCTTATGATTGTATATTGTTATGGGTGTATATATCTTTTTGTCTATTAAATTTTTAGGTTTCTTAAAAGTACATCTTTCTTATATTACTTGTATGTTTATTCTTATAGTTGTATATATCTCCATATTGGTGCTCACCATCTTGATATTCATTTTTGTTTTTATAATCTCTATTATCTTATGTATATGTCTTTACATGATTCGATTTGCCTTTGTATTTTCTCATGTTATCATTTTGATTATTTATTTTTCCATTATGTCATTTCTATGATCACTATTACCTTATTTATCCAAAAAAGAAAATTTAGTATTATTATATTGACTTAATCATAGTTTCATGTCTCAATTCATCTTTATCATTGTCTATATTTTGCACACTCTATAGTTTTCATGTTATATTCTTCTATATATTTTTATGGTTTTTTTTACATGCAGCAGACAAATATACATGTAATCTTTATCATGTTCTCCCAATGATAATGGTTTCTATAGTTAATGAAGATTTCTATATTATTTTTAATGAGCCTTATCATGTCACTACTTTCCTATCATAACTACTAATATATGTTACTACCATTTTGTGCTCACAATCTTTATTTTCATACCCATTTGGTCTACTTTGAGAGAATGAACTAATACATCGCATATTAAAAAAATTGAAACACTCTTGTGGTAAGTTAGGATTGTTCTTTGCTACTTTTCCTTTTCATTTTAAGTTTAAATCCTTGCTCCATTTGCAACTATATATGTGCATTTAGCTTACTAACTTGGATTTGATCTACACTTAGATCTCATAGATTATTACTAGCCCAAGTGCCCTAAGATTGACCCTAAATTTCCCAAATTCCCACATCTTCTTCTTAGTCATTAGAAATGAAGAGATTTTTGTGATTTATGGTTTTGTCATTGTATTTAAAGACATTCATTTATGGGGGTGATTAAAAAGAGACTGCATATTTAAAAATAAAGAGAATTACTACTAATATTCAAGTAAAATTTTTAATTCAAAGTTTAAAAAGGTGTTTTATTATATTAAAATTTTATAGATACTCTTTAGATAAAACTAGATATAATGTCTTTTATTAATGAGAGTTGTAATGTTGGTTCATAGTAACAATTAAACGTCTCCAAAGGTATTTTTTATCATCATTCTCAATACAAGTCTAAATTTTAGAAATTGTAATAAATCAAGTAACAAAACTTTATCATTTGTGAAATCAGATCCATGTATCAAAGTGCAAGTTCATATTACTAGAAATTTTTTATAAGATTGATTTAAGTATTTATAAAATAATGATATACATTTTCAACTTCTACATTTATTATCAAAGTGAATACTGATTAGACTTACTCCTTTCAATTAATTATAAAATCTTTCTTATATTTGTTTTGGACTATATAGACAGTTCCCATAACATGATTGATGACAGGGTATTCAATCTATACAAACTGAAAGAAAACCAGACCTTGTGACCTCTCACCACCATATTGTTTCTTACAAAAATCAAATCTTAAATTTTTAACTGAATCTAAATTTAATTATTTAAATATTAGCTACATTTGCCTGACATAGATTTATATGAAGAAAAAAAAACCCCTTTCAAAACTTAATGAACCTAAAACATGATGATAAATCTTCTCTTTATCAGTGCCAAATCGTTTACATGATTACGATGATTATGTAGAGACGCTGTACCATTATTTGAAGATGACCAACATGATTAATTAATCTTGTCTTTCAGAGACAAATCATTTTCACCATTATATTACTTTCAAACCGTAAAAGAGTATCTCTCAGTATTTCCATATTTAGACTCTGTACATTTGTGTTCTATCGATATGGCAATTCAAAATTTCTTATTTAGTAAGTGTTCAACTCTGTAGAAAACATACCAATTTAGAAATTCATTCACGTAGACACCAAAAGCTGATTTGATATGATCTTTGTAGATTTCACGCTTTAAACTCTGCCATATTCATCTTACCATTATTTCAGTCCATGCAAGCAGTCACATCTTATAAGCTGATCTCTTTCTATCACTGTTTAGAAGATTTAGATATCCTCTCTGCAGTCAACATCTGTATTTAAATTATGCTGTTTTAAAATTATAAAAGGTTTAGTTCATAATGATTTGATCCTTTTTTTAATTTGATCTGTGGAGATTTTATGTAGTTTTAATTGAATTCTATGATCTATCATTAGGATAATAAGAGTGAATGAAAGAGAAGAAAAGTAATATTATGATGATGGATCATGAAAATTTGATCTGAAAACTTTATAACAATAAAATCTATATGGTCAAATATAGAAGAGTATGAACAAATAGTGACATTTTTATCATTGTAAAGTTAGATCCAACCAAACATCTAGGCATGAGAAACATAAAAATATCATTTTCTGTTAGAACAACATTATATTCTTATTATCTCGCACAACTAGTGGAGTTGCCTTGGGCCTTGGGTTTGCTCCCCATTGATCTCTAGTTTGACTATGAAGCCTTGACTCACCTATGTTAAGAAAAATAGCACATCAGAAATGTGTAAATATAAAGTAATAATCACAACAAGAGTAGAAACAAAACTAAGAGCAAGTAGAGAATACTTTCAACATTCAAGTTCTTCATTCAACATTACATTACATCATGAGATACATTGGCTATTATAATATAACAATAATAAACAAGGTGCCAATAGACCAATTTGAAAGTCTAATTTGGGTACCATCATCTAGAACTTTCAATAACTCAAACTTCGGAATAAATACTACAACTACTCGTGGGCAACTTTTATGCATGCACTCAACACAACATCTCGCTATTTTGCAAGGGGTAACAACGTGAAGACTCCATAATAGTGAAGTAGATATAATACTACGTATATTGATAGTTAACCGACAAACTCAACAGATTTCATCTAACAACTTCCTTTTCTTCACACATACATAACATTCTCCCACTTGAAGACTAATTGCCAAAAGAAAAAGAGCAAAAAACTCACACGGATATCCCAAGTATCAAAACTCATCAATCAAGTAGAACAAGTAGGGTATTGAGAAGATTTCAATAGTGTCAGGCTTTGTTCCAACACACTCCAAATAAATTTTCTACAGATTCTATCCAACGGAATAAAATCTAATAGGGAAACATCTTCCCTTATGACTTTTTACCAATACTAATTTACTCATTAATATAAAATTGGAAATATTACTCTTAACATGTGCATAATACACTCCCCTATTTGGGAAACCCTTAAACTCATCAATCACTTCACCAACCTCTATCCTCCACTTCTTTGTGACCATTAAAAACACAACTAGAAACTTTTCCTATGTACCAGTCACCAAAGGATCTACCTCATCTTGAAAAGAACCGACAAAGGTAATATTGGTTGGAACCACACCAAACCTTTGCATTCTCTCAAACCTCCTCATAGACTATTTCTCGTGGTCATGCATTGCATATCCTATCATCGTCGGATTCCATAACACTATAGACCTACTAGGCATTTTGTCAAACAATAAGTGTGTCACCTCGATATCCCCACATTCTTCATACGTATTCAAAATAGAACTTTTACAAATTCAAATTGAAATCCACATTTATCCATATCAACTATTGACCCTAAAGGCAATCATTGTGTTTTCAGTTACTGCAAAAGATTTAGTGACTTACTAGGCAGAGTTGGTCGGTCAACACTATGACGGAGCCACTCTATACAGGTCGAGCTATGTGAAGGAGAAGTGTACACATTCAGTTGTTGCCGAGTAGTAGTAATTGTCAAGCAAACTAAGAGTCACTAAGTACATAGTGGTTGTCGACCTTTACAAGAAGCAACACATGAGCTAAGTGATATAGAGGTCGAGAAAAATAGTACAAGGTAAGAATAGCATGAGTCGAGGGACAACATAAAGAACAAGCATGACCGAGCATCAAAAAGCCATATGTGTCAAGTTGGATAGTTTTGCATATATGTTTGGAAAGGCACAAAATCCTATGTAAATAGTTTTTTATCAAGCTAGAAGAATATTTTTATGATCGGGGAATTAGTCAAGGAGGTAATTACACCTATAATTACACATCATTAATCCCTATGCAAGGAGATCAACTAATCAAAAAATTAGAAGGATTGAGCATAAAAAAGGATGAATCTAGATCATTGATCAAGATCTAGAAACTTCAATAGATGGCTATGTAAGGAGGGTTTTAGACCCAATTTCATATGAGTGAAATTGTAAGAGAAAGGACTATAAGGTTGAAGGTGGATTAGCAAATTGTGAAGGAAGGTGGCCGAGCAGTGCAAAGAGTAGTTATTGTGAATCTATCATAGAGAGGTGATTGCATATTAGAAAGAGGTTATCTGTTATCAACATTCAAGTGCAAACTGAAGGATCAAGGTATTGTTACATTCTAACAAGTGTATCAGGGTGAATCTCTTAATAGAGTAGTCTTAATAGGCCTATGTAAATCTCTTAATAAAGTGCTCACTTAATTGTGTAGTTTAAATCATTTAATCAAGATTGACTCAACAGTCTTGCAAGCTTTTACTAGGGCAGACCCCTCACATAGTAGATCATCATAAGTGATCAAACTTTGTAGCCCTAGGCACATATTTTTGTTGTAGTAGTGAAGATTTTGTGGGTGTCATCCCCACCGCAATTTTACCTTCACCATGGAGGGTTTTCGTGTTACCATATTTGGTGTTGATCTATATCTTACATATTGTATTTATGTTATTAGATGTTAGATTTGATATTACATGTTGTTATATGAAGATGCATGTTAAGGTTAAGGTATAGACATGTGTGGTGAATTAAGTATGAATATGGTTTATATTTGAAGTAAAAGTTTTAAAGATCTTGATTCACGCCCCACCCCCTCTCTCAATATCTTACTTTCCCTATTAGACTTACAATAATTGGTATTAGATATGTGTTCTCTAAGAAAGAAGTCCAACCACTTGAGAGTCAAATATCTAGGAGACATGGAAGCCTACAAGTTGGGAAAGGCTATTGAGAACCCAAAGCTTTATTTGCAACTTGCATATGAACAAGTCAAGGCTATAAAGGAATAACTTAAGGAATCCTTAAAGAGAAGAAAATAAATGGTGATTCAGCAAAAAGACAAACAACAAAAGGAAGAAGTAGCTAAGGCTACTAAAACTATTTAGAAGAAGATTCTGAAAAAGAGGAAGAGTGGTGATGAGTTAGAGTCAAGAAAGCTCAGTAAGAAGCCAAGGAGAAGGCTTGTGATTGAAAAAGATGATGATGACAATGAGGAAAGGAATGAATTGTAAATAACTATCAGTTTAGAGCGGTTATGCACAAGAGACCCCAAATATTAGATAAGGTATGTGAAAATATTAGGGGAAGTGTGGAGTTGTCTGGGTTTCATTTCATTAAGTTCGATAAACTAAGTAAAGAAGACAAGAACAAAGTTGAACAAGAAATGTTAGATGTGATGGAAAAATTTAAATATACACCATTAGAGTTATGGAATATGATACCCAATGAGATCTATGATAGAATAGATGGAAAAATGGAAGTTTGCATTAACAACAGAAATACTATGAAGAGAGGGCGGACTAACCCAAGTGATGCCTGAGTTGAACATGAAACAAGTTTCAAAGGCCATGAAACATTTGAACAACATATTTGTTCCCAAGAGAAGGGCATTCTTAATCTTGAAGGATAAAATGGAAAATATTGTAGAGGAAATAAAAATGATGTGGAAGAAGATATATGGATTGATTCTTGAAGATGAACAAAAGGATGAGGTAGAAAAAGATGAACAAGAACACATGGAACTTGACAATACTAAAGATATTCATGATGGAACAGAAAGATTTGTTGATACATTTCATAATTGTGCACTTGCACATATAACACACTTTCATACCCATGATAGGTGTGCATGTGCGTTAGGTGTGCTAGTGCACACCTTACACTTTTAAACACGTTTCTAGCCCAAATTACTTAAATCCACCAAATGGGTTTTGCAGGCAAGGTTCTAGGCAAAACATAAACTCTAGGAAAAGTCCCAAAATTGGCTTAGACCCCATAATAGGGGTCTGGGTAAAGAAAAAAATTAACTGGGAGGGCATGCACTATGAAAACACAACACATAGGAGCTCACATAAGCTTGAGAGTGAGAGATAGAGTAAAAGGTATAGATACCCAAGTTGAGAGGAGATATCAAAGGCATAGAGGAAGTGAGTAGATCTACTCCCACTTAGTCAATGTATGTCAAATAATATCCATAAAAAATCTTAGAAATCACTCCTATGATACACATGTACACCCACAAATAAAATTAGAAGGAAGTTGTTTGAAACCAAAAAAACTTGGTGCAAGAATATTATGCATACCATTTGAAACCACAAAAACTTGCCAGTGCAAAACACCATCAATTATGCCCTCAGAAAACTACAATGCACTTCAAATTTGAGCAACAAAATTTGTGTCACCAATCTTTTATGGATGAATTTATCACAACACTAAGTTGTATCACAAATGCAAACTCTTGGCTCAAGTTCTCCCTAGCCGCACTTCGCCCTAGCTCCTCTTCGTGCATGCAACTGCATTTGGGGAAAATGACTAATGTTTTTTTTTTTTAATAATCAAGAGGGTGTTGCAATAACTAAAATATTGTCAATATTATGAAAAAATTAGGGACACTTGCAAAAAAAGCATAAAAATCACACACAAATTACACTTTTGTCACAAATTATCATCACAATATTACCCCAAAAGTTGTGGTGTTCACTCTTCCTTTACCTCTTCTATAGGCTCAACAACACACTTTGTGGCCATCTGTGCATTCTCCATATCCGAGCTTCCACTATTGGTATCTTCATCTCTTCTTTCACAACTAGTTTTACAATGTCGCCCCACTTTTTAGCCTCTAACCGATTAGTAAAAGTGAGAACTTGTGCTTTACTGAGTTCCTAGTTGTGTTTGGGTCTAGGTCTAAGCCTTCTTAAGTAAAACAAGTCTCCATCAGATTTCTCCATTTCTCCTTCTCTGCATTTCATAGCCCGATGGTTATCCATAATTTCAAAGGGATTGTACAGGTAGGTTAGTGCCTGATCCGATGAAGGTTCATGTTGTTCATGCAATAATCATTTACAAGCTATATTCGCTTTCAGTCTATCACTTTATCACTAGAAACAAAAGTTTATGGAAATCCAAAATTTGTCTTCTCTTTGGTGGGTTTTCACCCCATGAAGGTGATTTCCCACAAAGGGCACCAAATGATACATACGGAACAAAACAAGAAAATGGCAAGGTACCCTATGGTGAATCCATGTTCCCTTTATGATTATTTACCTCAGAAAATGTTTTGGATTTGTCACAACTTTCATAATCAGTTCCAGTGGAAAAATCTGAATGAACTTCTCCTCAGCGAGCTTTCAACCCATGAAGTTCATTTTTCACAAAGGCGGTTTAAAGGGAGAAGAAACAATGAGTGGGCCCCTACAGAATTTTTGAACTTCCCTTAGACATTTCCAAACCCAAAAAGGAAAATGGTCTAAAGGTCAATCAAAAGGGAAGCATGGGTGGAGAAATGGAAATTGACTTATCCTTAGCAGGTTTTCAACCCATTAGGACAATTTCCCAAATTTTAAAGAAAATCAAGTTGGTAATCAGATTAGACCCATAATTTGTGCATAAAATGTTTGAAGATGATGATAGAAAGAATATAACTATTATAAGAAAGATTTAATGAATAGAATTCAAATCAGCAAATATTTTCTCATGGAGTACTCTATTGTTAACTTCCCAAAACTTAAAGGAAAATGGGAAAGTAAGTATGAGGAGATAGAAATTTACCGTTGGGCCAATGGAAAAGTGAAAAGACCCCGAGATATCTATTAAAACCATGCATTTACTATTTCAATGGATCTCTCCTTCAATTCATTTGTGTGGCACGAATTCTAAAGAGCAACGGATGAATTGAGGCTCCCATATATATGGGAACATGAATAGTTGAACAAACTACCGCTCTTTTTCTTGAATTTTTATTTTGTTAATGTGCTTAAATTTTTCAAAAAGCCAATATTTGTTGCATTTGTTGTTCTTCTCATTTTCTTAATTCAAAATTCATTTTCAAAAGAATGGCAACCATATTTGTGAGTTTTGATGGTTTGAACGGGATCAAGTCCTAATTGCAGAATTTCACGGATACTTATCTTTGTTTCTACGACATGAAGGATTTCCAAAGGAGAGTGAAGTCGAACCTGATCCATCCCATCACTAAGAAACTCCAAAGATGTGGGTTAGTTGAGGGAACTAGTTTTCCAATAGTAGTTTAGGCCCCAGAGTTAATCTATGAGTGTATAAATCATTACAACCTAGACACACGGAAAATTGTGCTACTAGATGACATGGTGCTAATTTTAATTGACAAGCAAACTGTGGTGAATTTCCTACAAGTTCCAAAATGAGAGGATTTCTTAGATTTGACATTTGGAGGATCCATTTCTGAGTTCTTCGTGAAGAAGATGATCTAGAGAAAGGAAATCATGCAAACTTGGTTCCACAAACCATGAAGCACCAAGAGTAAGGTTCCTTAGACTCTGTTTGGGACTAATCTCAAACCTAAGATTATCGATATCATGGTCTTCTTGCACAAATTGAAAGGTGAGGTAGAAGCTTTGAATTTTATTGAGAAATATTTCTTTTTGGTACAAGTCATCTGCTCTAACACCTAATATATTGATTGGGCTCATGAGGTAAGCGAGATTCTATCCAATGTTATTCATGCCACAAAGTTCTACAACACATTCTATATGTCCTCTTTCCTCATTTATATGTTGGCTTCTTTACAACTATGGCTAGACCTTTCAAGAGTGGAAAATTTTCCTGATGATGTGAAGTCTTATGAGTTTCACCCATGCTTACAATTGGAAAATAGTTATGTAGAGCATGTGAAAGTTAATGATGCATTCACCATGAGAATGTGTAGGGAGCTTTAGGATATCCAGAAAGGAGATTCAATCTTGAAGCCATGGCATCCATTAGCCAATTTGGGAGTTATTTCATCCAATTCTCATCCTTTTTCACATTTGTGTCTTGCAGCTTTTGATGGCTTCCCCTTGAAGCTGTTGAGATATCCCAGTGATATGATCATGTTGATTGAGATTGTGCGACAAGATACTCAAGTGAACATGTTGAGTGGGAGTTTGAAGAAGAAAGGGTATGAGTTTCCTATGAAGGTGGGAGCTTTTAGTTGTGAAACCTATTATGATTCCAAGAACATGCTAAAGGTGTTTGAAATGAAGTACAAGTTGGAGATGTATGAAGTCTTGAGGCCCATGCTTGATTTGAATGGGTATGCAAGGGAGGTGTCATAGATTAGAAGTGTGATCAAACATGTCACCACCATTGAAGACTACTAGGCCGATTGCAAGGATGAGTTTGAGAGTTGTGATTGTGATTTCGCTAGGATGACAGTTGATCAAGTAAAAATGTATAAAGTCAATATTGATGTAGAAGCAGTAGAAGATGATGGTCAAAACATGTATAGTAACACTTATCTGACCAAGCTAAGAGGCACTCTGATAAGCTCAGAACCTTATGAAGATTTAGCGGAAGAGCTAGATATAATGATGGCTTGGATTATCAAAACAACCGAGAAGTGGGTCGAATGGACCATAGCTAGAAGGAGTCAAAGCAAAAGTACAACCACTCAAGCTTTCCCAAAAGTTGCAGTGGCTTCCTCCTCCCAAGGTGGCACATCAGGTGTAACCTTGGCCATTGCCCAAAGGTCGGCTCAACCATTAGATGTAGATGATCAACCTCCCAAAAAAAATATTTCCATAGCCAAGACTTGTCAAGATGGCTCCCTCCCAGTGATTGGAACTCCATTAGAAGTTGAGAAGAATAAGGTGGAGGAAGCAAAAGATAGTGTAGTTACTATTGCCCTCTCACCTCATAGCATCCCATTCCCATCTGCAAGCACTGCACTTCTGTTAGATTGTGGTGACTGATCAGGAAAGTACTGTACATACTTCATAAATAGTAGGGTTCGGAGCATCGCCCCGAAATTTTTTTTTGGGCAGTAGCCGACATGGTAGCCGACATATTATGGCTAACATATGGCCGACATGTTATAACCCTAAAGTGGTTTAATACTTGTATAAAAAGGTCTTAGGGTTGGGTATTTTTCATAATGTTGTGATACGAAATTGGTTCTTGCGGCGGTATTGAGCTGTAAGGGATTACGGATTGTAATCAAGTTATAATCACTGGATTGTAATAAGATTGGACTTGCTGTTTGGTGGACGTAGCCTAGGGATTGGGTGAACCAAGTTAAATCTTAGTGCCTTGTGTTCATTTTTGTGTGTTCTATTATTTTTTGTTATTGGTTATATTTGCATGTAGTTTTTATTGTTGTCCGTGGTTTATCCTAACAAGTGGTATCATAGCCTGGTTTTGGCCTGGTCATGGGTTCAAATCTCCCTGATGCCTTCCTGACCTGCGTAAGCACCTGGTATGCACGTCGAGGGGGAGATTGTTGGGTGATGCGACGCGCTCCTCTGCCCACAGGTGGTTAATTATGTGGTGTTCTATGTTCACTAACAGTCATGGCTTTTGGTGCAATGGTAAATGGCCCCACAAGTGGTATTAGAGCAAGGTTGTCTTTCAGTTATCCTCTGCAGGAAAGTCTTACGGTTAAGTGGGAGTCTCACAGTTGAGTGGGAGCGATGGTAGATGAGGGTAAGTTGAGGGTTGATAGGTTTAATGGGCAGAACTTCCAGTTATGGAAGATGCAAATGGAAGACTATTTATATCAGAAGGATTTATGGAAGCCATTGGAAGGAAAAGCCAAGAATCAGGGAACTATGTCAAAGGCTGAATGGGATCTTTTGGACAGAAAGGCACTCGGAAGCATTCAGTTATGCTTGGCACCATCGGTGGCATTTAATATTACAAAAGCAAAGACGACAGAAGATTTGATGAAAACCCTAGCGACACTGTATGAAAAGCCCTCCGCTTCAAATAAGGTATTTCTCATGAAGCGTTTATTTAATATGAAAATGGAAGAAGGTGGATCTGTTGTAGATCATTTAAATGAGTTTAATACTATTACTAGTCAATTATCTTCTGTGGGTATCAATTTTGATGAAGAAATTAGGGCTCTCTTGATTTTGTGTTCTTTGCCTGAAAGCTGGAATGGCTTGGTAATGGCGGTGAGTAATTCTGTTCCTGGATCTAGTACCCTAAAATATGATGATGTGATCGGTGTTATTTTAAGTGAGGAAACTCGTAGAAAATCCTCAGGTGGATCTACATCAGGAAGTGCTTTAAATGCACAAAGCAGGGGCAGAACGACTGAAAGAGGAAGTAACTCTGGAAATCGTGGGAAATCAAGAGGAAAGTCAAAGGGGAGGAGGTCTTAATCGAGAGGACCAAATGATTGCTGGTACTATGGGAAACCAGGGCACAAAAATAAAGATTGTTGGAATCGAAAGAAAAATGAAGGAGATAAATCAGATGGAGACAAGGAGGCAAATGTGGTAAGTAACAAATCTGAAGAGGATGCTTTGCTTCTATCTTTAGAGAGTGAGTTTTGTAAAGACAGGGAAGGAAAACAAAAAGGAGAAATTAGAGCTTGTGCATACAGATGTATGGGGACCAGCCCAGGTATCTTCCCTTGGTGGCTCTCATTATTATGTTACATTTATTGATGACACAACTAGAAAAGTATGGGTTTATTTCCTTAGACAGAAATTTGATGTATTTCAAACTTTTAAGAAATGGAAATGCTTGGTTGAAAATGAGACTGGTAAGAAATTAAAATGTCTTAGATCTGATAATGGTGGTGAGTATTGTAGTCATGAATTTGAAGATTATTGCTCCACTAATGGTATTCGTAGACAAAAAACTATTCCAAGGACTCCACAGGAAAATGGAGTGGTTGAACGCATGAACAGGACTATAATGGAGCGCGCAAGGAGCATGCGGTTGCATGTTGGGTTGCCCTTACACATGTGGGTGGAGGCTGTCAATACTGCAGTATATTTAATTAATAGAGGTCCCTCTACTCCTTTGGGTTGTGGTATTCCAGAGGAAGCATGGACTGGTAAGAAGGTGAGTTATTCTTTTCTCAAGACCTTCGGTTGTGAAGCTTTTGCTCATATAGACTCTGAAAATAGAACCAAGCTAGAAGCTAAATTAAAGAAATGTGTCTTTTTTGGATATGGAATTAATGAATTTGGTTATAGGCTTTGGGATTTTGAAAATCTTAAAATTATTAGAAGTCGAGATGTCATAATCAATGAGAAAGTGTTGTACAAAGATCTATTGCAGCAACATGAGAAGAAAGAAGATGATTATGTAGTGCTGGATGATACTCCAAAAGCTGATGGTCTAGCCATTCCTCATGATGTGCAACAACTGCAACAACAAATACCACACACACTAGTGAATGTTAGATGGTCAACAAGGCAAATTAGACTTCCACAAAGGTTTTCTCCCTCTTTGTATTCTATTTTACTTACTGATGCTGGTGAACCTGAAAATTATGATGAAGCTGTGCAGGTGGATACTAAGATTCAGTGGGAGTCTGCAATGAAAGATAAAATGGACTCTTTGCTGAAAAATAAGACATGGGATTTGTGCAAGTTGCCTGCAGGTAAAAAGGCTTTGCAGAATAAATGGGTTTACATGTTGAAAGAAGAGGAAGGAGGTAAGAAAATATTTAAGGCTAGGTTAGTTGTAAAAGGATTTGCATAGAAAAAGGGAATTGATTTTGATGAGATATTTTCTCCTATTGTTAAAATGACTTCTATTCGTATTGTTTTAAGTCTTGTGGCTACTAAAGATTTGCATTTAGAGCAGATGGATGTTAAAACATCCTTTCTTCATGGTGATTTGGATGAATAAATATATATGGCTCAGCCACAGGGTTTTGAGGTCAAAGGTAAGGAGAACTTAGTGTGCAAATTGAAGAAAAGTTTATATGGCTTGAAGCAAGCACCTCGGCAATGGTATCTGAAATTTGACAGTTTTATGCATGAGCATGGATATAATAGGTGTCATTCAGAGTAGTGTGTTTATTTTAAGAGGTTGGATGATGATAGCTACATTATTTTATGTTTATATGTTGATGATATGCTTGTAGCTGGGTCTAACATGGATCATATTAAGGGGCTGAAACGCCAATTAGCACATGCATTTGCTATGAAGGATTTGGGGGCAGCAAAACAAATCCTTGGTATGAAGATTTGCAGAGATAGGAAGAACAGAACCTTGACGCTATCTCAGGCTGATTATGTTGAGAAGGTGTTGCAACGTTTTTGTATGGAGAATGCTAAATCTGTCAGCACACCTTTACCTGGTCATTTGAAATTGACTAAGGAGATGTGTCCCAAGACACAGGAAGAGGAGGATAAGATGTCCAAGGTACCCTATGCTTCAGCTGTAGGAAGTTTGATGTATGCTATGGTATGCACTAGGCCAGATATTGCACATGCAGTGGGAGTCGTTAGCAGGTATATGAGTCATCCAGGATTTGAGCATTGGAATGCTGTCAAGTGGATTCTCAGATATTTGAGAGGAACATCCAATAAGTGTTTACACTTTGGGGGCTCTACTACTGATTTACAGGGCTATGTTGACTCAGATTTGGCTGGGGATATTGATACCAGGCGGAGTACTACAGGTTATGTCTTTACTGTTGGTGGGGCAGTCGTGAGCTGGGTTTCTAGGTTACAGAAGATTAATGCTTTATCCACTACAGAGGCAGAGTATGTTGCTGCTACAGAGGTAGCCAAAGAGATGATATGGCTTCAGTTCTTCTTCGAAGAATTGGGACATCCTCAGAAGGATAATTATTTGTTCACAGATAGTCAGAGTGCCATTCATCTTGCTAAGAATTCAGCGCTGCATTCTAAGACCAAACACATATAGTTGCGGTACCATTTCATTCGGTCAATTTTGGAAGATGGACAGTTAAAGTTGGAGAAGATACATACCAATGAAAATCCAGCAAAGATGTTGACAAAGGTAGATAAGGGCCTAGATTCTTCAAAACTCATTTCACAGGCCCCAAAGAATCCTTTCTCTTTGGCAATAAAAACAATCACCTCAATCAAGAGAAAGATGTTTAGCATAAACTCCCTCAGGGTTGCTTCCAAGGTGATAGGCACAAATTCATGGCTGGAGGACACCCTAGACAGAAAGAGAAAGAGGAGAGATGAAGGAGCTCCTAACAAGGATACTCTATCTCATGTTATCTACTCTAGATCAACACTGAGTAAGATAAAAAAGAAGAAGACCTTATCCATCCTCAGACAAGATCTTGAAATAGGGCATCTGACAATGGAAAGCCTACCAAAGAAGGAAGAATCAAAGATATGTCTACAAACGATTTTTCCTTACACTCTGTAGATCTTGGGGAGGCTAGACATGACACCAAGGTTGGCTTATGGAAATCAAAAATGAGGTGAGGGAGCAATAGCTGGAAAGTCTTAAGTTATCAAAGGTTGGAATGAAGGCAAAAATCCATGAACTAAATGGCTTCATTAGGCAATTGGTCACCCCATTGGCAAGCATTTCTAAAATGCCTATCACTAATGATCTTACCATTACTGATGTCCAAGCACTCATCTCTCAGCTCCAAGAAGGTAAACACTTCAGGAAAATCGGTAGAGAGTGGAGCAGGAAACTCAAGTTGGAGGGACTTACCATTATAGAATAGATTGGCAATGCTATATTGAGGCTAGAAATAGAAAAGCACAACATTTCAATAAATAGAGCCACTCTAGCCATAGAAGAAGCTAAGGGTGAAGATTGTGTTTCTCTACTAAAGATGATTAATCAGATGAAAGATAAGGAGGTTGTAGAAGAAAATATCTTGCCTAAAGGAGATGATCCTTTATTTGAGTGGCTTTAGAGCATGTAGTTCAAGTGTAAAATGATCATGGTGGCAAAGGAAGGGCTTAAGAAAACTAAAGCTAAAGTGAAGAAGGATCAAGATAGAGATTATGAACTCCTAAGAGGTCTACATATAGATTCTAAAACTAGTGGACAAGGGAAGGGAATCATTGGTATAACTATCATACAAACAAACTTTTCCAATTACATAGACAGTTTGACAGGGATATCTTTCAGTCACTAGAATAGAGTTTCTAAACTCCAGAACCTTGGTAGGCATGTACACATGGCCATGGAGGAAATAAGAGACCGGTTAAGTGTTGTCAAAGATTTGGCCAGGGAGCATTCTAAATGGCTCTTAAGATATACCAATGTACATGTTCATAGGCACATGTGAAGAATTGATAACAATCATCATTGCTACCAAAGCTTATAGAGAAAAATCAGAAAAAGGGAATGAAGGCGAAGTGATTCATATTCTGCCCCTTTTGTATTTTTTTATAATGATTATAATGGATAGATTTTCTTCTCTCCATTTGTCATTTTTGAAGAGATGAACCGATTAAGCTTCATTTGTAATGATCATCTCAAAATCCTAGATGTACTAGAATGAAAGATTAATAAAAGGTCGGCTAATTTTTGGTGTGAAATACTTGATGTTGTAGAGACAATTGAATGGTATTTTGTGTCAATTATTTTCTATTGCATTTTGTTTTGTGTTAATTGTATATTTTATCCTTTACCTGAATTAAAACAAGGAACGAATAGAGCTTAATTCCCCTATTTTGAGGCAACGAACTGAATATGATAGTATGGTCATCATAGGTTCAAGAGAAATCCCTTTTGTGTTTTCCTTCAAGTTAGTCTTCCTTTCTCTGTATTTAGTTTCTTGCTAAATCAGTTTAGTATTAGTTAGTATGCATTGTTGAATCATTAAGTCTCATGGGTTCATAAGATGTGTGAATTCATAAACT